>CM067843.1:783241722-784441722 GCA_034509565.1 Triticum monococcum
AGATAATTTCTTTCTGAAAAGATGTTAAACTCAGAACCTTTACTGGATGGTTAGTGCACGGGGAAGCACGACAGAACCGGGGAGTGCGCTGGGAGCTGACGGTCGATCTGGCTCTTCATTGAGTCATGCTACAGTCCTCTCATCCAAATAAGTACATGTTCTTGCAGGACAAGAGATTTAATCGATAGCTAACAAGTACCCGATGCTTGGAATTAGCCTGATTTACCGGTCTGATTTTATTAAAACTGGTGGGTAGGTCCAGCTCCTCATATTGATGGCCATCAAGATGCGCTTTGTGCCGGCATATGGTCTCCTCCAGCCTCTCCAACCTCTGTATCACGACGCATCATTGTTCAGTTCACGGTAAACAATTTTGTTTAGGTTAGAACATATGCAATAATGCAAAACATATGTTGGTGTGTGGCCATGCATGGCTAGAGTTACCGCACATCCCTTTCATAATGTTCCTCTGTAGCTGAATGTTTGCCATGCTTCTTATATCCACCACCATGCCCATGTCCTCGTTCGGCCCAAGTAGGTCATTTTGCTAGGTTCAGAAGGAGTGAAAACAAGAGATGGCTTTAGTATTAGTCAAATAGGTTCAGAATTCACAAACTGCTTTCAGAAAAATATACAGACCGACCATTGAAACTTGGCACACAGAAACTACAAAGAGAAGCTTCCTTGGCAAGTGCCCCGGAGCCCTTCATCTCTTCCCTGATGTGGAGGCTCGCCCGCCATCTTCCTTGAAAACTGGAGGTTTGGCCACATCCGACACTCCTCGGCATGGCATCCTTCTGCTGATGCGTGGCTTGAACCCACAAATTGTTACTACTTACCAAGTTACCCCAATGCTAAACCTAACGTTAGTGTATATTACTTCTAATCATTTTTATCACACCCTCATGCATCATTAAAACCAAAAGAACATCAGCTAAAAAATAGAATCAGTGAACATGTACTTGTGAAAGAGAAAAAAAGCTAGATGAAACCAATATACAGTTTTTGAAGCCTTCCCAAGCCAATCAAGGCCATGCTGACGTTGATTGTTCCGTCTGCATCGCCATGGAAGTCGCATAGCCATCCTGCATTGCTACCCAGCCCAATGCCTGGAACGCACACATACATGCCATCGTCGTGATCCTCCCAGCAGCTGGCACGTGATCTCCACACCAACCATAACCTCCGTCGTCTCCACTCCACCACATCTTGCGCCTGGTCTCTCGCCAACCAAGTTAACTTCCTGACAGTCTCATCCCCTTCCAAGCGAGGGCCAGCACGCCCTTGCAAGCATCCGCACTGGAGTGTCCGACCATCCTGCGTTTCATTGGACCGAGCCCCTGGCAACCACCAGTATCGTGACTTCAGGGAGAGATAGGAGACGATGGTGCGGCGCCGGATCGGGAAGAGATGGGAAACGGGGCGGCGGTGCCGGGAGAGCTCCATGAACGGGATATGAGCCCACCCTCGCTGCAGCCACCGTGGACTGCCCTCGGATACGCCAACCCCGGCGCCGGGGGTGGCCCCTCCCCGTCGCTGATGTCGCCGCCCAGCCGTCTGCCCCTAGCCCGGATTCCCGTCCTCGCACTCCTGAACATCGTCTCGATAACCGCACTGCTCCAGCATGGTCTCGAGCGTCCTCCGCCGTAGCTGCAGCTCCAGGGCCTCTGAGGCCACCCTTCGCCTCTTCGCCAACGACATGGAGGCCGCAGGCTCCATCGAGAACCCTAGGCGCACGCGATGGGTGGCGGCCGGCCGGCTTCGCTTCGCGGCTGGGGAGAAAGAGGGACATAGGTTCGTAGGTTTCAGTCACACTGGTTTTTCTTGCTTGTTTCTTTTGTGCGTGCAGAATCGTTGGGAATCCTCGGGGATTGTGCGATCGAGGTTTGGGAGTAGGAAGCAAAGATACCACCTACCAACTGAGTAGAGATCAGAAAATGTAAGAATCAACGTGTTAGGAAAGTTAGGATTTGAATTGATTTGCATGAAAATGGGTTTTATTGTTTGTAACGTGATATCAATACCTGCCCGTTTGTGACATGCCTACCAACTGAGTAGAGATTAGAAAAGGTAAGAATCAATGTGTTAGGAAATTAGGATTTGAATTGATTTCCATGAAAATGGGTTTTATTGTTTGTAACGTGATATCAATACCTGCCCATTTGTGACATGCGTGGTTAGGAAAGTTTGCAAATGTTAAGAAAGTTTTTAATGGGAGAGTAAAAAAATCACCGTGAGGATATAATAATGAAAGGTGAGACAAAAATAAACCAGACGAAAAAAATGACGAAAAAAATCTACGAAGGTTAACCTACGAAAAAAAACCGGACGAAAGTGGTGGGACGAAAATTGACCGGCGGAGACTACCAACTGCTCCATTAGGAATAGAGATATCTATTGAAAACCAAACATGTATTGGTCCAGGTGCTATCATGTGGACAGAATTTGGAGTCAATTATCATGATACATTGTCTCTCAGAACAAGAATTATAATATAGTTTAGTGGCTTGTTATATAACATTGGAGTTAATTACACGTTGGTACCACAATTATGGCTAGGGTAACGAATTGGTATCACTTTACGTTTTTCTTTTGCAATTTTGTGCCAAGTTTTAAGCACGCCACAACAAATTGGGCTGATCCGCGTAACACATTTCGATAGGGAAACCGACAAGCGGGTCCCGCTTGTCATGTGCGAACGTGGCGAGGAGGCGCTCCAGCTGCTGACTGGAACCAGTCCGGCTCGGTCGCTCCAGCCAAATCGAGCCCCGCTCGTCCTCCAACCCCGCCGGACCTTGCTATATACGTACGACCTCGCCTCCTACGCCACCCCGACCTTATTTCCTCCCTCAAAATCAAGTTGTGCGAGCTTGTTGCTCTCCGCCGTCGTGACCAGCTCAGGCGAGGAATTTTGCCACAACTGAAGGTCCCCTCGACACCCTTTCTTCTCTCTTTGCTCCACCGTGTTTGGTTGTCCTCCCTGATCCCATTTATTTGTGCAGCACTGGACCTAAACAACCTCGGACCTCCCCGACGCCCACTAGATCTCGCTAGCGCCGCTCCAACTCCAGCTCCTCGACATCGCTGCTAGTAGTCATCCCCAGCAACATGGAGGCCATCCATGTGACTGTCGCACCTCTCATAGCACTGTCGAGTGCTCCATCGACGTCGAGCAGCCCCAGGGATGACGCCCCCTTCAACCCAAGACCGCCGCCGCCGTCTTCCCCGATTCCGGTGAGAATCTGACCCCATGCCCCATCGCAGCGAGCCTAGCCGATTGGCTGCCTTGTGCCCCGTCGCAGTGAGCCCTACCGGCCGCCTGCCTCGACCCTCAGGATCAAGCGGGAGACCCGCCTACTCGACCTGCAGCTCCCATTGACCACACGTGTTATGTTTGTGGGCCAGCCGACACGAGCCTCTTCTCCATCTTGGCACCTGACAAAGCAGGCCCTCCACATCAGATTAACTGTCAAAACAGATTTATATAGAGTTTTTTTTTTGCGGGGTAAAAGGGATTGTATTACTCAAGAGCCAAGAAGGTCCTCCCTACACAAGCTAGGAATATTGTCCGGACCGGAGCGGAGCCAGACCACAGTACGGTCTTCCGTCCTTCCAAAGTTTGCAAACGCATGGCTTACATTATTCTGCTCTCGAGAAATATGAATAACATGACACTCCCTTTCACTCATAAGATGCTTCACTTCCGAGACCACCATGGCGTACTGTGAGCGGTCTTGTCCTGAGGCATTGATCAGTTGCACTGCCTGTAGACTATCGCACTCGACGATAAACGGCAGCTCCGTCCATTGGAGGGCCAAAACTATGCCCTCCATGCACCCAGCCAGCTCGGCATGTAGAGGGTCCGGACACGACCATAGAGAGCGACACGCGGAGAAAATAATGGCCCCTTCCTGGTCACGGAGCACCATTCCCGTCCCGGCCCTCCCGTCATCATGGGAAAAGGAGCCGTCAACATTCAGCTTCGTCCAGTTGGCGGGTGGGGGACTCCATTTGTGTGCTCTTCGTGGCACACCTCCCACTTGTGATATAGGTTGCTCTGCACCTTCTTGTTGGATGGTCATCTTCCCTATGTCCCAATCTCCCTGCGGATACTGCTGGATCCCTAGCAGTGAGATTACGTAGCTCTGCAAAAAGCGGCGAGATACCTCCACAGGCGGCGCCGGTTTGTCATGAGTGATCTCGTTGCGCATATGCCAACATCTCCACAGCAGCATAATCAGGCGCAGCCGGGCCCCTTCATTGCTTTCTGCAATTAGGTTCAGGAGCCACTCCGGGCCGGTGTTCCGGATTGACTCGATGTCCGGTATACTCCACACCTCCGCCATAGTCCGCCACAAATGCACCGCCCGAGGGCACCTGCAAAACACATGAAAAGTGTCCTCGCGCTCGAGACCACATAATGGGCATATTTCAGTAACCTCCATGTGTCGACTGAATTTATTAGACCATGTGGCAAGGGAATTAGTAGCCAAACGCCATGCAAACACACGCATCTTAGGAGGAGCAGGGCACCTCCACAATAATGCCCAGACGGCACGTCGCCCGTCCGGTGCCCTGCTCGCTGCGACTGAAGAGGGACGAAGCTTGTCCTCAAGCGCCAGCCGGTACGCGCTACGTACGGTGAAGATACCGGTACGTTCTGCACCCCATGCAAGGAAATCTTCCCCCAGCCGAGGGGACGCTTTAATCTTTAGTATCTCCTGAACATCAACGGGCAAAAAGTACTGTTGAAGTAGGGTTCCACGCCATGCACCATGCTCGTCTAGGAGCTCTGAGACTCGGCGGAGACGGCACCTTCCCTGTTGGGTAATTGGTGGCCGACCAACAGGGTGTGGTATCCAGGGGTCCCGCCAAATCCGGACCGACTGCCCGTTACCGATGCGCCAGACTAAGCCTTTCTTCAGCAATTCCAACCCATGCACAATGGCCTGCCAAGTTTGCGACGCGTTGCTAGTGAAAACAGTATCTTCTAATCGTCCATTAGGGAAATACCTTGCCTTCAAGACGCGCGTACAAAGACATTCCGGGTTGACCAAAATACGCCATGCTTGCCGAGCTAACATAGCTTGGTTGAAGAGTCTGAAGTCCTTGAATCCCATACCCCCAGCCGATTTGGGCCTCAGCAGCGAGTCCCAAGAATTCCAGTGGGTTTTTCTCTTGCCTCTGTACGCGCCCCACCAGTAGCTACGAATCATCCGCCCCAAATCATCGCAGGTGCTTCTAGGAAATTTAAACAAACTCATTAGGAAGGTGGGTAGGGCCTGCGCCACTGCCTTGATAAGAACCTCACGTCCTGCTTGGGACAACAATTCCCCCCACTGTATAATTCTCTTTGTCAGTTGCTGCTGAAGATTGTGTAGTTTCCCTTTTGAAAAGCGGCCACTTGGCGTTGGAAAGCCAAGATATTTTTCCTCAAAGCTCATATTCACCACGTCCAAGTTGTGCATGACCTCCTGTTTGTTAGCTTGTGAACATTTGGGGCTGAACATTATAGAGCACTTGGCAGGATTTATGAGCTGGCCCGTAGCTCTAGCATATGTACCGAGTGCTTCTTTGACTTGGCCAGCCTCCTCTCCATTAGCACGAAAGAACAATAAGGTGTCATCCGCGAACAGGAGGTGTGAGATGCCTGGAGCTTGGGCGCACACCCGGATTGGAGTGAGGCGGTTGGCTGCAATCTCCTGTTTTAGAATAGCATCAAGACCGTCAGCAACAAAAAGGAATAGGAAAGGTGAGAGGGGGTCTCCCTGCCGTAGTCCACGAGACGGTGCGAATGAATCCGAGGGGGCTCCATTGACTTTCACACAATACCTCACCGAGGTGACACACCTCATTATCCAATCCACCCATCGGTGAGAGAAACCCATCTGTTGCATCACTCGCTCCAAGAAAACCCAATCTACCCGATCGTAAGCCTTGGACAGGTCCAGTTTATAGGCACAAAAGTTCTGCTCCGGGTCCTTCTCCTGTTTGATCGCATGAAAACACTCAAAAGCGATTAAGGCATTATCTGTAATTAATCTGCCCGGTACAAAGACGCTCTGCTCTGGGGACACCAACTCATCCAAAATAGGCCTCAACCTATTGACCAGGCATTTGGCTATCACCTTATATATGACATTACAGAGACTGATAGGCCGAAAATCAGTGAGTCGGGACGGCGAGTCAATCTTGGGGATCAAAACAATGACCGTACTGTTTATCCCGTCCGGCATGACTCCAGAGGCAAAAAATAATTTAACCGCATTAATTATGTCATCCTTCATCACCGCCCAATGCCGCTGGAAGAATCTCGCGGGGAACCCATCCGGCCCCGGCGCCTTTAGGGGCCCTATCTGGAACATTGTATTAGAAATCTCCTCATCGGTAAATTCCTTGCATAGATTATTGTTCATCTCCACGGACACCTTGGGCTGTATAAGCTTCAACACATCATGTGGATCCAACATTGGGTCAGCTGTGAATAAGTTATGAAAATAATATTTTACCATCTGTAGCATGGTGGCCTGATCGGTGTGCATAACACCCGCCTCATCCGCCAGCCCACGGATTTTATTCTTTCTCGCTCGCCAAACTGCCTTCCTGTGGAACATCTTGGTGTTACGATCCCCTTCCTTTAGCCAATCAATCCGAGATCTCTAGAGCCACAACATTTCCTCCCTGTATAACAGTTCATTCATCTTGTCCATCTCCAGTCTTATTTCAGCTCGGTCTGCATTCATATTGGTTAGTTCCTCAAGCCTAGTACGTGACTTTTCTAGCTCCCGTGTAACATTGCCAAAAGTTTTATTACTCCAAGTGTGTAGATCAGCCATAACAGTAGCGAGGGCCTCCCTTACATCTCCCAGGTTCCTCTTCGTACCTTTGCTTGACCAAGAGTTTGCGATAATGGCCTCTAACGCCGGCGATCTCTCCCACATCAACTCGTACCGGCGGCTACTGCGAGGCCGCCTGTCCTGTTCCAGCGAGAACTTGAGGAGCAACGGACTATGGTCCGACGCCGGCGACACAAGGTGTGCCCCCGAAGCTTGCATAAACATGTCCCTCCAGTCATTGGACGCCACCGCTCTATCCAGCCGAACTTGGACGTTCGCCCGGCCACTCCGCCTATTATCATATGTGAAGGGGTGCCCTGAAAAACCAAGATCAGTGAGGCCGCAAGCTTCAAGTGCATCCCGAAAATTAATCATTTGACCAGCGGGTCTCGGAGTTTCCGATTGATGCTCAAAATCCCACATAGCCTCATTGAAGTCACCGATAATCACCCATGGCAGAGCGCTCTGAGCATGCAGACCTTTGAGCTTATCCCACATCATGTGCCTATTTTCTACTCTCGGTTCGCCATAAACAAATGTAGCTCTCCATAATGGCTTGTCCGGGGACACACGCAAATACACGTCAATCAATCTTTCATTTGCTTCTTGCACATCGACATACATGGACTCATGCCAGAATAGTGCTAGGCCGCCACTACGACCATTACTACTGACTCCTTCAAAACCAGAAAGCCCTAACCTATTACACAAACGATACATCTTATTTTTATTCTGCCTAGTCTCACACAAGAAAACAAGACTTGGGGAATGCGTCATAACAAGGGACGCGAGATCACGAACTGTCGAGGGATTCCCCGCCCCCCGACAGTTCCAACTTAGCCAATTCATTGCTCCTGACGGGGCGGCGCATCCGACCCCGTCAGTTTACCGGCGGCCCCAAGGCCGGTTGCCTCCACTCCATCCATGTTGTCCGAGTCCATCTTCTCCCCATCTTGGTTCTTGTCTTTGCCACTCTGCTGAATCTTCCCTCGTTTCTGCTTGTTGCCAACGCCCCTCTTTGCATGCACCACCATAGCTCCCTGGTTGGGATTCAGGTCGTCGGACGCTTGCCCACGTGAAAATCTCTTCCCTAGAACAGAATCAGCCTCTTGCATGTATTGATCGGATTCAGCAGATGAGAAATCCGACGTGTCGTGAAGGTTACGCATGGCCGGGATCATATCCTTGCTCCCAAGGTTGCTGCTGTGGCTCGCCTCCCTCCCAGGTGGGCGTACTGAAAGTGGCAGGGGCGCAGGTATTCTACCTCCAAGGAAGACGAACTCTGGAGGTTCAGATGATGCCCGCACCATACGGACTCTGCTGGCCTCTACTCTCTGCCCAGCCAAGTGTACACGCATAGCTAAAACACGATCAGAAAGGTCCGTGTCCATGTTGTGTCCGTCAGAGCTGCTGTATTCGCCAAAACCGTCGTGAGCATCAACCCGTACTGGTATCTCTGGTGTTTGCTGCTGCTCTTGATTTCCCTTCCCTCTACGCCTCTCTCTTGGCTTTCCAAGAACCTCAGAGGGAGCATTACTAGCAAAGTTCAGCCCCCGTCTTGCTGCAGGCTGGGTTCCGGGCGCCACAAACGCTGATCTATTCTCAAACTTTCTGTACGGAGAGCACCGCAACCCTTCATCATATGCTCGGGTCGGAACACCCAACCTTTTCTTCTCGCACTGGTTGCCATCATGGCCTATGAATCCACACCAGCAGCAGTAGTGGGGCACCCTCTCGTACCGGAGTGGGTAGATAACTTGTTTCGCCGGGTCCCTGCCGATGGTAATTTTGGTCTGGAGCCGGCGGCCAAGTGGCAGGTCCACACGGATACGCAAGAACTCGCGAACCCTGCTCCCATCAGCCTCAGCATCCACCTCCAAGACGGTACCCAACAAGCCTCCAAGAAATTCGCCATACGCAATAGTCTGCTTTCCCCACGGAACGTTGTATACACGGACCCAGATCGGAACTGAATTCAGTACAGCCTCAGAAGGCTGCTCTCCTTCCCTGAACGGGCCAACAATGAGTGCGTTTCCCTTGAAAATCCAAGGTCCTCCTCTTGCTACAAAGTTGTAATCTCCCTCGGAGAAGAAGGTCACCGCATACCAATTGTTCTTAATCCTTGCAATATTGAGGCCTGTTCTTACCTTCCAGACCTCGCTGAAGTGTTCCGTCATGTCGTCGACGTTTGGTCGCCCGATGCTGACGTAACGGCCGAGCAACCTCCACCACGGCGGCGCCACCACCGGCTCCACTGCAGGTTCCTCTTCCACAACAACATCATCATCTAGGTTCACCTCGCCGCCAATACTGACCTCTGGACCATCCAGCCCCACACTTTCCCTCTCATCCCAGTTGCTGGTGTGATCAAACTCTTCCGCCGGCCCGATCTGACCTCCGGAAACCTGCGCGGGCACCATCGCATCGCCACCGAACGACTTCGGGTGGGTAGGGGCATACCCCAGACTTGGTACTGGACCGCAAAAAAATATAAAAGTGGTACCAATTAGTTACCCTAGCCCCAATTGTGATACCAACATGCAATTAACTCATAACACTGCCATATCATCAAGAATGAACCTTATTAATTCTTTATAATAAGGTGATGTAAGAAGGCTCACTGGTAGAAAAAGGGCCTATAGTCCCGGTTCGCAATCGGGACTAAAGTGTTGGTACTAATACCTCCCACCTTTAGTCCCGGTTCAATCCAGAACCGGGACTAAAGCCCATCCACGTGGGCAGTGCGCAGAGCCCAGTCAGGAGACCCTTTGGTCCCGGTTGGTGGCACCAACCGGGACCAATAGGCATCCACGCGTCAGCATTTCTGTGGCTAGGGTTTTTGTTTTTTTTTGAAAGGGGGGGGGGTTGGGGGTTTTGGGGGGTTAATTTAGGTGTTTCATATATTGTGTTAGCTAGCTATAATTAATATAGAGAAGTGTCCTCTCTTATGTCCGTGCTTGGTCGACGCTACGTACTATACATACGTATAGAGAGGACTAGACACGCTGGCTAGCTAGTAAAGCAAACGAAGGAAATAGAAGATCGTCATGAACATATATGCATACAGTGAGAAGTGATATCGACCATCTCTCCTTCTCCGAGAGATTGGTCGAACAACAAGTTCTCGTATATCTATCTGACAGTACCGGCTACATATATACAGTAATTATCTCTTACAAATATAATCATATGGACTCAGATTTAACATAGAATTCTCCGTCTTCAGGGATCACGTGGTCAAGAAAGAATGCCGCCAATTCCTCTTGAATTGCTCGCATGCGAGCTGGTGCTAGGAGTTCATCCCGCTTCCGAAACATCTAATTTGAAGAAGGGGGTCAATACATATATATATATATATGAATGAATGAAACTCAACACAAATGATGGTAATAAAATAAAATTGTGAATATTGTTATTTACGTACTTCATATTGTTCGTTAGAGTACCCGCCCCGCTCACACGTCGTGTGGCGGATGGACTCGCAGATGTAGTATCCACAGAAATCATTCCCTTGTTCCTGCCACAACCACTTTACAAGAAATAGAGGTCAATCAAACTGATAAGCAAGAATGCTAAATGGTATTGATGAAACTAGCGCTTGAATCACTAGGAGATGCGCGGAACATGCTACTATAGTACTTACTTTCGGGTGTCTAAATTCCAGCTCCTTCGGCAGTCCCGGAACTTTTTTGGTGAATTTTCTCCAAACCCTGCCGGATAAAGAAAACAATTACTTGATATCAGGAAATGAACAAAGTTGCTGATATGGTGGATAATGATCGATTTAACTTACTTCTTGAGGATTTCAGTCATGTCTGCATAGTCCTGGGGATCTTTTCATCTTGAGTCTAAGACGGTTACTAGTCCCTGCTCAAGCTTAATCTCTAGGAGAATATAGTGGTAACTGCACACGCATGCATAACTCATGAATTACATTACTATAACCTTGAGTAATATATAATTAAGGGAAACCGAATACGCACAAGACAGTAACACTCACTTGAAGTTGTAAGGAAAGAGTATTATATCTTTGTTTTGATTTATTACGAACGATTGTAGCATGTTGGCCTCGGTAGCTGCGGCATGAAGTTTAACCTCAGTTGCATCTATGAGATATGTGTTAATGAACCCAATATCACCGACTTGTCTTTTCTTCAATTCGACGATCTTCAATCTGCATAATATAGTGAGGATGATTATAAATACATGCAATGAACGAGCTAAGCTATATAGAGAAACTTAATGACAGAAGTAGTACTACTTACAGACAGTAGCAGGCGATCGTTGTTTTATCGAGGGCCAATGATTGAAAAACTGATAGAACTCCTCAAATGGAACAGGCAACAGATCAATTCCAACGAGGTCATGCTCCTTTTTAACTCTCACATACAAAGTACTCCTCCCCCAGAGTCTCTACAGATTTTCAAGTACCAATCATGCAATCTTCGCATCATCGTTGATAGAGATCTTTCATCTTTGATGAGAGGCTTCCCGTACTCGTATCTTTGCATCCGCATGTCCATGGGTTCATAATGTACTTCGTCGGGCAGGTAATCTGCAAGATTATTATAACCGGGCACCATCCTCGGGTCATTAGCGACGTTGTGGCTAGGCACCTTGAGCGGGGGGCATGATTGCTTCGCTTGTTTGCCGAGCTGGGCAATTTGTTTCCCAGCTCGTCGTTTTTTCAGCCTTTCATCACTGACAGTAGTTCCCGACCGCTCCGCTTCGGCAAATTCCTTTCCAATAATGCGGTCATAGTTTCCTTTCGGCGGATCAGACTTTGGTGGTTTTGTCAGGGAAGCCAGAGTGCGCTTCACTTTCACCCCATCTACCTTCTCCTCCGGAGGTGGATGTTGCTTTGCTTTCACCCCTTCAAAGAATTTCCTCACTTCTTCTCGCGCGATCTCGGCGTTCTCCTCCTGGGTCCTCTCGTATGGTAACTTCTCTGGAGTCTTCAGAGAAGGACCGAATCTGTATGTCCTCCCGCCTCTGGTTGTACTGCTAGACGCCGACCGAGCAGACGAAGCGGTTGTCTTCTTTACTTGCTTAAGAGGCGGAGGAGAAGGACTACGACCCACCGGAGCAGCTGGAGCGGCGGCAGGTCTCTTCTGCCCTTGCTGACGAGGCGGAGAAGGAGGAGGTTGGCTGCTCGGGCGCATCGGCGTAGGCGGAGTCGGAGGCGGAGTGCCGCCACGCGCCGGAGAAGGAGCCGGCCGAGGGCCCTGATCGTCACTCGCCGGAGGAGGAGGCGGTGGAGGAGGCGGAGTGCCCTGACTCGCCGGAGGAGGAGGAGGAGGCGGAGGCGTCCAGTTCGGAAGGTTGATGAGGTCCTTCCGCCATAGGCATGGAGTCTTCAGAGCAGACCCCAGCCGAGTCTCCCCTTCACCGGTAGGGTGGTCAAGCTGGAGGTCCTCAAATCCCTCCGTTATCTCATCCACCATCACCCTAGCATATCCTTCTGGAATCGGCATGCAGTGAAAAGTTGCGCTGGGTTCAGTAGGATAAACAGAGCCAACAGCCGCCTTGACCTTCAAATTCATCCATTGCGTCATAAGGTGGCAATTTTGAGACTCCGTTATAGCATCCACAGGATAGCTGGCAGGAGCCGTCAAGGCATGCTGCAGCTGAAGCTGCTCGGTGGAAGCCACGCTGCTTCTGCGCTGAGATGGCGGGGTAGCTTCGGGGGAGGCTTCGGCAGTACATTTGCTGCGATTTGCTTCTCGTTCCTCTATCGCTTGTACCCTTGCGTGCAGCGCCTGCAGTTCGGTCTGCTGCACTTTTTTCCTCCTCTCATGGGATTTGTAACCGCCTGCGTCCGGAAACCCAACATTCCATGGAACGGAGCCTGGCGTGCCTCGTGTCCGTCCAGGGTGCTCAGGATTCCCGAGGGCCATTGTGAGCTCGTCGTGCTCTCTGTCTGGAAAGAACGTCCCTTCCTGCGCTGCGTCGATATAGTGCTTAAGCCTACTGACTGGTATGTCCATTTGTTCGTTCGACCAAATGCATCCCCCTGTTTCAGGGTCCAAGGTTCCGCCAGCCCCGAAGAACCAAGTCCGGCAACGGTCTGGCTAGTTATGTCTCTGGTCTGATCCATTAATGAAGCAGATCATTCTCAACCTTGGACCACTTAGGCCGGGCTACGAGGTAGCCACCTGACCCCGTGCGATGGTGAAGCTTCTTCTTCGCGGCATTCTGCTTGTTTGTCGCCGACATCTTCTTACTCTTTTCCGATGTCTTGTAGGCCACAAATGCGGGCCAGTGATCTCTGATCTTCTCATATCTGCCCTTGAATTCTGGTGTCTCTTTTTTATCGACACACCTATTGAGCTCTTTCTTCCACCTCCTGAATAGATCTGCCATCCTCTTCAGAGCAAAAGACTTGATTAATTTCTCTTTAATTGGGTTCTCTGGATTATCCTCTGGCGGTAGGGTGAAATTTGACTTCAGCTCAGTCCAAAGATCATTTTTCTGCATATCATTGACATAAGACACCTCAGGGTCTTCTTTAGCCGGCTTAAACCATTGCTGGATGCTTATCGGGATCTTGTCCCTAACCAGAACCCCGCACTGAGCAACAAATGCCCTCTTTGTCCGGAGGGGTTCAATAGGTTGGCCATCGGGCGCGATTGCTGTGATCTCAAGCTTTTCATCCGAGCTCAACTTTTTCTTCGGGCCTCGTCTCTTTACCGAAGTTGTGCTCGATCCGGAGGGCTAAAAAAAAGAACAAAGACTTAATTAATATGTGTACATACCAAAACAATGAATGCATCAATCAGCTAGTCAGCATAGGCTTAACTAATATATATACCGGGCCGGACTCGGTTCGGTCACCAGAGCCGTCATCACTTTATCCTTCTTGCACCGGCATTGGGTCACCGGCGCCGTCCTCATGTTCTTCTTCTTGCACCGGCATTAGGTCACCGTAGCCAGCTTGTTCACCCTCTCCTTCCGGACCATCGAAGATATCGTTGAGATAGTACGAGACGGCATCACTTCCTTCTGCGATTATCTCCCTCAACAACGCTTCTTTTCTTGCTTCGTCTAGGGCGGTGTCCATAGTTTCTACAAATATTTACAACATGGCAATTATTATTCAAACATGACAGATGGATATATTAGTGCCAAACGTAGAACTAGCTACCTAATCATAGTAAGCTATCGGGAGGGGGTATATATCGACAACGACGACACTACATCTATATATGTCCCTCGATGACCCTCGTTCCCGATAAAAAAAGAGGAAGAAGAAGAAAAAAAGAGGAGAAGAAAGAATAGAGGAGAAGAACTCCTCTATTCTTTCTTCTCCTCTTTTTTCTTCTTCTTCCTCTTCTTTTTTTATCCTCTTCTTCCTCTCATGTTCGAGAGGATCACCTTGGGGTCGGGAGGTTGCCTAGTGTCAAAGGATTCAACAAAACCATGTCTTCATCATTAGGCGAAAGTAACATGTGCATGATGGTAGGAAGCTCTTCAAAGTTGTTCTGGAACGGAGTCCCAGATAGGATAATTCGCCTTTTGGTACAAAGTTCAGCAAGAGCCTTCCGAATATCGCTATTTGGAAGGCCTTTGCTGAATTCGTACCAAAAGGCGGATTATTCTATCCGGGACTCCATTCCAGAACAACTTTGCAGAACTTCGTACCAACATGCCCTGGTTACTTCCGGCTAATGATGAAGGCATGGATTTCTTCAATACTTTGACACTAGGAAACCTCTCTCGACCCCTCGGTGATTCTTGACCCCTCGAACCCTCAACGACCCTGAAACCCTCGACCCTTGACCCCTTAACGACCCTCGACCCTCTACCCTAGTTCCCGACCCTGGACCAATAGAGGAGAAGAAGAAAGGAATAGCTAGAGGAGAAGATCGAAGAAAAAAAGAAGAAACAAAAGAGGAGAAGAAGAAAGGAATAGTGGAGAAGAAGAGAAAACTATTCCTTTCTTCTTCTCCTCTTCTTTTTCTTCTGTTTTCTTCTTCTTATTTATTTCTCCTCTTCTTTTCGGTAGAGGAAACCCTAAATAGCTAGCAAGTATCGTGGGTGTGAGATACATGTGGCCTTCGGTGTCGGACACTACATCCACGTCCCACAAGTGACGTGGGCGTCGAAACCCGCGCCACTTGTGGGATGTGGATTTAGTGTCCGACACCGACGGTACATGTATCTCACACCGACGATACTTTCTATTTAGGGTTTCTCCTCTACCACTCGGCGGCCCTCTCGACGACCCTCATTCCCGATAAAATAAAGAGGAAGAAGAAGAAGAAAAAAAGAGAGAAGAAAGAATAGAGGAGAAGAACCCTCGAACCCTAGACGACCCTCTTCTTCCTCTCATGTTCGAGAGGATCGCCGAGGGGTCGGGAGGTTGCCTAGTGTCAAAGGAAACCCTAAATAGCTAGCAAGTATCGTGGGTGTGAGATACATGTGGCCTTCGGTGTCGGACACTACATCCACGTCCCACAAGTGACGTGGGCGTCGAAACCCGCGCCACTTGTGGGATGTGGATTTAGTGTCCGACACCGACGGTACATGTATCTCACACCGACGATACTTTCTATTTAGGGTTTCTCCTCTACCACTCGGCGGCCCTCTCGACGACCCTCATTCCCGATAAAATAAAGAGGAAGAAGAAGAAGAAAAAAAAGAGAAGAAAGAATAGAGGAGAAGTCTCCTCTATTCTTTCCTCGCCTCTCTCATGAATGTCCGGCGTTCTCGACCCCCCTCCCCACGTGTCGAAGAAAAAAAAGAAGAAGAAAAAAGAGGAGAAGAAGAAAGGAATAGAGGAGAAAAGAGAAAAATAGAATATATTCTATTTTTCTCTTTTCTCCTCTATTCCTTTCTTCTTCTCCTCTTTTTCTTCTTCTTTTTTCTTCTTCTTATTTATTTCTCCTCGTCTTCCTCTCCCCTCTCGGCGACCCTAGACCCCCTCTCGACCCTCGACCCCTAGGCGACCGTCGACCCCTCTTTTTTTTCTTCCTCTTCTATTTTATCCTCTTCTTCCTCTACCGCTCGGCGACCCTCGACGACCCTCGTTCCCGATAAAAAAAGAGGAAGAAGAAGAAAAAAGAGAGGAGAAGAAAGAATAGAGGAGAAGTCCTCTTTTTTCTTTTCTTATTCCTCTTCTTTTTTATCCTCTTCTTCCTCTCATTATATTTTCTACGAATGTTCTATATACATACATCCATCGATATCATTCCATACATACATATACATCTACATTATATATGAACAAAAAAAGATCAAAATTCATCATACATACATCTACAGTATATATGAACAGTATATATGAACAAAAAAATATCAAAATTCATCATACATACATCTACAGTATATATGAACAGTATATATGAACAAAAAATATCAAAATTCATCATACATACATACATCTACAGTATATATATATGAACAAATATCAAAATTCATCATACATACATACATACATCTGCAAATTCAGGAGCAGGGAAGGAAGGAAGGGGGTAGGAGGCGGGAGCTACCTCTCCCGGAGGGGTCGGGGAGGAGACGCGGGCGGCCGGCGTCGGGGGCGACGGCGATGAGGACGGGCTCGGGGTCGGCGAGGGCAGGGCGACGGCGGGGCGCGCTCGGCGGCGGCGGACAGGCTCGGGGGCGCAGGGGGTGCTCGGGGGTGGCCGGCGTCGGGGGCGACGGCGATGAGGACGGGCTCGGGGTCGGCGAGGGCGAGGGCGACGGCGGGGCGCGCTCGGCGGCGGCGGACGGGCTCGGGGGCGCAGTGGGTGCTCGGGGGCGGTGGACGGGCGGCCGGCGACGAGGACGGCGCGGGCTCACGGAGGGCTCGGCGGCGACGAGCCTGGCGGCGTCGTTGGAGGAGAGGACGAGGAGATCGATCGAACTGAATCGAGAATTTCACAAGTCCAGCTTATATACCAAAAGCATTGGTCCCGGTTGGTGCTACGACCCGGGACTAATGCACCCTTTAGTCCCGGTTGGTGCCACGAACCGGGACCAAAGGCCAATTTTCGGCAGCCCAAAGGGCGGGAAGCGGCGGCCTTTGGTCCCGGTTGGTGGCACCAACCGGGACTAAAGGGGGGCATTGGTCACGGTTGGAGCCACGAACCGTGACCAATGCCACCTTTAGTCCCGGTTGGTGCCACCAACCGGGACCAATGCCCTTGTGCGCCCCGGGTCCAAAAGTTTAGTCCCACATCGCTAGTTGAGAGCGCCCGAGACCAGTTTATAAGGTCTGCTGCCTCCTCCCTCCTGAACTCCTCCGAACCGAAGGCCTATGGGCCTAATTTGACACTGCTTTGCCTGTGGTCCTATTGGGCCTTCTGCGGGCCTGAATCCTGGCCCATGTAGGGTTTCTAGTCGTATTCACGCCGTGGAGGCCCAGTAGGTGGCATTTTTTTTTGTTTTTTCTTTTTTATTTCTACATTTTTTTGGTTTTTTATTTTTTGCTTTTAGGTCACAAAAATTATAAACTTTCTATTAGTGCCATTAGTTTTAAATTTTAAATAGTTTAAATTTGAATTTTTAAAAATTTGTGTGAATCACTAGTTTATGAATAACTTTACTATAAAATTAGAATTTTTTTTCTATTTATTTTTTATTTCTACTTAAAACTAAATACTTACAGTTTTTTAGTGATTTCTTTTTGCTTTTAGGTCACAAAAATTATAAACTTTCTGTTAGTGCCATTAGTTTTAAATTTTAAATAGTTTAAATTTGAATTTTTAAAAATTTGAAGAATATTATAGTTTTATTTTAGTTTAATTACTTATAGTTTTTTAGTGATACTTATAGTTTTATTTTACTTATAATTTAATTTTTTCTGTTTTCTTCTTTTGTTTTATTTTTTGCTTTTTATTTTTTTATTTATACTAAATACTTATAGTTTTAAAATGTATGTGAATCGCTAGTTTATGAATAACTTTACTATGAAGTTAGATCATCTGTTACAAAGGGATTTCATTTTCTTGAACTTATTTGAACTCCATATTTTTTCTGTGTTCAAAATGCACCATTCAAAGACACATCATCAATTTTCAACCCTTTCTGACTTCATTTGTTATTTTTCATGCATTTATTGATTTTTTTGAGCTATAAGACCCTGAAATTGAAAAGCATTTCAAATGAACTCCGAAAAGGTTGAAAGTTGGCATGGTATCATCATTTCACCCACATAGCATGTGCAACAAAGTTGAGATGGTTACGGCAAAAACTGGATGCACTTCGTGTACAAAACGGACAATCTCTTTCGAAGTATCAGGGTTTCGGACGAAAGATCATCTGTTACAAAGGGATTTCATTTTCTTGAACTTATTTGAACTCCATATTTTTTCTGTGTTCAAAATGCACCATTCAAAGACACATCATCAATTTTCAACCCTTTCTGACTTCATTTGTTATTTTTCATGCATTTATTGATTTTTTGAGCTACAAGACCCTGAAATTGAAAAGCATTTCAAATGAACTCCGAAAAGGTTGAAAGTTGGCATGGTATTATCATTTCACCCACATAGCATGTGCAACAAAGTTGAGATGGTTACGGCAAAAACTGGATGCACTTCGTGTACAAAACGGACAATCTCTTTCGAAGTATCAGGGTTTCGGACGAAAGATCATCTGTTACAAAGGGATTTCATTTTCTTGAACTTATTTGAACTCCATATTTTTCTATGTTCAAAATGCACCATTCAAAGACACATCATCAATTTTCAACCCTTTCTGACTTCATTTGTTATTTTTCATGGATTTATTGATTTTTTTTGAGCTATAAGACCCTGAAATTGAAAAGCATTTCAAATGAACTCCAAAATGGTTGAAAGTTGGCATGGTATCATCATTTCACCCACATAGCATGTGCAACAAAGTTGAGATGGTTACGGAAAAAACTGGATGCACTTCGTGTACAAAACGAACAATCTCTTTCGAAGTATCAGAGTTTCGGACGAAAGATCATCTGTTACAAAGTTGGCATGGTATCATCAAAATAGTTGCGGGAGAAAGTCTTCACTTTTTCTTCGCTTGTGTCATTTGCTTATTGCGCCATAACCATGGATTATCTTCATTGTTTATCAGGATGCTTGGGTCAGCCTTGACATTGAAGGGAGGAATTTCATGAAACTTTTCATAATCTTCAGACATGTCTGTCTTGCCGTCCACTCCCAGGATGTCCCTTTTTCCTGAAAGAACTATGTGGCGCTTTGGCTCATCGTATGATGTATTCGCTTCCTTATCTTTTCTTTTTCTCGGTTTGGTAGACATGTCCTTCACATAGATAACCTGTGCCACATCATTGGCTAGGACGAACGGTTCGTCAGTGTACCCAAGATTTTTCAGATCCACTGTTGTCATTCCGTACTGTGGGTCTACCTGTACGCGGCCGCCAAACAGAATGACCCATTTGCACTTAAACAAAGGGACCTTAAAATCAGGTCCGTAGTCAAGTTCCCATATGTCCACTATGTAACCATAATATGTGTCCTTTCCGCTCTCGGTTGCTGCATCAAAGCGGACACTGCTGTTTTGGTTGGTGCTCTTTTGATCTTGGGCGATCGTGTAAAATGTATTCCCATTTATCTCGTATCCTTTGTAAGTCAATACAGTCAAAGATGGTCCCCTGGACAACAAATACAACTCATCACAAACAGTGTTGTCACCTCTGAGACGTGTTTCCAACCAACTGCTGAAAGTCCTGATGTGTTCATATGTAATCCAGTCGTCGCATTGCTCCGGGTGTTTGGAGCGCAGACTGTTCTTGTGTTCATCGACATACGGGGTCACCAAGGTAGAGTTCTGTAGAACTGTGTAGTGTGCTTGAGACCAAGAATATCCGTCCCTGCATATTATTGAATCTCTTCCAAGATTGCCTTTTCCAGTCAGTCTCCCCTCATACCATGATTTAGGGAGACCTATCTTGTTAAGGCCAGGAATGAAGTCAACACAAAACCCGATAACATCCTCTGTTTGATGGCCCATGGAGATGCTTCCTTCTGGCCTAGCGCGGTTACGGACATATTTCTTTAGGACTCCCATGAACCTCTCAAAGGGGAACATATTGTGTAGAAATACGAGCCCCAGGATGACAATCTCGTCGACTAGATGAACTAGGACGTGCGTCATGATATTGAAGAAGGATGGTGGGAACACCAGCTCGAAACTGACAAGACATTGCGCCACATCACTCCTTAGCCTTGGTACCATTTCTGGATCGATCACCTTCTGAGAGATTGCATTAAGGAATGCACATAGCTTCACAATGGCTAATCGGACGTTTTCTGGTAAAAGCCCCCTCAATGCAACCGGAAGCAGTTGCGTCATAATCACGTGGCAGTCATGAGACTTTAGGTTCTGAAACTTTTTCTCTGGCATATTTATTATTCCCTTTATATTCGATGAGAAGCCAGTCGTGACCTTCATACTAAGCAGGCATTCAAAGAAGATTTCTTTCTCTTCTTTCGTAAGAGCGTAGCTGGCAGGACCTTTATACTGCTTCGGAGGCATGTCGTCTTTTTCGTGCAAACGTTGCAGGTCCTCCCGTGCCTCCGGCGTATCTTTTGTCTTCCCATACACGCCCAAGAAGCCTAGCAGGTTCACGCAAAGGTTCTTCGTCATGTGCATCACGTCGATTGAAGAGCGGACCTCTAGGTCTTTCCAGTAGGGTAGGTCCCAAAATATAGATTTCTTCTTCCACATGGGTGCGTGTCCCTCAGCGTCATTCGGAACAGCTAGTCCACCGGGACCCTTTCCAAAGATGACGTAGGGTAAATCATTGACCATAGCAAGCACGTGATCACCAGTGCGCATGGCGGGCTTCTTCCGGTGATCTGCCTCACCTTTGAAATGCTTGCCTTTCTTTCGACATTGATGGTTGGTCGGAAGAAATCGACGATGGCCCAGGTACACATTCTTCCTGCATTTGTCCAGGTATATACTTTCAGTGTCATCTAAACAGTGCGTGCATGCGTGGTATCCTTTGTTTGTCTGTCCTGAAAGGTTACTGAGAGCGGGCCAATCGTTGATGGTCACGAACAGCAACGCCTTAAGGTTAAATTCCTCCTGTCTGTGCTCATCCCACGTACGTACACCGTCTCCATTCCACAGCTGTAAAAGTTCTTCAACTAATGGCCTTAGGTACACATCAATTTTGTTGCCGGGTTGCTTAGGGCCTTGGATGAGAACTGGCATCATAATGAACTTCCGCTTCATGCACATCCAAGGAGGAAGGTTATACATACATAGAGTCACGGGCCAGGTGCTGTGATTACTGCTCTGCTCCCCGAAAGGATTAATGCCATCCGCGCTTAAAGCAAACCATACATTCCTTGGGTCCTTTGCAAACTCATCCCAGTACTTTCTCTCGATTTTTCTCCACTGCGACCCGTCAGCGGGTGCTCTCAACTTCCCATCTTTCTTTCGGTTCTCACTGTGCCAGCGCATCAACTTGGCATGCTCTTCGTTTCTGAACAGACGTTTCAACCGTGGTATTATAGGAGCATACCACATCACCTTTGCAGGGACCCTCTTCCTGAGGGGCTCGCCGTCAACATCACCGGGGTCATCTCGTCTGATCTTATACCGCAGCGCACCGCATACCGGGCATGCGTTCAGATCCTTGTATGCACCGCGGTAGAGGATGCAGTCATTAGGGCATGCATGTATCTTCTCCACCTCCAATCCTAGAGGGCATACGACCTTCTTTGCTGCGTATGTACTGTCGGGCAATTCGTTATCCTTTGGAAGCTTCTTCTTCAATATTTTTAGTAGCTTCTCAAATCCTTTGTCAGCCACAGCATTCTCTGCCTTCCACTGCAGCAATTCCAATACGGTACCGAGCTTTGTGTTGCCATCTTCGCAATTGGGGTATAACCCTTTTTTGTGATCCTCTAACATGCGATCGAACTTCAGCTTCTCCTTTTGACTAATGCATTGCGTCCTTGCATCGACAATGACCCGGCGGAGATCATCATCATCGGGCACATCGTCTGGTTCCTCTTGATCTTCAGCAGCTTCACCCGTGGCAGCATCATTGGGCACATCGTCTGGTTCCTCTTGATCTTCACCAGCTCCCCCCGTTGCAGCATCACCGTTTTCAGGGGGCACATAGTTGTCATCGTACTCTTCTTCTTCTTCGCCGTCTTCCATCATAACCCCTATTTCTCCGTGCCTCGTCCAAACATTATAGTGTGGCATGAAACCCTTGTAAAGCAGGTGGGAGTGAAGGATTTTCCGGTTAGAGTAAGACCTCGTATTCCCACATTCAGTGCATGGACAACACATAAAACCATTCTGCTTGTTTGCCTTAGCCGCATCGAGAAACTCATGCACGCCCTTAATGTACTCGCGGGTGTGTCTGTCACCGTACATCCATTGCCGGTTCATCTGCGTGCATTATATATAATTAAGTGTCCAAATTAATAGAAGTTCATCATCACATCAAAACCAAAGTACATACATAGTTCTCATCTAACAACATATAGCTCTCCAGAGCATCTAATTAATTAAACCATACATTGAAACTATGTAAAACATTTCAATGCGAAAACAAATGCGATCATAATCGCAACCAAGGTAACAATTGATCCAACGGCATAATGATACCAAGCCTCGGTATGAATGGCATATTTTCTAATCTTTCTAATCTTCAAGCGCATTGCATCCATCTTGATCTTGTGATCATCGACGACATCCGCAACATGCAACTCCAATATCATCTTCTCCTCCTCAATTTTTTTATTTTTTCCTTCAACAAATTGTTTTCTTCTTCAACTAAATTTAACCTCTCGACAATAGGGTCGATTGGCATTTCCAATTCACATACATCCTAGATAAATAAAATCTATGTCACGTTGGTCGGCATAATTTTCATAAACAATAAATGAACCAATAGTTATAAAGATAATATACATACCACATCCGAATCATAGACAGGACGAGGGCCGACGGGGGCGGATACCAAAACCATCGCACTATATAAGATGCAATAATAAATGTAAGAAAATGATACAAGTATCTATCTAAACATACAAGTAAGAATATTTTTCCTTTCAGAAAGAAGATAAGAACAAGAGGCTCACCACGGTGGTGTCGGTGATGAGATCGGCGCGGGTGATCGACGGCGGTGAAGACGGGGACGGGGCGTGACGGACCGCTAAATCTAGACAAATCTCGAGGAAAATGGAGCTTGGAGGTCGAGCTTCGAGAGGAGAAAGCTTAAGTAGTGTGGCTCGGGCATTCCATCGAACACCTCATGTGCATAGGAGGTGAGCTAGAGCACCACAAAGGCCTCTCCCCCTCGGCCAGAAAAAACAGAGCACTGTGCTCTGCCCTTGCGCGAGGGGGTATATATAGGCAATTCATTGGTCCCGGTTTGTGGCATGAACCGGGACTAAAGGGGAGCCTTTGGTCCCGGTTCATGCCACCAACCGGGACCAATGGTGGTGGGCCAGGAGGGAGGCCCTTTGGTCCCGGTTCAGCCCACCAACCGGGACCAAAAGGTCCATACAAACCGGGACCAATGGCCCACGTGGCCCGGCCGGCCCCCTGGGCTCACGAACCGGGACCAATGCCCACATTGGTCCCGGTTCAAGACTGAACCGGGACTAATGGGCTGAGGCGGCCTGGACCATAGCCCCTTTTTCTACTAGTGGCTATAAGGATTTAAATATTATGTTTTTGCTGAGTTGGAAGAGAGAGAAATGGAGAGAGAAGAGAAGCAAGTTGTAGATTTACAATCGGCTGTAGCACGGGCCAACAAGCTTTGTGAGAGTGTTAGATGTATCATATATTAATAAATTAGTATTTCCTATAGCTAACTACTATACTTATTGGCTATTGCATTGAGTATAGATGACATGGCAGCTCGCTATATTATTAATCATGCTCTCATAGTCAATATAATAACCAACATATATACCACCTCCGTGCTAGTTTATTGGCCCCCTTCGAATTTTATACAAAATTTTGACCATAGACTTAACTAACAAGATGTTAATAGAGATGCCACCGAAAATTATATCGTTGGATTCGTATTGAACTTCGCGGGATTCATAAAATCTATATTTTACTAGTTAAAATTATGGTAAAAAAATATGACTTTAAATACAAGGTAGACTAATAAACCAGGACGAAGGTGGTATATAGTAGTCCCTCCGATCCATAATAAGTGTCATAGCTTTGAACTAAAGTCGACACTTATTTTGGATTAGAGGGAGTAGTGCTGTGAATATACTAATATTTTGTTAATAGTTGGCCCTGCCTGCAATCTGATAAAAGTGTATTACAGAATGTGTTGCAACTAACTCTTAACCTACAGTCGTATTCTATTCTTTCCCCGCCAAATCAATAAAAATACAATATTTAAATCCTTACAACATGCTTTCATCATCTTATACTTGCTCTAATAGCGTTAGCAATAAGGTTGGATCTATGGTTAGTCTTTTTTTCTATTTTAGCTTTCCTCTCATATTTTTACTATGAGAAAGAGTAGAGGTTGAGAGCCCACCATTCCACTTTTTCCTTATCTCCCCCTTTCATACAGGTAAAAGTGTCATCTAAGTAGGCTTATGCCGAAAAAGGCTTCATCCCCGCTTTATATACAAAGCAACACAGCCGTACTGACATATGATGATGAGAAGACCTTCTTACAAAGCAGATCAAAGGAAAATACATGAAAATCGGAGAGAACAACAAAAACAACCTAGACTACTAACAAGGAAGGAGACTCGCTGCAAACGAAAACCACCATACCTCGTATCGACCCTCACACCAAGTCCCCCCCCCCCAAAGAGGACCCCTGCCCTCCCGCTCTGAATTGTGGAGCCCGCAACTGCCTGCGGAAAATGAGGCCTGTGAGTGGAACCAACGAGGACCCGTCTAAAAGAATAGGAGGCAACTGAATCCGCCCACTCTAGAGCCTAGGAAGATCCACGTCAGGATCTGAAAATGCCCGACGATGACAACAGGTGCACCGATGGAACTCGAGCTCCACGACGACGCCCTCAAGAGGGAGACAACACACGTGTCATCGTCGTCGAGACCGAGGAACCTGTCAAGGGTTTTCACTCGAAGCCCTGGCTTGGTGAGAGGGACCTCAACTACGCCCCCAAGAGGGAAAAGACACCCACAGGCATCGTCGTCGCTAGTGCCAAAGCACAAGGATTTCGTTTCTGCTCCGGTGCTCCCCCCCGGGCCGAACGCGGGGTGGAAAAACACATCGACGGCTAGGATGAACCAAAAACGGTTCATAACAAGGGGCACGATCGTCTTTGTTGCCCCCGCGTATAGCCGTCGAGGAGCCCTGGGAGGCCCATACGGGCCCGGTTAGATCGTATGCCCGGCCGTATACGTATGCCCGTCCGTATACGTATTTGTTTGTATACGACGGCCTTTCGTGCACGCGTGAAGCCGCCCGCGCGTGGGGCAGCACGTGTCACGGGTAGTTGACAAAACTGTCGCATCATATAAATGTGGACGGCAACCACCTCCGGCCGCATCGCCCACCATTTCCCCCCGCCGCATCGTTTCCCTCTCTCCACTCTCCACTCCCCACTCCCTCTCCTCTCCAACCTCCTTGTCTCCCTCACCGCATCCTCTCCATCGCCATGGCGGATGCAGGAAGCGAGCGCCCCAATTGGGGCGCAGATCTGGTGGAGCAGGCGCGGCAGGTCGCTGCGGGCACCTTTGTGAGGGGGCGTGCCGGCGTCCAGCGCGGTGCTCCCTCCGCTGGAGATCTGGAGAAGGCGGGGGCGGGCCGCAACGGTGCGGTCCAGCCAGATGCGCCCACTCTGGCGAACTCCGGCGAGGCGCAGAAGGTGGAGGCGGGCTCTGGCGAGGCGCAGAAGGTGAGGGCGGGCTCTGGCGAGGCGCACGAGGTGGAGAAGGTGGAGGCCAGCTCCGGCGAGGAGGAAGCGGAGAAGAAGGTATCTGCGGCTAACTTTTAGTTGGTAGTTTTTAGATTGTAGGGTTTGTGGCCAGAACTTTGTTTGGTTAGATTTGTTGGAGGTAGGGTTTTCTCTGCATTAGGGTTTTTTTGTATTTGATTCGTGCAAGAATGGTGGACCACATATGATTATTAGATTAGGTTAGAAGTAGCCAGATTGAGGGATGGGGTTTTTTCAGATGCTTATTAGATTAGTAGTGGAATTTTTGCAATTCTTTAGGTGTTTGGAGTCAAATATATACTTCTGTATTGGTTTGGGTTGGTGCCTGCTTTAGTTCTTTGGCTTGATGATTAATTAAATAGATGCTTAGTTCTAGGGATTATGGCTGTCATAGTTGCAATTCTTAGGTGCTTGATTGATGCATGTTGTCATAGTTGCAGTTATTTGATGCTTGATTGATGCCTGTCAGGCAGAGGCTATGAGATGGGTTGTGCATGGCCTTGTGTTTTTGGAAATTGTCTACATGAGGTGATTAGATGGTGCATTAGTTTGGTTGTAAATATAGTGAAGGATGTGCTCATGTACTGGGTGTTGTCATGTTAATCAAAAAGAGCTTCTCAAGGGATGGATTTTTTTGTGCTGAATTGGGGCTTCTGAAGGAGAGGGGAAGCGTGGTCGAGGGGAAGGGGCAGTCTATGCTTATTTACTTTGGGTTAGTAGTGGAATTTTGTAGTTGCTTCAGAGATATTGACAGCATTGAACATCCTCTGCAATGCCGTTGCTTCAGAGATAAAAGCATCTTGGGGTTTTTTCATATGCTTATTAGATTAGTAGTTGAATTTTTTCCTGTTAGAATTTAATTAGTATGAGGATGAATACCTTATTTAAGGGGGAATTTAAGGTTAGATAGATGTCATATGATTATTAGATCTGTAGTTCAATGCTGCTGACATTTATGATTATTTGATTTGATCTGTGGTTCAATGATACTGGATGGAAACATATTTGATTTGGAATGCATTAATTAAGATGTGCCAATGAATTGATTTAGATGATACAAGATTCATCTATAGTATAATTTGTTGTTGTTTAGGTAAGTAATGAAATTTTAGATGTTTGTTGGAGATGTATGCATTTATAGTTGAAGTTGTACCTAATTAACTACTGCATTATGTTAATATGTGTAGGAGCTTTGCTGCATTATCCCAAAAATAGTAATTTGTGCATATTAAAATTTGTAGTTGGCTTCTGTAATTAGTATATACTATATGTAAAGTGTGAAGTAAACATTCCAAGGCAGGATCCTAGCAACAAAATATACTGTATGTTTCCATTAAGTAGTGTGTGTGTGGGGGGGGGGGATTCCCTCAAAAGAAAAGTGTTGGGTTAATCCAGGGAATGTCAAGAATCCAGCTTGCATTTTCATTAGCATTTATGAAGGACATCATTTATCTGTTGATTGATTGCTTAGATTCTGTATTTATAAGGAAATCATTTGGTCACTTGCAACATACCAATGTGGTTCACATTCACAATTTTGTTTGTAATGACATTCTGTAAACTACAATTCAATTCATTGTAATTGATGTGCTTGTTTGACAATATAGCAAGAGGATGAGGATCTTCTGGGCAACAAGAGGAAGTGGGACAAGACTGGGTTCTACCCATATGAGTCTGATGAAGATGAGCCGTACGAGGTAAGGCCTAGTTGAAATGTTATTTCTACATTGAGTTAGTATTATGTGTTTATAGTTTTTGAATGCATAATGTATTAATGTCAGTCATTAATGTGTGTTGTCTGAATCTGGAGATGATGTGATCGAGGGGAACGTCGAGTCCTTTAAAGAGAAGGAGGTGTTGAAGATCAGGGCCCAAGGACCTGCTAAGTACTAAAACTGGAGGAATGAAAACTACCGGTGCCCCTACTGTAGCAAGCCCAAGCCCAGGTCTGGGTTATTGGAGCATCTGATGGAACATTGCCGGGCTACATCGATCTCCAGTCATGACTACAAGATCATTGGTCAGCATTCTGCCCTCCTGAAGGTCCTGAGAAACCCTGACCTCTAGTCGTACATCACGCTGATCATCGGAAGCTGGAAGCCGTACTCATCATCAGTATATTTGATGATGTTTTACTTTTGGAAAGCTGCATCTGGGTCTGAACTGCTTGAAAACTTGCTATATTAATGTAATGTAATGTATTGTGTGTTTGAACAGGATCTGTTGTGAATTGCCTGCTACCTATGGTGGTAACCTAGAATGCTATCTATATATGTGCGGCCTTAACTTTATTGGTGGTGAATGCTTCCTTCATGTTTAGTTGTTGTTTCGATGGTGCAATGATCACAAATGGCGCTTCAGCGTTGATTGAGACATGCTGCAACACTTGTCTATGCTGTGGGCAAGTGCAACATGCTGTGCCCATGTGCTAATTATACCAAATATTGAATGTGGCAATGTTCCAAAATGGCTGTCATGAATTATAGTACATGGGGTTTAGTAAAGTTACTGATAATTGTTCAACCTCACACATTCCATCAACGCATAATTTGAATAAGCAAAAAGATCAAATGTTCCATCATTTGAACCTATGTTGCAATTAGAGAGCAAATATTCCATCATCAAAGTGTGAAGGAATTAAATGTAAATTTAGAAGAGTAATGTAATACTAGTTAAAAATAATGTGTGAAAAAAAGGAATTTGAAATAAGGTCTACTTTATTTTGTAATAAAGTTATATTACCCTACTTACTAGAATTTTGAAAATTTCACTTATTTATAAGAAAAGAAAATACAAATATTCAAAAAGATGTGTTTGATAAAAATACCTTTTGAATTTTTGGTATGTTATTATTTGAGGGGTCATGTAATTTTTATGTTATTTTTGGAGTGCTCAAGTAATTTTTATGTAAAGTGAAGGAAAAGGAAAAAATAAACAAAAGGAAAAGCATGGGCCATCCTAGCCATCTTGGAAACCTAGCTTTATAAATAAAAAATTCAAAAAATAAGAGGGCATTAAAAAAGTAAACAAATATAAGAGGGCATTATAAATTCAAAAAATTTCAAAAATATAGAAAGAATATTTTACAATGCCCCCCTGACGTATGGACCGATGTTTTGACCAGTCAGTCTAGAGGGCATTATAAATTAATAAAAAATTCAAAAAAATATAAAACCTTGGAAACCCACCTTTGTTTGTGTAATAGATCATGTGTGCCAAAGTTGAGGTCATTTGGAGGTGGTCGAAAAAATGACCGCATTCTGGAGGGGCCATTTGGTCTTACTTAAGCCGGTTTTTGAAAAAATGTGATTTTTCTCACCACCTCCAAATCACACAAACTTTCTTGAACATGGTGACCCACATGTGCCAATCATGGCTATGAAAGAATATTTTACAATGCCCCCCTGAGGTATAGACCGATGTTTTGACCAGTCAGTCTACAGGGCATTATAAATTAATAAAAAAATTTAAAAAATATAAAACCTTGGAAACCCACCTTTGTTTGTGCAATAGATCATGTGTGCCAAAGTTGAGGTCATTTGGAGGTGGTCGAAAAAATGACCGCATTCCGGAGGGGCCATTTGGTCTAACTTAAGCCAGTTTTTGAAAAAATGTGATTTTTCCCACCACCTCCAAATCACATAAACTTTCTTCAACATGGCGACCCACATGTGTCAATCATGGCTATGAAAGAAAATTTGGAAAAAATAATATTTTACAATGCCCCCCTGAGGTATAGACCGATGTTTTGACCAGTCCGTCTAGAAGGCATTATAAATTAATAAAAAATTCAAACAAATTCAAAAAATATTATTAGATGACTTGAAGGTCAAAACATTAACTTGTCATATATGCAAAAAAATATGTGTATTGAACGCAAGTGAGCAGGTCTATAATTTAGTGTGTGATTTCAAGATCAAATCAATACACAATGGCAATATGCCAAAAGAAGTGCCCACCTACCAGAGCAGGAGAATCCATACTCCACGGCATGCATACGACTAGGAACCCTACGGTGCATGGGCCAGGATGCAGGCCTGTGGTGCAGAATATCTCTGCTGCTAGTAGGCCCTACGGGGCAAAGGGGACAAGAGTTAGGCAATGTACTGCCTGCAATAGATGGGAGCTTGGGAGGGGAGTCGCAGCAGGGTATATAAACCGGTGCGGCGCTCTCTCGCTTGGCGAGGTGGGACTAAACTCCCACCACCCAACGGCTATGCGCTGCGATGTGCCCTGCGCGGCTCCGCCTTGGGCCCAATTCGGGCGGGCTGGCCCAGGGCAGCCTTACTCCGCTCGCTGATACGTTTATATTTTCTTTGCTTCTTTTCTTGTTTATATCTCTAATATTTAAAATAAAGTCTTTTTTTCTATATTATTTCTAACAGTGTTTACTAAAATTTTAAAAATATGCCAAATTCTGTTGTGTTTTATTTCATTTGTTTGTACTCTTTTGTATATTGATAATATTTACGAAATATGAACTAAAATGTTGTGTTTTAATTCAATTCTTCATTCCAATATTTCTTATCTTTATTATTTTTTAAATATTTTTAGTTTGTAAGATAAAATGTTCTGTTTTATTTTACTTCTTCATTCTAATATTTGTTCTCTTCTTTATATTTTAAATATTTCCAAAATGTAAGATGATATGTTGTCTTTTATTGCACTTATTCATTCAAATTTTTTCTTCTGTTTTCTATATTCTCCTCTTTTCTTTGTTCTGACAGTTATAAATTTAAATAATGTATGATATAATGTTCTCTCATATTTCACTTTTCATGGTTGTCTTTCCTAATTATTAATTTTATTTTCTGTCTCATACTTGATATATTATTAAATCAAATATAGTTGGGACAATCGCATGTATGCCTCCACTTGCACCATGTACTACAAGCAGGTTCTTCTTCTCGGTCTCACCAATTGATACCAAACTTTTATGCACACCCTACGATGACCATAGAAAGCATGCCTCGCAACTACCGTTCATTTCTGACACTCTATGCATCTTGTAGGCGTTTTGCGGTGATAAAACCCTAGAACACTGCCGCGGCGTGACGCAACGTGTGTTTTGTGTCCGAACTCGTGCACACCTTGCCTGGGGGGCACATTGGCCATGCTCACATGCTCCCAAAAGTTGGGGTCATCTCATGCGTGCCCCCACATGCACCATGTACAAGCCGGACCATTTGGGTCTGCCGGAGGGCAAGTTTGGAAGAGGTTTTCCTTAACGGTCCCACCAAAAGATCCCAAACTTTTTGCACACCGTACCATGACCATGGCATGCATGTGGTAGTAGAATTCATATGCCACGGCCTCATTTTTGTTGAAATCCAATTAATATCCATGTGTATTACATGTAAGTGAGCATGTGTAAAATTTATTAGATGACTTGAAGGTCAAAACATTAACTTGTCATGTATGCACACAAAAATTGTGTATTGAATGCAAGTGAGCATGTGTATAATTTAGTGTGTGCTTTGAAGATCAATACACATGGCAATATGCCAAAAAAGTGCCCACCTACCAGAGCAGGAGAATTCATACTCCACGGCCTGCATACGACTAGGAACACTGCGGTGCATGGGCCAGGATATAGGCCCGTGGTGCAGAATATCTCTGCTGCTAGTAGGCCCCACGGGGCAGAGGGGATGAGAGTTAGGCAATGTACTGTCTGCAATTGATAGGAGCTTGTGAGGGGAGTCGCGGCCGGGTATATAAACCGGTGCGGCGCTCCCTCGCTTGGCGAGGTGGGACTAAACTCCCACCACCCAACGTGTGTGCGTTGCGATGTGCCCTGCGCGGCTCCGCCTTGGGCCCAATTCGGGCGGGCTGGCCCAGGGCAGCCTTACCCGCGTGCTGATATGTTTTATATTTTCTTTGTTTCTTTTCTTGTTTATATTTATAATATTTAAAACCAAATCTCTTTTTTCTATATTATTTCTAAAAGTGTTCAGTAAAATTTAAAAAATATGTCAAATTCTGTTGTGTTTTATTTCATTTGTTCGTTCTCTTTTGTATATTGATAATATTTACAAAATATAAACTAAAATGGTGTGTTTTATTTTAATTGTTAATTCTAATATTTCTTATCTTTATTATTTTTGAAATATTTTTAGTTTGTAAGATAAAATGTTCTGTTTTATTTCACTTCTTCATTCTAATATTTGTTCTCTTCTTTATATTCGAAATATTTTCAGAATGTAAGATAATATGTTATGTTCTATTGCACTTCTTCATTATTTCAATTCTTCATTCCAAGTTATAAATTTTATTTTCTGTTTGATACTTGAAATATTATTAAATCAAATGTAGTTGGGACAGTCGCATGCATACCTCCACATGGACAATGTACTAGGAGCAGGTTTATCTTCTCGGTCTCACCAATTCAGACCAAACTGTATGCACACCCTAGGATGACCATGGCAAGCATGCATGACGAGTATCGTTCATTTCCAAAACTCGATGCATTTTCTAGGGTTTTTCCGGCGACAAAACCCTACAACACTGCCCCCACGTGACGCAACATGTGTTTTGTGTCCGAACTCGTGCACACCTTGCCTGGGGGGCACATTGGCCATGCTCACATGCTCCCAAAAGTTGGGGTCATCGCATGCATGCCCCCACGTGCACTATGTACAAGCAGGACCATTCGGGTCTACCGGAGATCAGGTCTGAAATTGGTTTTCCTTGACGGTCCCACCATATGGTCCCAAACTTCATGCATACCCTACGATGACCATGGCATGCATGCGTGACAAGTATCGTTCATTTGCGACACTCGATGCAATTTCTAGGGTTTTCTGGCGACAAAACCCTACAACACTGCCCCCACGTGACGCAACGTGCGTTTTGTGTCCGAATTCATGCACACCTTGCCTGAGGGACCACATTGGCCAAGCCCACAAGCTCCCAAAAGTTAGGGTCATCTCATGCATGCTTCCACATGCACCATGTACAAGCAGGACCATTCGGGTCTGCCGGAGGGCAGGTCTGAAAGTGGTTTATGCGTAACCTACGATCTCACGAAATGATCACAAACTTAATCCTAACCTACGATGACCATGGCATGCATGCATGACAAGTATCGTTCATTTCCGACACTCGATGCATGTATAATATTGTAGAAATGATAGAGATACTATAAATATTGTTGAACATATACAAGTATACAATAACTAATACGTGTCACAAAGAGTTTTTTTTAGGGATGAACCAATGATATTTATTTTGAGGGAAGAAACAATAAAGGTAGGTGGGCCGGCCCAGACCGCAAATAAGTGTCGGGTCCATATTGTGGAGCCCACAACGCTGCGCTTTCCATGCACGTCGATCACACGCACGTTGATCGCGGGAGTAGTTGCCATTCTGTTACACAATTCTGGGATCGTGCTAATCCATATGTTCCAAATCCTACGATTGAGGAGCACGTTCAGCCTCGCTTCAACGGAGGAAAATATAGATCGCGAGATTGGCCACAGGGAAGTTACGACGACCTAGGCGTCGACCTCGTATATAATCTCCCCTCCTCGCACATGTCGTCGACTAGATCGACTCCTGCCGGCGAGGCGTCGACAGCTCCATCCGCCGCATCCCACACGCCACAAAAACCCCGAGAAGATCAAGGTCGTCCGCACGTGCAGGCCGACCTCGACGAACTACATCGAGAACGCATCGCCGACTTCTTTCATCTTCGTCGACCGGTCAAGTAAATTGTTCTCCTTCCCTCGCGCCTTCATAGCAAGCTACTTCCTCCGTCTCATTGCTTTGATGGACTTAGGTTTACCACATATTTTCAACTAGTATGAACTCGACTAGATGCGTTCTGACCAGATGGCGTAGATGAAAACATTCTTTGGTTCTTTCATAGCATGGTAGAATAAGATGTTGTTTCTCGAGAAGCATGATGCAATACATTTTTTGTCACAAGATCCAATTATATTGTTGTCACACGATCCAATTATATTGTTGTGCACATAGAACATTAAAGATTTATTAACATTAGATGTTGATGAACCTCAAATAGGTACCATTGCTATAGACTCTAGTTTATTTACAGCTGAACAATTTGTCACCCTGTTAGTAAGACAACCAGACGAATTAGTAACAGTTTACCATATTAAATTTATTGATTATATAATTTATATGATACTCAAAGAACTTGATCAGATGCAAGTAAATTCAATTACCAATTGTAGCTATTTTTTATTGCCTCATGTCAGCACACACTTGGCTGCATGTTGCAGTATACATGGTGATAGTTTTGTATTTCCAATAGTGTTATTTTTTGCATTAGTGTTAGCTACTGCCAGAAAGTTTTATATTTTTGCATGCCTATTGTTATTTTTGCTTTAGTGTTAGCTAATGTCACGAAGTTATATATTTTCTTTCAACAGGATGGACGAGCTGAATGGAGAAATAGTATGCGCAGTTGAGAAATGGTGCAAGCTTGTTGCAGATCTATCGAGCGGTCAACGCGCTAGAGTGGCTGATACATCATTGCGCAGCATGCTGCAGATACCATCTATTAAGATGCGTACCCTGCTGATTAGGTATATGATTGAGAATTTGCAGGCCAGCACGGGCAGGTTCATTATACAAGAGCAGGTTGGGGAGGTGACTCTCGGTGCGGCCGACGTGGAGTGCATCTTTAACCTCGAGAACCAAGGACTGTCCGCTTCGGACATTCTGACTGAAGAAGGCGAGGACATGAAGGAGCGGGTGCCGCCACAATTTCTCAGTAAGACATCAGAAAACATAGTGATAGATAATCTCATTGAGGACATAATTAAAAGTAAAGCCACCGACGACGATTTCCTTTGCAAAGTAGTGCTTGTCCTGTTAGGAACAATTATTGCTCCCATGTCGAGCAAGATTGTGCCAAAGCAGTACTACACTTTGGTCAAAGATATGAAACGTATTTCAAAGATTAACTGGAATGCCTTCACCATGCGTGTTCTCCTTGATTGCATTCACATAGTGAAGAAAGGCAAACACCTCCACCAATGGCCGAAAGGCAATTTAGCTCTCTTGCAGGTACACATATGAGACATGTTGCATAATGTCAATTATCATATCATTGCAATTTTTATGTGATGTATTAAAAACTCTAAATCCTTATATTTTTTGTAGTACTTGTACTGGGAGAAGGTGCAACCGATCGAAGGCGAATGCGCCTATAATCCCAACTTGTCCATACAACCTCTTATGAGGAACTGGACAGAAGGTGCAGCCACTAGGAGAGATAGGTTCGACTATGATAATGGGAGCGGCCGTGGTAACGTAAGGGTAAGTCATTGTGTTTCGTCTTTCTTAAATGTTTTGTAACTTAATACTATTTATTTTTTATTCATCACATGTACTTCAATATCGCATGCAAATCGAAAATAATATCACCCATGAGTATAGGGCTCAGGAGCCCAACATCCCAAATAATGCGCCTACCATGAAGCCAAAAACCAAGCCTGCAACTGGAAACGCAAAGAAGTCGACGACAACCGCATTGTCAGAAGATTTGATGGAGCTTCTAACGAAGTGGTGCATGGACTTCATACACACCCAGATGAGGCAAATCCCTGATCAAGTTGCTGAGGTATCACACCCAAACTTTATAGTTTACAGTATGTTTGCTTTTTTAAACCATGCTACCATTACTAAGTTTATATTTCTATTGCAGAGGTTGTTGGAGAAGTTGAACAAAGCAGGTGTCATGTACAAGCCGGCTGCTGCCGTGCCATCCGTGGAGAATGATCCGGACGAAGTGAATTCGTTCGAGAATGGTCCATATGAAAAGAAGGAATTCGTGTACAAGGAAGACATGGACAGTGATGGACAGCCGCTCATTGACATGATGCAGCCTGATATAGTGCTTCCCGACCATAAAACCGTTCCTGAGGTACTATGTATTTATCTTTATGTCTATAATTTTCTCGTTTAATTTTTTACGTCCAGAAATGTTCACACGATTTAGTTTGCCAAACGGAAAACCCCACCAAAGATGAATGGACACAAGGAAGCTTCACATGTTAAGCATAATGATGTATGTGGGGGTACACCGAAAAACCCTTGGGTGGTTGGTACTTCTACTCTAGCACCTTCATCGGACATAGACATTTGTCCATCTTCTGTCAGCAAGTTCATGGCTAAGGTGAATGGAAAAAAGGGTGTAACAATCGATAAGGATGAGGAGGTTATGTCCGGTAAGCAGAAGCGGACCGTTCCCAAGAAATTTGAATCCCCCTACGCACTTGACAAGCCCGGAAGGCGTACCAGCCGTGGTCAGAGAACCTCTGGTACTAGTACTGCTACTAGAGGTATCGTAACTAACATTCTTAATTTTTTTATTTACTACCAATGCATATGATCACCATTGTTGACGTTCATATTATTTCATGCAGCTCTATTTTCGAATAATAATGTGCCAGAGGTTGTGGCAGATGAGTTGACGCCAGAAATAATTGATGCAGCTATTTCATTTGTCGAGTTAGCTACTAGCACTGAGAAGAACAAGAACAAAAAAATTTACTACAGTGAAGGGCGTGGCATAACTCTGACTTCCGAAAGGATTCTACCGGTACTAGCTCATAGATGGCTGTCGGACGATGTAAGTACTACTTGCATGTCCTGTTTTTAAAATGCTCAATAATCTATGTCTCAACTTTCAACATGTAATGCGCTGATATACTATGCAGGTTATTGATGCTTATATGGGACATTTGGAGCTGCGTGTTGGTCATGATCGTTACCTCTGTCCAGTGTGGAGGTCCAAATTCCTTGTAGATCGTGTTATCGCACATGACGATCCATTGTCATCGAGCTGCAACATGGATAATGCTCTGACCAAAGCTGGAGCAGTTGATAGAGTCACGAAAAAGTATACTGTGCGTGATAAGGTACGTAATGTTTGTGATTCATCACTACATGATATTTCATCAAGTATTTCTTTTGATCCGTAATGGTTTTTTGCACTGTAGACGTATATCGCGTTGAATATCGACAATAGCCACTAGATGACTGTGGTCATGCACATGATCAAGAAAGAATTCCAAGCTCTCGATTCGCTCTATCCTTTGGACCTGACTGAAAGGACTGTTAAAGCACTGGTAATGTAACCAACATTTGTACCATTGCTCTTACATATTGTTTATGATTGTTCTTTAACACTATCCTCTTTATAGCGAATGGCTATAGCAAAAGATATGCGTCAGGCAATTCTTATTACACCAGGGAAATATCCGGACGTAAGTAAGTGGCCTATTAAGGAGTATGACATACCCCAGCAAGAGGATGGGTGAGTTAATAGGACATCATGCACAATCAAACAAAAACACACATGTTTGTATTGCCCACCGATAATGTTTGCATATGTACCAGGAACTCTTGTGGCCTTTTTGTCACAGAATGTCTAGAACATTGGGACGGGGACCGAATCACCCGCCAATTTACACAGGTATGTTGTTATTTTCGTTTGTAGACTAGCTACTATGGTGGTGTAGCAACTTCGGTTTATGTAACCTTTATGTCATTTTTTGCAGGCCACCGTTGACGCAAGGAGAAGACGTTTCGTCGCAGAGTTGATTATGTCACCTTCAAACTCGATGGAGTGTGTGAAGAACAAAATTCGCGAAATCGCAAGGAAAAGGCGCCTGAAGAATTCATGCGGCATGCAAGATTGAAGTTTTAGTGGTTTGGATTTAGTCCGGTCGAAGGTTTCGACGGCATGATTATCTTAGGGGTTCTATAATTTTTATGTAATAAACTGGGCACATGCATGTGTGTGTGTCTGTCAGACAATTCGCTCGTACAAGACAATTCGGTCATAAAATTCGCTCGGAGAAGACAATTTGGTCGTACCAATAAAGTTTTGGCTTCACTTATCAATTGTTCTTGCTTAATATTTTTCTCGTTCTCCAATTTTTTATAATTGTATTTTTCACGGCTTCACTTATCAAGTGTTCTTACTTAATATTTTTCTCCTTCTCCAATTTTTTTATAATAGTCTATTTTTCTCTTCAACTGCTCTCGTAAGTTTCATATTAAAATTTTCACAATCTTAACTTTTTTTTAAACTCTACCAAGCTGAGCATTCTGCCTTAGCTATCTGCATGTCATCATCTTGCATAATCTCCTGTAATTCCCCCTCATCACATTATTATGAAAAGTAGTCATGGTAGATAAGTAAATATATCAAGCCAAAATGTAATATTACACTCATCAAAATTAGTCATGTCAGCTTGTTGGCTCTATCGCGTGTTATCAGGCATCATGTTTTTCTAGTTTGTTTTACAAACCCGTCGTTTTTTATTATATGTATAATTAACTTTTTCTATACTCACCATAATGCCAGGCACGGCCCATCTAACCACGTGAGGGGCCCCACAGGTGGGCTATCTTCCCGGCAGCGCTACACCAGCCCATTTTGCCAGGTTCACATCGATCTTTCCCCTTTTCTCATTTCCCTTTCCAAATCCCTAACCCTCCCTCTCTATTTGCGCCTCCAAATCTCAACGGCGAAAGCATGACAGCGAGCTGGGCGTCGGGCGGCGGCGGCTGCGGCGAGAAGAGCGGTGGCGACCGCAAGTTCGGTCGAACCCTGGGTCCTGCAAGCAGGTGGGCCGGATTCAGTGGCACAGGAGGCAGCGGCGGCGGATCTAGTGGAACAGGGGATGGGGGTTTCGTGGGCGGCGGCGGGCCGGGAGAACCCACGGCTAGGGTTTCTTCAGTGCTACACTTTGGTGGCAAAAAGGTAAGTTCTTTACCGTTGTTCTCTACATTCCAGCATTATCGCCCATAATTCATCACCTGTGGCCATGACAAGCTCCATCTATGTGGTCATTAGGAAACTCCTAGTGGCCGTGTCTGCATAGATTCAGACAATTTTGGCAGCGCGCTCGGTGGATGTGTGTTTGAGGTTAGTCTACTGAGCATGATCTTCAAACTAGTGCTGCTATTGCGGTCAAGCTGCAAAAAAGTTCAGTGTTTAACGCTTGCAGCGACAAGTTCAGTTATAAAATGACTTGAATTGCTCATTATTTATTTAGGACGATATCACTTCTGAGTATGTTGAATGGGTTGATGGGGAGTGGGATAGCAAAGCAAAGTCAGTCATTAAGTATCTTGCCATGAAGAACAAGAAACTGGAGACTAAGATTACAGAATATGAAGCTGAAATTAAAAGTAATGAGAAAGAAAAGAGGGCAATGGTTAAGATGCACAAGGAGATATTGCTCTATAGGGATAGGATTTTAGGATTTGGAGGTCTTTTGTATCTTGGCCTGCTTGCCATTATGATTGCTGTCATAGTTAGCAAGTAGATTATTCATAAAGTTATTGACATCATTGTAATTGACATGATGAAGTGATGCTGAATTATTTGCTATTCAGTTTATGGGCAAAGTGTAACAGAGATTGCAACATAAATAACATGGGGCCATCATGATTGGTAGACAGTGCACTTTTGGCATGTTCTATATTTGGCAGACAATGCACTTTTGGCATGTCCTGTATTTAACAGACAATGCACTTTTGGCATGTTCTATATTTGGTATGTGATGCACATGGGCACATCACCTAGCAACACTACTGATTTATGTAGCAGACTAGTTCATTGTCTTGTTGCAACATAGGAGCAACATCTAGCAGCTTCCATGCAACACTGAAGCAAAGCAACAATACATATTCAATATTCAGAAATTTAACTGAACTTGGCACTTAGGGTGAGCAGTAGATATTCAGTTCTTCAGCCACAAAGAACCCGATCAAACCATACCTATTGCATAACTTATATGCTTACATATAAAAGCATACCTAACCAACATCAAACCCAAAATAATGTTAACTTATATGCTGAAACATATAACAGCATACCTAACTTAAGATAATCAGCAGCTTCCTCCTCCTTCAGCAACTGTGCCCATCTTCACTTCTTCAGAAATTTGAGGCAGCGTGAGCGGCGCACCACACACGGAGAAGCCTTCTTCTTGACCACCGTTCTGTTGGACAGCTGCACCACCTGATCCTGAGCCACCTCCTCTTCTTCCACCTTCACTATGTCAGGGAGGAGGGGAAGGAGCTCGACGTCGATGGGCATTGTCTTGCCACCCTCGACGGCGACCGGCGCTACCATCTGCACAGCGTCCTCCTCGCCCTCCTCATGGTCCAATGGTAGCACTGGCTTCGACACATGGCGGACCTGGTAGTCCGGGCTGACGGGCGCAGGGACAGCGAGCTCGACGTTGACGCGGTCCGCCCTCGACGCGACGCGTGCTGAATCTGGCCGCAACGTCATGGTGGTAGAGCGGTACATCCACCACCTTGTGCGCTGAACAGGGGAGTCGCTCAGCGTGGCCTCTCGCATTGCCCACATGAGTAGGACAGCCGGTGGGACGCCGCGGCCGTAGGGGAAGGCGCGCTTCCTCTCGGCGTCGGTGAGGACTTTGATGAGGCCATGCGCGTGGTTGACCAACATCTCCGTGCTGGGGAACCAGCCGCACACCTCCGTCAACTGCACGCGCCACCCCTCGTCATCGCCGGCGAGGTCCATCATTGCTCTCTGCCAGCCGAGGCTTCTCTCCATGGAGGCGGCTGCAGCGGTCGCCGGCGAGGGTATTCTCGATCTACTGTAGGTGGGGATAAGAGGGGAGTTCGAACCGGCGCCCGTGGGAGGTGGGTGAGTGTGTGGTGGGGAGGAGAGTGGTACATTTACTTATTTAATGGCATTTAGGATGTGGGCAGGGGAAATGTACAATAATATTCTTTCTACCTCCCGCCCCGGTCATTACACAGTAAAGATTTTTTTTGATTTTTGTTTACAGGGAAACATCTTACTTTATTTAAACAAAGACTGGGATCTCGTCTGCTAATACACTAAGGATACAATCACGGGGCCAAAGCCTCCAAACCAAAGAAACACAAGCGCCTACAGCTACCTTAGCCGAAGTATGAGCCGGCCGATTAACACAGTAAATAATTGAAGCAAGTGTTCTACTCTTGTTCCTTCTCCACTTTTCTGCACCTGATAGAAGACAAGCTAAGTTAATGAATGATACAAACTTTAATAATCCACAATGCATACAAACACTTACTTCTGATTTAGTTTGCATTTCTTGCTACGTCTAGTGTGTCCTACCAATTTGCAAGCGCCGCACCGGGTTTTCAACTCATCAAAAGAGAGTGGTCTACCATTTTTCGAGACAGGAAGGCTCTCATCTGCCTTTGTTGCACCTTTGCTTGACACTTTCATAGGATCTTTAACCTCAATCATGTTGCCTTCACCATCGTCCACATATTCAACTCCACACTTACTGATGTCATTTGTTTGCTTCAACAAATTTTCCTGCAGCAGATCATACTCATGACTCTTAGGTATCAAAGCCTTCAAACTCTCCTGTAACTGATCCCACAAAGCAGGGTGTTTGCATGCCGCATGCATAGCTTCAGACGCTAACACACTGGCTTGGCTATATTTCATTCTTTCCCCGACCCCAGTCCAACCAAATCCCAACAGATCGCTTGTGCGCCTCGCGGGCAGTCCCAACCTTGCTTCTTTCGTGAACCGAATAAGAACTAAACACTTTGGTATTTCAGATATGTTCAAGTGCTTCAGTACATGGAATATGTGCTTGCAAGGCAGACCCTTTCGAATCATTCTTCTGCAGCTGCACCTTATAGTTTCTGCGGAATTTACTGGTGTATACTCCACCCAAAAACGGCGCTTCCAGTTATTCTTCCAGGCCATGATGTACTGCTGTGATCCATCTCTCAACTTAATTTCTACAATCTTCATGCCGTCAATTTTTCTAAGATCATCTTCCAACATATAGAAGTTTGCTGGAGTGAAGACGTGAGAAGCAGCTATCTCAAGTTCCCTCGAGCTAGTAACTGGCACCGGTAAACTCTGTGAGGCCGTGCAGTCATCTCGCGCCTCGTTTTCATGGATACGCACAACGGCATTCTCATAGTGCAAAATCATATCCACCAGGGTCATTTCACCGTCTAGGTGGAGGTGAAGGCATGAGTTCAGGCTTTCACTCCGCTGGTTGCTTTTCATGCCAAGCCAAAACCCCTCAGTTAGATATGCCGCGGCCCACAATCTCCTCTTCTTATACATCCGCCTCAACCATGTTACAGTTTTTTCCGACTGCCATCTTTTGGAAAATGCGTGCCATCTCTCCTCAAACGTTGCCGTGGACGTGCTGTAGTACAGAAGAGTTCGGAACTCCTTCAAGGACTTGTGACTGAGGTGAATCTTCATATTTTTCTCTATGTGCCACATACATATACGGTGCCACATGTCTGGCAAGACTTCGCGAATTGCCTTGATCATCGCAGCGTTGGCGTCTGTGATAACACTCTTAGGCATCTTTTGACACATGGACCTCAAAAAAGTCTGCAGAAGCCACACGTATGTCTCCTCGGTCTCGTCCGAAACCATGGCACAACCAAAAACAGTGGTCTTCCGGTGATAGTTAAGACCAACAAAAGGTATGAATGGCATACCATAGCGGTTCATCTTGTACGTGCTGTCAAATACAAGCACGTCGCCGAAGTCCTCATAGTCATGACGAGACTGGGAGTCGCACCAGAACATCCTATTCAAATGTCCTTCCTTATCTAGCCTGTACTCGAAAAAGAAACTAGGATCCCTCTGTTTCCTACTGGCCATGATGCCTATGGCTGTGGCAGCATCACCTTTTGAAAGCAGTTTCCTCTTCTCCTTGGCGCAAAGGTTGTATATTTCACGCCTGGTATAACCAACACCGTCGTACCATACATGTTTGCTGATGAAGCAATCCATCATGTCGTGAATTCTAATCCCTGCAGCTCCCATGGACATTATCTCATACTTCTGGTACTCTTTGATTTTTCTGTGGGACCAAAGAAAAGGTACCTCGTCCGGTCCTGCCAACATATGGCTATGCTTGTCCTCAAAACTTTCAACATACCAAAGCCCACGCTTTTGGTCAAGCTTGACGGTCAGGTGCGCTTCGCAAAAGCAGCGTGTCTCGGCTCTGAGCCTACGGCTGTATCCTTCCTCGGTTAGCAACTTGCTGTCATATTTCCCTTGTCTTGAACAAACAAACCGCCTATAACGCATATGACGTGACTCTGTTTTGCTATACCTGACCTTATTCTTTCTAATGCTGAAACCATTATCTCTAGCATAGCTGTTGTAGAAATCATACGCAGCATCGTGAGACGTAAAGGTCATTTCCATTATCTGCATGAACATATCCCTCTTATCATCTGCACTGGCAGTATCTTGGACATTATTTGCCCCATCATCTTGTGTCACCTACACAATCAAACCAAAGCCATGAAAACAGATTTCTAAGGTTTAACATTACTTACTTCCATAGAACATTGATTACACACATACCTCACTCATGATGACCGACGACTCGGACTCCCCAGAACCAGGTGCATCTAATGATTCGTCGTTAAGGCCTGTCTCCACGTCGGATTCACCGTAATAGTCGTACGCATTATGACATTCGGAAATGAACTGAAAAATACAACACAAATACATAATTACTTATCATATAATATTCCAGAAGAAATTCAATTTGCATGCCAACAAATTTTTTCACTTACGTACCTGACTAATGTAATCTTCAATCGAGAGCTCCGAGTTGTTTTCCTGATCATCATCAAGCTCATCAATCTATAAATTTTCAACACAAAGATTTAATGTTGTCAGATGCCACCAAAAAATTACAACATGACAATGCCACTCACATTAAGATCGTCCCATTCGTTCCCATTCTCTGACCGATCTTCACGATCTGAATTTTCATCATCTGACCAATCTTCTATCCAGTCTTTCATCAGTTCTCCAAACTCCATGTCTACCATGATATCAGTTAACTCCTCGTCCGCCATTTCCTACAACCAATATTATGTATCATCACATGTGCAAACATTATCAATGATGAAATATAAAACACATAGCACACGATTACAGATGTTATGTAAACAAGCGCAACCGAGGCCGTTCAGATCTGCCCAACTTAGTAAGGAAGATGGCCACGGCACCCGTCGTGATCACTTTCAATCGCGAGGAACTGCACGATCTCAAAACCTAGCTTGATCTGTGATTACCTCTGCCGCTGGATACCTAGGTTAGCCGCCACATCAAATAACGATACCGGTGGTGCGCACAGCCGACGGCAACCGACGCTACGTGAACCCAGATCACGAGGAGCAACACTACCGGAACAAGATCCATGATCACATGCGCCGCCGGGTAGCTAGGTTACCCGCCCCGCTAGGTTAACCACTACCACTGGCGGCGGCAGTTCGTTCGATGTTCCCGCGAGCGAGACTAGAGGGGGGACGCGGGATGCGGTACCTGTGCGCGCTCGTTGGAGATTCACGACGTTGTCGTGCCCGCTATCCGACGAGATCGCCGGCGACGAGATAGCCGCCGCTGGAGATCTACTACGTGACTTATGGAGCTGCGTCAATGCTCGCGAGATTGATGGAGCTGCTCGCGTGAATGATTGGATTCGGCAGGTCTTACGTGGACATAGGGTCGTGTGATGTTTTTTTTTTCGGACCAGGGTACTGTACGTATACGTTCTGGGTTATACAGGACTAGACAGGGCTTGGATCTGGGCTGCGGTGGGCCAGGAAAAAAATAAATTCGCGGGGATAAAAATATCCCTCCGAAATTAGATTAGGGGGGAGCACTGGAGCAGGGCTCAAGGATTTAGCCTGGAACCTCTCGATCTCGCCACACCAAGGACTCTCAATCACCTGCCCAATCCGAGAGGAGACATGCCAACAATGCTACACTTACGGGAGGGGGGCTACGGGATTTTGCTTACGGGCTTATGTGGAAGAAAACAAGTGGGAGGTTAGGGGGGCCCAGTTGAAATCAAGGGGCAGGCTTTATGGTGAAATCAACGGGGAGGATCAGAGCGTAGATCGATTCTGTGACATCTTTCCGTAAGTCTAGCATTTTTGGAGACATGCCGCCACCAAACAGAACCTCCAGAGCACATCTGGGTAGCGCCACTGTCACTGCCGACACCAGGGTCACCTAGTGCAACATCCATTGTCATCCACACGACCAACACATGCCACCAACACCGCCGCGGCCTGCTGAAAAGCAAATCTGACTGACCGCAACACATTACCATCTCATGAAAAGGTGCTCAATCAATTCCGTAGCTTGCTCGTAATCCATCCGAGCAAGCTGCAACTCATCATTGATTTGTCTTTCCTTGGTAATCAAAGTCCGAATAATTGATTCCATTTCATCATATTTGGCTTATGAACGACCATGACAGATATCATCCCCTCGTTTAAAGTCTGAACAATTGACAGGTAGCTCCTCACTGTGTTTACCCATCTCGTTGCCTTCTTTTGGTTGGTTAGCATTCGTATGGTTTACAATGTGAATTGCATTCACCGAAGAAGGTATATATATGCTGGTAGCTATTCTTGACAGCAGTATCAGTGTATCGTTGGGGCCCTTTTCCACACTGAAACACAACCCAGGACACTGCTTGCTGCTGAATTCTTCAGAAATGTTGTTGTGAAGTGTCAACTCATCCTCATTACAATACACAGACCCAGCGACTTTTCTTTTTCCTTCAGCTAATCATGTGTTCTCTTTTCGATAAATAAGGCTAGTCATAATGGGAGTAACTTAGATAGTAACATAGCGCACCTCGAGAATTTTTTGCTTATGTGGCAAGTAGTTAATAAGAAGTAGTAACATAATATGTTACTGTAACATAGCGCTTTCCAAGACAACATGAGTCTACAAGCTATTAAATGAGGCCACATATGACACTAGTACTATGTTACTTTGCACTATGAAGGTAGTAATTTAGACTAGTATCATGCATATGACACTAGTCTAAGTTGTTACTCCCCACTATGACCAGCCTAAGTGCATCGCCTCCTACACTTAAAGCATGAGAAAATGATAAATAAGTGCACCAAGGCCTCTTCAAAGTCGCGCGGAATCCCCTGAACCCCACGAAGAGTCATCTTAGTCGCGCGGCAGGGGTGGAGACGTTGTTCTACAACTTCACGTACGTCCTCATCGGTGGCTCAGGTCCGTTGCCCCGATCGATCCCCTCCTCTTGCTGCTCATTCCGTCCGTATTGACACGGTACTCTTTCCAGTTCTCTGACAGCGCCAGCCGCATATGAAACTACTAGATGATACACCCGCACGTTGTTGCGGGAATTGTAGCAAGAAAAATGGATATGTTAGACAAATGAAATATAAATAATTTGGATATACTTGTTAACTACCGTTTCTTGGCTAAAATAAAATCATTTTATGAGATTGATCACTGCAAAACTGGCTATAAGTCTGTAATAGTCATGGTTTGGGAAGTCAGGATATCATGTTCCAAAACAATGGCATGTACGTAAATCGAACAAATATAACAATTAATGAAGAGAGAATGGTGAAGTAAATCTTACTGATTCCGCAAAGTTGAACATAATTAGATTAAAGGTGTAGAACGGAAACAATTTTGTAGGAATCAAAGAATAACAATTTGTAAGGATAATTAAAGGAGGGTATGTTCTTACTTCTATAGATAAGGAAATTAGCAGTTGAGAGCACAACCACCAAAGTTCATCGTAGATAAAAAAATAAAACTCTCAAGGAAAATTATTCAAGATACAGGTTAGCAAACATAAGGAGTGATGAGCCCTAATGTTTATCCAATCGAATTTTGGCAACTTTCAAGTAACAGGTACCTTGTTTTGATAGTGATATTTTTTGGTCCATGCAACACTAATGAGAATTGGATGAAAAATAGGTTGACCTTCCTTCAACTATTTTTGTATCATCTTGCTTCAACTGTTCAGACCTATACTTGTCAACACTCTCAGCTGCCCATATATGTGGAAGTAACTCGCAACATCAAAACATGAAATGATTGGAAGAGAACTAATCCATACAAAAGCTTTTTTACCCCGTAATCCAGACATAAGTAACCTGCAACATCAATATATTTGATTATTACGAAATATGTTCAAACCACATCAGTAATTAAAAATAGAATATGTATTGAACAACAAAGAAGATTAGGCGTCATACCATCAAAAGAGATTTGCGCATTTTTGCAAGACAATTTCTTCAGAGGTCTTCTTTAGTAATGGGCAGTACAGTCTGTACAAATTAATGCAATCAGACCAACACAATGAAGCAGCAAGAATTACCTCAAGTGGATGGTAGCATAGTCTATTACAAATAAATTCAGTAACATTAGTGATGCAATCTGCTAGAGGAAATCTACAACTTGAAAGGACTATTTGGAAATCTACAACTTGAAAGTACTATTTGGTATCTCAGGTGTGCCTAGACCATGATGCAGTTGTCTAGAAAAACAATTTGAAGCAGTAGTTGTGCTCCTCCTAACCAAGCCAACACTTCCATCGCTTGCTGCTACTGCTTGCTGTAGCACATTCTTGTCGATTAGGTGGATGGTGAGGGTAGTCCGTGGGATAGAGGGCCATGGAGCACTGCATCAAAGTAGAAGAAGAGACAGATCGAGTGGCATGGGTGAGTGAGGATAGGGAGAATATTAATGTTCAAATAACATGTTACTACAGGTAAGCACACGTCAAAAGCAGCAGCCGTCGGCGGCGGGTTGTGACCTGACACTGTCGAGCGGCCGGCGGGAGGAGGCCACGACTGCGAGCAGCGATGCCAACGGCTCGAACATGACCACCAAGTAGGCTGCTGCTCTGGTGAGTCATCGCTCCGCCTCACCGCTGGTCTGAACCTTGACCTGAACCTCGATCTCGCCATCTCATCTTCTTGGCTCTGATGATCTGATCGATTGATTGCTCCCTGTGTAAATATAGAACTGCACACTTTCCACTACCGTGATTTAATTGACATCGAAGAAGATGAAGTGGGGGAAAAGTTGATCTAGAGAAGGTAGCAGGTTGCGCTGCATTGAAAAAAGAGGCCACGGACCCGGGGAAGGGGAAGCGTGCGACGTGGAACCTCTCAGGCTTGTGGCCGGTGTGGAATCCTCTATTGAAAAAACATTGAATGGCTGAGAGGATTAGAAAAATAAAAGAAAGCACTTGATGATGTGGCAGATTAGATGAGGTTTTTTTTTTGAGTATCAGATTAGATGAGGTGGATGGCTGCATGTTGTTGCTGATGTGGATAGGCTGCATGTCAAGAGAAATAGGTTAGTGGGGACGAACTATTTAAGTATTATAGATTATAGATTATAGATTAGTATTACCCTGTTTGGAAATACAACTCTTTAACAGTCGCTACAAAGGCGCACGAAGGGCTATGCCACGTGTCTTTTACTGTGACGAATCGATCCCCTCATTTTCCCCATCTCCCATTTTCTCTTCCCTGAGTGGCGGCTAGGGTTAGCGCGATCGCCGCCTCATCCCCGCACGCAACCTCTCCTTTCGGCTCTCCTCCGCGGCTCCGCCTCCTCCTCTTGCGGCATCCAACCCATCGTCTTCTCCTACTCCCCTCTCTTATTCTTCTGTGCCTCGACGAGGTGAGCAAGCCGGTGCACACACGAAGGGTGGTTGCGGCTGCGGCTCCGATGCGGGCGCCGTGGAGGTGGAGTCGGAGCTGCAGCAGAAGGAGGTGGATGGCCACGACAACAGCTTTAGCTTCGATGAGTTCCATCGCCTCCATTGCTATCTCAGGTCCGTTTCGTTGCTTGCTTGCCGTTGGGTCCAATCAAGGCTCTGTTTTGGTTGCCTGGTTCGACGGTTCCACTCTGCCTGCGTCGATCTGGCATCTGTTTGGATTTTGGATCTGGAACATTTAGGAGGTTGTTCTGGATTGCTACGCTCTGTAGTGACAGGATTCGTGTTTCATATATTGCAAGAGATGAAATCGAGAGGCTGATGTGAATTCGTTTGTGTGTAGATTTTGTCAGTTATAGGATGGGATGTTTATGAAGTTTCTCTTATTGTCCTGCAGGTTAGCCGATTGATGTATTTGATTGCTGGCCCTTTTGTGTTGGCTGATGGTGGCGAGATGAAATAAGAATTAAACCTGATGCTGGGACAATAAGTATTTGTACTATAGATCCACTAAACATTGTATTGAAATAGCAGGCTACATATATCTATCTAATATGCATCTGTGGTACAAGGTGAAGCTTGTTTCCTGACAGAGAACAATAAAGATAAGTTGGTGACACAAAGTACTGAATAAAAAACACTTCTAATGATCTATATAATGTGAAATCTTTTTGTATGTGTATATTTATCGAATAATATCATAATTCTGATATGTAGTTTCCTTCTGTTGGGTATCTCACGTAGCATGATATGAAGCTTCTGAATAATTGGTTGCAGAGTTCTCGTATGTGTCTTGGAGTTCCAAACTTCACATTCATTGATTTTTATATATCGCTTATGTCTTTCCAGTCATGCAGTCGCAGGTTCTCCATTTCATGATTTTAATAGTTGACGGGGTGAGAAATTTCATGGCAAGAGCCATGGTTTATCTCAGATGTGTAAAGGGAAATATATTTGTTGACCCAAAAATCACACTACACTGTTGCAATTTCTCTGTCGAAAAGGTATGCAGAAGCCAATAGTACACAAAATATTTCTGTCGCCTAGAGATTTACTGGTTGTCTAAAAAAGCACCCAAAACTGATTGAAAAAGAAATAGATCCTGCTAAGTTGCATCCATTTGATATTTAGGGATGTTGCAAGATTGTACATATTCAGTTCCAATAAGAATAACATTTATCCCAACCTATGTCTTTGCAGTGCCTTGACGAAAGCAAAATTGGCCTCCCATGCTATGATGACGCGAAGAATGGGACAATTTGCTCGATCAGTTTCAAATCAGAAACAAGAAATTTGAGAAATTCGTTGGATAAGTACTGATATGGTGCTTTTCTAAGAAAGTAGGCATACTATATATTTTTTCCTTACATACCACTATACTTTAGTAGTATTGGTATTTACTTTCTCATTTGCATAATGATATAGTCATTTATGGGCCTTTACAAATGAAGTGGTAATATTAGATATGGGTAATTGGGTCATGGATAATTAATTAATTATTGGCTTGTATTAACTCTGGAGCATCTTTAAATTTCTCAGTTATGTTTTCTAAAGTTTTCCCTTTGTTATAAATGAGAAGCTAGAAAACAATATTTGTCTGTAACTTCTTAGTGTATTCTGTTTCTTTCATGGGAGTTCAATTAGACACAGTCGTTGTTGCTTTTGTATGCTGGAACTTAGCCAAAGGAGGTTGCTTGGTTGATATATTATCTTAAAAAGTTCTACTGAGAATTTGGAATGAAGTGCTTGATTGGAAATCCATAAGCAAAACTTTGGTACTGCTTCATTGGATACCGGTTACATTATGATGTATTGCAAATTTTCGTACTACTTATTTGATGAATTAATGCTTCTACATATTTGTAGGTTGTGTTAGTTGACTTTGTTGAAAGAAATGAATAATTTGAAAATAGCTGGCATGTTCTCTTAATCAAGATTATTTCTTGGTGCAGATTATATGATTATTAATGCAGGTCCATGCTCTACTCTGATGGCTGAGGTTGGATACACTTGCTACATGTTAATTTAATTTTATTCTATTGGAGGATTCAAACTCTAGACTGATGAAGTGGTGCATTTTGAATTTTCTTCTTAGATATTGTGAATGGTCTACTGAAGGTATCAATAATAATACATACTTTACATAGTCAAGATTCATACTTTCCTTATTACATGTTGGTTTATATCCCCTACATATGTGATGTGTGTTTAGCTTATTGACTATTCTTAAGTGAATCTTATGTGGTATTGCAGGACTAACTTTTCTTTAGACAATTTTGTAATCTTTAGTTCATTTTGGGTCATTTCCATTGCCTGTTAGTGTTTTTCGCTAGAGTGCTTTGCAGGCAGTTGTTTGAAATAGAACCTTCCAGCCATCTTACTTCTCCAATAGTACTTTCTTGTTGAGTTTGGTTGGACGTTCTCCAAAGTAAATTTGGGAGAACAATAAACCATACTTTCTATGTTTTGAAACTAGAGCTGGCCATGATTAATTCTTTTCAAGTTGATAGTCTATCAGAGTTTGAATTTGCTTTTGTATAGCAATATGGAAGTATATTATTTCATCATATTTTCCTAAAGTAGCTTCTGATTTGTTCACATTTGTAGAACTACACAATCTGCACATTCTTTCTCTTCTCCTAATCAATTTCATCTCAAATTAGGCTTTATCCCCTGATTAGCATTCTGAGCTACTTAAATTTCTTCGCCCACATGTTTGATTTAGGTTTTTGTTTAGACATGACAAATGTTTGCAAGTTATAGACGCCACACCTGCCGCTGTCAGGGAGCTCCTGCCTGCGCTGCAAGCCTCATGACCTTGCAAACTCGCTCGTGCTGCTTATACGACACGGCCTCTCCCTACTCAGGATGGACTACTTCGTGCAGATTCACTCTTCTTTGCCTGAAGGCTCCTATGTATCCAGGACCGGCACAAGGAAAATTCTGGGATGAAGTATGTACCATTTTCTTCAATATTTCATTTCCTTCAATATTTCATCAATGCATGGGTATAAACTGAACATTGTATATTGTGACCTATGTAGGAAAAAAGCGAAAATGCAAATAGATGAGAAATCCCAACTTATTCCTTTGGCCATTTCTGTAACCAAAGCTATTGGCTGGCCAACACAAAGGAGCTGAAATTTCATAGCGACAAAAATAGGTATTTAATATCTTTTTCAGATAGTTCTCATTTATGGTAGTGGTTCTAGGTTTATATTCAGAATTGTTCTTTTCTGTAAAATTTTCTTGAAGAAATATGTGCGTACTGCTTCTAGAATTATATTGTACCATATTTTACCACCACCTGCCTGAACTTCTTGTTCCGAAGGTTGATCTTAATTTCCTGATATTGTCTACTCCGTATATTTCATAATAATAACTGATAATCCCTCTCTAAATTATCCAGGCCAGATTGCTATGTAGACAACTCTTACTGAATTGATCTATGTCAGCTCATGCTCTCAAGCGGTCAAGAGGTCATTGTGTGTTCAGTATTCTCTACAGATTAATTAGTTTGTTCATCCCAACAGTCTTATCTACATATATCTAACCACATCAGGAGTTCTGACATGTTTATAGCTGAATTAATCTTTATACATATGGCTGGTGCTGGAGGTACCATGCAAGCAAGCATGGCGACCGCGATCATGCTGCAGTGGCTGGGTATATCCCCTCCCGCTAGCTGAGGATGGGCTCGATGATGGGGCTCCTACCCTTACACAGGTATTAGCTTCTGCACTGTCTCTTTGTGTCTCTATTACCTTGCCTCCCCACTTATGCTTTGAATTTGCTCTTTGCTTGGCAAGATTAATGTGAGGTGTTTAATTTATGTTCATAAACTAAAAAAATGATGCCTGGTGAGATTTTAGGTGTATCCACCAATAATAGCTTTTGGAATAATGTTAATACAGTTTGCTCTTTGCTGCCCAGTACTTGTGAATATAGATTGGTTACTCCACTGCATGTTACTCCGTGTGAGGTGGGCTTAAATTTCTTGTTCAGGTCATGTGTTTCAAGAACATACATATGGATAGTTTGAGATTTTTGGTCATTTGTATTTGGCTATTTCATTCTTCTATAAAACTGCAGGTATATTCCCACATTGAACTCGATTATTGCAATGATTGGGTTGATTTGGACATACTGTGCCTTGAATGACTTTTCCCATTGGACAATTCAAATGATGGAAGCCTCTTCGGACCCTTCCACCTCTCCGGCCTCACCACTGGAGACTCGGATGCGAGAACCGCCACCGCCGCCGCCATGTCTGTCGGTGACGCTCACACAAGAATCCAGAGGCAGTACCCTTGGTCCTCTCCCTGAGAACAACAACTCTCTCATGATGCGGTCGCGGCCCGAGGGTGGCGGGACTGACGCCACCATCCATGCCATGTTCTGGCTGATCCCCAAGGCTCCTTGCCGATGTCCAACCAGCGCCACACAGCCAATGGTACTGCCGACATGAGGACGCCCACCCCCGTGTTGATCGAGCTTTTTGACCTGAGCCTCATGGACAAGGCCATACGGGCATCTGATTTTGATTTGCTATGTGCTCTCCTTTCACAAGTGTAGCTTTTTGTGTTATAAAACTATGCTACCGATTGTTCTTTGTTAATATTTCCCTACTTGTGTCCTGATTAATGGATCTGAGGTAGTTAGAAGTCACTGAATAACTACTTATACTATTTTGTCAGCCATCACTGGCTACAATTGTTTATATGATACTTGTACTATTATACATGAACTGAGCACATTTGGTACAAAATAGGAGAGTGGAAGGGGCGTGTCCTACCTGGCACCGCCGAGCTTCTGCTCAGGCGGCGCACCATGGGCGCGCCCCAACCACTAGTTATACTGGAAGAGTGACATCTGTGCTAGATTATGGGTTCACCGTTGATAATTGTGGCCTATGCAAGTTTCTCTTTATGAATTATTAGTAGCTCTCGTGGGATAGCACAGTGTGAATTTTTAGTACAACAAGGTTTGTGATGCCATAAACCCTGGTGTCACGTTCAGTTGTCGAGACAAATAATCTATCTTGTGCTGTCTTTTAACATTACAGCCAGGCCGAGACGCATTCAGATCGCTGACTACACCACACTCCTACATGGCTGTCGGTGCTCTTTTGGTTTATGACATCACCAGGTACTTGCCCGACACAATGAAAGCGCTGAGATAGTTTATTTGTTGTGCCATGACACTTCTTTTCTCCTTCTTATAGAAATATAACGCTAATAAAAAGCGATGCAGTACATAAAAAAGCGTGGGGTACAAGGCGTATATAATTTTTGGGTGTGGGATTTATTTTGGATTTTTCCTTATTTCTTTCTATTTTTGTGTTTTCTTTTTAAAATTCGTGTATAATAGGGCAAAGAGCTTTTTAAAATTCGTTAACTATTTTGAATTTATGATTTTTTATGAAAATTTTCCAAACTCATGACATTTATTCAAATTCATGATTTTTTTTGAGTCTGTGGTTTTATTTCAATGAAGTTTTTTGAATCTGCGATTTTATTTCAAGTTTGTGATTGTTTTTAAAATACATGAGCACATAGAACTTTTTTCAATGGTTTCATGCTTGCAACCAAACACATTGTGTACGACCTGCTACATTCGGGTAGGCCAAAAGGGCAAGTCTCGAACCATTTTTTTTCACCTCCTCCGAACGGACCGAAATTTTTTCCACACCTTGGCGGACGTGACGCAATGCGCGCTCGGTATCCAAATTCGTTCAAATTTTGCGTGAGGGACAACCTTAGGCATGCCCAACTGCTGCCAAAATTTGGTGTCATTTCATGCTTGCAACCAAACACACCGTGTAGAACCTGGTACGTTTGGGTAGGCCGGAAGGGGCAAGTACAAGATTGTTTCTAGAGGGCAGCAATGACATGGAGATGGAAGAGAAGAATCTGGCGATCAATCGCTATTGAGTGGTGAAGAATTGCATCTTATAATTGTCTAGGATTGTGTCATTGTTCGTTCTAGTGTTTTTGTTTTCTCCTTTTGGTGTGCCTTCTGCGATCCTGAGATATGGTAGAAGATTAGAGGTGTGTCATGGATTGTAGTTACTTCGGAGTTTTATTGCCATAGTTTTATGGTGTAGTCTGTAGAAAGCATGGAGTAGTTAAGCTTCAGCTCATTTCTGATGTCAGGGAGACCTACTAGTATATTGATATGAAATAAGAGCAAGTATTAGTATTTGCTTCGGAATTTATTCAGTAACCCACTTAGCAGATTATAACAGCGTGCAATCACCTCCGTGCGAAGTAGTGCAGACAATGAGCATCTTTGTTGCTTGATTTCTGACTAAATAATTCAAAACCGCATCTTCAGATCGCTGACAATCACAAAATTTTCGCTCTCATCAACTTTGGTCCGAGATGATAATATTTCCCGGTGCAGATAATTGTAAAGAAACAAGTTTCATAAGTGAAGAAACAAAACAAGACAATGCTGCTTTTAAAATGTTGAAATGTTGAGGGCCCTCCCAATGCTTCACCTTATACAGGTGCTAAGGTTGCCAACTAAGTAAAAAATCTGATGTGGCATACTAGTTAAGAAGAGAGAGAGTAGTATGGTGACCCAGAAAGAAACAGTGCTAAGCACGTGTACCTAGGTGAAAGCAAATTCTGAGTATACAACTAATTAAATGCATGAAGCTTAGCATCCAAAAGCTAGCTTAGCACCTATGCATTGAGGAGTTAAGTTGCTAAGGCATTTAATATACTTCGCACCTCATCTAAGCACCTTTGCATTGGAGGAGGTCTGATGATCCCGCGCCCGACTATGATTATGTCACTGCCTCTATCGTTTATGACCTGTAAGAAACAACCAAGTTGCAGGTGAGACACAACATCAGGTAGGCAGACCACAACAGTACAGAAGAACTCAAGTTCTGAAAAACTCCCAAAGAATATGTCCCGCTACCAAGTTGCAGGTGGGATCACGCATCTTCAATATGCGAACGACACTCTGTTGCTCTTCGAACCTGATGACCATAGTGTAGCCTCGATTAAACTCATTCTCCTCGCTTTCGAGATTATATCAGGCCCGAAGATGAACTTTCTCAAGAGTGAGGTGATAGCCATCGGGATGGATTCACCCCTCGTTGCCCGTATTGCCAACCTGCTCATTTGCAAGCCAGGGAGCTTCCCAACTAAGTACCTAGGTCTTCCTATCTCGGATAAACACATCTCTATTCTAGAGTGGGAACCTTTGTACGGCAAGGTGGCAAATCGGGTTAGCCCTTGGCGCGGCCGGTTCCTCTCCTCGGCTGCTAGGTTGATTCTGACAAATACTAGCCTTTCTTCTTTAGCCATGTTTACTATGGGCATGTTTCTGCTGGCTGATGGAGTTCACGCCAAGCTCGATACACCTCGTTCCAAGTTCTTTTGGGAAGGAACTGGGACAAAAAAGAAGTACCACTTGATCAAGTGGGCAACGTTGTGCCATCCCAAGAAATTTGGTGGTTTAGGGATCCTAAACTCCAAACTCATGAATGTTGCGCTCCTCACCAAGTGGATTTGGAAACTTGCTCAGAACGAACAAGGACTTTGGGCGGATATCCTACGTGCTAAGTACTTCCCCGATGGGAATTTCCTCACTTCTAAGGCTAAGGGGTCGCCTTTCTGGAACGGGATCCAGGCTGTTAAGTCAGGCTTCGAACCTGATGACCATAGTGTAGCCTCGATTAAACTCATTCTCCCCGCTTTCGAGATTATATCAGGCCTGAAGATCAACTTTCTCAAGAGTGAGGTGATAGCCATTGGGATGGATTCAGCCCTCGCTGCCCGTATTGCCAACCTGCTCATTTGCAAGCCAGGGAGCTTCCCAATTAAGTACCTAGGTCTTCCTATCTCGGATAAACACATCTCTATTCTAGAGTGGGAACCTTTGTACGGCAAGGTGGCGAATCGGGTTAGCCCTTGGCGCGGCCGGTTCCTCTCCTCGGCTGCTAGGTTGATTCTGACAAATACTAGCCTTTCTTCTTTACCCATGTTTACTATGGGCATGTTCCTGCTGGCTGATGGAGTTCACGCCAAGCTCGATACACCTCGTTCCAAGTTCTTTTGGGAAGGAACTGGGACAAAAAAGAAGTACCACTTGATCAAGTGGGCAACGTTGTGCCATCCCAAGAAATTTGGTGGTTTAGGGATCCTAAACTCCAAACTCATGAATGTTGCGCTCCTCACCAAATGGATTTGGAAACTTGCTCAGAACGAACAAGGACTTTGGGCGGATATCCTACCTGCTAAGTACTTCCCCGATGGGAATTTCCTCACTTCTAAGGCTAAGGGGTCGCCTTTCTGGAACGGGATTCAGGCTGTTAAGCCAGCCTTCACGATAGGAGCCAAGTTCTGCGTTAATAACGGCACATCCACGAGGTTCTGGCTTGACCATTGGCTAGGCTCGGAAACTCTTTGGCGCAGTCACTCCGCCATTTATCAATTAGCCACTAACGTTGACATTCTCGTGGTCGACGCGCTTAGATTCAGCCCACCCGCCATTTCTTTCAAAAGACCACTCCTAGTCCACGAACTGGCCTGTTGGGACGGGCTCCTAAATGCTTTGGATGGAGTGGCTCTCCGACCCGAGGCCGACACGGTCTCTTGGTCCCTCACGAGCTCCGGGAAGTTTTCAGTTCAGTCTTTATACAACAAGCTGACTGAGGGGCCGACCCTGGACATAGCTAGGGGGTTATGGAAAGCGTCCATCCCATTGAAGATCAAAGTTTTCCTATGGCAAATGTTTCGTGACCGACTCCCCTCCTCTAACAACATCGCTAAAAGGCACGGCCCTTCCGATGGTTCATGTGCGTTGTGTGGTGAGCACAAAGATGCTAACCACATCTTCTTCAAATGCCACCTTGCCCGCTTTGCTTGGAGTGCAGTGCGTGAGGCGTTTGGGCAGAATTGGAACCCACTATCGGCTTCGGACCTTTGTGGGATTCTGCTCGCTCATAGGGGTGGTTTTGGGCGTGTTCTGTGGAGATGTGTAGGAGCGTTGTGCTGGGCCCTATGGACTACTCGTAATAAGATGACTATTGAGCATAAATTTCCTACTCACCTGCTGACATTATTTTCAAATGTCACTTGTTCCTTCAGACATGGACACCGTTGGGGAAACGGCGTGACGCTGACCGGATGACGGAGGCCATGGAGCGGATTCGTATGATCCAGATTGATGCCCGTCACTAGGTTGTTGTTGGCTGCTTTGTTTTGGACTGGTAGCTTGGGACTTTTAGTTTCTTTTTTCTATCTTATTCAGGCTCAAGCCGGTTGCATGTATCGTACTTTGGCTCTGGCCATTATCTTCTCTGTTGTATTGTGTTGAACCTGTTGGATGCTGCCTATTGGTGGGCTTTATTAATTTAAAGCCTGACGCTGCCTGCTTCTTCGTTCTAAAAAAAGTATACCAAACAGGACAAGGAAATTCTTAAGCTAAGGACCACATAGGCGAGACCTGCTTATTGTGTTATTCGCGTGAGCATGAGAAAAGTATAGCCAAACTTCTGTACAATACTGGATTATCTCAACATCAGTCAATACTCCGTACCAGCACACAGCTGTGCAATATTTCTACAGTAGCAAGATCTCAACAACTCAGAGATATTACACCAGTAAATGTGGCCGTACTTAATCCAAAGACACTTCACCTTCAAGCTTTGCAAGTACTTCCTCCGTCGCATAATACAAGAGCGTTTTAACACTAATTTAAGAGCGCTTTTGACACAAGTGAGCATTTTTTACACTACACTAGTGTAAAAACTAAAAAATGTTCTTATATTATGAGAAGGAGGGAGTACTATATTAACCAGCACACAGCACAATAATAACAAAATTCTGGTGCAGCATAGTAAATACAACAAGCTGACTGAGGGGCCGACCCTGGACATATCTAGGGGGTTATGGAAAGCGTCCATCCCATTGAAGATCAAAGTTTTCCTATGGCAAATGTTTCGTGACCGACTCCCCTCCTCTAACAACATCGCTAAAAGGCACTGCCCTTCCGATGGTTCATGTGCGTTGTGTGGTGAGCACAAAGATGCTAACCACATTTTCTTCAAATGCCACCTTGCCCGCTTTGCTTGGAGTGCAGTGCGTGAGGCGTTTGGCCAGAATTGGAACCCGCTATCGGCTTTGGACCTTCGTGGGATTCTGCTCGCTCATAGGGGTGGTTTTGGGCGTGTTTTGTGGAGATGTGTAGGAGCGTTGTGCTGGGCCCTATGGACTACTCGTAGTAAGATGACTATTGAGCATAAATTTCCTACTCACCTGCTGACATTATTTTCAAATGTCACTTGTTCCTTCAGATATCGACACCGTTGGGGAAACGGCGTGGCGCAGACCGGATGACGGAGGCCATGGAGCGGATTCGTATGATCCAGATTGATGCCCGTCACTAGGTTGCTGTTGGCTGCTTTGTTTGGGACTGGTTGCCTGGGACTTTTAGTTTCTTTTTTCTATCTTATTCAGGCTCAAGCCGGTTGCATGTATCGTACTTTGGCTCTGGCCATTATCTTCTCTGTTGTACTGTGTTGAACCTGTTGGATGCTGCCTATTGGTGGGTTTTATTAATTTAAAGCCGAACGCTAGCTGCCTGCTTCTTCGTTCTAAAAAAAAGTATACCAAACAGGACAAGGAAATTCTTAAGCTAAGGACCACATAGGCGAGACCTGCTTATTGTGTTATTCGTGTGAGCATGAGAAAAGTATAGCCAAACTTCTGTATAATACTGGATTATCTCAACATCAATCAATACTCCATACCAGCACACAGCTGTGCAATATTTCTACAGTAGCAAGATCTCAACAACTCAGAGATATTACACCAGTAAATATGGCCGTACTTAATCCAAAGACACTTCACCTTCAAGCTTTGCAAGTACTTTCTCCGTCGCATAATACAAGAGCGTTTTGACACTAATTTAAGAGTGCTTTTGACACTAGTGAGCATTTTTGACACTACACTAGTGTAAAAACTAAAAAAATGTTCTTATATTATGAGAAGGAGGGAGTACTATATTAACCAGCACACAGCACAATAGTAACAAAATTCTGGTGCAGCATAGTAAATACAACAAGCTGACTGAGGGGCCGACCCTGGACATATCTAGGGGGTTATGGAAAGCGGCCATCCCATTGAAGATCAAAGTTTTCCTATGGCAAATGTTTCGTGACCGACTCCCCTCCTCGAACAACATCGCTAAAAGGCACGACCCTTCCGATGGTTCATGTGCGTTGTGTGGTGAGCACAAAGATGCTAACCACATCTTCTTCAAATGCCACCTTGCCTGCTTTGCTTGGAGTGCAGTGTGTGAGGCGTTTGGGCAGAATTGGAACCCGCTATCGGCTTCGGACCTTCGTGGGATTCTGCTCGCTCATAGGGGTGGTTTTGGGCGTGTTCTGTGGAGATGTGTAGGAGCGTTGTGCTGGGCCCTATGGACTACTCGTAATAAGATGACTATTGAGCATAAATTTCCTACTCACCTGCTGACATTATTTTCAAATGTCACTTGTTCCTTCAGACATGGACACCGTTGGGGAAACGGCGTGACGCTGACCGGATGACGGAGGCCATGGAGCGGATTCGTATGATCCAGATTGATGCCCGTCACTAGGTTGCTGTTGGCTGCTTTGTTTTGGACTGGTTGCTTGGGACTTTTAGTTTCTTTTTTCTATCTTATTTAGGCTCAAGCCGGTTGCATGTATCGTACTTTGGCTCTGGCCATTATCTTCTCTGTTGTACTGTGTTGAACCTGTTGGATGCTGCCTATTGGTGGGCTTTATTAATTTAAAGCCGGACGCTGCCTGCTTCTTCGTTCTAAAAAAAGTATACCAACCAGGACAAGGAAATTCTTAAGCTAAGGACCACATAGGCGAGACCTGCTTATTGTGTTATTCGTGTGAGCATGAGAAAAGTATAGCCAAACTTCTGTACAATACTGGATTATCTCAACATCAGTCAATACACCATACCAGCACACAGCTGTGCAATATTTCTACAGTAGCAAGATCTCAACAACTCAGAGATATTACACCAGTAAATATGGCCGTACTTAATCCAAAGACACTTCACCTTCAAGCTTTGCAAGTACTTCCTCCGTCGCATAATACAAGAGCGTTTTGACACTAATTTAAGAGCGCTTTTGACACTAGTGAGCATTTTTGACACTACACTAGTGTAAAAACTAAAAAATGTTCTTATATTATGAGAAGGAGGGAGTACTATATTAACCAGCACACAGCACAATAGTAACAAAATTCTGGTGCAGCATAGTAAATACAAAAATAATACTGCAAAGTCAAACTTCATGAAAGCTCCACAGAAAATTGAATGCATTAACATATGTGAAGAAAGCACTTTGTAAAGTCAAGGTTAAACTCACTGAATAGGGAGTGGTGTATTGTTGCCCAAGAGCATCTCCTCCAGAAACCATCTGCACTCCAGGGGTGGCATGGATGAACGCTGGGCTTGATGGTGCCACTGACCACGATGCAGGATTTACTGATATAAACCCAATCACAAAATCAGAATGTTGCTCAGCAATCTTTACAGCTGCCTCAGTGTAATCTCCTTTAGCAAGGTTGCCAGCTGAGCTCGTTTCAGCAAGCAAAAGTAGCCCACTTCCTTTGGGTAAACCCTTCAATACCACAACAGAACAGTTACAGTGAGCACTACAATACACAAGCTATTCAAAGCTTCAATTATAATATTTACTGTTTATAGGACATTTAAAGTGTACTATACCTTAAGCTTCAAGCCATCAACAATCCCAGGCCCAGGAATTACATGGGCATTAACAATATCAGCCCATTCAAATATGCGGAATATTCCTCTGAAATAAAGTTTTAAAAAAATCTAAGCATATTGCATACATATGCAAACAGAAAGAGAAGAAGGTTCATAGCGCCTTTTCTCACCCTTCATATTGCATAGTTACTGTGTTACCAATGTCAACAAACTTGCGGTCTTCAAAGATCAAAAAGTTGTGCTTCTCAGCAATCAAAAAAAAGAGCTCCATTATTATATACTAAGCTTGTTTCACATAAATTACAAATTCATGTGAGAGCATGAGGGATAATCATACAAAAGAAGGCTAAGTATATTGCCACTTTAGAAGCAACAATAGAGGGTAATGAATCAAAGGTTCATTTCTGAACTTAGTATGGTTTCTACATGATTGTGCAAACAGAACATTGTTCTCAATAGTGGTTCTATGTGTAACGCCCCATATGTAACCTTCCCGAATTGTACTCCGACTCTTGCCGTTTCCGGCATTAAGTTATATTTAATTCTCGGGTTCGGGTCTTTGTCTCCGTGTGTTGTTTTGTTTTTCATGCATCTCATATCATGTCATCACGTGCATTGCATTTGCATATATGTTCATCTCATGCATTCGAGCATTTTCCCCGTTGTCCGTTTTGCATTCCGGCGCTTCGTTCTCCTCCGGTGGCCAATTCTAGCTTTCTTTCGTGTGTGGGGATTAAACATTTCCGGATTGGGCCGAGACTTGCCATGCGGCATTGGTTTACTACCGGTAGACCGCCTGTCAGGTTTCGGGTCATTTGGACTTCGTTTGATACTCCAACGGTTAACCGAGGGACCGAAAAGGCCTCGTGTGTGTGCAGCCCAACACCCCTCCATTTTGGCCCAAAACCCACCAAACTCAGCTCCATCGTCTCGGTCGTTCGATCACGATCGTGTGGGCGAAAACCGCACCTCATTTGGACTCTCCTAGCTCCCTCTATGCCTATAAATACCCCCTCCATTCGGATCTCTTCTTCCCCCGTCCAAAACCCTAAAAAAAGTTTCAGATCCACCGACGGACGTGTCCGCCCCCGGCCGGACAACGTCCGCCGCCGCCCGCCTCAGCCACCCGGGTCGCGCCACGTGGCGCCGGACCACATCGCCGACCGTGCCGCCGGCCCGCGGGCCCACGCGGGGCCCTCCCCGGCCCGCGAGACGCCGCCGCCCCCTCGCCCGGGTCGGTGCCCTTCTTCCCCGAGCCCGGCCGTGCGACGCCGCCGCCGTGGGTGCTCGCCGCCGCCGACCTCGCCCACCGGAGCACCCTGCCGCCCCGTCCAGCAACTCCGGTGGCCGGAGCCACCACGCCGCCGCCCTCCGCCTCGTGGTCGGAGCCACCACGCCGCCCCGGACTCTCCTTCCCGCGACGACCGCCATCGCCGGCGACTCCCTCCGTTTAGACGCCGCCCATCCTCGAATTCCGCGCCGGCCGGTGAACAGTGTCGGGATCCCGATCCAGATCTGGATCCAACCCCTCGGTTGACTTTTGACCTAATATTCCGTAATTTTTCTTGCTACTTTGACCTGCCATATCTTTGCATCCGTGGCTCCGATTTGGGCATATGATATGTCAAAATCTTCGCCTCGACGAGTACATCATTTCATTCCATTGCATCATTTGCATTTGAGGTCATCTTGGTGCCCCAAATGCTGTTGGAAGGAGGCATCATGAGTTAAATTGCAGATCCGTTAGTTCATCATGCACTTTTGTCATTTTTGCCATGTTTAATCCGTGCATGATATGCCTGTGCCCCTTTGGGATGAATTGTTAAGCATGTTGTCTTATTTCCAGAGGTGCCTTCCATGCATTTTTAGGATGTGTATGTTGTCTTGTGCAAGCTTGCGAAGTAGGCTACCTGAGTTTACTGATTTCAGGGACTTAGTGAAAATCACTGTCTGGGATGTTTTAGTCCACGATGCTATATGTCCAGCTTGTTTCCTAGTGATCCGTACCTCTTTTGAGGATGATCAGTAAGAGTGATTTGTTATGCTTGTTGTGCTTAATCCACCCATGTCTTTACTTGTTACGTTGGAGCACCCTAGGTTGACTCAATCGAGCTCAACTTTTGGATAGTTGTTGTTTTGGGCAGATCGTGAACTCTTTTGCGATTTTGCCGGAGTTATTGCTAGTGATCCATGCATGCTATGCCTTTGTTCTTGCCATGCCTAGCTAGCATTTTGTGCCTTCTTAATGGATATATGCTTTCCTTTCCATGCCTTGCACCGTAGTGAGAGCATCGAGCTCGTTTACATGCCTCCGTGAGTTATTATTTCAGCATGTCCCAGTTTTCACCAAGTCTGAAAACTGATTGTGTTTCATCGATGTTCGTGTGCTCGGTAGAGTATTTTGTGAACCCTTTTGGCCCCAGGTCATTTTGGGTGTTTTGTTAAGCTTGTTGAGTAGCTCCATGCCATGCTCTTACTTGCCATGTTCAGGTTTTGCATCATGTTGTTTTGCTGCTCCGAAGAGAGCATCGTGGTCTGAAATTTCAGACTAGCGTTAATTTCGCTAAGTCTGAAATCTGTTTTGCTTATTCAGTTTTGCCATGCTTGTTTGAAGCCCTTAATGGATGAATTTGCCTATGCCTGAGTCCTGATGATTTGTTAAGCTTCTTGAGTACATCACTGTCATGCAATTTGTTTTCATGTTGGGTGGCTGTAGCCTGTTCATTTTGTTGCATTTAGGAGCATACTTGCTGTAAATCGCAGATCGGTTCGTTTAGTAAAACGCTTGCCATTTCTAAACCGTAGCTCCGATTGCCATGATCTTTATATCGTTTTCAGGGGATTTCTTCCCCTCTATCCAGTGCACACTTTGTTTTCCAAGTTGAGGCCAGGTTCATGCATTTTCTGTCACATCTTGCATTTTGCATCCCGCATCGCATCCCGCATAGCATATCATCTTTGCATGTTATTGGTTGCCTTTGCACGTGGTTGATTGTATCCTTGTTGCTTGTTTGTGTTGTTGGGTAGAGCCGGGAGATGAGTTCGCTAACGAGGAGCCCGTTGAGTTTGCTTTTGAGGATCCAGTCAATTCTGACAACTGTGCAGGCAAGATGATCACACCCTTGAAATCACTACTATCTTTGCTATGCTAGTTTGCTCGCTCTTTTGCCTTGCCAATGCTACGATGCCTACCACTTGCTTGTCAGCCTCCCAATTGCCATGATTGAGCCTCTAACCCACCTTTGTCCTAGCAAACCATTGATTGGCTATGTTACCGCTTTGCTCAAGCCCCGTCTTATAGCGTTGCTAGTTGCAGGTGAAGATTGGAGCCGTTCCTTGTTGGAACCTTTATTTACTGTTGGGATATCATTATATTGCTATGTTATCTTTACTCATCTATATACTTGGTAAAGGGTGGAAGGCTCAGCCTCTCGCCTAGTGTTTTGTTCCACTCTTGCCGCCCTAGTTTCCGTCATATCGGTGTTATGTTCCCGGATTGTTGCGTCCCTTACGCGGTTGGGCTATATGGGAACCCCTTGATAGTTCGCCTTGATTAAAGCTTTTCCAGCAATGCCCAACATTGGTTTTACCATTTGCCACCTACCCCTTTTTTTCCCTTGGGTTTCCGGAGCCCGAGGGTCATCTTTATTTTAGCCCCCCCACGGGCCAGTGCTCCTCTGAGTGTTGGTCCGGAACGTCAGCCGCCGGTGGCCACCAGGAGCAACTCTGGGCTGGCCTACCGGAAGTTTAGACAATCTGAGTGTGCCCTGAGAAAGAGATATGTGCAGCTCCTATCGGGATTTGTCGGCACATTCGGGCGGTGTTGCTGGACTAGTTTTGACCTGTCGAATCATCTTGTTGTACCGGGATACCGAGTCTGATCGGTGGGTCCTGGGTGGAGGTCTATTCCTTCGTTGACCGTGAGAGCTTGTTATGGGCTAAGTTGGGACCCCCTGCAGGGATTGATCTTTCGAAAGCCGTGCCCGCGGTTATGGGCAGATGGGAATTTGTTAATGTCCGGTTGTAGATAACTTGAGCCTTAAATAATTAAAATGAATCAACTGCATGTGTTGCGGTGATGGCCTCTTCTCGGCGGGGTCCGGGAAGTGGACACGGCGTTGGAGTTATGCTTGCGTAGGCTGCCCTATTTAGTTTTCCGCTCGTGCTTTGCCTCCTCTTCTCGCTCTACTTTGCGAATAAGTTAGCCACCATATATGCTAGTCGCTTGCTGCAGCTCCACTTATATTACCCCTTCCCTACCTATTAAGCTTAAATAGTCTTGATCGCGAGGGTGCGAGATTGCTGAGTCCTTTGTGGCTCACAGATTACTATTACACCAGATGCAGGGACCGACGATACTTCTCCGGATGGCGCGCTCGAGCTGAAGTGGGAGTACGACAAGGACTCTCAGCGATACTATGTGTCTTTTCCTGATGATCAGTAGTGGTGCCTATTCGGGGTTAGATTCAGGGCCTAGTCGCTTGTTGGGGGTCTTTTCCATTTTGGCGCCGTAGTCGGGCCATGAGTGATTGTATGATGGATGTTATTTATGTACTTTGATGTGACGTGGCGAGTGTAAGCCAACTATGATATTATTCCCCTTTATATTATATATGTACATGGGTTGTGTAATGATTCCCGACTTGCGACATTGCTTTCAATGCGCCTATGTCTCTAAGTCGTGCCTCGACACGTGGGAGACATAGCCGCATCGAGGGCGTTACAAGTTGGTAATCAGAGCCTTCCCCGACCTTAGGAGCCCCATTGCTTGATCATTTTTAGCAGCCGAGTTGTGTCTAGAAAAAATGTTTTGAGTCCTAAGGAATTATATATCGGAGAGCTTAGGAATTCTTTTTTACTTCCCAGTCTCCTCATCGCTCTGGTAAGGCATCCTGACGTAGAGTTTTTGACTCTTCTCTTCTCAAATTTCACTAAAAACATTTTTAGGATCATGCGAGTATCTTAGTTTTGTTCCGATGGCTTATGATGAGAATACTGTCTTGGTGCCTCCTGTCAGGGGTTTAGTGGAAGTGTCCCGGGGAGTTGAGCTCTGAGGTGTTGTCATCATAATTCTATCGTTGCAATTCTGGCATACTTGAGATATGTGCGCGACATCGAAAATCTCCTTTATGCAGTTCGTTGGTGAGATAACCTCGACGCCACCCAGTACTGGGGCGGGAGTTCGGGAGTATCGCCAAAACTTGTATAACGGATGCTTTTCGAAGGTTGAGATAGATGGTTTCTGAAGGTTTCTTGGTTATGTGTTGAAGGATGGATGCAGCTGGATGTAGGATTTGCTAGCTTGGGTGAGATATTATGCTTCCCCTGTATCCTCAACACCTGATTGCATAACCGGAAAGTTTCAGGAGTTCCATAGGTGGGAATTCAAGTAGCCTTAGGATATCTTTCCAACAGATGTGTGATATGAAATTGGGGTTCGACGTCTAGTGGTTCGCCTATTCACGGTCGATTTTACAGTGGCCTCGTTGTGTCTTAAAGAGTCCTTGGCTATGCTGACTCGGGGACGCTTCGTATGTCATGTGCACTGCCTTGTACATGATGGTGCTGTACGGTCGAGCCCGTGTAGGTCCTACCACGAACACTTCGGACGAAATTTCTATCATGTGTTTGTTCCGGCTTATTTCGCGAGCCAACCCTTGGTTTTATTTCGAGTTGTGGTATTCGTTCTTCTTCAACGCCATATGTTGATTCCATCCCTCGTTGATGTACCTCTTCTACCTGATTCTTCGTGGCTTCGCAATTTAGGAACATGTGACCACTTCAAGAGAAGTGCATTCGTTCATTTTGTTCGGATGTGAAGACTTTATGTTGCAATTTTCATTCCGTTGGTTTCACCTTCAATATTTCTCTATTTGTGTGCTAACGGTGGTCAACCTCTTCAGGATGGCTCCCGCTAAGAGCACCAGTCAGAACCAGAATCAAGATCCTCCGCCACCTCCGCCTCCTCCGGAAGCATGGCAGGCTGTGATGGCTGCTACTAATGCAAATACTCAGCTGATCATGCAAATCATCCAAGAGCGGAATCAAAGCAGTCAAGGAAATCAAGGCAACAACCAGAACCAATTTGCAACTCTGAATCAGTTCCTCGCAAATGGTCCAAAGACGTTCAGCAACTGCGTTGAGGCTACCGTGCTGATGATTGGTTAGTCGATTTGGGCAAGCATTTTGAATGTAGCAACGTCAGACCTGAAGATTTCGTCAAGTTCGCGTCTTTCCAGCTCAAGGATCAGGCCGCAGAGTGGTTTCAGCAGTACCGGGATTCCAGAGGTGGACGTTTGATCACTTGGGATGATTTCCGTCGTGATTTCCGCGCTCATCACATTCCTCAAAGTGTGACTGAAAGCAAACGTGAAGAATTCCGCAATCTGAAGCAAGGCTCTTTGTCTGTCTATGACTACAACAAGTTGTTCCAGAAGCTCGCCCGTTTTGCCAAGCAGGATGTTCCTGATGAGAAGAGCATGATCTATCAGTTCAGGGGTGGTCTTCGTGAAGAAATTCAGCTCGCTCTTGTCCTCTTCGAGCCGCTGAGATACGATGAGTTCTACAACATGGCACTGAAGCAAGAGGCTGCTCAGCTCAGGTGTGATGCTTCCACGAAGCGAGTCAGAGACACTACGTCTTCTTCCTCTACTCAAGTGGCCAAGCAGCAGAAGTATTGGCTTCCTCCTCCTCCGTTCCGTCAGCCGTATCAGCAGAAGAGCAAAGGTGGCAGTGGTTCATCCCACCCATCCAACCCAGGCTTTCAGAACAAGACTTCGTCTCAAGCTCCAAGATCGAGTGTTTCGTACCACCGTCCGCTCTCAGAGGTCATGTGCAACAAGTGCCAACAGAAGGGTCACTATGCCAACAAGTGTTTCAACCAGAGGCGTCTTCCTCCTCCTCCTCCTGTCAGATCGGCAAGTACAGCTGTGGTCAAGCATAATCCCAAGCACGCCAAGGTCAATATGGTGAATGCAGCTCAGGCAGAGGATTCGTCAGATGTGATCATGGGTAACCTTCCTGTTAACGATGTTCCTGCAAAAGTTCCTTTTGACTCTGGTGCATCGCATTCCTTCATGCCATTCCCATTTGCATCGGAGAACAATTTTAGCACTAAGGCATTACCTAGAGCTATGCAAGTCGTCTCTCCAGCGAACCGTCTGAGTTCCACTATGATGATTCCGGATATTTCTATCATGATGGGTGATTTCAAGTTCCTCGCTTCTCCAATGGTTCTTGGCAATTCTGATATCGATCTTATTCTTGGGATGGACTGGCTCTCTAAACATAAAGCTCACCTCGATTGTGCAGCCAAGCAGATTCAATTGACTCATTCATCTGAGGAAGTAATTGTTTTTGCTGCTCGGGATAATACCATCCGGTTGTTCTCTCTCAATGAAAAGGGTGAATTGGATGCTATTTCGCAGATTCCGGTTGTTTGTGAGTATCAAGATGTCTTCCCAGAAGAACTCCCAGGCATGCCTCCAAACCGGCCGGTTGAATTTGTTATTGAACTTGAGCCCGGTACGGAACCGGTGTGCAAACGGCCTTACAAGCTCGGCCCCGAAGAGTTGAAGGAGTTAAAGAAACAACTCGATGTTCAAGAAAGAATGGGTCTCATTCGGCCTAGTACTTCTCCGTGGGGTTGTGGTGTTCTTTTTGTGAAGAAGAAGGATGGAACGGACCGACTTTGTGTTGATTATCGTCCATTGAACAAGAAGACCATCAAGAACAAATATCCACTTCCCAACATTAATGAGCTGTTCGAACAACTCAAGGGTGCCCAAGTATTCTCCAAGCTTGATCTCCATATGGGTTATCATCAAATTCGCATTCGTGAACAAGATATTCCAAAGACGGCGTTCAGAACAAGCTATGGGTCATATGAATACACTGTTATGTCTTTTGGCCTCGCCAATGCTCCTCCAACGTTCTCTCGCATGATGAATTTCATCTTCAACCCCTACACCAACGACTTTGTTTTGGTCTATCTCGACGATATCCTGGTTTTCTCGAAGAACAAGGAAGATCATGCCAAACACTTGCGTTTGGTTCTTAACAAGCTAAGGGAACATCAATTCTATGCCAAGTTCTCCAAGTGTGAGTTTTGGCTCGATGAGGTTCTTTATCTTGGGCATATTATCTCTGCCAAGGGAATTTCCGTGGATCCTGAGAAGGTGTCTGCAATCGTTAATTGGGAACCTCCTCAGAATGTGAAGCAACTCCGTAGCTTCCTCGGTCTTGCAAGTTATTGCCGAAGATTCGTTGAAAACTTCTCCAAGATCACGAAGCCTCTCTCAAATCTTCTTCAGAAGCACGTCAAGTACGTTTGGTCTCCGGAGTGTGATGTTGCTTTCAACGCTTTGAAAGAGAAATTGATCACTGCTCCAGTTCTAACTCCGCCTGATGAAACCAAGCCGTACGAGGTCTTTTGTGATGCCTCTCTCCAAGGTCTCGGTGCAGTACTGATGCAAGAGAAGAAAGTTGTTGCTTATACCTCTCGCCAGTTGAAGCCTAATGAGAGGAACTACCCCACTCATGATCTCGAGTTGGCGGCAGTTGTGCACGCATTGTTGACTTGGAGACATCTTCTCTTGGGAAGGAAAGTGGACATTTTCACTGATCACAAGAGTCTCAAGTACATCTTCACTCAGCCTAATCTCAACCTCAGGTAGACTCGGTGGGTCGAAATGATTCAAGAGTACAATCTGAGTATCGAGTATACTCCAGGAAAGGCTAATGTGATTGCTGACGCTTTGAGCAGAAAAGCATATTGCAACAGTCTGATTCTCAAGCCTTATCAACCCGAGCTTTGTGAAGCTTTCCGCAAACTTAATCTGCAAGTTGTTCCTCAAGGTTTCCTCGCCAACCTTCAAGTTTCTCCTACCTTGGAAGACCAGATTCACCAAGCCCAGCTTCTTGATGCTATGGTGAAAAAGGTGAAGATTGGTATTGCAAAGAGTCAGTCCAAGTACAAGTGCTACCGACTTGATGACAAGGACACTCTCTTCTTCGAGGATTGAATTGTTGTGCCCAAAGGTGAACTTTGTAAAGTGATCATGAATGAGGCTCACAACTCTCTCCTCTCCATCCACCCTGGGAGCACGAAGATGTATCAAGATCTCAAGCAAACTTATTGGTGGACTCGAATGAAGCGCGAGATCACTCAATTCGTGAATGAATGTGATGTCTGCAGAAGAGTGAAAGCAGAACACCAAAGGCCAGCAGGTCTCCTCCAACCTCTCGCCATTCCAGAATGGTAGTTTGACCACATTGAAATGGACTTCGTGACTGGGTTTCCTAAGTCCAAGCGTGGCAATGATGCTATATTCGTTGTCATCGACAAGCTCACCAAAGTGGCTCATTTCCTGCCTATCAAAGAGTCAATCACTGCAGCTCAATTGGCGGAGCTCTACACCTCTCGAATTGTCTCTCTGCACGGTATTCCTCAAGTGATATCTTCAGACCATGGCAGCATCTTTACCTCCAAGTTCTGGGATTCTTTTCAGAAGGCCATGGGCACCAACATTCGCTTCAGCACTGCTTTCCATCCTCAAACAAGCGGTCAAGTCGAGCGTGTCAACCAGATTCTTGAAGATATGCTCAGGGCTTGTGTTATCTCCTTCAGCATGAAGTGGGAGGATTGTCTTCCTTATGCTGAATTCTCGTACAACAACAGTTTCCAAGCAAGTTCCGGCAAGGCCCCGTTTGAAATTCTGTATGGTAGGAAGTGCCGTACACCTCTCAACTGGTCTGAAACCGGTGAACGTCAACTGCTGGGTAATGACCTGATCACAGAGGCAGAAGAAATGTGCAAGGTCATTCGTGATAACCTCAAAGCAGCCCAATCTCGTCAGAAGAGCCCAATAGGCCCATTTGCCTCCCGGGGGGTTCCGGTAACCCTCTCGGTATTCCGGTAAAATCCCGATTTCACCCGGAACACTTCCGATGTCCAAACATAGCCTTCCAATATATCAATCTTTACGTCTCGACCATTTCGAGACTCCTCGTCATGTCCGTGATCACATCCGGGACTCCGAACAACCTTCGGTACATCAAAATGCATAAACTCATAATAACTGTCATCGTAACGTTAAGCGTGCGGACCCTACGGTTCGAGAACAATGTAGACATGACCGAGACACGTCTCCGGTCAATAACCAATAGCGGGACCTGGATGCCCATATTGGCTCCTACATATTCTACGAAGATCTTTATCGGTCAGACCGCATAACAACATACGTTGTTCCCTTTGTCATCGGTATGTTACTTGCCCGAGATTCAATCGTCGGTATCCAATACCTAGTTCAATCTCGTTACTGGCAAGTCTCTTTACTCGTTCCGTAATACATCATCTCATAACTAACATCGTAGTTATTATGCTTGCAAGGCTTGTGTGATGTGTATTACCGAGAGGGCCCAGAGATACCTCTCCGACAATCGGAGTGACAAACCCTAATCTTGAAATACGCCAACCCAACATCTACCATTGGAGACACCTGTAGTACTCCTTTATAATCACTCAGTTACATTGTGACGTTTGGTAGTACCCAAAGTGTTCCTCCGATAAACGGGAGTTGCATAATCTCATAGTTATAGGAACATGTATAAGTCATGAAGAATGCAATAGCAACATACTAAACGATCGGGTGCTAAGCTAATGGAATGGGTCATGTCAATCAGATCATTCAACTAATGATGTGACCTCGTTAATCAAATAACAACTCTTTGTTCATGGTTAGGAAACATAACCATCTTTGATTAACGAGCTAGTCAAGTAGAGGCATACTAGTGACACTCTGTTTGTCTATGTATTCACACATGTATTATGTTTCCGGTTAATACAATTCTAGCATGAATAATAAACATTTATCATGATATAAGGAAATAAATAATAACTTTATTATTGCCTCTAGGGCATATTTCCTTCAGTCTCCCACTTGCACTAGAGTCAATAATCTAGTTCACATCGCCATGTGATTTAACAGCAATAGTTCACATCACCATGTGATTAACACCCATAGTTCACATCGTCATGTGACCAACACTCAAAGGGTTTACTAGAGTCAGTAATCTAGTTCACATATCTATGTGATTAACATCCAAAGAGTACTAAGGTGTGATCATGTTTTGCTTGTGAGATAATTTTAGTCAACGGGTCTGTCACATTCAGATCCGTAAGTATTTTGCAAGTTCTATGTCTACAATGCTCTACACGGAGCTACTCTAGCTAATTGCTCCCACTTTCAATATGTATCCAGATTGAGACTTTAGATTCATCTGGATCAGTGTCAAAAACTTGCATCGACGTCACCCTTTACGATGAACCTTTTTGTCACGTCCATAATCGAGAAACATATCCTTATTTCACTAAGGATAATTCTGACCGCTGTCCAGTGATCTACTCCTAGATCACTATTGTACTCCCTTGCCAAATCAATGCAGGGTATACAATAGATCTGGTATACAACATGACATACTTTATAGAACCTATGGCCAAGGCATAGGGAATGACTTTCATTCTCTTTCTATCTTCTGCCATGGTCGGGCTTTGAGTCTTACTCAACTTCACACCTTGTAATACAGGCAAGAACTCTTTCTTTGACTGCTCCAGTTTGAACTACTTCAAAATCTTGTCAAGGTATGTACTCATTGAAAAAACTTATCAAGCGTCTTGATCTATCTCTATAGATCTTGAAGCTCAATATGTAAGCAGCTTCACCGAAGTCTTTCTTTGAAAAACTCCTTTCAAACACTCATTTATGCTTTACAGAATAATTCTACATTATTTCCGATCAACAATATGTCATTCACATATACTTTGTCAGAAATGTTGTAGTGCTCCCACTCACTTTCTTGTAAGTACAGGCTTCACCGCAAGTCTGTATAAAACTATATGCTTTGATCAACTTATCAAAGCGTGTATTCCAACTCTGAGATGCTTGCACCAGTCCATAGATGGATCGCTGGAGTTTACATATTTTGTTAGCACCTTTAGGATTGACAAAACCTTCTGGTTGCATCGTATACAACTCTTCTTTAGTAAATCCATTAAGGAATGCAGTTTTGTTTATCAATTTGCCAGATTTCATAAAAATGCGGCAATTGCTAACATGATTCTGACAGACTTTAAGCATAGATACGAGTGAGAAAATCTCATCGTAGTCAACACCTTGAACTTGTCGAAAACCTTTTGCGACAATTCTAGCTTTGTAGATAGTAACACTACTATCAGCGTCCGTCTTCCTCTTGAAGATCCATTTATTTTCTATGGCTTGCCGATCAACGGGCAAATCCATCAAAGTCCATACTTTGTTCTCATACATGGATCCCATCTCAGATTTCATGGCTTCAAGCCACTTTGCGGAATCTGGGCTCACCATCGCTTCTTCATAGTTCGTAGGTTCATCATGATCTAGTAGCATGACTTCCAGAATTGGATTACCGTACCACTCTAGTGCGGATCTCACTCTGGTTGATCTACGAGGTTCAGTAGTATCTTGTCCTGAAGTTTCATGATCATCATCATTAGCTTCCTCACTAATTGGTATAGGTGTCGCAGAAACAGTTTTCTGTGATGTACTATTTTCCAATAAGGGAGCAGGTACACTTACCTCGTCAAGTTCTACTTTCCTCCCACTCACTTCTTTCGAGAGAAACTCCTTCTCTAGAAATGATCCATTCTTAGCAACGAATGTCTTGCCTTCGGATCTGTGATAGAAGGTGTACCCAACAGTCTCCTTTGGGTATCCTATGAAGACATATATTTCCGATTTGAGTTTGAGCTTATCGAGATGAAACTTTTTCATATAAGCATCGCAACTCCAAACTTTAAGAAATGACTACTTTGGTTTCTTGCTAAACCATAGTTCAGATTGTGTCGTCTCAACGGACTTAGATGGTGCCCTTTTTTAACGTGAATGCAGCTGTCTCTAATGCATAACCCCAAAACGATAGTGGTAGATCGGTAAGAGACATCATAGATCGCACTATATCTAATAAAGTACGGTTATGACGTTCGGACACACCATTACACTATCGTGTTCCTTGTGGCGTGACTAGTGAAACTATTTCACGTTGTTTTTAACTGAAGGCCAATCTCGTAACTCAAATACTCTTCTCTACGATCAGATCATAGAAACTTTATTTTCTTGTTACGATGATTTTTCACTTCACTCTGAAATTCTTTGAACTTTTCAAATGTTTCAAACTTAAGTTTCATCAAGTAGATATACTCATATCTGCTCAAATCATTTGTGAAGATCAGAAAATAATGATACCTGTCGCGAGCCTTAATATTCATCGGACCACATACATCAGTATGTATGATTTCCAACAAATCTGTTGCTTGCTTCATTGTTCCGGAGAACGGCGTTTTAGTCATCTTGCCCAAAAGGCATGGTTCGCAAGCATCAAGTGATTCATAATCAAGTGATTCCAAAAGCCCATCAGCATGGAGTTTCTTCATGCGCTTTACACCAATATGACCTAAACGGCAGTGCTACAAATAAGTTGCACTATCATTATTAACTTTGCATCTTTTGGTTTCAATATTATGATTATGTGTATCACTACGATCGAGATCCAACGAACTATTTTCATTGGGTCTGTAACCATATAAGGTTTTATTCATGTAAACAGAACAACAATTTATTCTCTTACTTAAATGAATAACCGTATTACAATAAACATGATCAAATCATATTCATGCTCAACGCAAACACCAAATAACACTTATTTAGGTTCAACACTAATCCCGAAATTATAGGGAGTGTGCGATGATGATCATATCAATCTTGGAACCACTTCCAACACACATCGTCAATTCACCCTTAACTAGTCTCTGTTTATTCTGCAACACCCATTTCGAGTTACTAATCTTAGCAACTGAACTAGTATCAAATACTGAGGGTTTGCTATAAACACTAGTAAAGTACACATCAATAACATGTATATCAAATATACTTATGTTCACTTTGCCATCCTTCTTATCCGCCAATTACTTGGGGTAGTTCCGCTTCTAGTGACCAGTCCCTTTGCAGTAGAAGCACTCAGTCTCAGGCTTAGGTCCAGACTTGGGCTTCTTCACTTGAGTAGCAACTCGCTTGCTGTTCTTTTTGAAGTTCCCCTTCTTCCCTCTGCCCTTTTCTTGAAACTAGTGGTCTTGTTGACCATCAACACTTGATGTTTTTCTTGATTTCTACCTTCATCGATTTCATCATCATGAAAAACTCGGGAGTCGTTTTCGTCATCCCTTGCATACTATAGTTCATCACGAAGTTCTACTAACTTGGTCATGGTGACTAGAGAATTCTGTCAATCACTATCTTATCTGGAAGATTAACTCCCACTTGATTCAAGCGATTGTAGTACCCAGACAATCTGAGCACATGCTCACTAGTTGAGCGATTCTCCTCCTTCTTTTAGCTATAGAACTTGTTGGAGACTTCATATCTCTCAACTCGGGTATTTGCTTGAAATATTAACTTCAACTCCTGGAACATCTCATATGGTCCATGACGTTCAAAACGTCTTTGAAGTCCCGATTCTAAGCCATTAAGCATGGTGCACTAAACTATCAAGTAGTCATCATATTGAGCTAGCCAAACGTTCATAACGTCTGCATCTGCTCCTGCAATAGGTCTGTCACCTAGCGGTGCATCAAGGACATAATTCTTCTGTGCAGCAATGAGGATAAACCTCAGATCACGGATCCAATCCGCATCATTGCTACTAACATCTTTCAACACAATTTTCTCTAGGAACATATCAAAAATAAACACAGGGAAGCAACAACGCGAGCTATTGATCTACAACATAATTTGCAAAATACTACCAGGACTATGTTCATGATAAATTTAAGTTCAATTTAATCATATTACTTAAGAACTCCCACTTAGATAGACATCCCTCTAATCCTCTAAGTGATCACGTGATCCAAATCAACTAAACCATAACCGATCATCACGTGAGATGGAGTAGTTTTCAATGGTGAACATCGTTATGTTGATCATATCTACTATATGATTCACGCTCGACCTTTCGGTCTCCGTGTTCCGAGGCCATATCTGCATGTGCTAGGCTCGTCAAGTTTAACCTGAGTATTCCGCGTGTGCAACTGTTTTGCACCCGTTGTATTTGAACGTAGAGCTTATCACACCCGATCATCACGTGGTGTCTGGGCACGACGAACTTTGGCAACGGTGCATACTCAGGGAGAACACTTCTTGATAATTTAGTGAGAGATCATCTTATAATGCTACCGTCAATCAAAGCAAGACAAGATGCATAAAAGGATAAACATCACATGCAATCAATATAAGTGATATGATATGGCCATCATCATCTTGTGCTTGTGATCTCCATCTCCGAAGCACCGTCATGATCACCATCGTCACCGGCGCGACACCTTGATCTCCATCGTAGCATCGTTGTCGTCTCGCCAATCTTATGCTTCCACGACTATCACTACCGCTTAGTAATAAAGTAAAGCATTACATCGCGATTGCATTGCATACAATAAAGCGACAACCATATGGCTCCTGCCAGTTGTCGATAACTTGGTTACAAAACATGATCATCTCATACAATAAAATCAGCATCATGCCTTGACCATATCACATCACAACATTCCCTGCAAAAACAAGTTAGACGTCCTCTACTTTGTTGTTGCAAGTTTTACGTGGCTGCTACGGGCTTAAGTAAGAACTCATCTCACCTACGCATCAAAACCACAACGATAGTTTGTCAAATAGACTCCGTTTTAACCTTCTCAAGGACCGGGCGTAGCCACACTTGGTTCAACTAAAGTTGGAGAGACAGTCTTCCGCAAGCCATCTATGTGCAAAGCACGTCGAGGGAACCGGTCTCGCGTAAGAGTACGCGTAAGGTTGGTCCGGATCGTCTCGTCCAACAATACCGCCGAACCAAAGTATGACATGCTGGTAGGCAGTATGACTTGTATCGCCCACAACTCACTTGTGTTCTACTCGTGCAAATAACATCAAACCATAAAACCTACGCTCGGATGCCACTGTTGCGGAACGTAGTAATTTCGAAAATTTTCCTACGCACACGCAAGATCATGGTGATGCATAGCAACGAGAGGGGAGAGTGTTGTCTACATACCAACGCAGACCGACTGCGGAAGCGATCACACAACGTAGAGGAAGTAGTCGTACGTCTTCTTCCCGATCCGACCGATCCAAGCACCGTTACTCTGGCACCTCCGAGTTCTTAGCACACGTTCAGCTCGATGACGATTCTCGGGCTCCGATCCAGCAAAGCGTCGAGGAAGAGTTCTGTCAGCACGACGGCGTGGTGACGATCTTGATGTACTACCGACGCAGGGCTTCGCCTAAGCTCTACAACGATATGACCGAGGTGGAATTTGGTGGCAGGGGGCACCGCACACGGCTAAGGAACGATCAACAATGATCAACTTGTGTGTCTATGGGGTGCCCCCTGCCCTCGTATATAAAGGAGCATGGGGAGGGGTTCGGCCGGCCAAGGGAGAGGGGTGCAGGAGGAGTCCTACTCCTACCGGGAGTAGGACTCACCCCCAATCCTATTCCTAATAGGAATCCTCAAGGGGGAAAGAGAGAAGGGGTGGCCGGCCACCTTCCCTAGTCCTATTAGGACTAGGAAAGGGGGGAGGTGCGCAGCCCTCTATGGCAGCCTCTTTTCACTTTTCCACTAAGGCCCAATAGGCCCATTTGCCTCCCGGGGGGTTCCGGTAACCCTCTCGGTATTCCGGTAAAATCTCGATTTCACCCGGAACACTTCCGATGTCCAAACATAGCCTTCCAATATATCAATATTTACGTCTCGACCATTTCGAGACTCCTCGTCATGTCCGTGATCACATCCGGGACTCCGAACAACCTTCGGTACATCAAAATGCATAAACTCATAATAACTGTCATCGTAACATTAAGCGTGCGGACCCTACGGTTCGAGAACAATGTAGACATGACCGAGACACGTCTCCGGTCAATAACCAATAGCGGGACCTGGATGCCCATATTGGCTCCTACATATTCTACGAAGATCTTTATCGGTCAGACCGCATAACAACATACGTTGTTCCCTTTGTCATCGGTATGTTACTTGCCCGAGATTCGATCGTCGGTATCCAATACCTAGTTCAATCTCGTTACTGGCAAGTCTCTTTACTCGTTCTGTAATACATCATCTCATAACTAACATCTTAGTTATTATGCTTGCAAGGCTTGTGTGATGTGTATTACCGAGAGGGCCCAGAGATACCTCTCCGACAATCGGAGTGACAAACCCTAATCTCGAAATACGCCAACCCAACATCTACCATTGGAGACACCTGTAGTACTCCTTTATAATCACCCAGTTACGTTGTGACGTTTGGTAGTACCCAAAGTGTTCCTCCGGTAAACGGGAGTTGCATAATCTCATAGTTATAGGAACATGTATAAGTCATGAAGAATGCAATAGCAACATACTAAACGATCGGGTGCTAAGCTAATGGAATGGGTCATGTCAATCAGATCATTCAACTAATGATGTGACCTCGTTAATCAAATAACAACTCTTTGTTCATGGTTAGGAAACATAACCATCTTTGATTAACGAGCTAGTCAAGTAGAGGCATACTAGTGACACTCTGTTTGTCTATGTATTCACACATGTATTATGTTTCCGGTTAATACAATTCTAGCATGAATAATAAACATTTATCATGATATAAGGAAATAAATAATAACTTTATTATTGCCTCTAGGGCATATTTCCTTCAATCATGTCTACCTCCGCGTCTCTCCTATGAAAGGGACTCGTCGCTTCGGTATCAAAGGGAAGCTTGCCCCCAGATACGTCGGGCCTTTCAAGATCGTCAGCAAGAGAGGCGACCTCGCCTATCAACTCGAGCTTCCTGCAAAATTTTCCAATCTTCATGATGTGTTCCATGTCTCGCAAGTCCGTAAGTGCTTCAAGACGCCTGAGCGCACTGTCAACTTCGAGGACATTGAGCTCCAAGAAGATCTCTCCTATCGTGAGCACCTAGTTGCAATCCTTGAAGAGACTGAACGCAAAACTCGCAACAAGTCAATCAAGTTTCTCAAAGTCAAGTGGTCACACCATTCCGACCGTGAAGCTACCTGGGAACGCGAGGATCACCTCCGTTCTGAGTACCCGGAGTTCTTTCAGTCCTAGATCTCGGGACGAGATCTTTTCGTAGTGGTGGAGTGTTGTAACGCCCCATATGTAACCTTCCCGAATTGTACTCCGACTCTTGCCGTTTCCGGCATTAAGTTATATTTAATTCTCGGGTTCGGGTCTTTGTCTCCGTGTGTTGTTTTGTTTTTCGTGCATCTCATATCATGTCATCACGTGCATTGCATTTGCATACATGTTCATCTCATGCATTCGAGCATTTTCCCCGTTGTCCGTTTTGCATTCCGGCGCTTCGTTCTCCTCCGGTGGCCAATTCTAGCTTCCTTTCGTGTGTGGGGATTAAACATTTCCGGATTGGGCCGAGACTTGCCATGCGGCCTTGGTTTACTACCGGTAGACCGCCTGTCAGGTTTCGGGTCATTTGGACTTCGTTTGATACTCCAACGGTTAACCGAGGGACCGAAAAGGCCTCGTGTGTGTGCAGCCCAACACCCCTCCATTTTGGCCCAAAACCCACCAAACTCAGCTCCATCGTCTCGGTCGTTCGATCACGATCGTGTGGGCGAAAACCGCACCTCATTTGGACTCTCCTAGCTCCCTCTATGCCTATAAATACCCCCTCCATTCGGATCTCTTCTTCCCCCGTCCAAAACCCTAAAAAAAAGTTTCAGATCCACCGACGGACGTGTCCGCCCCCGGCCGGACAACGTCCGCCGCCGCCCGCCTCAGCCACCCGGGTCGCGCCACGTGGCGCTGGACCACATCGCCGACCGTGCCGCCGGCCCACGCGGGGCCCTCCCCGGCCCGCGAGACACCGCCGCCCCCTCGCCCGGGTCGGTGCCCTTCTTCCCCGAGCCCGGCCGTGCGCCGCCGCCACCGTGGGTGCTCGCCGCCGCCGACCTCGCCCACCGGAGCACCCTGCCGCCCCGTCCAGCAACTCCGGTGGCCGGAGCCACCACGCCGCCGCCCCGGACTCTCCTTCCCGCGACGACCGCCATCGCCGGCGACTCCCTCCGTTTAGACGCCGCCCATCCTCGAATTCCTTGCCGACCGGTGAACAGTGTCGGGATCCCGATCCAGATCTGGATCCAACCCCTCGGTTGACTTTTGACCTAATATTCCGTAATTTTTCTTGCTACTTTGACCTGCCATATCTTTGCATCCGTGGCTCCGATTTGGGCATATGATATGTCAAAATCTTCGTCTCGACGAGTAAATCATTTCATTCCATTGCATCATTTGCATTTGAGGTCATCTTGGTGCCCAAAATGCTGTTGGAAGGAGGCATCATGAGTTAAATTGCAGATCCGTTAGTTCATCATGCACTTTTGTCATTTTTGCCATGTTTAATCCGTGCATGATATGCCTGTGCCCCTTTGGGATGAATAGTTAAGCATGTTGTCTTATTTCCAGAGGTGCCTTCCATGCATTTTTAGGATGTGTATGTTGTCTTGTGCAAGCTTGCGAAGTAGGCTACCTGAGTTTACTGATTTCAGGGACTTAGTGAAAATCACTAAGTCTGAGATGTTTTAGTTCATGATGCTATATGTCCAGCTTGTTTCCTAGTGATCCGTGCCTCTTTTGAGGATGATCAGTAAGAGTGATTTGTTACGCTTGTTGTGCTTAATCCATCCATGTCTTTACTTGTTATGTTGCAGCACCCTAGGTTGACTCAATCGAGCTCAACTTTTGGATAATTGTTGTTTTGGGCAGATCGTGAATTCTTTTGCGATTTTGCCGGAGTTATTGCTAGTGATCCATGCATGCTATGCCTTTGTTCTTGCCATGCCTAGCTAGAATTTTGTGCCTTCTTAATGGATATATGCTTGCCTTGCCATGCCTTGCACCGTAGTGAGAGCATCGAGCTCGTTTACATGCCTCCGTGAGTTATTATTTCAGCATGTCCCAGTTTTCACTAAGTCTGAAAACTGATTGTGTTTCATCGATGTTCGTGTGCTCGGTAGAGTATTTTGTGAACCCTTTTGGCCCCAGGTCATTTTGGGTGTTTTGTTAAGATTGTTGAGTAGCTCCATGCCATGCTCTTACTTGCCATGTTCAGGTTTTGCATCATGTTGTTTTGCTGCTCCGAAGAGAGCATTGTGGTCTGAAATTTCAGACTAGCGTTAATTTCGCTAAGTCTGAAATCTGTTTTGCTTATTCAGTTTTGCCATGCTTGTTTGAAGCCCTTAATGGATGAATTTGCCTATGCCTCAGTCCTGATGATTTGTTAAGCTTCTTGAGTACATCACTGCCATGCAATTTGTTTTCATGTTGGGTGGCTGTAGCCTGTTCATTTTGTTGCATTTAGGAGCCTACTTGCTGTAAATCGCAGATCGGTTCGTTTAGTAAAACGCTTGCCATTTCTAAACCGTAGCTCCGATTGCCATGATCTTTATATCGTTTTCAGGGGATTTCTTCCCCTCTATCCAGTGGCACACTTGGTTTTCCAAGTTGAGGCCAGGTTCATGCATTTCCTGTCACATTTTGCATTTTGCATCCCGCATCGCATCCCGCATAGCATATCATCTTTGCATGTTATTTGTTGCCTTTGCACGTGGTTGATTGTATCCTTGTTTCTTGTTTGTGTTGTTGGGTAGAGCCGGGAGACGAGTTCGCTAACGAGGAGCCCGTTGAGTTTTCTTTTGAGGATCCAGTCAATTCTGACAACTGTGCAGGCAAGATGATCACACCCTTGAAATCACTACTATCTTTGCTATGCTAGTTTGCTCGCTCTTTTGCCTTGCCAATGCTACGATGCCTACCACTTGCTTGTCAGCCTCCCAATTGCCATGATTGAGCCTCTAACCCACCTTTGTCCTAGCAAACCATTGATTGGCTATGTTACCGCTTTGCTCAAGCCCCGTCTTATAGCGTTGCTAGTTGCAGGTGAAGATTGGAGCCGTTCCTTGTTGGAACCTTTATTTACTGTTGGGATATCATTATATTGCTATGTTATCTTTACTCATCTATATACTTGGTAAAGGGTGGAAGGCTCGTCCTCTCGCCTAGTGTTTTGTTCCACTCTTGCCGCCCTAGTTTCCGTCATATCGGTGTTATGTTCCCGGATTGTTGCGTCCCTTACGCAGTTGGGCTATATGGGAACCCCTTGATAGTTGCCTTGATTAAAGCTTTTCCAGCAATGCCCAACATTGGTTTTACCATTTGCCACCTACCCCTTTTTTCCCTTGGGTTTCCGGAGCCCGAGGGTCATCTTTATTTTAGCCCCCCCCCCCCCCACGGGCCAGTGCTCCTCTGAGTGTTGGTCCGGAACGTCAGCCGCCGGTGGCCACCAGGGGCAACTCTGGGCTGGCCTACCGGAAGTTTAGACAATCTGAGTGTGCCCTGAGAAAGAGATATGTGCAGCTCCTATCGGGATTTGTCGGCACATTCGGGCGGTGTTGCTGGACTAGTTTTGACCTGTCGAATCATCTTGTTGTACCGGGATACCGAGTCTGATCGGTGGGTCCTGGGTGGAGGTCTATTCCTTCGTTGACCGTGAGAGCTTGTTATGGGCTAAGTTGGGACCCCCTGCAGGGATTGATCTTTCGAAAGCCGTGCCCGCGGTTATGGGCAGATGGGAATTTGTTAATGTCCGGTTGTAGATAACTTGAACCTTAAATAATTAAAATGAATCAACTGCGTGTGTTGCCGTGATGGCCTCTTCTCGGCGGGGTCCGGGAAGTGGACACGGCGTTGGAGTTATGCTTGCGTAGGCTGCCCTATTTAGTTTTCCGCTCGTGCTTTGCCTCCTCTTCTCGCTCTACTTTGCGAATAAGTTAGCCACCATATATGCTAGTCGCTTGCTGCAGCTCCACTTATATTACCCCTTTCCTACCTATTAAGCTTAAATAGTCTTGATCGCGAGGGTGCGAGATTGCTGAGTCCTTTGTGGCTCACAGATTACTATTACACCAGATGCAGGGACCGACGATACTTCTCCGGATGGCGCGCTCGAGCTGAAGTGGGAGTACGACGAGGACTCTCAGCGATACTATGTGTCTTTTCCTGATGATCAGTAGTGGTGCCTATTCGGGGTTAGATTCAGGGCCTAGTCGCTTGTTGGGGGTCTTTTCCATTTTGGCGCCGTAGTCGGGCCATGAGTGATTGTATGATGGATGTTATTTATGTACTTTGATGTGACGTGGCGAGTGTAAGCCAACTATGATATTATTCCCCTTTATATTATATATGTACATGGGTTGTGTAATGATTCCCGACTTGCGACATTGCTTTCAATGCGCCTATGTCTCTAAGTCGTGCCTCGACACGTGGGAGACATAGTCGCATCGAGGGCGTTACAAGTTGGTAATCAGAGCCTTCCCCGACCTTAGGAGCCCCATTGCTTGATCATTTTTAGCAGCCGAGTTGTGTCTAGAAAAAATGTTGTGAGTCCTTAGGAATTATATATCGGAGAGCTTAGGAATTCTTTTTTACTTCCCAGTCTCCTCATCGCTCTGGTAAGGCATCCTGACGTAGAGTTTTTGACTCTTCTCTTCTCAAATTTCACTAAAAAAAATTTAGGATCACGCGAGTATCTTAGTTTTGTTCCGATGGCTTATGATGAGAATACTGTCTTGGTGCCTCCTGTCAGGGGTTTAGTGGAAGTGTCCCGGGGAGTTGAGCTCTGAGGTGTTGTCATCATAATTCTATCGTTGCAATTCTGGCATACTTGAGATATGTGCGCGACATCGAAAATCTCCTTTATGTAGTTCATTGGTGAGATAACCTCGACGCCACCCAGTACTGGGGCGGGAGTTCGGGAGTATCGCCATAACTTGTATAACGGATGCTTTTCGAAGGTTGAGATAGATGGTTTCCGAAGGTTTCTTGGTTATGTGTTGAAGGATGGATGCAGCTGGATGTAGGATTTGCTAGCTTGGGTGAGATATTATGCTTCCCCTGTATCCTCAACACCTGATTGCATAACCGGAAAGTTTCGGGAGTTCCATAGGTGGGAATTCAAGTAGCCTTAGGATATCTTTCCAATAGATGTGTGATATGAAATTGGGGTTCGACGTCTAGTGGTTCGCCTATTCACGGTCGATTTTACAGTGGCCTCGTTGTGTCTTAAAGAGTCCTTGGCTATGCTGACTCGGGGACGCTTCGTATGTCATGTGCACTACCTTGTACATGATGGTGCTGTACGGTCGAGCCCGTGTAGGTCCTACCACGAACACTTCGGACGAAATTTCTATCATGTGTTTGTTCCGGCTTATTTCGCGAGCCAACCCTTGGTTTTATTTTGAGTTGTGGTATTTGTTCTTCTTCGACGTCATATGTTGATTCCATCCCTCGTTGATGTACCTCTTCTACCTGATTCTTCGTGGCTTCGCAATTTAGGAACATGTGACCACTTCAAGAGAAGTGCATTCGTTCATTTTGTTCGGATGTGAAGACTTTATGTTGCAATTTTCATTCCGTTGGTTTCACCTTCAATATTTCTCTATTTGTGTGCTAACGGTGGTCAACCTCTTCAGGATGGCTCCCGCTAAGAGCACCAGTCAGAACCAGAATCAAGATCCTCCGCCACCTCCGCCTCCTCCGGAAGCATGGCAGGCTATGATGGCTGCTACTAATGCAAATACTCAGCTGATCATGCAAATCATCCAAGAGCGGAATCAAAGCAGTCAAGGAAATCAAGGCAATAACCAGAACCAATTTGCAACTCTGAATCAGTTCCTCGCAAATGGTCCAAAGACGTTCAGCAACTGCGTTGAGGCTACCGTGCTGATGATTGGTTAGTCGATTTGGGCAAGCATTTTGAATGTAGCAACGTCAGACCTGAAGATTTCGTCAAGTTCGCGTCTTTCCAGCTCAAGGATCAGGCCGCAGAGTGGTTTCAGCAGTACCGGGATTCCAGAGGTGGACGTTTGATCACTTGGGATGATTTCCGTCGTGATTTCCGCGCTCATCACATTCCTCAAAGTGTGACTGAAAGCAAACGTGAAGAATTCCGCAATCTGAAGCAAGGCTCTTTGTCTGTCTATGACTACAACAAGTTGTTCCAGAAGCTCGCCCGTTTTGCCAAGCAGGATGTTCCTGATGAGAAGAGCATGATCTATCAGTTCAGGGGTGGTCTTCGTGAAGAAATTCAGCTCGCTCTTGTCCTCTCCGAGCCGCTAAGATACGATGAGTTCTACAACATGGCACTGAAGCAAGAGGCTGCTCAGCTCAGGTGTGATGCTTCCACGAAGCGAGTCAGAGACACTACGTCTTCTTCCTCTACTCAAGTGGCCAAGTAGCAGAAGTATTGGCTTCCTCCTCCTCCGTTCCGTCAGCCGTATCAGCAGAAGAGCAAAGGTGGCAGTGGTTCATCCCACCCACCCAACCCAGGCTTTCAGAACAAGACTTCGTCTCAAGCTCCAAGATCGAGTGCTCCGTACCACCGTCCGCTCTCAGAGGTCACGTGCAACAAGTGCCAACAGAAGGGTCACTATGCCAACAAGTGTTTCAACCAGAGGCGTCTTCCTCCTCCTCCTCCTGTCAGATCGGCAAGTACAGCTGTGGTCAAGCATAATCCCAAGCACGCCAAGGTCAATATGGTGAATGCAGCTCAGGCAGAGGATTCGTCAGATGTGATCATGGGTAACCTTCCTGTTAACGATGTTCCTGCAAAAGTTCTTTTTGACTCTGGTGCATCGCATTCCTTCATGTCATTCCCACTTGCATCGGAGAACAATTTTAGCACTAAGGCATTACCTAGAGCTATGCAAGTCGTCTCTCTAGCGAAGCGTCTGAGTTCCACTATGATGATTCCGGATATTTCTATCATGATGGGTGATTTCAAGTTCCTCGCTTCTCCAATGGTTCTTGGCAATTCTGATATCGATCTTATTCTTGGGATGGACTGGCTCTCTAAACATAAAGCTCACCTCGATTGCGCAGCCAAGCAGATTCAACTGACTCATTCGTCTGAGGAAGTAATTGTTTTTGCTGCTCGGGATAATACCATCCAGTTGTTCTCTCTCAATGAAAAGGGTGAATTGGATGCTATTTCGCAGATTCCGGTTGTTTGTGAGTATCAAGATGTCTTCCCAGAAGAACTCCCAGGCATGCCTCCAAACCGGCCGGTTGAATTTGTTATTGAACTTGAGCCCGGTACGGCACCGGTGTGCAAACGGCCTTACAAGCTCGGCCCCAAAGAGTTGAAGGAGTTAAAGAAACAACTCGATGTTCAAGAAAGAATGGGTCTCATTCGGCCTAGTACTTCTCCGTGGGGTTGTGGTGTTCTTTTTGTGAAGAAGAAGGATGGAACGGACCGACTTTGTGTTGATTATCGTCCATTGAACAAGAAGACCATCAAGAACAAATATCCACTTCCCAACATTAATGAGCTGTTCGAATAACTCAAGGGTGCCCAAGTATTCTCCAAGCTTGATCTCCGGATGGGTTATCATCAAATTCGCATTCGTGAACAAGATATTCCAAAGACGGCGTTCAGAACAAGCTATGGGTCATATGAATACACTGTTATGTCTTTTGGTCTCGCCAATGCTCCTCCGACGTTCTCTCGCATGATGAATTTCATCTTCAACCCCTACACCAACGACTTTGTTTTGGTCTATCTCGACGATATCCTGGTTTTCTCGAAGAACAAGGAAGATCATGCCAAACACTTGCGTTTGGTTCTTAACAAGCTAAGGGAATATCAATTCTATGCCAAGTTCTCCAAGTGTGAGTTTTGGCTCGATGAGGTTCTTTATCTTGGGCATATTATCTCTGCCAAGGGAATTTCCGTGGATCCTGAGAAGGTGTCTGCAATCGTTAATTGGGAACCTCCTCAGAATGTGAAGCAACTCCGTAGCTTCCTCGGTCTTGCAAGTTATTGCCGAAGATTCGTTGAAAACTTCTCCAAGATCACGAAGCCTCTCTCAAATCTTCTTCAGAAGCACGTCAAGTACGTTTGGTCTCCGGAGTGTGATGTTGCTTTCAACGCTTTGAAAGAGAAATTGATCACTGCTCCAGTTCTAACTCCGCCTGATGAAACCAAGCCGTACGAGGTCTTTTGTGATGCCTCTCTCCAAGGTCTCGGTGCAGTACTGATGCAAGAGAAGAAAGTTGTTGCTTATACCTCTCGCCAGTTGAAGCCTAATGAGAAGAACTACCCCACTCATGATCTCGAGTTGGCGGCAGTTGTGCACGCATTGTTGACTTGGAGACATCTTCTCTTGGGAAGGAAAGTGGACATTTTTGAAGGAAATATGCCCTAGAGGCAATAATAAAGTTATTATTTATTTCCTTATATCATGATAAATGTTTATTATTCATGCTAGAATTGTATTAACCGGAAACATAATACATGTGTGAATACATAGACCAACAGAGTGTCACTAGTATGCCTCTACTTGACTAGCTCGTTAATCAAAGATGGTTATGTTTCCTAACCATGAACAAGGAGTTGTTATTTGATTAACGAGGTCACATCATTAGTAGAATGATCTGATTGACATGACCCATTCCATTAGCTTAGCACCCGATCGTTTAGTATGTTGCTATTGCTTTCTTCATGACTTATACATGTTCCTATAACTATGAGATTATGCAACTCCCGTTTACCGAAGGAACACTTTGGGTACTACCAAACGTCACAACGTAACTGGGTGATTATAAAGGAGTACTACAGGTGTCTCCAATGGTAGATGTTGGGTTGGCGTATTTCGAGATTAGGGTTTGTCACTCCGATTGTCGGAGAGGTATCTCTGGGCCCTCTCGGTAATGCACATCACATAAGCCTTGCAAGCACTGCAACTAATAAGTTAGTTGTGAGATGATGTATTACGGAACGAGTAAAGAGACTTGCCGGTAACGAGATTGAACTAGGTATTGGATACCGACGATCGAATCTCGGGCAAGTAAAATACCGATGACAAAGGGAACAACGTATGTTGTTATGCGGTCTGACCGATAAAGATCTTCGTAGAATATGTAGGAGCCAATATGGGCATCCAGGTCCCGCTATTGGTTATTGACCGGAGACGTGTCTCGGTCATGTCTACATTGTTCTCGAACCGTAGGGTCCGCACGCTTAACGTTACGATGACAGTTATTATGAGTTTATGCATTTTGATGTACCGAAGGTTGTTCAGAGTCCCGGATGAGATCACGGACATGACGAGGAGTCTCGGAATGGTCGAGACATAAAGATTGATATATTGGAAGCCTATGTTTGGGCACCGGAAGTGTTCCGGGTGAAATCGGGATTTTACCGGATTACCGGGAGGGTTACCGGAACCCCCCGGGAGGCAAATGGGCCTATTGGGCCTTAGTGGAAAAGAGAGAAGGGGCAGCCCACAAGCTAGCCGGCCGAACCCCCCTTCCCTAGTCCTATTAGGACTAGGAGAAGGGGCCGGCCCCCCTCTCTTCTCTTTCTCCCGAAGAGTCCTACTAGGAATAGGATTTGGGGGAAGGAGTCCTACTCCCGGTAGGAGTGGGACTCCTCCCTGCGCCTCCCTCCTAGCCGGCCGACCCCCTTGCCCCTGGCCTTTATATACGGGGGCAGGGGGCACCCCATAGACACACAACTTGATCCTTGAGATCGTTCCTTAGCCGTGTGCGGTGCCCCCTGCCACCAAATTCCACCTCGATCGTACCGTTGTAGTGCTTAGGCGAAGCCCTGCGTCGGTAGTACATCAAGATCGTCATCACGCCGTCGTGCTGACGAAACTCTTCCTCGACGCTTTGCTGGATCGGAGCCCGAGGAACGTCATCGAGCTGAACGTGTGCTAAGAACTTGGAGCTGCCGGAGTAACGGTGCTTGGATCGGTCGGATCGGGAAGAAGACGTACGACTACTTCCTCTACGTTGTGTGATCACTTCCGCAGTCGGTCTGCGTTGGTACGTAGACAACACTCTCCCCTCTCGTTGCTGTGCATCACCATGATCTTGCGTGTGCGTAGGAAATTTTTTGAAATTACTGCGTTCCCCAACAATTTTCACTGATCACAAGAGTCTCAAGTACATCTTCACTCAGCCTAATCTCAACCTCAGGCAGACTCGATGGGTCGAAATGATTCAAGAGTACAATCCGAGTATCGAGTATACTCCAGGCAAGGCTAATGTGATTGTTGACGCTTTGAGCAGAAAAGCATATTGCAACAGTCTGATTCTCAAGCCTTATCAACCCGAGCTTTGTGAAGCTTTCCGCAAACTTAATCTGCAAGTTGTTCCTCAAGGTTTCCTCGCCAACCTTCAAGTTTCTCCTACCTTGGAAGACCAGATTCGCCAAGCCCAGCTTCTTGATGCTATGGTGAAAAAGGTGAAGATTGGTATTGCAAAGAGTCAGTCCAAGTACAAGTGCTACCGACTTGATGACAAGGACACTCTCTTCTTCGAGGATCGAATTGTTGTGCCCAAAGGTGAACTTCGTAAAGTGATCATGAATGAGGCTCACAACTCTCTCCTCTCCATCCACCCTGGGAGCACGAAGATGTATCAAGATCTCAAGCAAACTTATTGGTGGACTCGAATGAAGCGCGAGATCGCTCAATTCGTGAATGAATGTGATGTCTGCAGAAGAGTGAAAGCAGAACACCAAAGGCCAGCAGGTCTCCTCCAACCTCTCGCCATTCCAGAATGGAAGTTTGACCACATTGAAATGGACTTCGTGACTGGGTTTCCTAAGTCCAAGCGTGGCAATGATGCTATATTCGTTGTCATCGACAAGCTCACCAAAGTGGCTCATTTCCTGCCTATCAAAGAGTCAATCACTGCAGCTCAATTGGCGGAGCTCTACACCTCTCGAATTGTCTCTCTGCACGGTATTCCTCAAGTGATATCTTCAGACCGTGGCAGCATCTTTACCTCCAAGTTCTGGGATTCTTTTCAGAAGGCCATGGGCACCAACATTCGCTTCAGCACTGCTTTCCATCCTCAAACAAGCGGTCAAGTCGAGCGTGTCAACCAGATTCTTGAAGATATGCTCAGGGCTTGTGTTATCTCCTTCGGCATGAAGTGGGAGGATTGTCTTCCTTATGCTGAATTCTCGTACAACAACAGTTTCCAAGCAAGTTCCGGCAAGGCCCCGTTTGAAATTCTGTATGGTAGGAAGTGCCGTACACCTCTCAATTGGTCTGAAACCGGTGAATGTCAACTGCTGGGTAATGACCTGATCACAGAGGCAGAAGAAATGTGCAAGGTCATTCGTGATAACCTCAAAGCAGTCCAATCTCGTCAGAAGAGCTACTATGACAGCAAGCACCGTGATTTGGCCTTCGAGATCGGAGATCATGTCTACCTCCGCGTCTCTCCTATGAAAGGGACTCGTCACTTTGGTATCAAAGGGAAGCTTGCCCCCAGATACGTCGGGCCTTTCAAGATCGTCAGCAAGAGAGGCGACCTCGCCTATCAACTCGAGCTTCCTGCAAACTTCGCCAATGTTCATGATGTGTTCCACGTCTCGCAACTCCGTAAGTGCTTCAAGACGCCTGAGCGCACCATCAACTTCGAGGACATTGAGCTCCAAGAAGATCTCTCCTACCGTGAGCACCCAGTTCCAATCCTTGAAGAGACTGAACGCAAAACTCGCAACAAGTCAATCAAGTTTCTCAAAGTCAAGTGGTCACACCATTCCGACCGTGAAGCTACCTGGGAACGCGAGGATCGCCTCCGTTCTGAGTACCCGGAGTTCTTTCAGTCCTAGATCTCGGGACGAGATCTTTTCGTAGTGGTGGAGTGTTGTAACGCCCCATATGTAACCTTCCCGAATTGTACTCCGACTCTTGCCGTTTCCGGCATTAAGTTATATTTAATTCTCGGGTTCGGGTCTTTGTCTCCGTGTGTTGTTTTGTTTTTCATGCATCTCATATCATGTCATCACGTGCATTGCATTTGCATACATGTTCATCTCATGCATTCGAGCATTTTCCCCGTTGTCCGTTTTGCATTCCGGCGCTTTGTTCTCCTCCGGTGGCCAATTCTAGCTTTCTTTCGTGTGTGGGGATTAAACATTTCCGGATTGGGCCGAGACTTGCCATGCGGCCTTGGTTTACTACCGGTAGACCGCCTGTCAGGTTTCGGGTCATTTGGACTTCGTTTGATACTCCAACGGTTAACCGAGGGACCGAAAAGGCCTCGTGTGTGTGCAGCCCAACACCCCTCCATTTTGGCCCAAAACCCACCAAACTCAGCTCCATCGTCTCGGTCGTTCGATCACGATCGTGTGGGCGAAAACCGCACCTCATTTGGACTCTCCTAGCTCCCTCTATACCTATAAATACCCCCTCCATTCGGATCTCTTCTTCCCCCGTCCAAAACCCTAAAAAAAAGTTTCAGATCCACCGACGGACGTGTCCGCCCCCGGCCGGACAACGGCCGCCGCCGCCCGCCTCAGCCACCCGGGTCGCGCCACGTGGCGCCGGACCACATCGCCGACCGTGCCACCGGCCCGCGGGCCCATGCGGGGCCCTCCCCGGCCCGCGAGACGCCGCCGCCCCCTCGCCCGGGTCGGTGTCCTTCTTCCCCGAGCCCGGCCGTGCGTCGCCGCCGCCGTGGGTGCTCGCCGCCGCCGACCTCGCCCACCGGAGCACCCTGCCGCCCCGTCCAGCAACTCCGGTGGCCGGAGCCACCACGCCGCCGCCCTCCGCCTCGTGGTCGGAGCCACCACGCCGCCCCGGACTCTCCTTCCCGCGACGACCGCCATCGCCGGTGACTCCCACCGTTTAGACGCCGCCCATCCTCGAATTCCGCGCCGGCCGGTGAACAGTGTCGGGATCCCGATCCAGATCTGGATCCAACCCCTCGGTTGACTTTTGACCTAATATTCCGTAATTTTTCTTGCTACTTTGACCTGCCATATCTTTGCATCCGTGGCTCCGATTTGGGCATATGATATGTCAAAATCTTCGTCTCAACGAGTACATCATTTCATCCCATTGCATCATTTGCATTTGAGGTCATCTTGGTGCCCAAAATGCTGTTGGAAGGAGGCATCATGAGTTAAATTGCAGATCCGTTAGTTCATCATGCACTTTTGTCATTTTTGCCATGTTTAATCCGTGCATGATATGCCTGTGCCCCTTTGGGATGAATTGTTAAGCATGTTGTCTTCTTTCCAGAGGTGCCTTCCATGCATTTTTAGGATGTGTATGTTGTCTTGTGCAAGCTTGCGAAGTAGGCTACCTGAGTTTACTGATTTCAGGGACTTAGTGAAAATCACTAAGTCTGGGATGTTTTAGTTCACGATGCTATATGTCCAGCTTGTTTCCTAGTGATCCGTGCCTCTTTTGAGGATGATCAGTAAGAGTGATTTGTTATGCTTGTTGTGCTTAATCCATCCATGTCTTTACTTGTTATGTTGGAGCACCCTAGGTTGACTCAATCGAGCTCAACTTTTGGATAGTTATTGTTTTGGGCAGATCGTGAACTCTTTTGCGATTTTGCCGGAGTTATTGCTAGTGATCCATGCATGCTATGCCTTTGTTCTTGCCATGCCTAGCTAGCATTTTGTGCCTTCTTAATGGATATATGCTTTCCTTGCCATGCCTTGCACCGTAGTGAGAGCATCGAGCTCGTTTACATGCCTCAGTGAGTTATTATTTCAGCATCTCCCAGTTTTCACTAAGTCTGAAAACTGATTGTGTTTCATCGATGTTCGTGTGCTCGGTAGAATATTTTGTGAACCCTTTTGGCCCCAGGTCATTTTGGGTGTTTTGTTAAGCTTGTTGAGTAGCTCCATGCCATTCTCTTACTTGACATGTTCAGGTTTTGCATCATGTTGTTTTGCTGCTCCGAAGAGAACATCGTGGTCTGAAATTTCAGACTAGCGTTAATTTTGCTAAGTCTGAAATCTGTTTTGCTTATTCAGTTTTGCCATGCTTGTTTGAAGCCCTTAATGGATGAATTTGCCTATGCCTCAGTCCTAATGATTTTTTAAGCTTCTTGGGTACATCACTGCCATGCAATTTGTTTTCATGTTGGGTGGCTGTAGCCTGTTCATTTTGTTGCATTTAGGAGCCTACTTGCTGTAAATCGCAAATCGGTTCGTTTAGTAAAACGCTTGCCATTTCTAAACCGTAGCTCCGATTGCCACGATCTTTATATCATTTTTAGGGGATTTCTTCCCCTCTATCCAGTGGCACACTTGGTTTTCCAAGTTGAGGCCAGGTTCATGCATTTCCTGTCACATTTTGCATTTTGCATCCCGCATCGCATCCTGCATAGCATATCATCTTTGCATGGTATTGGTTGCCTTTGCACGTGGTTGATTGTATCCTTGTTTCTTGTTTGTGTTGTTGGGTAGAGCCGGGAGACGAGTTCGCTAACGAGGAGCCCGTTGAGTTTGCTTTTGAGGATCCAGTCAATTCTGACAACTGTGCAGGCAAGATGATCACACCCTTGAAATCACTACTATCTTTGCTATGCTAGTTTGCTCGCTCTTTTGCCTTGCCAATGCTACGATGCCTACCACTTGCTTGTCAGCCTCCCAATTGCCATGATTGAGCCTCTAACCCACCTTTGTCCTAGCAAACCATTGATTGGCTATGTTACCGCTTTGCTCAAGCCCCGTCTTATAGCGTTGCTAGTTGCAGGTGAAGATTGGAGCTGTTCCTTGTTGGAACCTTTATTTACTATTGGGATATCATTATATTGCTATGTTATCTTTACTCATCTATATACTTGGTAAAGGGTGGAAGGCTTGGCCTCTCGCCTAGTGTTTTGTTCCACTCTTGCCGCCCTAGTTTCCGTCATATTGGTGTTATGTTCCCGGATTGTTGCGTCCCTTACGCGGTTGGGCTATATGGGAACCCCTTGATAGTTCGCCTTGATTAAAGCTTTTCCAGCAATGCCCAACATTGGTTTTACCATTTGCCACCTACCCCTTTTTTTCCCTTGGGTTTCCGGAGCCCGAGGGTCATCTTTATTTTAGCCCCCCCCCCCCCCCCCCACGGGCCAGTGCTCCTCTGAGTGTTGGTCCGGAACGTCAGCCGCCGGTGGCCACCAGGAGCAACTCTGGGCTGGCCTACCAGAAGTTTAGACAATCTGAGTGTGCCCTGAGAAAGAGATATGTGCAGCTCCTATCGGGATTTGTCGGCACATTCGGGCGGTGTTGCTGGACTAGTTTTGACCTGTCGAATCATCTTGTTGTACCGGGATACCGAGTCTGATCGGTGGGTCCTGGGTGGAGGTCTATTCCTTCGTTGACCGTGAGAGCTTGTTATGGGCTAAGTTGGGACCCCCCTGCAAGGATTGATCTTTCGAAAGCCGTGCCCGCGGTTATGGGCAGATGGGAATTTGTTAATGTCCGGTTGTAGATAACTTGAACCTTAAATAATTAAAATGAATCAACTGCGTGTGTTGCCGTGATGGCCTCTTCTCGGCGGGGTCCGGGAAGTGGACACGGCGTTGGAGTTATGCTTGCGTAGGCTGCTCTATTTAGTTTTCCGCTCGTGCTTTGCCTCCTCTTCTCGCTCTACTTTGCGAATAAGTTAGCCACCATATATGCTAGTCGCTTGCTGCAGCTCTACTTATATTACCCCTTTCCTACCTATTAAGCTTAAATAGTCTTGATCGCGAGGGTGCGAGATTGCTGAGTCCTTTGTGGCTCACAGATTACTATTACACCAGATGCAGGGACCGACGATACTTCTCCGGATGGCGCGCTCGAGCTGAAGTGGGAGTACGACGAGGACTCTCAGCGATACTATGTGTCTTTTCCTGATGATCAGTAGTGGTGCCTATTCGGGGTTAGATTCAGGGCCTAGTCGCTTGTTGGGGGTCTTTTCCATTTTGGCACCGTAGTTGGGCCATGAGTGATTGTATGATGGATGTTATTTATGTACTTTGATGTGACGTGGCGAGTGTAAGCCAACTATGATATTATTCCCCTTTATATTATATATGTACATGGGTTGTGTAATGATTCCCGACTTGCGACATTGCTTTCAATGCGCCTATGTCTCTAAGTCATGCCTCGACACGTGGGAGACATAGCCGCATCGAGGGCGTTACACTATGGCTCATTCTAAGGAATCAAAGGTCCTTCCAGTTTTTTCAATATATACTAAGCTTGTTTCACATAAATTACGAGTTCATGTGAAAGCATGAGGGATGCATTAATATATACTAAGCTTGTTCACATAAATTACGAGTTCATGTGAAAGCATGACGGATGCATTGAAATGCAAATGATACACACCGGATATGAATATTATCATACCCGATAGGACGAAGTCTATACCAAAAAAAAATGAGACCAACCCAAGGGCTAACCCTCGTTGGCGTTTTTTTATAGGAGAAACTCCGTGAGCACCGTGTGTCCGAGCCGGGACTCGAACTCGGGTGGGCTGGCAGCAACCTCAGCTGCTCAGCCAATGGGTCGACGCCCCATCCTCAGGACGAAGTCTATACCACAAGAAAAGCGTGGACTGTTACTGGATTGCCATTGGTGTAAAGGTTAAAATGCTAACTAGATTATTGACTCTAGGGCAAGTGGAATACTGTTGGAAATATGCTCGAGAGGCAATAATATATGTATTATTATATTTCTGTGTTCATAATTAAAGAGTTTATGAATCATGCTATAACTGCTATAACCCTGAAATATGCGATTCAGTTGAAAACACATATGCACGTGTAAAATGATAAACTGTTAAATAAAAGGTTCCTAGTCTTGTCTCTAGGACTAGCTCAGGTGTTGTTGGTGATCATGTTTTCCGGATCTTAAGATATCGTTAAGTGTAACGATGATCTTAAAACAACATTGAGATTATGACGTTGGAAGAACAATCATATTGGACTGACCCAAACTTGTCTGTTATGAATTGAGTTAATATCGTATGTAATCAATTGTAATAATACGAAGTGTTATCGTATGCAGTCACTTCTTACCGTACGGTGGGCTTTGGGGTTGCTCAGATGTCACCTGTAACATGGTGATCATAACTACAACTTATAGATTCATCGAAAAGTTTGATAAGGGACTAGATAGCATGAGAATAAGATTTGCTCCTCCGACGATGAAGAGATATTCTTAGGACCATCTTGGTGTAACGTCGTCAATCATCGTCTGGCGAGAAACAGATGACTTTGTCACAGGGATGCCAAATGTCGCGTCCAGACCGTTTTGGACCAAAACAGAATCCGCATACGAGTTGGAGGGGCACTTTTGTGGGATTTTTCAGTTCTTATATGAATCTGTTCCCACCCCTATAAGTTGATGTATAAATTGTGGTATTAACTCATATATAAATCATACGAAAATATACTTCACAATAAATCCGATGTTATTGATTTTTGTTGTTGTATAAATATTTTTTAACGTATAACTTTTGAATAAAACTCCGGTGAGATCTAACCACTACTTGGATGACCAGGATGCTTTTGATCAGACGGTCTACTCTGATAGGAAGCAAAAAAATCAATCGTGAGACGCTTACTGGTGCGCCGTATTATTATTATTTTTGGTGGGTGGTGCTCCGTAGTTGTGAATGGGCAAGGTTGACCTGTTCCTACGTGACTAACCAACCGATTAGAATGAGGCGAGCCCCATGTGGATTGATTTGGCGGGTTTCTTGGATCCATCGTGCGCCATCGTGGCGTGAGATGGGCCTCCAGTTTTCTACGTGCGCCATCGTGGCCTGAGATGATACGTACAATACAATAGCTCGACGTCGTATACGCGTTGCCTTCTGCTAAAAGGAAAAAAAGCGCGTTGCAAATTTCATTGATTCTTTCGTATTTACCGCGTAATCTCTACACCATAAAACCACTCTTCTGCCTTTCGCATATACTCCTACTATACACAACATAGTAGTTCCCCAGTTCCCTAGCTAGACTCTGCCGACCATCAATTCTTCCTTGCTACCGCACGCGCCATGGCTCAGCAATACGTGCCGGTGGCAAGTGTCGAAGATCCGGAAATCCAAGGAAGCCCCGGCAATGGCAGTGGCAGCTCGTCCAGCTGGATCGAGAAGGTGCAGGAGAAAATCAACGAGGAAGCTGAGGGCGTTACACTGAGCATCCATACCTGCTACTCCCCAAGGCTCGACTCCATTGGTACTACCAACCCGTCAATTTTCAAGCTTCGCCACCGCGCCCCCGTTGGCGTAGCGCCCATGCCCACGCTTCCGCAGGCGGCCGCCTCGCCGGCCTCGGATCACACCGAGCACGCAGCCAGCAGCATCATGGTCGCCGCTGTCGGGCCGTACCACCGCCCGTCGCCGGACTCTCTCATCACAGATGCCAAGAAGTGTGCCATCGTCAAGTTCCTTGCTAGCCAAGGCCAAGGGTCCGGCCTCGACACCGCCGACTTTCTTCGTTGGGCCAAGGACAGTGATGCCCGAGTTCGCAGCTGCTACGAGGCTGGCTCGTTTACCATGAGCTCTGAGGAGCTCGCCGAGATGCTTCTGCTCGACGGTTGCCTGCTCATCTTGGCCGTCTTCCTGCTCAGGTCGGGCGTGCAGGCGGCGCCGGCGCCGCTGGCCCATGCCCCTCTTGGCTGTCTTCCTGCTCAGGTCGAGCGTGAGAAGCAGTTCAAGTACTTGTCCGCGGACATGTGCCGGAACATGAAGCAGACCAGGCTGGACCTGCTGACGCTGAGCAACCAGATCCCCTTCTTTGTGCTGGCCGAGCTTCACACACGGTTGAAAGGAACCTTCTTCGAGGGAATCAGTCGCGGCATAAAAGAGCTTGCTCTCTCCTGCTTCGACGACATCCAGCCGCCCCCCAGGCGCAACATGAAACAATCCGAAGCAGCAGGAACCACATCCCGGACCCAGGAAGTAGTTCATCACCTCCTGCATCTTTTCCACTCGTCCAGGGTGCCCCAACACACCCACATGCTGCCCAACGATTCTTCCTCCCTGCACGCCGAGCCAGAGTCGCACCTCCCCTGCGCGACCTGGTTCGAGGAGTGGCGGACCAGTTTCAGCAAGCAGGCCGCTCCGGGCGGCAGCTCGTTACACATCGTCTTCAAGAGGAACATGATGGACGTGGGAGGGGTGATGCACGTCCCTGCCCAGCACATCCATGGCTACAGCGAGTCCGTCTTCCGCAGCCTCATCGCGTTCGAGCAGAGCTACCAACAGTGCGGCCTCGGCGTCACCGCCTACTCCATCTGCATGGCTCGGCTGCTGCAGACCGAGGCCGACGCCAAGCTGCTGAGGGAGCGCGGGATCCTGGCGCACACACACCAGACCGACAAGGAGATCGTCGACCTCTTCACTGGACTCGCAGATGAGTACAGCAACACACTCTATTCCAAAGACCTGCTCCGCCTCTGCCAGGACGTGTCGGCGCATCATAAGAGCACGGCCGCCAAGGCCATCAAGTGGGTCAGGCTGCAGTGCTTCCCCAGGCAGTCTGTCACCTTCTTCGTCATCTTTGGCGCTTTGATCTCCTTTGCCACGGTTATCAACACGGGGTACTCCGTCTATAGGTTCTATCACCCACTCCCGGTCAAGTAATAGTGGGCAAAAATCTGGAAACACCCCAACTTACAGAGCTGGTGGCGAAGCTATGGGAGGTGGCTAAGTTATTCAGTTTAGGTCAAATGAAATACGGTTTGTAGACAGGCCACTTTGTGATGTAAAAGACTGTATCGAGCACATCGTGCTTTCCTCCTGCAATACAAGATACACAATGCTTGTTGTGTATGCCTAGAAGAAATGAGACAAATCTATCTATATCTATATATACATATATACCTACATACTAATAAAGTAAGATGTGTTTCTCTGAATTTTGGTCCGTTCATCATATAGAATTATTTTCTTTCGTACCTATCTGACATGTCCACATATGAATAAATTTTTGGGTTGGCCCTCCAAACCGTGTAGTGAACGGCCTAGTCCGTATATTTTTTTTCTTCTTTGATTGGGCCATGTTTGTACACAAACACGTCACCGTGTACCTCCAACGCCAAGAGTGCTGCACCGCAGCTCACGTTGAAGGAGACCCGTCCGGAAGCACGGTACGCAAGCAATCCGGCGGGTGCTTTTCAGGACCCGAAACCCCACGCGCCCGGGAAGGACCTCGTCTGGACGCACGGCGGCTATGGGCTGCCCTAGGTCGGTTCGCCCGCCCCTAGAGCCTCGAGGATCATTGCCCTTCAACGAAGAACGAACGAAGAACGAGATAGAAAAAACAAGGGAGAGATGTAAAACTAGGGTAAAAAGTAGATTGATTGTTCGATTGTGTGTTGTTCAATCGGCCGTTACCTCTCATCTATTTATGAGGCGGTTGGACTTCCCGTACAAGAAAAGGACTAAAAATTCCGTTCAAAACATAAAAAACCCTAACCTAACTCGGACAGGAATCTTTGGCAATTTTCTGAATCAACTCGGTCTCACCGGTTGGTTTGCTTCGGTCCCACCGAGTGAACGTGGCCAACTCTCTGTAACTTTCTGTAATTTCCCGGATCAACTCGGTCTCACCGATTGGTTTGCTTCGGTCCCACCGAGTTAACATTGCCAACTCTCTGGTAATTTTCCGGACCAACTCGGGCTCACCAATCAAACCAACTCGGTCGGTCCGAAATGACTTTGCAGCTTCTATTTCTGACCTTGTTTTGCCTCGACAGGTTGCATCCAAACTCGGATTAAGACGATTTTTATATCAAAATTAATCGTTTCGACGAGACGGACAACTATCATGTTGAAACAGTTTCCATCAGAGACCATCTTGATTGAGTTTCATTTCATTCTTTACTCTGATGTCAACATGAGCATCTTTGAATTTGTCATAACTTTTGCGTCCGAACTCCATTTTAGACCATCTTCTTATCCATCTTGACCTTCTTGAAGAGAGTCATCCCATGGTGACTTCCAATCATAATTTTGAATTAATCTTGACATAGCTTTAAGAAGCTTTTATGATTGTGCCACTTTTGAGCGTCAACACATGCCTCCCTGTTTTTCGGCAAAGCTAGCATGTCGAAAAATAACTTGTACCATGTTTGTTCTAAGGACGATGTCAACACTCCGTCAGCCATTTATAGTTGCTTAGGGCGATAAATCTATATCGGCCATGTTCATGCTTAGGGCGATAATTCTATATCGGCCATTGATTTTAGCTTCTTGTTTACATCATATATACCTTGGAACCGATTACCACCAATCGGCTTTAAAGAGATGGGAATGAACCCGTTCCTTGTAGCACTAAGGAAATCAAACTCTGAGAGGTCACGCCCTGTTAAGCAAGTAACATCAGGATGATTCCAATCCACCGATGCATTGGCCAAAGCAACACAAGCCAAATTATCCGTGTGAATGGCTTCTACCTCATCATCGACTCATTGTATTAGGAATTGATGCATGGTAGATGGCACACATTGGTTAGCATGAACCCAGTTGCGGCCTAATATAACATTATAGTTACCTTGCATGTCGGCGATGAAGAATGTGGTGGCCAAAGTTTTGCTTCCCACAGTGAGTTCCATGCACATCACACCTTTGGCCTCTATCTTTTCTTTACCCTCAAATCCATTAAGTACCATATTGGTCTTCATCAATGCATCATCATCTAACCCAAACTTCTTGAAGACCGAATAGGGCATATAAGATTTACCACAGCACCACCATCAACAAGCATCCTAGCAACCAGTGATCCGTTAATATGACCTTTGAGGTACAATGGCTTCAAGTGTTTCACCGGTTCTTTTGGCTTCTTGAAGATAGCGTTCTTAGGACCAAAATCTAGCTGGGCCACATCCTCTTCTTCACCTATAGCACGAAACTCAGCAGGTAAGTAATACACCATATTAATATCCATACCTTCCTGAATCGGCGTAGATTCGTAATCCACCATCTCATCTTTATCTACTAATGTGTATATTGGGTTTAAAGTTTCCTCAATTGAAGGGGATGTTTCAGGTGGTGAGGACAATGTAATAGGGGTGATAACCACAAGTATAGGGGGTCAATTGTAGCCTCTTTCGATAAGTAAAAGTGTCAAACCCAACGAGGAGCTAAAGGCAGAACAAATATTCCCTCAAGTTCTATCGACCACCGATAAAACTCTACGTACGCTTGATGTTCGCTTTACCTAGAACAAGTATGAAATTAGAAGTACCTTGCAGGTGTTGTTGGATAGGTATGCAAGATAATAAAGAGCAAGTAAATAAAAAGTAGGGGTTGTTTAGATAAAGACACAACTAAGTTAGGTTTAGTAGAGAGTGTGTTGTTACGAGAAAGTTATTTGTTCCTAGGCAATCGATAACTAGACCGGTAATCATTATTACAATTTTATTTGAGGGAGAGGCATAAGCTAACATACTTTCTCTACCTGAATCATATGCACTTATGATTGGAACTCTAGCAAGAATCCGCAACTACTAAAGATTCATTAAGGTAAAACCCAACCATAGCATTAAAGCATCAAGTCCCCTTTATCCCATACGCAAACAACCTACTTACTCGGGTATGTGCTTCTGTCACTCACGCCACCCACCATAAGCAAATCATGAACATATTGCAAACCCTACAGCGGGGATCCCTCACGCTTGCGCGACACGGGGAGCACCATAGGACAGCACCAATAATAAAACATGCAACTCAAACCAATCTTGATCATCAAATAGCCATTAGGACAAAACGGATCTACTCAAACACCATAGGATAGCCATACATCATAGGGAAATAATATATAGCGTTGAGCACCATGTTTAAGTAGAGATTACAGCGGGTAAGAGAGAGGTTACACTGCTGCATAGAGGGAGGAAGAGTTGGTGGTGAAGGCGGTGAAGTTGTTGGTGAAGATGACGGTGATGATGATGGCCCCCGGTGGCACTCCGGCGCCACCGGAAGCAAGGGGGAGAGGGCCCCCCTTCTTCTTATTCTTCTTCCTTGACCTCCTTCCTAGATGGGAGAAGGGTTTCCCCTCTGGTCCTTGGCCTCCATGGCGTGGGAGGGGCGAGAGCCCCTCCGAGATTGGACCTGTCTCTCTGTCTCTCTCTGTTTCTGCGTTCTCCCCTGGCTCTGTTTCACCGTTTCGTGTATATATGGAGATCCGTAACTCCGATTGGCCTGAAACCTTCGCCGTGATTGTTTCCCGAAAAATAGCTTTCTTGCGGCAAAAGAAGTGCGTCAACCGCCTTACGGGTGGCTCACGAGGGTAGGGGGCCGCCCAGGGGGGCAGGCGTGTCCCCCTGCCTTGTGACCACCTCGGGCACCGTCTCGCGTGGATCCTTCTTCCGGAATTTTCCAAATATTCCAAAAAGTATCTCCGTCCGTTTTTATCCCGTTTGGACTCCGTTTGATATGGATATTCTGCGAAACCAAAAACATGCAACAGACAGGAACTGGCACTGGGCACTAGATCAATATGTTAGTCCCAAAAATAGTATAAAAAGTTGCCAAAACTATATGAAAGTTGTAGAATATTGGCATGGAACAATCAAAAATTATAAATACGACGGAGACGTATCAGCATCCCCAAGCTTAATTCCTGCTCGTCCTCGAGTAGGTAAATGATAAAAAAGATAATTTTTGATGTGGAATGCTACCTAGCATAATCTTGATCACATATATAATCATGGCATGAATATTAAGACACGAGTGATTCAAAGAAATAGTCTATCATTTGACATAAAAACAATAATACTTCAAGCCTACTAATAAAGCAATCATGTCTTTTCAAAATAACATGGCCAAAGAAAGTTATCCCTACAAAATCATATAGTCTGGCTATGCTCCATCTTCACCACACAAAATATTCACATCATGCACAACCCCGATGACAAGCCAAGCAATTGTTTCATACTTTTGACGTTCTCAAACCTTTTCAACTTTCACGCAATACATGAGCGTGAGCCATGGACATAGCACTATAGGTGGAATATAATATGATGGTGGAGAAGACCAAAAGGAGAAGATAGTCTCACATCAACTAGGCGTATCAACGGGCTATGGAGATGCCCGTCAATAGATATTAATGTGAGTGAGTAGGGATTGCCATGCAACGGATGCACTAGAGCTATAAGTGTATGAAATCTCCAACTGAAACTAAGTGGGTGTGCATCCAACTTGCTTGCTCATGAAGATCTCGGGCATTTGAGGAAGCCCATCATCGGAATATACAAGCCAAGTTCTATAATGAAAATTCCCACTAGTATATGAAAGTGATAACTCAAGAGACTCTCTATATGAAGAACATGGTGCTACTTTGAAGCACAAGTGTGGAAAAGGATAGTACCACTGCCCCTTCTCTCATTTTCTATCATTTTTTTAATTTTTTTGGTGGGCTTCTTTGGCCTCTTTTATTTTTTGTAAAGTCCGGAGTCTCATCCCGACTTATGGGGGAATCATAGTCTCCATCATCCTTTCCTCACTAGGGCAATGCTCTAATAATGATGATCATCACACTTTTATTACTTACAACTCGATATTACAACTTGATACTAGAACATAGATATGACTCTATATGAATGCCTCCGGTGGTGTACCGGGATGTGCAATGATCTAGCATAGCAATGACATCAAAAAAACGGACAAGCCATGAAGACATCATGCTAGCTATCTTACGATCGTGCAAAGCAATAGGACCATGAATGCTCAAGTCATGTATATGATGGTGATGGAAGTTGCATGGCAACATATCTCGGAATGGCTATGGAAATGCCATGATAGGTAGGTATGGTGGCTTTTTTGAGGAAGGTATATGGTGGGTTTATGGTACCGGCGAAAGTTGCGCGGTACTAGAGAGGCTAGCAATGGTGGAAGGGTGAGAGTGCGTATAATCCATGGACTCAACATTAGTCATAAAGAACTCACATACTTATTGCAAAAATATATTAGTTATCAAAACAAGGTACTACACGCATGCTCCTAGGGGGATAGATTGGTAGGAAAAGACCATCGCTCGTCCCCGACCGCCACTCATAAGGAAGACAATCAATAAATAAATCATGCTCCGACTTCATCACATAACGGTTCACCATACGTGCATGCTTCGGGAATCACAAACTTCAACACAAGTATTTCTAGAATCCACAACTACCCACTAGCATGACTCTAATATCACCATCTTTATATCGCAAAACTATTGCAAGGAATCAAACATATCATATTCAGTGATCTACAAGTTTATGTAGGATTTTATGACTAACCATGTGAATGACCAGTTCCTGTCATCTCTCTAAATAGATATAAGTGAAGCAAGAGAGTTTAATTCTTTCTACAAAAGATATGCCCACACTCTAACAAATATAAGTGAAGCAAAAGAGCATTCTACAAATGGCGGTTGTCTATGTAAAGAGAAACATGCAATCCAAACTTCAAATGATATAAGTGAAGCACATGAAGCATTCTATAAAGCCATACTCAAAAGATATAAGTGAAGTGCATAGAGCATTCTATAAATCAACCTAGGACTATCTCATACCAGCATGGTGCATAAAATAAAAAAATGAACACTAAATGCAAAAGACGCTCCAAGATTGCACATATCGCATGAACGAAACGAGTCTGAAAACATACCGATACTTGTTGAAGAAAGAGGGGGTGCCTTCCCAGCATCCCCAAGCTTAGACGCTTGAGTTTCTTTGAATATTTACTTGGGGTGCCTCGGGCATCCCCAATCTTGAGCTCTTGCCTCTCTTCCTTCTTCTCACATTGAGACCTTCTCGATCATCGAACACTTCATCCACACAAAACTTCAACGGAAAACTCGGTAAGATCCGTTAGTATCATAAAGCAAATCACTACTCTAAGTACTGTTGCAAACCAATTCATATTTTGTTTTTGCATTGTGTCTACTATAATATAACTTTTTCATGGCTTACTCCACTAATATAAATTGATAGTTTCATCAAAACAAGCAAACTATGCATCAAAAAACAGAATCTGTCTAAAACAGAATGGTCTGTAATAATCTGAGCATTCACCATACTTATGATACTTGAAAAATTCTACCAAAAATAGGGAAAATAAAAAATTTGTATAGGAAGACATTGAAGAAAGAATCAGAACCATTTGATGTTCTAGCTAAAAATGTAAAATCGCGCACTACAGCCAAAGTTTCTGTCCTGCACCGTACAAACCATCAAGCAAATGTAAACATCCTAAAGGCAAACCTTGGCACATTATTTTTATAATACAATGGAATTGTACAAGGGAATAATTATTTTTGTTGAAAAGTTTCTGTAATCAAGATTCACAAAGTTGTCGTGAGCATGAACAAAGTTCAAGAAGCTCTCCCACTTCAACAATGCTTGTCTCTCTCACTTTCACTTTACTTTTTGAAAAAGTTCTGGGTTCCCCTCTTTATTTTTGTTGTTTTTAAACTATATGAAAGCACTAAACAGAAATAAATGACTCTCTAAAACTTCCAGGTTGTCTCCCTGGCAGCGCTTTCTTTAAAGCCATTAAGCTAGGCATATAGTGCTCAAGTAATGGATCCACCCGGATGCCAAGGTATATCAAAGTCAATTTTAATTAACAATGATTTGTAATTTAGTGGTGAGCACAAGGTAACATATATTATGTAATGACGAAGTCTAACTCCAGGCCCGGCCCATAGGCCGGGCAAACGGGGCGCTCGCCCTGGGCCCCCGCCAGGTAGGGGCCCCGGCCCAGGTATTGCTGCTACACTGCGGCCCCCCTTCCCTCTCAAAGAAAAACAAAAACTGCAGCCTCTCACGCACCATTACCTCTGACTCCTCCAATCAATTTCCTGTGACGCCTCGTGTTTCCAAATTTACATTACGCCGCCGCCGCTCGCTACCTGTTCCTTCCCAAGGTCACGACTCATGAGCAGTTGAGCATCTATGGACAGAACAGCAACGCAACTCCATTCTTCCATGAACAGCTAAATAGTTCTACTCGCCCCCTGCAAATATTTATCTGGTAGATGGTACGTGTTTGCCGTTTATCTCTGAATTCAACGTTCAGTAGCTCTGTTCTTGTCCTTCCAACGAAAGAGTCACTCATATCATTTTGTTTTGCTCTTAGTTCTAGAGGCACTCATTAGATTCGAGAGAGAGCCCTGTAGAAAGAAAGCTGGGGGAAAGGCTTCTTCTGTACATCGTCAATTATGATCACTGCGGGGCCTTTTTTCTTCCCATGGATCTAGCCAACAATATCGACCATATTAAGGTGCTTTTATTCCTTGTCTTGGTCATTTTTACTGTGTCTACTGATGTCTTCCAGAAAATATTTCTTCAATCTCTCTTCTAAAAAGTTTGTGTGTGAACCAATCTTTTGTGGAACCATAATGTTTTCCTTAGTACAATGATGATATAGTTTTCTTTTATTCATAGAGAAGCAAGCTGTTTGTAATGTCTCCCGCAAAAAAAAGGTTGTTTGTAATGTCCTTTTTAGATTATAGAGACCACGAAGAATACTGGTTATTTCATTTGCCATTGGATTATAGAATGTAGTATATTTTGTCATTCTTTGTGAACAAGGGCCCTCGACGTCGTCTCGCCCCTGGGCCCCCAACATCAGTGGACCGGCCCTGTCTAACTCTCTTCCTATGCATCGGCATGTCATAAAAGAACAATTCATGCACACATAGTAAAGGCCAATGCATAGTATAAATAGTTTCTTGCAATTTTTTCGTGTTGGAAACATAGAGAGGTGGAGATATAGTTCCTCTCTCATAATAATTGCAAGTAGGAGCAGCAAGCACATGCATATTATATCTATCAAAAACATCATGTGCAACGGTAAAAGGCAACCCATCAATATAATCCTTAATAAGTGCAAACTTCTCCGATATAGTGTAGTCGGGAGAATTCAAAAAGATAATAGGACTATCATGCGTGGGTGCAATAGCAACAATTTCATGTTTAACATAAGGAACTATAGCAAGTTCATCTCCATAAGCATAATTCATATTGGCATCTTGGCCACAAGCATAGCAAGCATCATCAAAAAGGGATATTTCAAAAGAATCAACGGGGTCATAGCAATTATCATAGCATTCATCCTTCCGTAAGCACGAAGGGAAATTAAACAATGTATGAGTTGAAGAGTTACTCTCATTAGAAGGTGGGCACGGGTGATCAATCCGCTCTTCCTCCTTTTGTTCTTCGCTCTCTTCCTAATCTTTTTCATCCAATGAGCTCACAGTTTCATCAATTTCTTCTTCCACAGATTCCTGCAAAATATTAGTCTCTTCTTGGACAGCGGAGACTTTCTCAATAAGTGCATTAATTTCGTAATTGTATTCATAATTCTCATAGCAATATTTGAGGATAGCTAAATTTTCAGATCTATAAACAGCATCATCATAAGCTTCATTCTTTTCAAACAAAGATTCAATTTCATAAGCACCCTTAAAAGCAACAAATTCTTCTATTTGTTCCACGTCATAGTAATCATATATACCTCTAGCATAAGAAGCCAAGGTTTCATTATCATTAAATTCACATGAAAAGGGAAGGTGTGGAGCCTTCATCCTAGAGCAACAAGTAATATCATAACTCAAGCATACTTGCCGAGCATACCACTTCAATATATGAATTTGATCCCATAATAGTTTCCCTTTTTGTGTCAAGCGGTAATCCCTAAAGTATTCACGTTGATCCAACGTTACTCCCATTACATAATTGAATGGGGTTTTCTCAGGATTATTAAAGTAGTACATAATATCTTTCACATAACCAGCATCGAGGGTTTTAGGAGGTTCCACATCTCCATGAGCAGAAAGTACACCTAATTATTTTGGTATTTCATGTTCCATATCCATAACTAAAGATAAAGAACAACTAAAAACAGAAAATAAAAATTACTTAGTGATAAAGCAAACAAGCACACACGAGAATATTCACCCCACGCTATTGCTCCCCGGCAACGGCGCCAGAAAAAGGTCTTGATAAGCCACAAGTATAGGGGATCAATTGTAGGCTCTTTCGATAAGTAAGAGTGTCGAACCCAACGAGGAGCTAAAGGCAAAACAAATATTCCCTCAAGTTCTATCGACCACCGATACAACTCTACGTACGCTTGATCTTCGTTTTACCTAGAACAAGTATGAAACTAGAAGTACTTTGTAGGTGTTGTTGGATAGGTATGCAAGATAATAAAGAGCAAGTAAATAAAAAGTAGGGGCTGTTTAGATAAAGACACAACTAAGTTAGGTTTAGTAGAGAGTTTGTTGTTACGATAAAGTTATTTGTCCCTAGGCAATTGATAACTAGACCGGTAATCATTATTACAATTTTATTTGAGGGAGAGGCATAAGCTAACATACTTTCTCTATTTAGATCATATGCACTTATGACTGGAACTCTAGCAAGCATCCGCAACTACTAAAGATTCATTAAGGTAAAACCCAACCATAGCATTAAAGCATGAAGTCCCCCTTATCCCATACGCAAACAACCTACTTACTCGGGTATGTGCTTCTGTCACTCACGCCACCCACCATAAGCAAATCATGAACATATTGCAAACCCTACAGCGGGGATCCCTCACGCTTGCGCGACACGGAGAGCACCATAGGACAGCACCAATAATAAAACATGCAACTCAAACCAATCTTGATCATCTAATAGCCATTAGGACAAAACGGATCTACTCAAACATCATAGGATAGCCATACATCATAGGGAAATAATATAGGGCTTATTCCATCTGTGCCCCCAATTCCTTAGTTGTGCTCAGTTTTCCCCACGCTTCAAACTTTTGCTCACTTTTCCCCATTCCCTTAGCTAAAACTCTCACAAATGTTCATAACAGACGTTTGCCGTCTTGGCCGTTAACTGACTTGTGGGGCCACATTGGACTCTGTTTTTTTAGGGGCTCATTGGACTCTGTTGACTGTGGCTGTGGCTTCGCTGGTTGGGCCGTGTTTGTGTTCATAGGACGGGCCCGTTAGTTTGTTGGTAATAAATTAAAAAAGCCTGCTATCGATGGATGCAGCCTGCTATGCATGCCCAGCTTTGGCATCGATGTAGCCTGCTATGCATGCGAACACCGCAACGCACGCATCTAGTGACCTAGACCTAATCGCATGCATGCACGCCGACACGCACGCAGGCATACGTCATTTCAAGCGTCGCAGGCATACGTGCCGGTGGCAGAAGGGGCAGGCTGCACGCATGGTCGCGTCCATAAGTCGAGGCATTGGTTCACGCCGCAGGCTGCACGCACGCTCGTGAATGGGAGGCAGGCAGCCGCCAACGCAGAGCACGCAGAAGGGGGAGGCAGGCAGCCGCCAACGCAGAGCACGCTCGCATCGATTCTCGTTTACACATTGATGATCGCATCGGTTCACGCACCCACTGAGTCACGATCTACGCCGGCTGTTTGCGCGTGTACCCACTTCGTCTTCCCCGGCTATTTAAACTGCCCTCCATTGCCTCTTCTTCTACAGATCCATCTGCGCCTCCAACTTCTTCTCTTCTTCCCCCAAAAGCCAAAGCCGTTCCACTCAGCGAAGCGAGCAAGATGCAGTACAACGGGCCGACGTTCCAAGCGCCGCCCACCGTGCCGGAACGGCGGTACCCCGCCCACGTCATCGTCGAGGAATCCCTCCGCGTGTGGGCGTTCTCCCACTGGAGGGGAAGCACTGAGCTTGCACGGGGGTTCCTCCGTGCGGGCTTCCACCACCTCCCGGCGGGCTCGCCGCCCATGTTCAACCTCATGGAGCAGCATCCCCACGCCAATGCTCCAGTGGTAGGGATCGTCGTCCACTTCACCAATAGGTTCGATGCCTACTACCTGCTTGGCAAGGTGTATTGGTGTGGGTGCGAGTTCATCGCATTCACGACCTATAACATCTTCACCGACTTCGAGAGGGTCTTCCCCGCTCGCAACCGCATGCACAGCCTCCCGTACTACCTCGGCGACAACGGCCGTGAGGAGGAGGAGTACTGAAGCCGGCGGCGAAGAAGACGGTGAAGCCGGCGGTTAAGGTGAAGACATGGCGGTGTTGCCCTAGCTACCCTATCTATCTATCTAGTATGTAGTGTTAGTTTGGTGTGTGTGTGTTGCCCGAGCTATCTATGTAAGGTTAACTATTATCTATGGTGTCTATGTAAGAACTTATGTTGCCCTAGCAACCGTACCCTATCTAAGTTAAGTTATGTGTGTTATATTAATGCTTTGTTATGTTTGTATTTTGTTTGTCCCAAGTTTAGACACGGCTAATTGGCGTGGGAAAAATTAACCAAACAAACTAAAAATGATGTGTTTATAGATGCCTTCTAAAAATAAGAACATATTGTACATTTGTACACGGCTTTGGTTTGAGAGCTCTATATTTTTTAGGTATTCAAAGAATACTTTGGTTTTCAAAAATATTGAAGTATCAAATACTTTGAGATATTTGGCTTTAGTCAAAAGTGTAGTTTTAACTACACTATGTTTGAAGTATATAAAAAAGAGGTTTAGACCTCTTTTTCTAATCATGAAGTATTGGTTCGCTAGGCATAATAATACTGCAGTTTGCAAATACTTTGATTCTAAAAAATGGAGGGACCCATAAAGGAAAGCCAAAAAAATTCTTCCCCATGGCCTATGTAAATAATTTTCTTCTAAAACCCACCTCCCTACTTTGGGTCAAGCCAAGCAACAATTTCCAGCAAGTTTCAACTGTCCCTAAATTTTATTTCTATTTATTTTATCTCAAAATCTTTTCTGTTATTTATTTTGGACCTTAGAGTTTCCAAAGGAACTGCCAGATTTCCTTTGAGTTTTGACTCCAAGTAAATTGCTTTGACTAGTCCTTAGCACCCTCAACCAAGATCCATCAAGATCCACTGGTCCACAATTCAAAATTTTCAAAATGTGCTTGCTGCAAGTTTGGACCAGATTTGCCATTTTTGGTGAAATTCATTTGTTTTCTTTTCCTAAAAATCTGAGAAAAATCAGGCAGCCTTTGGATGCATCAAAAGACCACCTCACCAAAGATTAGCTCCAGAAAAATTTTCCACATGCCAAAATCATTTCATCGAACAGTTGGTGTGCACTGTTTCTGTTAGTTTCAGAGTTCAGTGTTCAGTTGCAGTCGGCAGTGTCGTTTTCTTCAGAGCACGGCGTCGATCTCGCTAGTAACTGCAGTGGCGCCTTGCTCCCTGTTTCCCCTCCTTGTCCAGTGCGCCGTATGATCCAATACTCGAGGTTATTAGCTAATAAAATAATCCTATCACTGGACTGGTAGTTGTTTTCTGCCAAAACTGAAAGTGTCGAAACTTAACAGTAAACTGCATACATTCAGTGATCGACAGTTGCACAAACATCTCTAACGAGAGATGGCCATCAAGTAAAAAATTCCTAGAGCAAGTATTCCTAAAGCTATCAGATTGGATTGCTTCTTCAACTCAATCAGATGCTTCAAGTTCTTGTTCATCTTCTTCAATTCCGTCTTCAGTTCAACATCTACCACCGTCGGGTATTCTGGACGTGTTGTTGCTGCCGGAGCGGCACTGTCATGGGCAGATTGGACTCGCTGATTGCATTCCCCCTCGAATCCAGCAAGCCCGACCCTTGAAGCCTCTGGATGTAATCATCCATCCACTCGAAATGGTGGCATTTCTTCACGATCTGAAAACGAAATCATGTAACCTAAATCCAAATCTGACAGATTTTTTGAGAAATTAGAGATAAAGGATGCGAGGAAAACTCAGATCTAACCTGCCCCTCCGGCTTGCTCTCGCATTTGACGAACTCGCGCCCAAAGTTCCCATTCTTCTCCTCCTTCGCAGTCAACCGCTTCAGTCGTGCAGTCCGTGGGCAGTCAGTGCATCGAGTCATCGGCACTGGACCATACACCGGCCACGTGGAACGGGGAGCTGACGAGAAGGTCGACATATCGCCCGAGAGGAAGAAACAGAGGAATTGCTCGAGAGGAAGAAGAACGAGAAGATGGGGAAAGAAACAGAGGAATTGCTCGATCTGCTCGATGCCTTTGTTTGTCAGATGGAGAAGAGGAGAAGGGGGAGCTATATTGACGATTTGCCACATTGTATTTTGCAGTTTCAATATTTGAACCAACTCGTAACACTGACATGTGGTGGTCATGCGCGAAAAATACAATTTCATATGTAAAGTGGGGCAGATCGTAAAAAACCCGAGAAGGACAGTGCAGTAGCCAATCAGGATGCATCACGCGGATCGCGCATGCCTGCCCCACATCTGACGGGTGGTGTTTGGCGCTTGGTAGGATCCGACGGCGCACGTTCGACGCTAGGGTTTGGAGCATTTCTGCGGGGTTATGAGCGAGTCAACGGGGTTATTAGGGTTTGACCAGATTTCAAATGGCCATAACTAAATTAGAAAAAATCGCAAAAATATAAAACAAACGTAGTTCGTCCGTTTATGAGACCTAGTTACCATAAAAAAATATAAACTCGGTATAGGGGCGTTTTTTTGAAAAATCATTTTTTGAAGTGATTTGTCGAAATCAAGTTCAAATGTTTTTAAAAAATTCAAAACAAATCAAAATGTTGTAATTCTTGCACACATAGCCGTCATATGTGACAAGGTTATGAGAAAAAAATATAAACTTGGTGTAGGTCATTTTCATGAAAAAAGTCTTCACACAAATGAGCTATCACCTATGAACATTTTCAGAGTTCGTAGAATAGGGAGAGAGGGTTTAGGGTTTGAAAAAAATCAAAATAATTTAAAAAATCAGAAAAATCTCCATAGCTTCATTTTGGAGTGAGTAAGAAGGATCTGAACTTACTTTTTCATTTTCATATCTAAAACGTGTTATTTGACGGTTTTGAATTAAAAGCATATTCTTTTCAAAAAATATAGTAATATGAATATTAATCAATAAATAGTGAGACTTCGTTTTTACCCTATATATATGGAACAAGTGTTAATAAAAAAATATATGCCTCATTTAGGCAAGGTAAAAAAAACTTGATTTCAAATAGGGCTGTTTACCCTAGTTTTCGAGCTCGTTTCTAGCACATTTCTCATTCGGACTGTTCAACTACGAATATTGGACTTCAAATGCTCGATCAAATACACCGCATAGAGCAATGAACCTCCAATGTTCAACTTCAACTTTGACTCGAATCCAAATTTTGGCCCAAATTCAAATATTGATTTAAATTCAAATTTTGATGGAAATTTGAATTCTGACTCAAATAAGAAACCAAAGTAGAAGCAACATTATTACAACTGATAAGTTTTCACAGTAGCTCAAATCTACCAAGTTTTAAGATGCCAACATCTTAATAAAAATCTACCAAGTTTTAAGCGATCCACTCGCCCTCAAATTGACAACACAAACATTTCCCAACAACTTAATTCAAATTTTTGACTTGCTCCTTGTGTTTGCAGCTCGCTTCACCGTCTTGCTCCTGGTTTCCCTAGTTGAGATGCTCTTTTCTATCAGACTCTTGTTCCTTTTGATCTTGGGCTTTACTTGGGGTTTTCCTCGTGGAGGTGCTGATGGAGTAGTTGCACTCGCCGAGCACTTGACGACCATTTGACGGTCATCTATGGGTTCAGTAATCTTTAAAGGCACAATTGGAAAAATTACGCCCTCCTCTTCCTCTCTTATAGATTCAAAACCATCAAAGGCCATGGTTTCAAAATCTTCTGCTTCTTCATCTCTTGGCCTTTTCTCCCTAGAGCTGGTAAATAAAATTATAAGCCATAGGCAAAAAAGAGAACAAATGCAAACAAAAGGGTAGCTGCATTCTACAAAGGGTGCAAACACATACCAAGATGCTTCATTTGCTGCTGCTACATTCTCCACTGCTTCATTTGCTGCTGCATTCTCCACTGCATCTTCAGTCTCCATTGCTGCTGCATTCTCCTCAGCATTGGCTGTTGTCCATCTTTCCTCCTCTCCAAATGATGCATCCACTGCATTGGTACAAAGCCTAGCAATATGCCCCAGAACTCCACATTTTTTGCAAGCACGCTTCTTTGGTAGACGACCCTCCTCACCTGCTCTAATCCTCTGGTTCCTTGGTCTTCCTGGTGGTCTAGTAATGACAGGAGCGTAGAGTTTGAACCCTGGATCTACTATGTTCCATTGATCTTTCCCCAATAGTGCAGGCACATTGTCAGCATAAGCAGCCATAAATTTGGCAACAGAGAAATACTCAGAGCAATATTGGTCAACTTCATCATCTGCACCCCCGATAACGGTCATCAGATGTAGGGCATGTATGCATGGCTTCTCACGGATCTGCCATTGCCTACAAGTACATTCTCTAGTACTTAGGTTCACATGATACCCCCATACCCTATTTTTAGTGTCAGTATAGGTAACCTCTCCCTCATATGTACCAGATCGAATACATTTCATCTTCAGTCCTCTTGCCTTCAAGTGCAATGCCTTAATCAGTGATGGGAGCATTTGATGACCAACATATTGTGTTTCTGCAATTCTTTTGCGAAGAGCCATCTTTATCATGATCATTTGCCTCATCTTGTCAAATGCTTGCCACAACAAGAGCCCTTTCACTGACTTGAACTTTGAATTGAAGCATTCTGCAAGGTTACTGGTCACATAATCTACTTTGCAAATTTCGTTGAATTTGCTTCTTGACCACACCTTGCCATGATGTGCATCCATGTACTCCTTCACAAGAGGATTTTGAGCATACAATACTCTCAAATGGTGTTCATGCTTCCTTTTGCTGCATGTGTATGATGCTGGCCATAAGTTCTCATCATAAACTTTACCTTTGAACTTCCTTTTGAAATTATGCGCTAGGTGTCGCATACATTCCCTATGCTCCACTCCAGGGAATACAATTTCCACTGCACTCTCTAAACCCTTGCAAGCATCTGTGTGTATAGCTAAACCTGGGGGTGTGCCTATAATGTTGCGCAACTACTGCAGAAACCAGACCCAACTTTCCTCAGACTCTGCCTCCACCACACCAAATGCAACTGGGAATAGCCAGTTGTGTCCATCAACTGCAGAAGCTGCTACTAGCTGTCCTCTCCATCTTCCAGTCAAATGTGTAGCATCTACAGCCAAATAGGGCCTGCAATCATCTAGAAACCCCTGCCAGTAAGCCTTGAAACAAACAAAAGCCCTTTTGAAGCACTCCTTCTGAAATGACTTCCCTTTTATTTCGAATGGAACTGTATGCTTGTCAATCTCTATAACACTCCCTGGACTTGCCATCTCCACTTCAGCTTTGAAAGTGTAAAGCAGCTAAAAACTGTCATTCCATTGACCATTAATTCTGTCAAGAGCCTTTTCCCTAGCATTGAAAATTCTCATGTAAGGAATTTCTATCTTGTACTTCTCAAAAAGCTTCCCATGGAGTGCTGTTGGACCAAGTCCGGGTTCTTCTCTCAGCCAATCCAATATAGCATCTTCCACCCACCTAGTTTTTGCTAGCTTGGTTTTGGCCTTCCCCCCTCCCCCTCCAGGTGGACAGGTGTGCTTGTGTGGGTTTTTATTTATCTGAAACAAAACAAAAGGGTAAAGAACAATTAAGAAACCTTACTCAACGATCTGAAACTAAATTACTAACTGAACTTGGATTATCTGAATATATTTGCTCTTTCTCATATGAGATGCATGCAACTTCCACCTACACCTAGGATATGGACAAAAAACTGTGAACCTTGCTGGCTCACTCCTTTTAATCTTATAGGTGTTTTCAGATATAATGCACCATGTTGTCACTGCATTCCGACAGTCCACCATTGATTGGAAAATGGTACCTACACTAAGCTCAGGTTTTTCCCTGTTCCACTCAATTGTTGGCATGTCATCACCATCGTATTCATCCTCGATTAAGCTGTCTGTGTTCTCCACCTTCTCTTCATCGTCAGTGTCATCAAACCTAGCTTGGCTGATGGGCTCCTCCATATATTCGTCATCCACTGCTTGCTGACTAGCTACATCGACCAGTTCAGGAAACATCATCTCATCTTCATCATCATTTGTAGGCACTGCCTCGTCAGGTTCTGCATCTTCTTCTACACCAACTGCAGAAGGTACACGAGAAGCAGCAGCTGAATCGGAACCAGAATTGGCAGCAGGCATGTTGTGGCTCCATGAACCACTTGCTTTACTTGGTGTCGACCTACAAGGAGTGCCGGGGTGCTGGCTATTAGCACAGACAGATGATGTCTGAACTCCCTTCCCCTTCGCCCTTTCTGTGCGTGGCTGAAGCACATCGATTGGGAGTTTACCGAATCGGCAGCCAGCAATCCCAGCAAAAAGCAACGGCATATGATCGTCGCAAGTTAGTGGGAGAAATCTTTGCTCGTCACTGCTGAAGTAATTCAGTTCAACAGCATTGGCATCACTCCAGGGATAGGTGTTTCGGAGCTCAGCTCGCAAATCTTTGAAAGATATGCTGGTTTCTACCACTTTGGGATAGAAAAATGATGAAATAAAATGCGGTTTAGTACCACGCAGCACACTAGTTTCCATTCTAATCGCCAGCCGGAAAGCCAGCGCGGGATCAATCCTACAATACGACTTCAGTTAGCTAGGTAAAATCGAGCACAAATTCGAACGATTCAAGCAAACAGAAGTCAAATACGGCCTACAATACGACTTAGAACGTCAATTTGAGAGGAAACAATGCTTACCCAGGTTTAATCCATGAATTATCTCCCGCGGATTCGACCCAATCCTCTCCACGATCGACTGCATTCCGGGCGTCCTCACTCAACATCGCTATGTAATCCTAGATGGGGGGGCTATATCTGGCGAAGACCCGGCGTCACCGACGAACGGACGAGGGCATAGGGTGGAGGAAACAACTGCGGTGGACGCGGCAAGACGCCGGCAGAGGGGGCGGGGCGGCGTTGTGCAGTGCGGCCTGTCTAGATCTATTTCAGATTCAGACAAGCTGCCCAATACGTGTCTTCTTGCGGTCCCACCCGTCAGCAAGCAACAGTCAGACGAAGACTCGGCCCCACTCGTCAGCAATTAACAGTCAATGGATGGTCAAGACGGCAAATGCCCGCTATGAGCATTTGTGAGAGTTTCAGCTAAGGAAGAGGGGAAAAGTGAGCAAATGTTTGGAGCGTGGGGAAAAGTGAGCACAACTAAGGAACCAGGGGCACTAATTTAAATATCCCAATAATATATAGCGTTGAGCACCATCTTTAAGTAGAGATTACAATGGGTAAGAGAGAGGTTACACCGCTGCATAGAGGGGGGAAGAGTTGGTGGTGAAGGCGGTGAAGTTGTTGGTGAAGATGATGGTGATGATGATGGCCCCCGGTGGCACTCCGGCGCCATCGGAAGCAAGGGGGAGAGGGCCACCCTTCTTCTTCTTCTTCCTTGACCTCCTCCCTAGATGGGAGAAGGGTTTCCCCTCTGGTCCTTGGCCTCCATGGCGTGAGAGGGGCGAGAGCCCCTCCGAGATTGGATTTGTCTCTCTGTCTCTCTTTGTTTCTGCGTTCTCCCCTGGCTATGTTTCACCATTTCGTGTATATATGGAGATCCGTAACTCCGATTGGCCTGAAACCTTCACCGTGATTTTTTTTCCGAAAAATAGCTTTCTTGCAGCAAAAGAAGAGCGCCAACTGCCTTACAGGTGGCTCACGAGGGTAGGGGGCGCGCCGCCCTGCCTTGTGGCCACCTCGGGCACCGTCTCGCATGGATTTTTCTTCCGGAATTTTCCAAATATTCCAAAAAGTATCTCCGTCCGTTTTTATCCCATTTGGACTCCGTTTGATATGGATATTCTGCGAAACCAAAAACATGCAACAGACAGGAACTGGCACTGGGCACTAGATCAATATGTTAGTCCGAAAAATAGTATAAAATGTTGCCAAAAGTATATGAAAGTTGTAGAATATTGGCATGGAACAATCAAAAATTATAGATACGACGGAGACGTATCAAGGGGTCGCATCATCCTCTTTTGGTGGTGAAGGTGTTGCTGCAGCTAATGTAGAAGCATATGTGTTTTCTTTTTGTTTAGGCCTCCACACTTGTTTTGTGAGCGCCATGGGCCGAATTTCATTGAACAATTCATCCCTTTGCTTCTGAACTTGGCGCTCTACCTTTTCGTGGTTCCTCATGCGTTATAATCTCCTTTTCATTGTCTTAGTTAGACCTGGAGGACACCACCTAGGTTGAATACATTTGGGATCCCTATGTTTGGCCCTGCTTGTGCTAGCCTCATTATCATTAGCCATGGAACCATGTTGAACAATAAGAATATCACCATTAGAATTAGTCGGATTACCAACAATCAGCTTTGTGATCTCCTTTTGCTTGTCGCATTCTGAAATTTCCACATTAGGTGACTTAACACGCCACACTTTTTTATTGACCTTTCTTGGAGAAATTTTTGTTGGCCGATTAGCAACATGGCTCGAACGGCCTTGTGTGGGATAATAAAGCGTCTCACGAGCAGGCCTTCTAGGTGCTGCCCACCCCATACGAAAAGCATAAGGAGCCATTGGAGGCTTCCCCCATCCTCCATTGAAATCTCCCATGTAATATGGCGCATAGGGGGGTTGTGACATCCATGGTGTCGGTGCACATGACCCATATGGCCTTGCATGTCGTCGAAACTCTTGCTCTGGAGGCGATCTTGAATGCTTTGAATGCGATGGCCGATTAGAGCTAGAACCGGCCGCTTGATTTACATATTTGGATAGCAACATATCAAAAGTTGGCTTGATTTTCTTGTGCTTAGTTTCATTCTTTTTCCACTTGCCAACTTCTGAATTCTTGGGCTTGATCAATTTGACGTGAGTGTCCTCTTGTACTTGTGGTTGCCCCCCCCCCCCCCCCCCGAGTGTAGCATTTTTTACAGTGATCTTCAACACTTCCTTGCCATCGGGTTGCTTCTCAAGCACAATCTTTCTTCCCAAGACCTGGTCGCCCTCCTTGCTATTTCTGGGTTCACCAATAACAACATTAACTTTATTAGCGGATTCGGCTATGTTAGGCCGAATTAACATTTTCTTCCCTTCCAAGTCTATGGTGTTTATCGGGAAGGGTTGTTTATCAACTTGCATCTCAACAAAATTCAATCTTCTGTCATTAATGGCCGATTGTATCTGTCGCCGGAAAACATTGCAATCGTTAGTAGCATGAGAAAATGAATTGTGGTACTTGCAATAAGCACGTCGTTTTAGCTCCTCAAACGGCGGTATGGTGTGTAATGTTCTAATCACCTTGTCTTACAAGAGAGCATCAAATACTTTATTACACTCTGATATATCAAAAGTAAACCTCATCTCCTCATCACGATTCTTGCGAATCGGCTTAAGAGCATTGCACATATAGGGTTTGGGCTTTGAGGACCAAATAAATTCAGTAGTATAGACATCAACCTCATCGTCCGAATTATCATCATTGTATTCAACCATATGCATTCTAGGACGATCGGTTGTAGACCTATGAACCTATTTACTTATTCGAAAACTCATAACTTTCTAGCCTCTCTTTAATATGAGTTTTCAAGCCATTAAGAACAAGATCCGCCAAGTCTCTTTCAGTTACCACTAAGCTATAACATTGGTTTTTATATCTCTAAATCTCTTGACATAATCGGTGACCGATTCATCATGTTTTTGCCTACCCGATGTAAGATGTGACAACTTAAGCTCATTATCGCCGCTATAAAAATGATCATGAAACTTTTGCTCTAATTGTGACCATAAGAGAATTGAACCATGTGGTCAAGCAGCAAACCATGAAAATGCGGTGCCAGTTAAAGATAAGGGAAATAAACGCACTTTCAGTTCTTCTATGGAACCTGCTTCACCCAACTGCGCTAGATACTGACTAACAAGCCCCCATGTTGTTTTCGTGCCCTCTCCACTAAATTTGACAAAATCAGGAACCTTATAACCTTGAGGGTACAAAACTGCATCAAAGTGTTCAGGATAAGGCTTTTGGTACACATGATTCGTTACTTTTGGCTCGTTTCCGAAAGTTTCTAGAAACATCTTATGCAAATCCTCCCTTAATTTAGCTAAAATTGGATCCGAGGTAGATGAAGATGTTTGTGGCAATGATATAGGAGCAACCTGAGTACTAGCTAGTGGTGCAACTTGTGGGATGGGCGCCGAACCATAATTCGGCGGAAGACCAAACATGCTTGCGCCTATGGGTGGTGTGACAAAGTGATTCAGCGTTGACGCCGAATTGGGCAAACTCATAATAGGATTAGGATATGCAGGTGCAGCCACAAGCCAGTTGGTTTGAATAGGGTAAAAATTCAACAGCATATTATATTGTTGTTGCATAGGTGGTGCCGATGAAATAGGTAAAGTTGGACTAGGGTTTTCAGATATACCAACAGTACCACTAGATGACTGAGGCATATTTTTCTGAGCATTAGCACTAGCCACAAAAGAATTGTATGCCATCGCATTACCCTTACTAACAAGACTCTCAATCACAGCCAATTGCTTTGGAGAAAAAACTTTACTCATAGTGATTTCATCTTGTTCGTCAATGAGAGGAGGGAAATTGATGTTTCCAACTGGCGTGATGTTGCCTTGACGGTCCTTCTTGAAACTTGAAAGAAACGCCTCCAAATCCTCCTCCTTGCGCTTCTTCTTGAGCGCCTCAAAAGCCTTTTCACGCTGCTTCTTGCGCGCTTCGTAGTCTTGGCGATGTTCATCCGATAGTTCATCAAGACCGGGCTTAATGATGTTATCGGCGCTAACTTTTGAGGGCTTGGGGAGATCCGACATGGTTGATGGTGATTCTTGATATTTCGTCCCCAACGGAGTCGCCAAAAAGTGTGTTCGCACACGAATACGTCACCGTGTACCTCCAACGCCGAGGGTGATGCACCGCAGCTCACATCAAAGGAGACCCGTTCGGAAGCGCAGTACGCAAGCAATCCGGCGGGAGCTTTTCAGGACCCGAAACCCCACGCGCCCGGGAGGGACCCCGTCTGGACACGCGGCGGCTATGGGCTGCCCTAGGTCGGTTTGCCCGCCCCTAGAGCCTCGAGGATCGCTGCCCTTCAACGAAGAACGAGAGAGAAAGAACAAGGGAGAGGTGTAAAACTAGGGTAAAAAGTAGATTGATTGTTCAATTGTGTGTTGTTCAATCGGCCGTCACCTCTCATCTATTTATGAGGCGGTTGGACTTCCCGTACAAGAAAAGGACTAAAAAATCAATTCAAAACATAAAAAACCCTAACCTAACCCAGACAGGAATCTTTGGCAATTTTCTGGATCAACTCGGTTTCACCGATTGGTTTGCTTCAGTCCCACCGAGTGAACGTGGCTAACTCTCTGTAACTTTATATAATTTCCCGGATCAACTCGGTCTCACCGATTGGTTGGCTTTGGTCCCATCGAGTTAACATTGCCAACTCTCTGGTAATTTTCGGGACCAACTCGGTCTCACCAATCAAACCAACTCGGTCGGTCCGAAATGACTCTGCAGTTTCTATTTCTGACCTTGATTTGCCCCCACAGGCTGCATCCGAACTCGGATTAAGACGATTTTTATATAAAAATCAATCATTTCGATGAGACGCACAACTTTCATGTTGAAACAGTTTCCATCGGAGGCCATCTTGATTGAGTTTCATGTCTTTCTTTACTCTGGTGTCAACATGAGCATCTTTGAGTTTGTCATAACTTTTGCGCCCGAGCTCCGTTTTGGACCATCTTCTTATCCATCTTGACCTTCTTGAAGAGAGCCATCCCATGGTGACTTCCAATCATAAGTTTGAATTAATCTTGACATAGCTTTAAGCAGCTTTTACGATTGTGCCACTTTTGAGCGTCAACAGGCCACAGGGAGTTAGACCCCTACATGGGCCAAGTGGCTTGCTCCACATCTTTTGTTTTTCTTTCGATTGGACAGCTGGAAAAATTCAAAAACAAATTAGCATTTCATTTTAACCTAGGCTCCAAGTAGGCCAACTGGAATTACATAACGCATGCTACATTGGGCCTGAAAAAAACACCAACTCGATAAGTCGACTCTTCCTATTATCTTTAACCAGCAAAACAGCATGTGCATTGCAACAGGAGAAGAAAAATACCGCATGGCACTAATCTAATAACCATAACTCAGGACCCCAATAGATTTTGCCGAGGCGTCTCTCTTTCGGCATAAGATGACAAATTTTTCCTACTACCAGGTGTAGTTACACTCATTTTTATTTTGTATGTTTTAGGTAGTATCTACCATACCGCAGTGTATGTCTGCGTTGTATGTAGTATGTAAAAATATTTAGGTAGTATATATACTATTTTTTAGGTAGTATGTAGTATATTTTTAGCATACTTCTTTTTACGTACAAATATGTACGTATTTTCACAAATATGATAAAAACATTGGCTCACATGCAATTTTTTCACATAACTCGCTTTGGAGTATCTTAGCTATATATTTGCTATGTATTTGTGATGTTTTTGTACATGTTTTAGAAGAAAAATACCGCATGGCACTAATCTAATAACCATAACTCAGGACCCCAATAGATCTTGCCGAGGCGTCTCTCTTTCGGCATAAGATGACAATTTTTTCCTACTACCAGGTGTAGGTACACTCATTTTTATTTTGTACGTTTTAGGTAGTATCTACCATACCGCAGTGTATGTCTGCGTTGTATGTAGTATGTAAAAATATTTAGGTAGTATATATACTATTTTTTAGGTAGTATGTAGTATATTTTTAGCATACTTCTTTTTACGTACAAATATGTACGTATTTTCACAAATATGATAAAAACATTGGCTCACATGCAATTTTTTCACATAACTCGCTTTGGAGTATCTTAGCTATATATTTGCTATGTATTTGTGATGTTTTTGTACATGTTTTATACAGTATTCTAATCATATCATAAACATGTAATATGCTCATCATATCATACATGTAATAGTATTATCATATCATCCAACACAAATCATTTCATCACATCATAATCACGATATAGCTATACAAGTTACATGACATGTCTCATCATACATAGTGTAGTACTTCTTGAGGCGCCGGTGTCGGTCTCAACGTCGGTCTCAGTCTCGGATGTGACAGGTGGGCACTGCAACAACCATTGCTCCTCGAGAAGGTTCAAATAGGCAGACGTTACAATCACTAGAACCCTGTTCTTCATCGTTGCTAGCCATGTTTCCTGATTAAATCTAGTCAATTAATTCTAGACCTAACTAAATGAATAATGACATAAAAAGGCCTATGTTTTGCAGGAATGTTGATTCTTCCCGTTGCGGCAAATCCCGGGCACTCGATATGTCCTAGTTTGTAGCACAAGTCATGCCGAAATTCATAGAAAATTTCGGCATGACCTTTACTACAAAGTGGACAAATCGAGCACCTAAAATTTGCCGGAATAGAAATGAATCAACATTCCGGCAAAACATAGGCCACTCGGCTTCATTCCCTACAAACAACAAAAGGCCACTTGGGCCCAATCGAACCACTTCAATGTTGCATATAACAGGACCACTTAAGAACCTATGCATGAGCAACTACAACAGTAGATATACATGAGGAAATACTATTGAGGAATTTGCATATAACATGACCACTTCAATGAAAAGATATAATCAACAATAATGAAATATGCAAATGAACATCAATGACATATATCATATAACATCAATCTTGTTTTTTGTTTATATAGCAACAATTACTTTAACCAAGTTTTTGAAAAGAAAAACAATTCTATTTTTTGTTTATAGCTAAATGCCATAGCTACTGTTTTTTATTTATAGCTAAATGCTTTTGTTTTTTGTTTAAAGCTAATTTATAGCTAAATGCTAAATGCTATTGTTTTTTATAGCTAAATGCTATACTTTTTTTATTTATAGCTAAATTATATACCCGCCACCGCCCAGTTCAGGTGCCCAGGCCAGCTGTCCACACCCACATACCATCCCCCGCAGCATGTCGCCTTCGAACGTCGTTGCCGCCCAGTTCAGGTGCCCAGGCCAGCCGTCCGCACCCACATGGTTTCAGTTTGATCATGCACAATATGATAGTAGAGGATGAGCGCCCGGAACGTATTTATGACCAATGGTTTCAGTTTCAAGGTGAGAACGTTTGCATAATTCACCTAATTACATCATCAAATGCGTGATCGGGAAACTCACATTCAGCTGCAAGATGATTTGGTTGAGCATACGTGGGTTTACGTTGACAACCAATAGATGTATCAGCTATCTTTTTTTAAAATATATTTGAGACAATTTAATTTTTATTTAGCTTGTAAACTATGAGATATTTATTTGATTATGAAACTATGAAATATTTTAATTTTGTTTCATATGTTAGCAAAAGGGGCTAAAAGAATGGATGCAAGCCGCCCGCGAGAATGAGTGTGCAGCCGACCCAAACGTAAAAGGGGGCGGATGAGCCGACCCAAATAAATAAAAGCGAACAAAACAGGCATCCGTTTAAGTCGACGTGTTGGAATTATTCTTAAGACGATAGGTTGGAGCAAGGTCTGCGTGGTAAATAGTTTTTCTCACCAGCTCTATATGAGCATCTCCAGCAGCTTCCCTATTACCCCAGAATAATAGTATAGGCGGGAGTATAGCGCAAAAAACACTCCATCAGCTCGAAAGTCATATCCTGCTTCCGAGGTCAAATGCTCTCATATGAATAGTAAAACCAAAAAAGGTAAAAGAATTCAAAAAATTCTGAAAATTTTTTGGTGTTAAACTTCGACAAATGTTTTGTAATCTTGCAAAGTTTCAGCACCAACTGACATTCGTGCAAGGCGTGGCAAAAAAAATCAGCACTCCAAAATGTTTTCAAAACTAACATTTTTGGAACATTGATTTTGTTTTTTGGTCACAAGTTTCACGAATTTCATATCGTGCTGAAATTTTGTAAGCATACGAAACATTTGTCAAAGTTTACCACAAAAAAATTCAGAATCTTTTGATTTCTTTACTATTTTCTTTGAATTTATTGTTCATAAGGAAGCATTTGAGCTGGGAGCAGCTACTCCATGTCTCCATCGGCTTCCTTGTTCTTAACATTTTTTTATCACAAAAACACCTCATCTTTCCCCTCCAATTGGCCGGTGGCGAGGAAGCCAAACGCATGAGCCTTCGCACCCCGGTGCGCCACTGTGCCTGCCTCGTAGCCTGTGATCGTCATTCCGCCACCACCTCCCCAGCCCCCGGACGCGCCCTCATTGGTGACCGCTTCACCGCGCCATTGGTGTCTTCTGTGCAAGCGAGAGAGCAATAGAGCAATATTGGTCACTCTATGGTGAGGCACATATGTCAAGCTAAGTATAGTGGAAATCATATTGGGGATCTGCTACAGCAACACGCCCAATAAACGTATTGAGAGCACCCCAATAATCACTTATAGGGGAAGGTTTATTGGAAAGCTATTGGAGATGCTCTAAGGACATCTTAGAGGATGGCCCAGGGGTGCCTCATCCTACCAGTAGCCGGCCTAAGTACACCGACCCGAGGCCCCTAGGTTAGTTTCCACTCTGGGCCATCATGTTGGCCCATGGGCCCAATAGAAGGAAGACCCTGGAAGCTTTGTCGTCAAGACAAGGAAGCCGGAGCCATCAAGGACTCCATTCCACCAACGAAGATGACTAGGTTGTGTAACCCTAGGGGCTCCGATATCTCATATATGTCGGGCCCGAACTAGTCGATAGAACAATTGTAGTCTCTCACTTATACCTGTACTTTGTACACCTTAATCATAATATACGCGAGAAAGAGTAGAGGTTTACCTTGTAAGGAGGGCCTGGACCTAGATAAATTTGTCTCATGTTTCCCCTCCGGCCTTATCGTTAGGTCGGGATACCCAACCGAGGGGTCTGCCGAAATCAGCTCCACTGGTGTCTTCGATGGACGTCAGCACAATCTATGTGTTGGGTCAACTCTTCATCTTTGGCACCATGACGTTTGTTGCCGACCCGCCCAGCCACATCAGCAAGGTCGAGAACTACACTCTGGGCCAGATCGTTAGATTTGGCAATCTGGAGTACATCGTGGATTGCCGCGATGAACTTGTTCTCCAAGGCTTGGCGTCATGCCGGGCCCAGGAGCGGCAGCATGCCAAAACTTTTACCCAGGTGCGCTAGACTAATGGAAATAAACATGTGGCAACCCTAACACTCTCCCCTCTTTGCCTGCAACTGCAACACACATGCAGCAGCGTTGTGGCATTTCCACAAACATCTCATGACCACAAAGAGGCCCCTGCCGGTGAACTCAAACTTTGATCTCATCGAATTGTTACAAACCTGGGATGAGAGGCAGATTCTAGGATGGTGGGGACTTCTTACCATTCTGACGTACGCTGAAAAAAAGCCGAACACTGCATCGTCAGGGCGAGACAGACCGTAGACACCCAGCTCATTCTACATCGCCAGCTGCTGGGTCCTCCTTAACAGGCATCGGCTGGTACACAGAAGAGTGGCGGCCCAGACAGATTACGCGGTTCGCAGGTTGTCAAATGCTCTTGGCTGGAATAAGATTAGAAGGTTGAAGAAGGAGGATGGTACGGTGGTGGAGGAAGAGGGGGCCATGAAAGATGTGGTGACTAACTACTTTTTGAATCTTTTTACCTCCCATGCAGGTACGAGGACGGAGGAGCTCTTCGGTCACGTTGACCACCGAGTGACTCCGCAAATGAATGCCTTACTCGGCGAGGCGTTCACAGAAAAGGAGGTAGTTGATGCCTTACAAAGTATTGGAGACCTAAAGGCCCCGGGTCCAGATGGTATGCCGTCTATCTTCTATAAAAAAATGTTGGGATATTGTGGGAGAGAATGTGATTACTGAAGTTCTGAGTGTGCTTAATGGGGGTCCTATGCATGAAGGTTGGAATGATACATGTGTTGTCCTCATACCGAAGGTGCTTAATCCAGAGAGCATGAAGGACTTGAGGCCCATTAGTCTGTGCAATGTGGTGTATAAACTCATCTCGAAGGTACTCGCTAACCGGCTGAAACAAATACTCCCTGACATCATTTTACCAAACCAGAGCACTTTTGTACCAGGCCGCTTGATCACGGATAATATCTTGCTTGCTTATGAATGTACCCATTACATGCAGAATAAGAGAACGGGAAAAGATGGCTATGCTACGGTAAAGTTAGATATGAGCAAGGCATATGATAGGATGGAGTGGGACTTCTTGGAGAAGATGATGTACCCGCTCGGCCTTGATCAGAGGTGGATTAAGCTGGTAATGCTATGTATCTCCATTGTGTCATACAAGTTTAAGGTGAATGGAGAATGCACGGATGTGGTGGTGCCCCAAAGAGGTCTCCGTTAAGGTGATCCTCTATCACCGTATCTGTTTTGATTACTGCCGAGGGGTTTTCTTCCTTTCTTAATAAAGCAGAAAGGGAGGGAAGATTAATTGGAATATGTATTTGCAATGGTGCCCCGAGTTTAAATCATCTACTGTTTGCAGATGACTATTTGGTACTTATGAAAGCTTCACGAGAGAGTGCCATACATCTGCAGAACGTGCTAAATCTGTATGAGGTGTGCTCGGGACAGATTGTAAACTACGACAAGTCTTCCGTTATGTTCAGCAAGAACACAGGTGTGGTGCAGAAACAACAGGTGCTAGCAGAGTTACAAATTGGAAATTTGACCAGATCAGATAGGTACTTGGGGCTGCCGGTGTATGTGGGTAGGAACAGAACCAAAATGTTTGAATACTTGAAGGACCGCATGTGGAATCGAATCCAAGGCTGGTTGGAAAGGCTAATGTCGAAGGCAGCCAAAGATGTGCTCATAAAAGCTTGTGTCCAGGCAATACCCACCTTCGCTATGTCATGTTTTGATCTAACAAAAAACTTTGTGTGAGCAAATGGGAGAGATGATCTGTCGATTTTGGTGGGCAAAGCAGGAGAAGACCAAGACTATGCATTGGTTAAGTTGGGAACTCATGACACAACCGAAAAAAATGGCAGCCTCGGGTTCAGAGACTTGCATGGTTTTAACTTGGCCATGCTTGCTAAGCAGGCATGGAGGATACTCACTGAACCAGAGTCCCTCTGTGCATGGGTTTTGAAAGCCAGTTACTTCCCGAATACCTCGATCCTGGAGGCACAAGCTAACCCAGGGATCTCTTACACTTGGAGAAGTATTCTCAAAGGGGTTGAGTTGCTGAAAGAGGGACTTATCTGCAGAATCGGGGATGGAACCAGTGTTAAAATTTGGTCCGATCCTTGGCTGAATAGAGAGGGTTCTCGGCGACCGAAGGCGGAGCTAGGTAGATGCTTGCTGACTAGAGTCTGTGAACTGATCGACCCGGATACATGCTCATGGGACAAACAGCTGGTGCGACACATCTTCGTAAGCGAAGATGCAAAGGTGATCCTTTCTACACCCATAAGAGATGATTTTGATGACCTCTACGCATGGTTTTTTGATAGCAAAGGTACATTCACGGTGAAGTCTACATACAAGTTGTATATTAGATTGCGTGATGCGGGGCTGCCGTCCACCTCCCACCCTGTTGATGGTGACATCGGTTGGAGGAACATATGGAAGATCACAATCAAATGCCAACCAAAAATGCAGCAGTTTATTTGAAGACTTGCGCACAACAGTCTGCCCCTGCTGATGGGCCTGAAGAGAAGAGGCATTGAGTGTGATACTTTGTGTGTTTGTTGCAGAAGGCTCGACGAGGACGGGGCGCATCTGTTCTTAAAATGCAAAGAGGTGAAGCAGGTATGGCGAGCACTACAAATGGAAGAGGTACGGCTGCGTATGTGTGCGTGTACTGATGCAAGAGGAGTGGTTAAATTACTGCTAGAACTGGACGAGGAAAAAAAGACCCTAGTGGTCTGTATGCTATGGTGTTGGTGGACGAGCCGGAACAAGATAAATGCAAAGGAGAAGGGGGAACCGATTGATGGTTTACTGTCGAGAATCCGTGCGTGTACTTCTGACTATCTAAACCTGTGTGCAGCAAAAGAATGTTCAGAGAGTGCCAGTGTTCAGCAGGTTTGGAGAAGGCCAGTGGGTGACAAGCTAAAGATCAATATTGATGGTTTTCTCCATGCAGAGACTGGAACAGGAGGCTAGGGCTTCGTTGTACGCGACAACCAAGGGGTGTGAGAGGCTTGGGTGCGGGCTGCTTCCGGCATTTGGCCACGGCGGTACAGGCGGAAGCAATGGCGTGCTTGGAGGCCATGCAAGCTGCTGCTGATTGGGGAATGACAGACATAATTGTTGAAACAGACTGCCAATCTCTGGTGCGTGCAGTACATAGAACTGAATTTGATGTAGCACCTGAAGGAGTTATCTTCAAGGACCTGCCTCTATTTGCTCATCTGCACTTTAATTCTGCTAGCTTTTCTTTTACCCCAAGGGGCTGTAATATTTTGGCCCATGTACTTGCTGCCATGGGTGCTGGTCTAGTTGTAATGGGAGTATCATAGCTAGTATCATGCATATCAACTAGGCAAATTTAATGAGGTGTCATAGAATTAAATGAAGAAAGAAAGGGTTGAGTAGTAAATGCTAGGCTAGTATGTGTCATGCATGACAATAAATAAAGTACTACATGATACTAATATATGATACTCTCTCCTTCCATTTATATAGGGCCTAATGCGTTTTTCAAGACCGCCTTTGACTATTGACAAGATTAATAGTACATGACATGCATAATGTGAAAATAATATCATTGAAAGGTCCTTTCACGTACGAATTTGATGATGTGTTTTGTGTAAGTTGCATGTTATATATTATTGCTTTAACATTTGATTAAAGTTAGCCTCAAAGAACGCATTAGGCCTTATATAGATAGAAGGAGGGAGTACCACGCATTAGGGAGGTAATATCATACACTAGTATTATATGCATGATAGTAGTATATGATACTCCTCATTACAACCAGCCTAAACAGCTGTGGTCTGAGGAATTGCCGGACGGTGTAAAAGTTAGGACGGCCAGCGTTTCTGCTGAGCCAGTGGGTTAATGGAATCGGGTGTTCCATTAAAAAAAATGCTCTGGGCCCTCTTTGTAGGCTTAACTTCTATAGGCCCAACTGGTTCAAGGCCCACTCGGTGCGACCGTACACTCGCCGGAGATGCTGGCGCCACCGGCGGCGGCAGAGCTCGCTCGCCCAACCATGCTCATGGGACAAGACACTGACTGACCATGGGTGATAGTGCGTTTGAAAGAGGACCGCCATCTAGAGTATCTAACAGTGAATTTTGTCTAAAAACTTAACTGATTCCATCTCAACCAAGCTCCTACCAGCAAACATCTTGAGTTGATGATAAAGCACAAGCATCAGAAGACCCAAGCAATCAACAGGCACAGGGCAAGCAAGCAGTGTCCATGGGAACGTTCTGGTTTCCATTACCGCGATTTCGAAGTTATTTCCCCAAAACGACGCGTGCCGCCGACACCAGGCACAAGGGGGAAATCACTCAGCGCCGACAGGAGGCACTCTTATTACATTGATCGATCCATGGCATGAACGCCAGCGCATTTCGTTTGGGTTTACACTGCGAGAGGTGTTTGCGTTTGAGCAACAGCTTTCCTCACAAGCTGGACAGGTACGCCTGCCACCCTTGGACGCGGTACTCCCTCGCCGTCTGCTCAGGGTCGCTCGCCTTGATGATCCCGCGGCCCACAATGATTATGTCGCTGCCTCTGTCGTTTATCACCTGCAGGACACAGCCAGGTTGCAGGTGAGACACAACATCAGATAATAAGCAGACTGCAACAGTGAGACAAAGAAACTCAAATCCTGAATACTAACTCCCAAGAATATGTCTGCCCACGAAATACTACCAGTATTCTGGTGCATGGGAACTCAAAACTAAATGCTACTCCGTATCTTCTGAGGAAATACTTAAGAACACCAATCTAGCCCACAGAGGCGAATCCTGCTTGTTATGGTATTCCTGTGAGCATAAGAAAAGTACAGACAACCTACTATAGTAAGATAGCTAACATACTGGATTATCTCCACATCAGCCAATACTCCATACCAACCAGCACACAAGTGTGCCCTATTTCCAGAAAATTCTAAACAACTAACAGATATTTGGTACATATGGCAAGTATGTAATCCAAAGAGACAGCATGATAACGAGATTCAGCTGCAGTATAGTACATAGAAAAATAAATACTGCTAAAGTCAAATTTATGAAAGCTCCACAAAAACTTGAATGCATTGACTGACATATGTGAAGAAAGCACTTTGTAATGACAAGGTTAAACTCACAGAAAATGGAGTGGTGTACTGTTGCCCAAGAGCATCTCCTCCAGAAACCATCTGCACTCCAGGGGTGGCATGGATAAACGCTGGGCTTGATGGTGCCACCGACCATGATGCAGGATTTACTGATATAAATCCAATCACAAAATCAGAATGTTGCTCGGCAATCTTTACAGCTGCTGCAGTGTAATCTCCTTGAGCAAGGTTGCCAGCTGAGCTCATTTCAGCAAGCAAAAGTAGCCCTCTTCCTTTCGGTAAACCCTTCAATACCACAACACAACAGTTACAGTGAGCACTACAATACACAAACTATTCAAACAGTTATATGACATTTAAAGTGTATTATACCTTAAGCTTCAAGCCATCAACAATTCCAGGCCCAGGAATTACATGCGCGTTAACAATATCAGCCCATTCTAATATGCGGAATATTCCTCTGAAATAAAGTAAAACGTTGTAAGCATACTGCATACATATGCAAACAGAAAAAGAAGATGGTTTATAGTGCCTTTTCTCACCCTTCATATTGCATAGTTACTGTGTTACCAATGTCAGCAAACTTGCGGTCTTCAAAGATCAAAAAGTTGTGCTTCTCAGCAATCTAAAAAGAAAAGTAAAGAGCTCCATTATATAAAGAATGTGACATTAAGAAGTCCCAGATAGGACAACATCTTTTGCATCTTGGACAGTGATTGACACGTTGTTATAGTAGAAAACAGCTCTAGCAATTGATTTAATAAATTCAGGTCCTGGTCAAAAAACAGATAAACGAAAACCAGATCTAAGAAAGTAAATGGCCCTGGTATCTTAGTTGGTTACAGGTCGATTGTTTCCAAATGAGAGGAAGATGGACGACACTAGAATGACAGTACATAATGAATTAAACAAACGAGCCTCTAATAAATACAAAAATCAAACATGCTCCCTAACAGAATAGTATGGAGAAAGGAATTCCATTCTGATAGACATGAAGATGCTACATCAGATTACTGACAAACGAAATGAGAAGACTATTGCGGACACTGGCATTTTACTATAGTAAACACAAAGATCCAAAGGTACCATCTGAGAGAGAAGCATTGTTATCATTGAAAATAAAAGACAAGAATGCATCATCAGAGAGCATACCGAGCGAAGCTTGGTGCCAAAGTCAGGTGTAAAATCTGACAAGATATCGACATGGGTTTTCAGCATGCAAATCTCAGAGCCAACCTGCATAAAAATTATAGAAAGATGGGTTAAACCTTGTGTTAAGGATAGGTTCTGGTGATGTCACTACACAGCAGCATCCAAGTGCAGAAAACATCATACATAATGCAATTGAAAATGTTGTTATGATGTCACCAGTCGTGCAACAGGTCAATGCTTTCACTACTGAAGGACTGCAGTCATGCACACCTAATAGATCTGTTTCCTACCTAATTCAGGAGACTCGTGCTAACTCACACAATAGTCCTGTCTTAATATTAACAAATTCCAGAAATAGCCATGTCTATTCCAGGATTTCATCCCAAAAGATAATTTAACTTGCTGAAGTAAACATGGTGAAATCTAGCCCCAAGAATTGACCAACACAAATACTCAACAAACTGTACTGTCATACCTTGCTGAAATGGTCAATTCTGTCAATGTCAGAAAGCATAATTATATAACTTGCTGATTTAGAAGTGCCTAAATCTAACCCAACAACTGACTTAACACCAAAACACAACAAATTGCACTGTGTTATACCTTTTCGGCAAGCTCAAGGAGCTCCTTGGCTGTCCCAACATCCGCGGAGACGCAGAGGTTGCTCTGCTTTGCCTCCATGACCTCGAACAGCTTCTTCCCCATGGGGTTCTTGGCCAAGGCCGCCCTCTCAGGGAACCCCTTCCTGACCACCTTGGGCTTGGCGGCGGCCGCCGCGCCCGGCACGGTGACCTTCCTGTTGGCATCGAGGAACTGCTTCACCTCGGCGGCCTTCTCCTCGGTGACCTTGCCGTGCCGTATCAGCACGGCGAGCACCTCGGTGAGCGTCATGAGCGAGTGCAGCGTGATGCCGTTCGCCGCAAGGTTCTCCCTCCCGCCCTGCTCGCGGTCAACAACGACGAACGCGTCGGCCACGACGAGCCCCTCGGCGCGGAGGGGCGCGGCGGTCTCGAGCACGGAGGCGCCGCTGGTGACGAGGTCCTCGATGATGAGGACGGTGTCGCCGGCGCGGAAGGAGCCCTCGATGGCCTTGGCGGTGCCGTGGGTCTTGACCTCCTTGCGGCGCATGAGCATGGGGAGGCCGCGGTCGACGGAGAGCACGGAGGCGATGGGGAGCGCCGTGTAGGGCACCCCGCAGAGGATGCCGTAGGGGCGGGTGGCCGGGAGGGCGGCGAGGAGGGAGGCGATGGCGGCCAGCAGGCGCGGGTGCGAGACGAGCGCGCGCAGGTCGAGGTAGATCGGGGAGGTGATGCCCGACTTGAGCACGAAGGAGCCGAGCTTGACCGCCTCGATGGCGTGCAGGTCGAGGATGAGGGTTTCCAGCGCGGCGGCGTCCATGGCGGCGGCGGCTAGGGTTTTGGGCGGGGTTTGGGGTTGGTCGGGAGGGCGACACGGCGGCGGGGGGCGGGGGAATGGAAGGGGGAGGTAGGGGACGAAGGAAATTTATTGACCGGCCGCGTATCAACGTCGCGTCATCACTGTCCAGTCTTTTAGTTCCATATATATTCCAAACGGATGACATTATTAGGAAACGCTTAGCGTGTTGGTGTAACTTTGTTTTTCAGTTGGGTTTCAGGGCATTCAAAGGAAAAGAATTCCAGGCACTTAAACCTTCCTTCGTTCGGAATTACTTGTCATAAAATAAATAAAAATGAATGTATTTTCTTTTTTTAATAAAAAATAAATGTATCTAGAATTAAAATATATCTAGATATATTCATTTCTCCGACAAGTGTTTTCGGACGAAGGGAGTGCACTTTTTTTTCCGTTTTTCAAATGTGGTAAACACTTTAATTTAATCAATAGCATCAACGAGTTCCTAGTCGTTGCTTCTATGAGCTTTGGGTTTTAAAAGTTTGCTCTCCCAAGGCGAAGGCTCACGGACAACATTGAACCATGCTAAAGCTGGATGCAGGAGGGAGAAAGAGGACATCAACTCACGCTGTTGTACAAACACAATCTCAATCACATCATATTCTTTCCTTATCTTTGCCAATAGATTCCTTCCCCATAGTATATCTCAATCTCAATCCAATAAAAGGGATCCTACATTGAGCAGTAGAGCAAATTTGCCTCCGTTACAACGCATGGGTATTTAGCTAATACTATCAACTAATTTTGAGTGGCACAAACTAATTTTGAGTGGCACAAACACATACTCGCACGATACGCACAAATTCAACCCTCTATTCCACGACTCAACACACCACTGAGCACTTGGATTCTAATCTGGTCCTTCTATACAAATTATTACATTTTTCCTTTCTACAGGCTAGAGGAGTCTACATCATTGAGTATCTCGGAGTGGAATAAAAGTGCAAGAGAGTCCTGAAGAGAATTTTCTATGTGTAGATAACATTCTTTTTCTCGCAATATGATACCGTGGTATGTGCCCCCATAATTTATAACATAAAGCCTTTACCTTCAAAATTCTTAGTTCTTTCGCTACAAAGCTTCCTTCTCATATCAGACGTGCACATTGCATTGTTTTTTTTTTCTTATCTTGAGCATACAATAAAATCTCGGGCTTGCGGACCTTTTAGATTTTTATTTCCATACGAAACATGCGCCTCTGTGTTGGAGTATCAAGGCTTCTTGGATTTGGAAGTGTGAGGACTTTTCTTTTAGTTGGAAAGTGTGAGGAGTTACTAGTTGTCGAACAGTTATTCATCCTCTCCGCAAGGGAATAATGGTTTTGTTTGTTTGAAATTTGAAGTGGTTTTAGATTCCTTTGTTCATGGAAGAAATGGGCATGGTCTGTATTATGACTTCATTTGGCATGGAGTTGTCTAGTGCTTGGTGGCAGCAGCAGCAGCACATGAGAAAACAACAACAGCAACTTGCGCGCGCGCAATGGTTCACTGTTCTTACTTACCTCCTCTTCATTTATGTGCATAAAATTGATCAACATATGGAACTGTGAAACAGGCAGAGTCATGCTAGAATGACCTCCACTTTACTGGACAAATTACAGGTCACATTATGTCTCTTCCTTCTAACTTTACATAGTATATATCTTTTACAGAAAAGCCTTGAACGTATGATTGGGATCCTAGGTACTCACACTGATCACACAAGCAAGTCTCAGGTGTTCTGTAAAGAAATTCTTCATGTGACCATGTTGACAACAACATGCTAGGGCGACACAATTCCGGGCGCAACACAGCTATTGCGTGAGCGGGACGCACTCGAGCTCCATCTCGAGGTGGCCACGCTCAACGTTCTGAAGCCTGACAGTCACCTCCTGCTTAACCTTGTTGTCGATGATGGTGATGGCACTGTCCCTTGGGATCCAGATGCCGTCTTTCGCCATCCATTTGTTGAGCTCGGCATTGTCGGTGATGGACTTGGTTTCATAGGCTCTGGCTGCAGCAACTAGTGGTTGAATGTTAATCTCAGCCTCCCCCATTCGGTCGTCGGTGGTAAATGTGTCCTTGTCATAGACTTGCTGCAAGGAGAATTGAAGGCAAATGTTACCCGAAAAAAAAACGACCTAAACCATACCACTGCACTGCACATTTTACTGATTATTTTCATCGCCCCTGTAAATAAAACATATTTACCACTTTTAGCAGTGGAACCGGATCGGGTATCGATAGCAGAAGTCTTTCATTCCATACAGGATTCAGGCTGCTCTTTATCACCTTCGTTTTCATCGACTACAAGGGCAAAAAGGGGATCTGGAGCGTCACAAAACAAATAACTTCACACAACTAGGTTACAGTGCAAATGAATGGAGTAGCTCACCTGGTGTCCTAGGTTTAGGATAACATAAGGGTCGCTTGACATCACATCACGAATAGCTAGATTTGTGCCTCTTATGATATTGACCTTAATCAATCCAACAAACTCTACCATACCAACCTCCACCTAAGACAGAATAAATTCAAATAAGAAATAATATTTCAAGTTAAGAGTATAAACTGAACTATAGATTTGGGATGATTGATCATACAGCTGCAGGTTTCTTTACTGATTTGTCTTCTTTTCTCCTCCAGCTGTTCCTGAAAGCATGGCCTAAACCATGTCGATTTGAGCTACCATGCTGCTGCTGGTAACAATGTTTGCCATTGTTTTGTGAAGAGCATGAAAGCTGTTGGTTAGACAAAAACTGTTGAAACTCATATTTTCTCCTGCACATATGCGAGTAAGGAGAAACATCATTCATCGGTAGAGTTGTGTTGGGCAAATATGAAAGAAACCTATTATACTAGTGGCAGGCGTCTCAGAGAATAAGAACTTGCTACTGCGGTATACCTTATAAAATCATTTCGGTCATCCGCTGAGCAATCTTGCCTTGGCTTTGTGTAATTGCCAAGAAATGCCTCATATGTACTGTTTACTGCACCATTACCACCCGCTTCGGTCAAAAAATCAACTTGTTCATCTGTCCATTCATCTAGCTTCACTGAGACTATCTGAAATAAACAGGGTTCTACTCAAACACCAGAAATGGATAGTTGAACCACCAAACATTATATATCTTCACCGGCCAACTGACATTACTCTCACTTATCGTGTGTATTTCATGGCAAAATTTTGTATACTAAGAATATTAGCAAAAGTAATATTATCTCGAGGGGAAGGAAAATAATATTGGGAATGTCAAACTTATATGTGCCTGGTATCTTCCTTAAAAAGCCTATGATCTAATTATGTTTGTCAAAGACGCTTGCTTCTGAATTTATTTATTTATTGCTTATGTATGGGCGTGGCTCTATGCAGGTATTTCTCAAGTTAGAAAAAACTGTACATCCTAGAAAAGTATAGTTGAAACTTGAAACATATGTTGTACTGTCTAATGTCTGACAACCTTGCACGTGTTGCTCTGCAGACTGGGACAGTAGCAATCCCTAGGACAGTCAAAATATCAAAACAGTCCCTACGAGCTCTAAAGTAAGTGTCAGATCTCAGTGAAAATGGCTGAATGGTTGCACTCCCTAGTTTCAGAAGGGGCTAGCAAATAAAAGCCTAACTATATATATAGCTGAAAGGTTTAATCCATTTTTAGCCAACATCTCCTATGGCTGAATCAAAAATCATTCCAGGTAAGAAATTAAACTGAAAATGGAAGGACACTGATGACAAATAGCTAACAATACATAGATATCGTGGCTACCTTAGAAATGTGCACCCCGAGGCTTCTATGAGCTCCAGAACACTTGATACAGATGAACGCGCCAAAAGTTAATGATCTGCAAACACCACAATAATCAAAGACTGAGAACAATGCGAAACACTCAGTCTCAGATACCGTGCCAGTCAAAAGTGTTACTCCCTCCGATCCATATTAGGGGGTATCTTATCTCATAAGAAATTAAGAAATACACATAGTGCTGTAACTTAACCTTCATCCAAACACATGGGTGATATTACACAATTCAGTATCATCCACACACGCGATATTTCTGTAAGATGTGGAGTGATTTGTATACAGTGCAAAAAAAAGGAAAGGAACATCTGACAGGTCAAGAATACTTACACCCATTTTGGATCTGGAGCACCACAGTCGGCACAACATTTGTTTGCTGGTTGACTTAAAAGACGATCTAATCTGTCCGTTGTAGCAAGTTGCCCTGGCAGTGATCATGGAAGCGAATTCATTCAATGCAGCAAACAGCGGATGTATATGCAGCAACACCGTCTACTTGTTTATATGGTGCATTGTTTCAGGGGAGTGACAGGACACATCATGTTCAAGATGGTGCTCGAAATTAATAGGTCCAATGCAGTTAGGGATTTAAAAAAAATGCAAGACTATTCATGATTTGTGGCTCACATTTATTAGAAATTGTGGTTCCTGTTCAAATTGTTGGTTATCCAAACCATAGGCAAATTGCTAAATTGTAAAACAAAGGCTGCATTTGCATCAAAATGAGGCTAACGCCTGAAGATTTGACAGCTTTGAATTGGGGCAATCAATGGGCCTGCGATATTCCGGATGAAAGCCACAATGATTTTGCCCCTGCATTTCTGCAATGACACGATTGCAAAGGGGAGGAAGGGTGGGGCAGAGGGGGCAAGCGAACCTGCTTGATTGGCTTGGTCGCCGGCGCGCATCTTGGTACTTGGCGGGCTGGCTTGGTCGCCGGCGCGAAACTTGGTACTTGGCGGGCTGGCTTGGTCGCCGGCGCGAAACTTGGAACTTGGCGGGCTGGCTTGGTCGCCGGCGCGCATCTTGGTACTTGACGGGCTGGCTTGGTCGCCGGCGCGCAACTTGGCACCTGGCGAGGTGGCTTGGTCGCCGCTGGTGCCCGCCTTGGGGGGGCATGGTAGATTGGGAAAGTCCCCGCCGGCGCCCGCCTTGGTGGCCGCCAGTTGACAGGCCTGGTCTCCGCCGGCGCCCGCCTTGGCGCCAGGCGGACTGGCCTGGTCGCCGCCGGAGCCCGCCTTGGTCGACGTCCCACCCTGTTTCCTTCACGAATCGAAGAAGAAGGCGCTGCAAATTAGGTGATTTCCGGGAAGAAATCGACAGAAATCGCGACCCGATCCGCACAAGAACACGCACGCATTGCCTAGTACCTCCGATTGTGCTTTTGCCCATCCATCCCTCCTCCTCCTCCGCCTCCCCCCTGCGCCTGCCGCCGCTCTTATCCTCCTCCTACGCCTGCGCCTACACCATCCTCCTCGCCGTGGAGACGAGAATGTGGCGGCCCATCACCGCAATAATCAATTCGGGATCTGGGGGCCTGGCGTGCGGGCGTGCGCTCCGACGTAGCGATTAGAAAAATGGTGGGAGTCGCCGGCCGGCGATCTGCCGCCGAGGCAATAGCTGGTGTCGTCCAATTTAGTATTTTTCTTCAAAGAAGAAGAGTTGTGTTGAATGGGCGAAAGCATTTATTTTTGGTTATTATTAGGGGGCGGTTGCGGTGGTGGCTGGACAGCGCGCAGGTGAAAAGGGAGTCTTTGCCGTCCCGTCTCCCTTCAAAAAATTCACACAAAACAAAAATTGAGATTTTTTTTCTCCATGTAACCAAGCATTTTCACAAGTTTAGAAATATATTTGTTTGCGGAAAAAGTTTAGAAATGTATAAGGGCATTCATAAGAGAAAACACCAAAATGCTGCCCTCCATCTTTCCACGTGCATATCTGCGGACAACATGGTTTCGTCCATCAAAAACCGAACACCAACGTCATTCCCCATTCTGCCTCCCCTATCTCTGGACCATTTTATTTGCATATTTTGCATTGTTTCAACTTGATATGAATATCCTAAGACATAGTTTAAATATAGGAATGCATGTTGATGTAATTGTTGGTGCCATGTCCCTTCTGATTCGGGTAGCTAGCTAGGTGGAGAGGTATCGAGGGATGCCTCCACGACGCCTCGATACCTGGATCCCACGGCGGTCGTGGTGCTATTATTTTTTATCCGGGGGGTGGGGGTGAAAGTAAACCGAGTCGACGCTTTTATCTCCTTTCATACGTGTGCCATGTTTGTGAAGTGTCCATTATCGTCGATTCCATTTTCCCTCATCGGTCAACTGTTAAGGGCTAAGCAATGGGGGAAGAGTGCGTCCGCCACACATTGGGAGGCCCCTATGTGGTCACCCCCATGTGTTATCGGTGAGCTCCTCTCGCAGTAAGGGCGGTCCCGGCCAATCTGATTTCTCAGCGCCCATCCAGCCGCGTCCCCAGCCACAGGAGTGTGATGTCGTTGTGATCCTAAAGCACTTTTGGGTTGGACCGAGCTTTCCCTTTTCTTCATTCATGAGTGATATGTTGGATTTGTATCAAAATTCTAGTTGACACACCTTACCCCTACATCTCTGACCTATTTGGCTATTTTCATGCATTTTGTAAGAGGATTTTCTCGAGGAGCTACCGGATCGAGTAGACCATCTTCCGCCACTTCTTCTAGCTCTATTACACAGGTCAGAGCACGCATGAGCCTAGTAGAAGTTCCTTTCCCCTCATTTGGAAATTGCGGACATATTTTTTATCGTACCGTTGCTCCCCTCCTGCAATGAAGCTACCAAATGGTGGTTCAGCATGGAATGGATGTCGTCCTTCCACCTTTCAACAACACCATAGTTGTTCCCTTGATCGAATGACAGACACCTCCTGCTACCTCTTGAGCACTGCGTTGGTTTTCTCCGAAGAGGAAGGGTTGATGCAGCAAAGTAGCGTAAGTATTTCCCTCAGTTTTTGAGAACCAGGGTATCAATCCAGTAGGAGGCTACGCGCCAGTCCCTCGTACCTGCACAAAACAAATAAATCCTCGCAACCAACGCAATAAGGGGTTGTCAATCCCTAAACGGCCACTTACGAGAGTGAGATCTGATAGATATGATAGGATAATATTTTTGGTATTTTTGTGATAAAGATGCAAAGTAAAATAAAAGCAAAGGAAAAAAGCAAAGGAAATAACTAAGTAGTAGGAGATTAATATGATGAAGATAGACCCCGGCGCCATAGGTTTCACTAGTGGCTTCTCTCGAGAGCATAAGTATTCTACGGTGGGTGAACAAATTACTGCTGAGCAATTGACAGAATTGAGCATAGTTATAAGAATATCTAGGCATGATCATGTATATAGGCATCACGTCCGAGACAAGTAGACCGACTCCTGCCAGCATCTACTACTATTACTCCATTCATCGACCGCTATCCAGCATGCATCTAGAGTATTAAGTTAATGAAAACAGAGTAACGCCTTAAGCAAGATGACATGATGTAGAGGGATAAACTCATGCAATATGATGAAAACCCCATCTTGTTATCCTCGATGGCAACAATACAATACGCGCCTTGCTGCCCCTACTGTCACTGGGAAAGGACACCGCAAGATTGAACCCAAAGCTAAGCACTTCTCCCATTGCAAGAAAGATTAATCTAGTAGGCCAAACCAAACTGATAATTTGAAGAGACTTGCAAAGATAACCAATCATACATAAAAGAATTCAGAGAAGATTCAAATATTATTCATAGATAGACTTGATCATAAACCCACAATTCATCGGTCTCAACAAACACACCGCAAAAAGAAGATTACATCGAATAGTTCTCCACAAGAGAGGGGGAGAACATTGTATTGAGATCCAAAAAGAGAGAAGAAGCCATCTAGCTACTAACTATGGACCCGTAGGTCTGAGGTGAACTACTCACACTTTATCGGAGGGGCTATGGTGTTGATGTAGAAGCCCTCCGTGATCGATGCCCCCTCTGGCGGAGCTCCGGAACAGGCCCCAAGATGGGATCTCGTGGATACAGAAAGTTGCGGTGGTGGAATTATGGTTTTGGCTCCGTATCTGATCGTTTGGGGGTACGTAGGTATATATCGGAGGAAGGAGTACGTCGGTGGAGCAACAGGGGGCCCACGAGGGTTAAGGGCGCGCCTGGGGGGGGGGGGGGTAGGCGCGCCCCCCTACCTCGTGGCCTCCTCTTTTGTGCCTTGACGTAGGGTCCAAGTCTCCTGGGTCTTGTTCGTTGAGAAAATCACATTCCCGAAGGTTTCATTCCGTTTGGACTCCGTTTGATATTTCGTTTCTTCGAAACCCTAAAACAGGCAAAAAACAGCAATTCTGGGTCGGGCCTCCGGTTAATAGGTTAGTCACAAAAATAATATAAAAGTGGATAATAAAGCCCAATAATGTCCAAAACAGTAGATAATATAGCATGGAGCAATCAAAAATTATAGATACGTTGGAGACATATCAAGCATCCCCAAGCTTAATTCATGCTCGTCCTCGAGTAGGTAAATGATAAAAACAGAATTTTTGATGCGGAGTGCTACTTGGCATAATTTTATTGTAATTCTTCTTAATTGTGGTATGAATATTCAGATCCAAAAGATTCAAGACAAAAGTTTATATTGACATAAAAATAATAATACTTCAAGCATACTAACGAAGAAATTATGTCTTCTCAAAATAACATGGCCAAAGAAAGTTCATCCCTACAAAATCATATAGTTTAGTCATGATTCATTTTCGTCACACAAGAATGCTCTCATCATGCACAACCCCGATGACAAGCCAATCAATTGTTTCATACTTTAGTAATCTCAAACGTATAAACTTCACGCAATATATGAGCGCGAGCCATGGACATAGCACTATGGGTGGAATAGAATATAATGAGGGGGGTTATGTGGAGAAGACAAAAAGGAGAAAGTTTCACATCAACGAGGCTAATCAATGGGCTATGGAGATGCCCACTGATTGATGTTAATGCAAGGAGTAGGGATTGACATGCAACAGATGCACTAGAGCTATAAATGTATGAAAGCTCAACAAAATAAACTAAGTGGGTGTGCATCCAACTTGCTTGCTCACGAAGACCTAGGGCACTTGAGGAGGCCCATTGTTGAAATATACAAGCCAAGTTCTATAATGAAAATTCCCACTAGTATATAGGAAAGTGACAAAACAAGAGACTCTCTATCATGAAGATTATGGTGCTACTTTGAAGCACAAGTGTGGCAAAGGATAGTAACATTGTCCCTTCTCTCTTTTTCTCTCATTTTTTATTGGGCCTTCTATCTTTTTTATGGCCTTTCTCTTTTTTTTTATAATTCCTCACTTGGGACAATGATATAGAAAATGATGACCACCACACTTCTATTTATTTACAACTCAATGATTACAACTCGATACTAGAACAAAAGATGACTCTATATGAATGCCTCCGGCGGTGTACCGGGATATGCAATGAACCAAGAGTGACATGTATGAAAGAATTATGAACGGTGGCTTTTCCACAAATACTATGTCAACTACATGATCATGCTAAGCAATATGACAATAATGAATGTGTCATGATAAACGGAATGGTGGAAAGTTGCATGGCAATATATCTCGGAATGGCTATGGAAATGCCATAATAGGTAGGTATGGTGGCTATTTTGAGGAAGATATAAGGAGATTTATGTGTGAAAGAGCATATCATATCACGGGGTTTGGATGCAAGTTTGCGCCAGTTCTCCGTGTGAGAAAGGGCAATGCATGGTACCGAAGAGGCTAGCAAGGATGGAAGGGTGAGAGTGCGTATAATCCATGGACTCAACATTAGTCATAGAAAACTCACATACTTATTGCAAAAATATACAAGTCATCAAAATCCTCGGCACTACGTGCATGCTCCTAGGGGGATAGATTGGTAGGAAAAGATCATCGCTCGTCCCCGACCGCCACTCACAAGGAGGACAATCAAATAACACCTCATATTTCAAATTTGTTACACAACGTTTACCATACATGCATGCTACGGGACTTGCAAACTTCAACACAAGCATTTCTCAATTTCACAACTACTCAACTAGCACGACTTTGATATTATCACCTCCATATCTCAAAACAATCATCAAGCATCAAACTTCTCTTAGTATTCAAAACACTCATAAGAAAATTTTACTAATCTTGAATACCTAGCATATTAGGATTTTAAGCAAATTACCATGCTATTAAAGACTCTCAAAATAATCTAAGTGAAGCATGAGAGATCGATAGTTTCTATAAAACAAATCCACCACCGTGCTCTAAAAGATATAAGTGAAGTACTAGAGCAAAACTATATAACTCAAAAGATATAAGCGAAGCACATAGAGTATTCTAACAAATTCCAAATCATGTATGGCTCTCTCAAAAGGTGTGTACAGGAAGGATGATTGTGGTAATCTAAAAAGTAAAGACTCAAATCATACAAGACGCTCCAAGCAAAACACATATCATGTGGCGAATAAAAATATAGCTCCAAGTAAAGTTACCGATAGAAGTAGACGAAAGAGGGGATGCCTTCCGGGGCATCCCCAAACTTTGGCTTTTAGGTGTCCTTAGATTATCTTGGGGGTGCCATGGGCATCCCAAAGCTTAGGCTCTTGCCACTCCTTGTTCCAGAATCCATCAAATCTGTACCCAAAACTTGAAAACTTCACAACACAAAACTCAAAGTAGAAAATATCGTGAGCTCCGTTAGCGAAAGAAAACAAAAGACCACTTCAAGGTACTGTAATGAACTCATTCTTTATTTATATTTGTGTTCAACCTACTGTATTCCAACTTCTCTATGGTTTGTAAACTATTTTACTAGCCATAAATTCATCAAAATAAGCAAACAACACACGAAAAACAGAATCTGTCAAAAACAGAACAGTCTGTAGTAATCTGTAGCTAGTGCAAGATCTGGAGCCCCAAAAATTCTAAAATAAATTTCTGGACGTGAGTAATTTATCTATTAATCATCTTCAAAAAGAATTAACTAAATAGCACTCTCCAAATAAAAATGGCAGCAGTTCTCGTGAGCGCTAAAGTTTCTGAAAAGAGGATTATTTCTTCTTGATCACATTATTTCTTCTTGATCAAAGAGGATTGCCTCTATGGGAGGACGACAAGCATCCACCCTATAATGCGCAAAGATTTCTTTGGCCTCTTTTATTATGAATCTAAACTCATGAGCCAAAAAGATAGTAGTGGCACGCTTAACAGAAGAATGTTCAATATTATAAAATTCTAAGAAAATCCTTTGTATGCAAAGGTGCATGTGCATGAATTGTCTTTCAAGTTCAACTGCAAGCATGGCAATAGCGTCCGCAAGACTACTAGTTCTATGAAGGATGGAACTACCCATAGAAGGTAAAGCACCGGCACAAGTAAAGAAATCTTGAATAACTCCTTTTCCAATAATATTACCACTACCAACACAGAATTTTGTTTGTATGTAAGATGGGTGGTTCTTTAGCAGGAGCATCAGAATTTTTCATGATATTATTATTGTCCATATCAACAATAATTTCCCCAATTTCAGACATAGAGGCAGAAGGTAAAGGACTAGTCATAACGACAAGCAAACGGACTAACACACAAACAAACAAAAAGCAAGCGGGCAAAAAGAGGCAAATAGAGAAAAAGAGGGAGGATAGAGAGAGAGAGAGGGCGAATAAAACGGCACGCGTGAAGTGGGGGAGAGGAAAACGAGAGGAAAATGACAAATAATGTAATGCGGGAGATAAGGGTATGATGGGTACTTGGTATATTGACTTTTGCGTAGACCTCCCCAGCAACGGCGCCAGAAATCCTTCTTGCTACCTCTTGAGCACTGCGTTGGTTTTCCCCGAAGAGGAAGGGATGATGCAGCAAAGTAAGGTAAGTATTTCCCTTAGTTTTTGAGAACCAAGGTATCAATCCAGTAGGAGGCTCCGCGCCAATCCCTCGTACCTGCACAAAACAAATAAATCCTCGCAACCAATGCGATAAGGGGTTGTCTATCCCTACACGGCCACTTACGAGAGTGAGATCTGATAAGATAATATTTTTGGTTTTTTTGTGATAAAGATTCAAAGTAAAATAAAAGCAAAGGAAAAAAGCAAAGGAAATAACTAAGTAGTAGGAGATTAATATGATGAAGATAGACCCGGGGGGGGCATAGGTTTCACTAGTGGCTTCTCTCTAGAGCATAAGTATTCTACGGTGGATGGACAAATTACTGTTGAGCAATTGACAGAATTGAGCATAGTTATGAGAATATCTAGGCACGATCATGTATATAGGCATCACGTTCGAGACAAGTAGACCGACTCCTGCATGCATCTACTACTATTACTCCACTCATCGACCGCTATCCAGCATGCATCTAGAGTATTAAGTTAATGAAAACAGAGTAACGCTTTAAGCAAGATGACATGATGTAGAGGGATAAACTCATGCAATATGATGAAAACCCCATCTTGTTATCCTCGATGGCAACAATACAATATGTGCCTTGCTGCCCCTACTGTCACTGGGAAAGGACACCGCAAGATTGAACCCAAAGCTAAGCACTTCTCCCATTGCAAGAAAGATCAATCTAGTAGGCCAAACCAAACTAATAATTTGAAGAGACTTGCAAATATAACCAATCATACATAAAAGAATTCAGAGAAGATTCAAATATTGTTCATAGATAGACTTGATCATAAACCCACAATTCATCGGTCTCAACAAACACACCGCAAAAAGAAGATTACGTCGAATAGTTCTCCAGAAGAGAGGGGGATAACATTGTATTGAGATTCAAAAAGAGAGAAGAAGCCATCTAGCTACTAACTATGGACCCGTAGATCTGAGGTGAACTACTCACACTTCATCGGAGGGGCCATGGTGTTGATGTAGAAGCCCTCCGTGATCGATGCCCCCTCCGGCGGAGCTCCGGAACAGGCCCCAAGATGGGATCTCATGGATACAGAAAGTTGCGGCGATGGAATTAGGGTTTTGGCTCCATATTTGATCGTTTGGGGGTATGTAGGTATATATAGGAGGAAGGAGTATGTCGGTGGAGCAACAAGAGGCCCACGAGGGTGGAGGGCGCGCCTGGGGGTAGGCGCGCCCCCCTACCTCGTGGCCTCCTCTTTTGTGCCTTGACATAGGGTCCAAGTCTCCTGGGTCTTGTTCGTTGAGAAAATCACGTTCCCGAAGGTTTCATTCCATTTGGACTCCGTTTGATATTCCGTTTCTTCGAAACCCTAAAACAGGCAAAAAACAACAATTCTGGGCTGGGCCTCCGGTTAATAGGTTAGTTACAAAAATAATATAAAAGTGGATAATAAAGCCCAATAATGTCCAAAACAGTAGATAATATAGCATGGAGCAATCAAAAATTATTGATACGTTGGAGACGTATCAACTCCCTCCTTTTTCGATTCGATTATATCTATGACTTGGTCCTTTAACATTGTGAGCCGTCGGGGCCTCACCCTTCCCATGGTGGCGGAGGATTTAATCTAGCGCCTTTGAAGCTTTGATCGTCTTTGGCTGGGATGGGGGCCTTTGATCCTGATTGGTGGGGTGACTTGTAATTTTCCCCTTGCTCGCCCCTTGCCTTCTTTTCAGCATGGCTTACGGTCCCAACCAAACTCGCTTCTTAGGTGTGTCGCGCCGATGGATGACATTGTAGTGGATGAGGCCTTGGGGTGTGTGTTCCAAGAAGGGTCATGGCTTCCTTGGCAGCCGGCGGGATTCGTGTTGAGGCCACTTTAGCAGATGTCTGATGCGGCTAGAGCACGCTTACTAATGGAAGTTTTGTCTCACTAGTAGAAAAAGGGGCTATGGTCCAGGCCGCCTCAGCCCATTAGTCCCGGTTCAGTCTTGAACCGGGACCAATGTGGGCATTGGTCCCGGTTCGTGAGCCCAGGGGGCCGGCCGGGCCACGTGGGCCATTGGTCCCGGTTCGTATGGACCTTTTGGTCCCGGTTGGTGGGACGAACCGGGACCAAAGGGCCTCCTTCCTGGCCCACCACCATTGGTCCCGGTTGGTGGCTTGAACCGGGACCAAAGGCTCCCCTTTAGTCCCGGTTCATGCCACGAACCGGGACCAATGAATTGCCTATATATACCCCCTCGCGCAAGAGCAGAGCACAGTGCTCTGTTTTTTCTGGCCGAGGGGGAGAGGCATTTGTGGTGCTCTAGCTCACCTCCTATGCACATGAGGTGTTCGATGGAATGCCCGAGCCACACTACTTAAGCTTTCTCCTCTCGAAGCTCGACCTCCAAGCTCCATTTTCCTCGAGATTTGTCTAGATTTAGTGGTCCGTCACGCCCCGTCCCCGCCTTCACCGCCGTCGATCACCCGCGCCGATCTCATCACCGACACCACCGTGGTGAGCCTCTTGTTCTTATCTTCTTTCTAAAAGGAAAAATATTCTTACTTGTATGTTTAGATAGATACTTGTATCATTTTCTTACATTTATTATTGCATCTTATATAGTGCGATGGTTTTGGTATCCGCCCCCGTCGGCCCTCGTCCTGTCTATGATTCGGATGTGGTATGTATATTATCTTTATAACTATTGGTTCATTTATTGTTTATGAAAATTATGCCGACCAACGTGACATAGATTTTATTTATCTAGGATGTATGTGAATCGGAAATGCCAATCGACCCTATTGTCGAGAGGTTAAATTTAGTTGAAGAAGAAAACAATTTGTTGAAGGAAAAAATAAAAAAATTGAGGAGGAGAAGATGATATTGGAGTTGCATGTTGCGGATGTCGTCGATGATCACAAGATCAAGATGGATGCAATGCGCTTGAAGATTAGAAAGATTAGAAAATATGCCATTCATACCGAGGCTTGGTATCATTATGTCGTTGGATCAATTGTTACCTTGGTTGCGATTATGATCACATTTGTTTTCGCATTGAAATGTTTTACATAGTTTCAATGTATGGTTTAATTAATTAGATGCTCTGGAGAGCTATATGTTGTTAGATGAGAACTATGTATGTACTTTGGTTTTAATGTGATGATGAACTTCTATTAATTTGGACACTTAATTATATATAATGCACGCAGATGAACCGGCAATGGATGTACGGTGACAGACACACCCGCGAGTACATTAAGGGCGTGCATGAGTTTCTCGATGCGGCTGAGGCAAACAAGCAGAATGGTTTTATGTGTTGTCCATGCACTGAATGTGGGAATACGAGGTCTTACTCTAACCGGAAAATCCTTCACTCCCACCTGCTTTACAAGGGTTTCATGCCACACTATAATATTTGGACGAGGCACGGAGAAATAGGGGTTATGATGGAAGACGGTGAAGAAGAAGAGTACGATGACAACTATGTGCCCCCTGAATACGGTGATGTTGCAACGGGGGGAGCTGGTGAAGATCAAGAGGAACCAGACGATGTGCCCAATGATGCTGCCACGGGTGAAGCTGCTGAAGATCAAGAGGAACCAGACGATGTGCCCGATGATGATGATCTCCGCCGGGTCATTGTTGATGCAAGGACGCAATGCATTAGTCAAAAGGAGAAGCTGAAGTTCGATCGCATGTTAGAGGATCACAAAAAAGGGTTATACCCCAATTGCGAAGATGGCAACACAAAGCTCGGTACCGTACTGGAATTGCTGCAGTGGAAGGCAGAGAATGCTGTGGCTGACAAAGGATTTGAGAAGCTACTGAAAATATTGAAGAAGAAGCTTCCAAAGGATAACGAATTGCCCGACAGTACATACGCAGCAAAGAAGGTCGTATGCCCTCTAGGATTGGAGGTGGAGAAGATACATGCATGCCCTAATGACTGCATCCTCTACCGCGGTGCATACAAGGATCTGAACGCATGCCCGGTATGCGGTGCGTTGCGGTATAAGATCAGACGAGATGACCCCGGTGATGTTGACGGTGAGCCCCTCAGGAAGAGGGTCCCTGCAAAGGTGATGTGGTATGCTCCTATAATACCACGGTTGAAACGTCTGTTCAGAAACGAAGAGCATGCCAAGTTGATGCGATGGCACAGTGAGAACCGAAAGAAAGATGGGAAGTTGAGAGCACCTGCTGACGGGTCGCAGTGGAGAAAAATCGAGAGAAAGTACTGGGATGAGTTTGCAAAGGACCCAAGGAATGTATGGTTTGCTTTAAGCGCGGATGGCATTAATCCTTTCGGGGAGCAGAGCAGTAATCACAGCACCTGGCCCGTGACTCTATGTATGTATAACCTTCCTCCTTGGATGTGCATGAAGCGGAAGTTCATTATGATGCCAGTTCTCATCCAAGGCCCTAAGCAACCCGGCAACAAAATTTATGTGTACCTAAGGCCATTAGTTGAAGAACTTTTACAGTTGTGGAATGGAAACGGTGTACGTACGTGGGATGAGCACAGATAGGAGGAATTTAACCTTAAGGCGTTGCTGTTCGTGACCATCAACGATTGGCCCGCTCTCAGTAACCTTTCAGGGCAGACAAACAAATGATACCACGCATGCACGCACTGTTTAGATGACACTGAAAGTATATACCTGGACAAATGCAGGAAGAATGTGTACCTGGGCCATCGTCGATTTCTTCCGACCAACCATCAATGTCGAAAGAAAGGCAAGCATTTCAAAGGCGAGGCAGATCACCGGAAGAAGCCCGCCATGCGCACCGGTGATCACGTGCTTGCTATGGTCAATGATTTACCCTACGTCATCTTTGGAAAGGGTCCCGGTGGACTAGCTGTTCCGAATGACGCTGAGGGACACGCACCCATGTGGAAGAAGAAATCTATATTTTGGGACCTACCCTACTGGAAAGACCTAGAGGTCCGCTCCTCAATCGACGTGATGCACGTGACGAAGAACCTTTGCGTGAACCTGCTAGGCTTCTTGGGCGTGTATGGGAAGACAAAAGATACGCCGGAGGCACGGGAGGACCTGCAACGTTTGCACGAAAAAGACGACATGCCTCCGAAGCAGTATAAAGGTCCTGCCAGCTACGCTCTTACGAAAGAAGAGAAAGAAATCTTCTTTGAATGCCTGCTTAGTATGAAGGTCACGACTGGCTTCTCATCGAATATAAAGGGAATAATAAATATGCCAGAGAAAAAGTTTCAGAACCTAAAGTCTCATGACTGCCACGTGATTATGACGCAACTGCTTCCGGTTGCATTGAGGGGGCTTTTACCGGAAAACGTCCGATTAGCCATTGTGAAGCTATGTGCATTCCTCAATGCAATCTCTCAGAAGGTGATCGATCCAGAAATGGTACCAAGGCTAAGGAGTGATGTGGCGCAATGTCTTGTCAGTTTCGAGCTGGTGTTCCCACCATCCTTCTTCAATATCATGACGCACGTCCTAGTTCATCTAGTCGACGAGATTGTCATCCTGGGGCCCGTATTTCTACACAATATGTTCCCCTTTGAGAGGTTCATGGGAGTCCTAAAGAAATATGTCCGTAACCGCGCTAGGCCAGAAGGAAGCATCTCCATGGGCCATCAAACAGAGGATGTTATCGGGTTTTGTGTTGACTTCATTCCTGGCCTTAACAAGATAGGTCTCCCTAAATCGCGGTATGAGGGGAGACTGACTGGAAAAGGCACTCTTGGAAGAGACTCAATAATATGCAGGGACGGATATTCTTGGTCTCAAGCACACTACACAGTTCTACAGAACTCTACCTTGGTGACCCCATATGTCGATGAACACAAGAACAGTCTGCGCTCCAAACACCCGGAGCAATGCGACGACTGGATTACATGTGAACACATCAGGACTTTCAGCAGTTGGTTGGAAACACGTCTCAGAGGTGACAACACTGTTTGTGATGAGTTGTACTTGTTGTCCAAGGGACCATCTTTGACTGTATTGACTTACAAAGGATACGAGATAAATGGGAATACATTTTACACGATCGCCCAAGATCAAAAGAGCACCAACCAAAACAGCGGTGTCCGCTTTGATGCAGCAACCGAGAGCGGAAAGGACACATATTATGGTTACATAGTGGACATATGGGAACTTGACTACGGACCTGATTTTAAGGTCCCTTTGTTGAAGTGCAAATGGGTCATTCTGTTTGGCGGCGGGGTACAAGTAGACCCACAGTACGGAATGACAACAGTTGATCTGAAAAATCTTGGGTACACTGACGAACCGTTCGTCCTAGCCAATGATGTGGCACAGGTTATCTATGTGAAGGACATGTCTACTAAACCGAGAAAAAGAAAAGATAAGGAAGCGAATACATCATACGATGAGCCAAAGCGCCCCATAGTTCTTTCAGGAAAAAGGGACATCCTGGGAGTGGACGGCAAGACAGACATGTCTGAAGATTATGAAAAGTTTCATGAAATTCCTCCCTTCAATGTCAAGGCTGACCCAAGCATCCTGATAAACAATGAAGATTATCCATGGTTACGGCGCAATAAGCAAATGACACAAGCGAAGAAAAAGTGAAGACTTTCTCCCGCAATAAGAAAATGCTATGTGGGTGAAATTATGATACCATGCATCCCAACTTTCAACTTTTTCAGAGTTCATTTGAAATGCTTTCATGGCTTATGGTTTGAAACTTTGATACTTCGAAAGTGATTGTCCATTTTATACACGAAGTGCATCAAGGTTTTGTCGTAACCCTCTCTACTTTTTGGAACATGCTATGTGGGTGAAATGATGATACCATGCCAACTTTCAACCTTTTCAGAGTTCATTTTGAAATGCTTTCCAATTTCAGAGTCATTTAGCTCAAAGATTGAATTAATAGCAAACAGAATGAACTACAAAACTTTTATGAAAATAAAAACAATCAATTAAAATATTATGTTATGATCAACTAAAATAAAACTATAATATTCTTCAATAGCAAAAAGAATATAATTTGTGTGACCTAAAAGCAAACTATAAGTATTTAATTGTAAGTATAAATAAAAAATAAATAGCAAAGAAGAAAAAAAATTCATAAACTAGTGATTCACACAAATTTTTAAAAATTCAAATTTAAACTATTTAAGATTTAAAACTAATGGCACTAACAGAAAGTTTATAATTTTTGTGACCTAAAAGCAAAAAGAAATCACTAAAAAACTGTAAGTATTTAGTTGTAAGTAGAAATAAAAAATAAATAGAAAAAAATTCTAATTTTATAGTAAAGTTATTCATAAACTAGTGATTCACACAAATTTTTAAAAATTCAAATTTAAACTATTTAAAATTTAAAACTAATGGCACTAATAGAAAGTTTATAATTTTTGTGACCTAAAAGCAAAAAGAAATCACTAAAAAACTGTAAGTATTTAGTTGTAAGTATTTAGTCGCCGCGCCCTGCCCCGTCGTCGCCCCGCGCCCCTGCCCCGTGCTCGCCGTCGCCGTCGCCCCGCGCCCCTGCCCCCGCGCGCCGGCGCCCTCGCCGCCCCCGCCGTCCTCGTCGCGCCCCCGCGCGCCCTGCTCGCCGTCGCCGTCCCTGCCCCGTCGCCGTCGCCCTCCCGCGCGCCGCCCCGCCGTCGCCGTCGCCGTCGCCCGCCCGCCCCCATCGTCGCCGTCGCGGTCCTCCTCTGGTCCGGCCGCGGCGCCCTTTTTTCTGTTATATGCTTTTTTTCTGCTATATGCTTTTTTTCATGTATATATGCAAAAAATATATATGTATATATATGCTTGTTTTTTCATAGATATTTTTCTGTTCATAGATATTTTTTCATAGCTATATTAGGATTTTTTTTCTGTTCATAGATATTTTTTCATATATATGCTTGCTTTTTATATATGTGTATATATGTTCTCTGTGTATATATCTATGTTCATGTATATATGCAAAAAATAGTTCTTTAGAAAAATTAGGATTTTTTGGTGATATTAATTATTGTAAATATGAAATTGTTTTTATATTCATATGAACAAATGAATTAGAAGAGGGAGAAGAAGAGGGGGTCGAGAGGGGGTCTAGGGTCGCCGAGGGGTCGAGGGTCGTCGAACATGAGAGGAGGAAGAGGATAAAAAAAGAGGAAGAAGAAGAAAAAAAAGAGGAGAAGAAAGAATAGAGGAGAGACTTCTCCTCTATTCTTTCTTCTCCTCTTTTTTTTTCTTCTTCTTCCTCTTTTTTTATCGGGAACGAGGGTCGTCGAGGGTCGCCGAGCGGTAGAGGAAGAAGAGGATAAAATAGAAGAGGAAGAAAAAAAAGAGGGGTCGACGGTCGCCTAGGGGTCGAGGGTCGAGAGGGGGTCTAGGGTCGCCGAGAGGGGAGAGGAAGACGAGGAGAAATAAATAAGAAGAAGAAAAAAGAAGAAAAAAAGAGGAGAAGAAGAAAGGAATAGAGGAGAAAAGAGAAAAATAGAATATATTCTATTTTTCTCTTTTCTCCTCTATTCCTTTCTTCTTCTCCTCTTTTTTTTTCTTCTTTTTTTTCTTCGACACGTGGGGAGGGGGGGGGGGGTCGAGAACGCCGGGCATTCATGAGAGAGGCGAGGAAAGAATAGAGGAGACTTCTCCTCTATTCTTTCTTCTCTTCTTTTTTCTTCTTCTTCTTCCTCTTTATTTTATCGGGAACGAGGGTCGTCGAGAGGGCCGCCGAGTGGTAGAGGAGAAACCCTAAATAGAAAGTATCGTCGGTGTGAGATACATGTACCGTCGGTGTCGGACATTACATCCACATCCCACAAGTGGCGTGGGCTTCGACGCCCACGTCACTTGTGGGACGTGGATGTAGTGTCCGACACCGAAGGCCACATGTATCTCACACCCACGATACTTGCTAGCTATTTAGGGTTTCCTTTGACACTAGGCAACCTCCCGACCCCTCGGCGATCCTCTCGAACATGAGAGGAAGAAGAGGGTCGTCTAGGGTTCGAGGGTTCTTCTCCTCTATTCTTTCTTCTCTTTTTTTTCTTCTTCTTCTTCCTCTTTATTTTATCGGGAACGAGGGTCGTCGAGAGGGCCGCCGAGTGGTAGAGGAGAAACCCTAAATAGAAAGTATCGTCGGTGTGAGATACATGTACCGTCGGTGTCGGACACTACATCCACATCCCACAAGTGGCGCGGGTTTCGACGCCCACGTCACTTGTGGGACGTGGATGTAGTGTCCGACACCGAAGGCCACATGTATCTCACACCCACGATACTTGCTAGCTATTTATGGTTTCCTCTACCGAAAAGAAGAGGAGAAATAAATAAGAAGAAGAAAACAGAAGAAAAAGAAGAGGAGAAGAAGAAAGGAATAGTGGAGAAGAAGAGAAAATAGAATATATTCTATTTTCTCTTCTTCTCCACTATTCCTTTCTTCTTCTCCTCTTTTGTTTCTTCTTTTTTTTCTTCGATCTTCTCCTCTAGCTATTCCTTTCTTCTTCTCCTCTATTGGTCGAGGGTCGGGAACTAGGGTAGAGGGTCGAGGGTCGTTAAGGGGTCAAGGGTCGAGGGTTTCAGGGTCGTTGAGGGTTCGAGGGGTCAAGAATCGCCGAGGGGTCGAGAGAGGTTTCCTAGTGTCAAAGTATTGAAGAAATCCATGCCTTCATCATTAGCCGGAAGTAACCAGGGCATGTTGGTACGAAGTTCTGCAAAGTTGTTCTGGAATGGAGTCTCGGATAGAATAATCCGCCTTTTGGTACGAATTCAGCAAAGGCCTTCCAAATAGCGATATTCGGAAGGCTCTTGCTGAACTTTGTACCAAAAAGCGAATTATCCTATCTGGGACTCCGTTCCAGAACAACTTTGAAGAGCTTCCTACCATCATGCAAATGTTACTTTCGCCTAATGATGAAGACATGGTTTTGTTGAATCCTTTGACACTAGGCAACCTCCCGACCCCAAGGCGATCCTCTCGAACATGAGAGGAAGAAGAGGATAAAAAAAGAAGAGGAAGAAGAATAAAAAAGAGGAGAAGAAAGAATAGAGGAGTTCTTCTCCTCTATTCTTTCTTCTCCTCTTTTTTTCTTCTTCTTCCTCTTTTTTTATCGGGAACGAGGGTCATCGAGGGACATATATAGATGTAGTGTCGTCGTTGTCGATATATACCCCCTCCCGATAGCTTACTATGATTAGGTAGCTAGTTTTACGTTTGGCACTAATATATCCATCTGTCATGTTTGAATAATAATTGCCATGTTGTAAATATTTGTAGAAACTATGGACACCGCCCTAGACGAAGCAACAAAAGAATCGTTGTTGAGGGAGATAATCGCACAAGGAAGTGATGCCGTCTCGTACTATCTCAACGATATCATCGATGGTCCGGAAGGAGAGGGTGAACAAGCTGGCTACGGTGACCTAATGCCGGTGCAAGAAGTAGAACATGAGGACGGCGCCGGTGACCCAATGCCGGTGCAAGAAGGAGACCGTGATGACGGCTCCAGTGACCGAACTGAGTCCGGCCAGGTATATATATATTAGTTAAGCCTATGCTGACTAGCTGATTGATGCATTCATTGTTTTGGTATGTACACATATTAATTAAGTCTTTGTTCTTTTTTCTAGTCCTCTGGATCGAGCACAACTTCGGTAAAGAGACGAGGCCCGAAGAAAAAGTTGAGCTCGGATGAAAAGCTTGAGATCACAGCAATCGCGCCCGACGGCCAACCTATTGAACCCCTCCGGACAAAGAGGGCATTTGTTGCTCAGTGCGGGGTTCTGGTTAGGGACAAGATCCCGATAAGCATCCAGCAATGGTTTAAGCCGGCTACAGAAGACCCTGAGGTGTCTTATGTCAATGATATGCAGAAAAATGATCTTTGGACTGAGCTGAAGTCAAATTTCACCCTACCGCCAGAGGATAATCCAGAGAACCCAATTAAAGAGAAATTAATCAAATCTTTTGCTCTGAAGAGGATGGAAGATCTATTCAGGAGGTGGAAGAAAGAGCTGAATAGGTTTGTCGATAAAAAAGAGACACCAGAATTCAAGGGCAGATATGAGAAGATCAGAGATCACTGGCCCGCATTTGTGGCCTACAAGACATCGGAAAATAGTAAGAAGATGTCGGCGACAAACAAGCAGAATGCTGCGAAGAAGAAGCTTCACCATCGCACGGGGTCAGGTGGCTACCTCGTAGCCCAGCCTAAGTGGTCCAAGGTTGAGAATGATCTGGTTCATAAAGGGATCAGACCAGAGACAAATAACTGGCCAGACCGTTGCCGGACTTGGTTCTTCGGGGCTGGCGGAACCTTGGACCCTGAAACAGGGGAATGCATTTGGACGAACGAACAAATGGACATACCAGTCAGTAAGCTTAAGCACTATATCGACGCAGCGCAGGAAGGGACGTTCTTTCCAAACAGAGAGCACGACGAGCTCACAATGGCCCTCGGGAATCCTGAGCACCCTGGACGGACACGAGGCACGCCAGGCTCCGTTCCGTGGAAGGTTGGGTTTCCGGACGCAGGCGGTTACAAATCCCATGAGAGGAGGAAAAAAGTGCAGCAGACCGAACTGCAGGCGCTGCACGCAAGGGTACAAGCGATAGAGGAACGAGAAGCAAATCGCAGCAAACGTACTGCCGAAGCCTCCCCCGAAGCTACCCCGCCATCTCAACGCAGAAGCAGCATGGCTTCCACCGAGCAGCTTCAGCTGCAGCATGCCTTGACGGCTCCTGCTAGCTATCCTGTGGATGCTATAACGGAGTCTCAAAATTGCCACCTTATGACGCAATGGATGAATTTGAAGGTCAAGGCGGCTGTTGGCTCTGTTTATCCTACTGAACCCGGCGCAACTTTTCACTGCATGCCGATTCCAGAAGGATATGCTAGGGTGATGGTGGATGAGATAACGGAGGGATTTGAGGACCTCCAGCTTGACCACCCTACCGGTGAAGGGGAGACTCGGCTGGGGTCTGCTCTGAAGACTCCATGCCTATGGCGGAAGGACCTCATCAACCTTCCGAACTGGACGCATCCGCCTCCTCCTCCTCCTCCGGCGAGTCAGGGCACTCCGCCTCCTCCACCGCCTCCTCCTCCGGTGAGTGACGATCAGGGCCCTCGGCCGGCTCCTTCTCCGGCGCGTGGCGGCACTCCGCCTCCGTCTCCGCCTGCGCCGACGCGCCCGAGCAGCCAACCTCCTCCTTCTCCGCCTCGTCAGCAGGGGCAGAAGAGACCTGCCGCCGCTCCAGCTGCTCCGGCGGGTCGTAGTCCTTCTCCTCCGCCTCTTAAGCAAGTAAAGAAGACAACCGCTTCGTCTGCTCGGTCGGCGTTTAGCAGTACAACCAGAGGCGGGAGGACATACAGATTCGGTCCTTCTCTGAAGACTCCAGAGAAGTTACCATACGAGAGGACCCAGGAGGAGAACGCCGAGATCGCGCGAGAAGAAGTGAGGAAATTCTTTGAAGGGGTGAAAGCAAAGAAACATCCACCTCCGGAGGAGAAGGTAGATGGGGTGAAAGTGAAGCGCACTCTGGCTGCCCTGACAAAACCACCAAAGTCTGATCCGCCGAAAGGAAACTATGACCGCATTATTGGAAAGGAATTTGCCGAAGCGGAGCGGTCGGGAACTACTGTCAGTGATGAAAGGCTGAAAAAACGACGAGCTGGGAAAAAAATTGCCCAGCTCGGCAAACAAGCGAAGCAATCATGCCCCCCGCTCAAGGTGCCTAGCCACAACGTCGCTAATGATCCGAGGATGGTGCCCGGTTATAATAATCTTGCAGATTACCTGCCCGACGAAGTACATTATGAACCCATGGACATGCAGATGCAAAGATACGAGTACGGGAAGCCTCTCGTCAAAGATGAAAGATCTCTATCAACGATGATGCGAAGATTGCATGATTGGTACTTGAAAATCTGCAGACTCTGGGGGGAGGAGTACTTTGTATGTGAGAGTTAAAAAGGAGCATGACCTCGTTGGAATTGATCTGTTGCCTGTTCCATTTGAGGAGTTCTATCAGTTTTTCAATCAATTGGCCCTCGATAAAACAACGGTCGCCTGCTACTGTCTGTAAGTAGTACTACTTCTGTCATTAAGTTTCTCTATATAGCTTAGCTCTTTCATTGCATGTATTTATAATCATCCTCACTATATTATGCAGATTGAAGATCGTCGAATTGAAGAAAAGACAAGTCGGTGATATTGGGTTCATTAACACATATCTCATAGATGCAATTCAGGTTAAACTTCATGTCGCAGCTACCGAGGCCAACTTGCTACAATCGTTCGTAATAAATCAAAACAAAGATATAATACTCTTTCCTTACAACTTCAAGTGAGTGTTACTGTCTTGTGCGTATTCGGTTTTCCTTATATATTACTCAAGGTTATAGTAATGTAATTCATGAGTTATGCATGCGTGTGCAGTTTGCACTATATTCTCCTAGAGATTAAGCTTGAGCGGGGACTAGTAACCGTCTTAGACTCAAAACGAAAAGATCCCCAGGACTATGCAGACATGACTGAAATCCTCAAGAAGTAAGTTAAATCGATCATTATCCACCATATCAGCAACTTTGTTCATTTCCTGATATCAAGTAATTGTTTTCTTTGTCCGGCAGGGTTTGGAGAAAATTCACCAAAAAAGTTCCGGGACTGCCGAAGGAGCTGGAATTTAGACACCCGAAAGTAAGTACTATAGTAGCATGTTCCGCGCATCTCCTAGTGATTCAAGTGCTAGTTTCATCAATACCATTTAGCATTCTTGCTTATCAGTTTGATTGACCTCTATTTCTTGTAAAGTGGTTGTGGCAGGAACAAGGGAATGATTTCTGTGGATACTACATCTGCGAGTCCATCCGCCACACGACGTGTGAGCGGGGCGGGTACTCTAACGAACAATATGAAGTACGTAAATAACAATATTCAGAATTTTATTTTATTACCATCATTTGTGTTGAGTTTCATTCATTCATATATATATATATATATATATATATATATATATATATGTATTGACCCCCTTCTTCAAATTAGATGTTTCGGAAGCGGGATGAACTCCTAGCACCAGCTCGCATGCGAGCAATTCAAGAGGAATTGGCGGCATTCTTTCTTGACCACGTGATCCCTGAAGACGGAGAATTCTATGTTAAACCTGAGTCCGTATGATTATATTTGTAAGAGATAATTACTGTATATATGTAGCCGGTACTATCAGATAGATATACGAGAACTTGTTGTTCGACCAATCTCTCGGAGAAGGAGAGGTGGTCGATATCACTTCTCTCTGTATGCATATATGTTCATGACGATCTTCTGTTTCCTTCGTTTGCTTTACTAGCTAGCCAACGTGTCTAGTCCTCTCTATACGTATGTATAGTACATAGCGTCGACCAAGCACGGACATAAGAGAGGACACTTCTCTATATTAATTATAGCTAGCTAACACAATATATGAAACACCTAAATTAACCCCCCAAAACCCCCAACCCCCCCCCCCCTTTCAAAAAAAAACAAAAACCCTAGCCACAGAAATGCTGACGCGTGGATGCTTATTGGTCCCGGTTGGTGCCACCAACCGGGGCCAAAGGGTCTCCTGATTGGGCTCTGCACACTGCCCACGTGGATGGGCTTTAGTCCCGGTTCTGGATTGAACCGGGACTAAAGGTGGAAGGTATTAGTACCGACACTTTAATCCCGGTTCAGGAACCGGGACTAAAGGCCCTTACGAACCGGGACTATAGGCCCTTTTTCTACCAGTGTCTCCAAGGCTTCGAGTGTTCCTTTTGTGTTGCCTTTGGCGAGATTTATTAACTTTCTACATGTGCTTGTTGTGGTAGCTTCATCGTTAAGGAGTCAGCGTTGTAGAGGTCACAGACAAGCGGTGCTAGATGATGAGAATGTAGGCGGTCTTTTGATTATGTTTGGATCGCCGCAACTAGAAGCCATGGGGGCATCGGCGCAGTGGATCTGTAAGCCACGAGACCAACGTGAAGTAGATTTATATGGTACTAGCACAAATTCCCGTGTGTTACAACGGGTTAAAAATTGACATGATGGCCATAGTCTAAGATGCCGACATCACGCGCCGCCTATGTCCTAGAAGCCCGGTCATCCACATCATCGCCACACTCCGATAACAATATAGTTGAACACCTACACCCTCTCTAATCATACAAACACACAAAAGATCACACGGTTTGGTTTCGGTTGGGTGAACTAAAAGAAAAAAATGTGAGTCGATGTGACAAATAGCTTAGCATTTTTTTGCGGGGAGCTTTGTTTTTTTAACGTACCGTGTCTCAATTACCAGCTTGCAGATTGTTTATAATTTTAATGTATACCGAAGATGTCAGTGCATTGCAACGGGATAAAAAGTCACACACCCTAACCCAATAAGCATGACTCAAGACCCCCCCTCCCTTCTCTTGTCAGCGTCCTCTATTTTGACACGACACCCATACATATCTGCCCTCGTCGATATTGGCAAAAAATACATGGTCTTTTACATATATGTCTCTCTCTCTCTCTCTCTCTCTATATATATATATATATATATATATATATATATATTGTACATTGAGAAAATATTTTTGGATTTGTCACGAGCACAACAATAAATTTAAGAAGGAAAGAAATATAGGCAATCACTGCCTACATGAGGCATCATAAAATCAATATTAGTTGGTAGGTAGGGAGAGAATTCTGGTCTAGAAGTTCAACTACAAAGTTTCACAACTCAAACTTTTACACTCTTGGGTCCATCCATCATCCATGGCAGATCCACCACATGCGTGGCGGTTCACCACTTCCATCTCACACTATGTGTCACACTGCACTAATGAAGCAATCCAGTTAATGTCTCATGATGCATTACCTGGATGCAGATGGATTGATGAGAGAAGATCGATCAATTGTTCAATCAGATGGATCACCTGTGAGGAGTTGGCACAGATGGCACACTGTCGACAGCTTGCGTCTGAACTTTCGGAAGTCTATAATGGCCCCTCTCTTTCCTCCTCTCAACCATCTTTTTCCCTGACAAAAAGAAGTTCACCTACAACCGGAAAACCGCTCCGTAGTTTCTCCTCACAGCATGGATGCCTAATGGGCCGGCGAGTGGTAGGCGGTGGTGCAGCACACCCGGAGTCGTAGGGTGCTCTGGTAAGGTGCCTGCTATGCTAGTTGGCATAGTTGGCACGATGTGACGTCATGCGGTATGAGGTCCAGCAAACATAGCGTTGAGGTGTCGGTGCTCCGGCTAAGCTCTGGTGGTGGGAGCTGGCATGTGGTCGTGGCACATTTCGGCTGGAGTGGTGGCGCATCCGGCGAGCACACACAGCGGTAACAGGGAAACAATAAGTGCCCTCGCCAGCGACACTGCAGGGTGAACATGAGCATCGATGACAGCCAGTTTCCGTGCCCTTTCGACCCCGTCGTAGTCCTAGAGCAGCCATGCGGATTCCGCAGGCGTGGTGGATATAGTTGCTCCACGGTAGCACGTACCCGTGCATATACCTGGACATGTCCAATGTCCACGCCCGCCTACAGGTAGCCGATGCTCGCGCCGTTCCAACTTCTTCCCGCCACCACCGCCGTTGGCTGGCTGTTCTCTGGCGTCGAAGCTATCGTCCTGGTTGTTGGGAACAAACAATTTGTTGAGCACCTCGAGCAGATTCACGTGAAACAACCTCTTTGGTTAACACGCTTGCAACGGGCTGACGAATTGGGCAATGATCCCAAGGTTCAAGCCGATGGGGCGAGGAGGTACTGCCTGCTAGTGGCTGCGAGCTCGCCGCGCTCCATCTCATATGTCTTCTGAGGCCATGGTCGTACGGGTCGAAGGCGGATGAATTGGGCACGTATGCATCCCGATCGTGCAACTACATGACGACACACACTATCCTCCGGGCAGCACCGCCACTCCCACCCGGCGTTGCGCCGCCGCCTAAGGATCAAACCCCCACGCGCGACGGCGGCCATCCCCTGCCCTTGCTTCGTCAGCCTATCCGGAATCAGGATGCGCAAGGAAACCGAGTCAGAAAGACTGGTTGTTTAGGCAAGTCACGTACGCTGGCTGGCCTGGTCGATGAGATAGATCGGAGTCAGGGAACGCATGAACACTCTAGTTGGGCTTGGCCCAATCGAGTTCATATGGGCCAGCCATGGATTGCTACATGGCAAGGGCTGAAGGAAAAAGCGTGACTGGATCGATCGATCGCTACATGAGGGGAAAAAGTAGGACAGAAATCTGTTACCATAAAGATCTTTATGTTAACACAAAATTAATGGATATAAAGCGACGACTTATGGAGAACTATGAAAATCTCCTTCCTTTAATATTAGGTAAATATGTGCATATTTCTAGTTCATCAATTTATATACTTTTTGTGTTGTATAAGGTGTATTTTCATTATCAAGTTAACATTTCAAGAATATGAATGGTGGAGTAGCTTTACACATCAATAACTCTTACTTTTAGTGTTAGGTATTGCATGGCAAGTGACCGAGAGAGTGGGTACATACCCATAACCAGCCAATAATTGAGCACTTGTTTGGTGTGTGAAGCAATTCAACGTGGATCCATATAAAAATGGGTGCCTTTTGGTGGTAGTGTGTATCTAAATAGGGGCACCGCACTAGGTGATTTTCCTGCCTTTTCATCAAGCCACGTCATCCGAATTGTTTTAGCCGTTGATGCAGTATAGCGCAAGACTGTGCAGTCGTCCGATAGAAAGTTGAAGATATTACTGGGAGTTGCCACCGCTAAGTAGTAGATACCGCTTCGTTTATTTCCAGCCGTCTCGCTCGCTCCATCTCAACAGTTTTTCAACAGTTTTTTTCTTAATTAAAAAAACAGTTTTTTCTTTTTTTTAATGAGAAACGAAGCGTTTGATACTTTTACCACCATCGCACAAATTCCTGCCCCTTCCTCTTATATTTCTTCGTGCGACTGTTCCTTTCATCTCCCTTCCACCAGTATTTATCTTCCCAATTCTTCGCCCACATCTGTATTTGTGACGCCGCTGCCGGCCAAGCCTCTCTGGCCATCGACCCTAGAGACCTGCGGCCTGCCGCCTTCCGGGCACCCCATGATCGCTGACCTGACCTCCCGGTGAACCATGCGTGCCACCATCAGCGACCTCCTTCAACACCGCATGAGTTAGAGGTGGGGGCTCTCCTTCCTTTGTATGTCCACAGATCTGAACGGTGTTTTTTAGTTAGATTGGGTGGAAGGCCTGATTTCCAATCGGAGTAGCTGGCGCTGCGAAGGGTGAGCGCGCCGACCCCCAATCGCAGATCGGCGGCGTGATGGATCCAGACCGGTGCCAAGCATGGATATGTACGCCGGATCCCAATCGAAATAGTCCCTCTATTGCCAAAGGTAGGAGCAGGAAGATGAGGTCGTCCCGTACTATGGTTGTCCAGATCTTTATGCATGTGTTGTTCCCCTCAAGGCATCTGTGTTCTTTTAGTGGAAGAGATGCATACTTACTGTAAATTTAGATTGTCGTTCCGGTCTTATATGTGTCCAGATCTTTGTTGTACGGGCTGATGTGTACTGTAAATACACCATACTTTTTCAATTCTTTGTACTGATTGGTATTGGTGTGTGGCCTGTGGTCATGTACAAATGCTAAAACGTATGAATGTGCAAATTGGAAAATTCATCACAATACTGCATGGGAGGTTTTATCATCCACCATCCAGATTTTGTGTGTGTTAATTTGTTCAAATTTTCTCTCTTTAGTTTATATATGATTATTTCATTTATGGTTCAACTTATTTTGCAGAGAGTTTGGTTGGTTTGCTTGGATAAGGATTTAGGAGGTGCTTTCAGGTAGAACTAATGAAATTCTAATATGCAATTCAGCACCTTTATTTTTGAAAGATTTGTGGCTGGAGTTTTTGTTAAATTTTGCTCACATGTTTGTTGTTGTTCTCTCCCTTTCTCCGGATGTGGTTACATATAAGCTGATGGTGATTAGTTTGCAACATTTGTGAAGCCAGGCTATTTCTACAGGTTATAGTTCTTTCTACACATGCCTAGGGCCCCTCTGGGCTTTGTTTGCAGATTCCTTTGTAAAATCCTCTTTGTTGAAATAATATATAATCTAATGTTGGGTTATGATTTTGCTTTCACCCAATTGATGATGAGAAGGCAAGCAATAGGAGCAGAGAAGCATGTGTAGTATAAAATTTGCTCTCGATACAGTATTTCTATCTTCACTATTTTGTTATCCAAGACCAATTTATTTGTCCCAGAATGCATTTTATCATGCTACGTTCCCTTGCTATTTCCCATACATTGTTTGTCGACATCTAAAAGTCAGTATTTAGTCAACTTCCTGGGGTCGGGTTAGTATCCTAATATTGTTGAACAAGACCTCCCTCAATTGCTTTGATATGCTAGGTTTTTAAGTTTCCGTTCAAGGTCAAGCTTATTTATGCTTTTGATTCCAACATAGGACATGACACAATTTACTATTTCCTGACTCATTGATTTTTATGCAGATCTAGAGAGCTTTGTTATGGAGTGCTATGTTTATTATTTAATTGATTGCAAGTGATGTTTGAAATTTTCCACAAACACGATTCTTTGGTGGCCATTTTAATAAAATGGGTTTGCTTGTGCGTTGTGTTGTATGCTCAATTTGTGATCTATAGTTGTATGTGATGTATCCAACCTTTTTTCACCTTTCTAAACTATATCCCCAAGTTCCACTGTTAGTTTCCTTTCTTTAGGCTCATGGGTTTCATTTTCAATGGAAAATAGAAGCAGTTCAAAAATATTGTTTGTTCCTTTAGAAGGGGATTTATAGAATGTTGGGATATCTTTACAGTACATTGTTTTTTTTCATGAATATATTTTGGTAAGCTAATGGGTTTACAGCTTTGTTTGATTGATCACATAGAAAATCTTTTGTTTACTTGCAGTCGCACTCAGCCCTTTGACACATTCAATTACCAGTTTACCAATTGTGTTATGCTCTAAAGATATGCTCAATAAAAGACTACAAATTTCCGCAGCAACGTGTGGGGTATCTACTAGTATATATTAACACCCGTGCCATATTTGGGTTTATTCATCGCTCTGTCAGTTGCTAGTGGCCATGCATTCTACTTTTTGTTCCTGTTGCACTCTCAATAATTTATTATTTCAAGCAATGCAAAACAGAGATGCTGAAGATGAAAAAAAAATGTTCAGTCAAAACCATTGATGATCGTTCAAGCCATAGGTATCACATAGGACAAATATTGCCGAAAACATCCACATAGTCGGATGTACCAACGCAGTACACTGGTGCGCGTCGGTCTTAAACAAACGGTTTAAAACCTCTTTCTGCGACGACATTTGGAACCATCGCCAAATGAGTGTGGGCGATAAGAGGGTCCTTCCCGCATGACCCAGAATTTGTCGAGGATAGGGCCCCTACAATACTCCTACTCGTTTCTGCTCATAATGTCATCGCAGTCGGTATTCTGTGGTGCTACGTTTACGATGCGCGGTCCATCATAAACGGTTCACTATTATAGAACGTGCATGATGTGCGGCCCATCACAAACGGGTCACCATTAAGAAGATTAGCTAATCGTCGTACGAGTGTCGGACAGGATTACGAAACGTCGGACCGTCGTAACATCATTGTACACAACAACTATCGCACACACTATTATGTGATGCAACGTTTATGATGCATACTTCATCAGAAACAGTTCATGGTTGCGAATCGTGTACGATAATGCAACTAACACACGTTTAGTTTGCCCGCACCGTTTGTGATATTGTCTGACATCGCACACGCTTTGCAAATGGCAACTGTGTGCATGCTTGCACACGTTTCCTCTCTGTGAACCGTCTTCGATTATGGTGCATATCGCAAACGTTTGTGTTTTACCAACCGTGTGTGTTGTAACAACCCGGAGAGCGTAATTTCACCGTAATTTAATTGCTGCTTTTCCAAATTGTACCAGATTTGGATTTGAATTTGAATGTATGCTACAGCTTTATTCATATCCATTACGTTCAAACAACTAATGCATTATTCGATTCATAGGTACATATGTTCAAGAATTACATAAGAACCAAATAAAGAATAATGAACCACAGTTGTATACTTGTACTATTAAAGACGGTAAAGAAAGAGGCGAAATATATTCTGGTTGCTGAACAAGGTGAAGCGGAATGCTCATATTGTGCCCTCCTCCATGCGAAAGGCACGCAGGACTCTAGTCCAACCCCTTGTGATGGTCGACTGACCATCCTTCACGGTCTTCATGAAAACATCTAGATGATCATCGTGTTCTGGTAGAAATACTTTAACCTTTGCATGCCCATCAATCATGTAGTTTGAGAGGTAATCTTGAGTAAACTAATTTGGCAACCACTGCAAAGAAAAAATATTCAGACATTGTTATCTAACACAACTCGTTATGGGCAGTAAAAAGAAGCCTGCAGAGTTATTACGTACCATCCTGCAGTTCACTGTTGTCTTGGATAAAGTGTAAACAAATAGTTTAATTGTGCCCAATGACCCGGAGATCAGGAAGTTGATTTTGCAAGAGGCACACGACTCACCGTATTCAATTCACCCAGGAAATACCAAGATGTATCTGGATTTGAAGGATATTTTCTGGTGGACAGGAATGAAGAAGGATATTGCGGAGTATGTAGCAGTTTGTGATGTATGTCAGAGAGTAAAGGCAGAGAATCAGAAGCCAGCAGGATTGTTACAACCATTGCCGATACCCGAATGGAAGTGGGATAAGCTAGGCATGGATTTTATCACGGGATTGCCCAGGACTCGTTCAGGCTATGACTCGATTTGGGTTGTAGTTGATCGATTGACGAAAGTAGCTCATTTCATCCCGGTAAAGACCACTTATACCAGTGCTAAGTTGGCAAAGATATACATGACCAGGATCGTATGTTTGCATGGAGTTCCAAGGAGTATCGTATCAGACAGAGGAACCCAGTTTACCTCAAAGTTCTGGAAGCAGTTGCATGAAACTTTGGGAACCAGGCTAGAATTCAGTACAACTTTTCATCCACAGACGTATGGACAGACCGAGAGAGTCAATCAGATTTTGGAGGATATGCTGAGAGCTTATGCGCTAGATTATGGATCAAGTTGGGACGATAATTTGCCATATGCAGAGTTCTCTTACAACAACAGTTACCAAACCAGTTTAAAGATGGCCCCTTTCGAAGTCTTGTACGAAAGGAGGTGCAGGACACCGTTGTCATGGGACGAAGTTGGAGACCGCCAGTTGTTTGGTCCTGACTTGATTAAAGAGTCTGAACAGAAGGTGAAATTGATTCGCGATAGGCTCAAGGTAGCCCAGTCCAGACAGAAGAGTTATGCGGATTCTAAACGCAAGGAGACAATTTACGAAGTCGGAGACAGAGCTTATCTTCGAGTATCTCCACTTCGGAGAACAAAGCGTTTTGGAGTTAAAGGGAAGTTAGCACCACGATTTGTAGGACCATATCGAGTTTTGGAGCGTATGAGAGAAGTGGCCTACAAGTTGGAATTGCCCGAAGGATTAACAGGAGTACATGATGTGTTCCACGTTTCTCAGTTAAAGAAATGTCACGCGGAGATGGTTGACATACCGTTGAGAGACACAGTGCCTTTGGAAACTATTCAGTTGGATAACGATTTGACCTACGAGGAGAAACCCGTTAAGATCCTCGAGTTTGCCAGCCGAGTTACCCGCAGCAAGGTTATCAAGCTTTGCAAAGTTCAGTGGAGCCACCACATGGAGGATGAAGCCACCTGGGAACGAGAGGAAGATTTGCTCAAAGATCACCCTCACCTATTTTCTAGCCAACCCGAATCTCGAGGGCGAGATTCATCTTAAGGGGGGTAGGTTTGTAACATCCCAAATTTTCAATTTGGAATGTTATACATTAGATCATCATGCATATCATATTTTATTTTGCATTTTGGTTTATCCTAGAAATTCTACGCAACTCAATGACCCATGGAGAGAGTTGGGGATTTCGTTATTTTCATATTTGAGTTCTCTCAAATTTTGAGAATAGGATCATTTGATTTTATTTATTTTATCGTCAATTATTTCTATTACAAAAATATGAGAGAGGGAATAAAATGACTTTTCCAAAATAAAGCAATATTGAGGATTTAATAATAAAATCAAATAAGATTTTATTTCGGAGTTTTTCGGTGTTTTATTTGAATTTAGGAAAAATGTGCGTTTTTTAAAATTGCATTTAGGGCCCAAATAAATGTTCACCTTGTGCGGCTTGATTTTAGAAGCCCGTGAAAATTTATTTCGGAATTTTTGGAGTCTGTTTAGTATTTCTTTTTATTTTTCTTCTGAGTGGAATAATTAAAAAAATGAACCGACTTCGGGCCGTACCCGAGCGGGACACCGCCCGGGGGCAGCCTTTAAATAGCGCCGCCCCGAGCCGCCCCAGCCCATCAGCCCTGCCTCGATCCGCGCGTGTCGCCGGAGCCGCCGCCGCCGCCGCCGACGATCCCGCCACCCGAGGTTCGTCGCGCCTTGTTTTCTGTGCCGAAAAAAATAAAAAAAATTCGGCGTTCGTCGTTTTTCTTTTTCTCGGATTAAATCCGCGATTTCTCTCATCGCGATTCCCGATCCGATTTTCGTTTTAGTATAACTTTTTGCTCGTATATCGGAATCAGGCGATTCAAGTGCCTAAAGTTTCGTCTCGAAACCCTCTATTCGTTTAACCAACTTAAACAAGATGTTGCTACTGTAAAATTTGCCCTAGATCCAGATTATTAGAACGAAGTTGTTTTCTTTCATCATTTGACTTTCGTTGCTTCGTTCGATTTGATTCTTTTTGCCAACCGGAGTTCTTAAGTTGAACCTTCTAGTTAGATCTCTTATTTGAGTTTTACCTATGCATTAGATGAGTACTTATTGTATGCTTGTTTGTTGTCTGCGATAGAATACCCGGAGTGCGCCGCCTGTTACTTCGAATCGTTAGGTTTCGCGGATCATCAGCAAGGCAAGTAACACTTTGATCATACCTTTTCTACTACCCAGTTTTATTGCATTAGATCAATCCTCACACATTGCATGACTAGGATCTAATTAAATTGTGGGATGGGAAGTAGATGAGGTAGTACCTATTACCTATTTATTATCAAACCTTTGGGAGTTACTTCTGCGTTTGCTTATGCCATGCTATGCTAGTAGACGTGGATTGGGTGAGTGATATCCATGACATATGTGAGTTTTATTAATTAATGGTTTATCTAAGGTGGCAACTTAAACACACATCTGTGTGGATTGAGGCACCTGGGTATTTCAGGACTTGCCTGTTTTCTTTTGGACCGCCACCCAGGCTCAAAGGGATCATGAGATTATTCATACTAGAAACTTCCGTGTACAACCACAAGCTATTATGGGCTCTAGCATAGTTGAGTAAGTCGTGCGAACTCTTATAGTGGTAGACTAGCAGATGTAGGGGATGTAGGTGGTACGGTCTACCCGATCGTAAGGTGCTAGCGCTTCTGAAAGATTATGTCTCGGTCATCCGTCTTCTCAAACACCGTGTAGTGCGAGAAACCAAACGGAGGTGATCGAGTCTTGTGGGGAAAAGTGCGCAAACCTCTGCAGAGTGTAACAAACTAATCATGGTTAGCCGTGTCCCCGGTTATGGACATCTTGAGTATCTAGTACCTGGATTTTCATGTGAATCTCAACATGTTACTCTAAATTAATTTTGTTGGGTTATGTTTAATGATGAAGCTTAATTGGGATTGAGAATGCTGTCAACCATTCTCAATGTTTAACAACCACCATGATAGTTAAACAAAATTATTCCTTTGAAGTAGGGAAAATTGGCTTTACATAAAACTGTAACCATAGAGCTTTCCACCAGCCAAATATGCATATAGTATAGTTGTTTCATTTCATTACTCTCTATGTGTTACCTTGCCAGCATATTCCATGTGCTGACCTGTTTCGGGCTGCAACGTTAATGTTGCAGACTTTTCAGACGACGATTAAGGAGTTTTTAGGTCATGGTTCTATACTCAGTGATGCCGTTGGAGTTGATGGACTCACTTATCTTCCAAGCCTTCCGCTGTTATCATTATTAGATGGCCTTAAGCCATACTTATTGTAATAAGTTCTCTTTTGAGACACTCGATGTAATAAGTGTGTGATTGCTACTCTGCTATAAATCCTCCGAGTACTGTGTGGTGTCAGCATTACTGATCCAGGGATGACACCGGAGCACAGAGATCAGACTGTTTGAGGTCTGGTCACTACATAGCAGCCATCCCTCCCTCGTGTCGACACGAAGCGAATCCTAAGCTATGAATGCACATGCCCCCCAACCAAGGTTCACCTAGCAAAGTGCGAAGTAGCTAGCAGCCTCCCTCGTGTCCGCATGAAGGGAATCCTAAGCTATGAGCATGCCCCCCAACTGAGGTTCACCTAGCAAAGTGTGAAGTATCTAGCAGCCCCCACCCCCTCGTGTCTCCACGAAGGGAATCCTAATTAAGTTATGAATGCATGCCCCCCAACCAAGGTTCACCTAGCAAAATGCGATGTAGCAACCCCCCCCCCCCCACCCACACACACACTTTCAGTCGGCGGGCCAGAGAGGCATATACCTCACCAAGATGGATCGTAAAACGGGCCAAGAATAATCAACCTTGATCGTACAACCTATCTCTTTTTGTTGGTCAAAGTGATGGCTGCTACCTCTTGAGCACTGCATTGGTTTTACCTTGAAGAGGAAAGGGTGATGTAGCAAAGTAGCGTAAGTATTTCCCTCAGTTTTTGAGAACCAAGGTATCAATCCAGTAGGAGGCCACATGCAAGTCCCTCGTACATACACAAACAAATAAGAACCAACCAACGTGATAAAGGGGTTGTCAATCCTTCACGGTCACTTACGAGAGTGAGATCTGATAGAGATAATAATGATACGATAAATATTTTTTTATTTTTATGATATAGATTGAAAGTAAAGATTGCGAAGTAAAATAGATTGGAAACTTATATGATGGAAAATAGACCTGGGGCCATAGGTTTCATTATTGGCTTCTCTCAAGATAGCATAAGTATTACGGTGGATGAACACATTACTATCGAGCAATGGATAGAAAAGCGAATAATTATGAGAATATCTAGGCATGATCATGTATATAGGCATCACGTCCGTGACAAGTAGACCGACTCCTTCCTGCATCTACTACTATTACTCCAAACATCGACCGCTATCCAGCATGCATCTAGAGTATTAAGTTCATAAGAACAGAGTAAAGCCTTAGGTAAGATGACATGATGTAGAGGGATAAACTCAAGCAATATGATATAAACCCCATCTTTTTATCCTCGATGGCAACAATACAATACATGTCGTTTCCCTTTCTGTCACTGGGATCGAGCACCGCAAGATTGAACCCAAAGCTAAGCACTTCTCCCATTGCAAGAAAGATCAATCTAGTAGGCCAAACCAAACTGATAATTCGAAGAGACTTGCAAAGATAACCAATCATGCATAAAAGATTTCAGAGAAGAATCAAATATTATTCATAGATAGACTTGATCATAAACCCACAATTCATCGGATCTCGACAAACACACCGCAAAAAGAGTTACATCGAATAGATCTCCAAGAAGATCGAGGAGAACTTTGTATTGAGATCCAAAGAGAGAGAAGAAGCCATCTAGCTACTAGCTATGGACCCAAAGGTCTGAAGTAAACTACTCACACATCATTGGAGGGGCCATGGAGATGATGTAGAGGCCCTCCGTGATCAATGCCCCCTCTGGCGGAGCTCCGGAAAAGGCCCCAAGATGGGATCTCTTGGGTACAGAAGGTTGCGATGGTGGAAATAGGGTTTCATGGTGCTCCTGGATGTTTTCGAGGTATGTGAACATATATAGGAGGAAGAAGTAGGTTGGTTGAGCCACGAGGGGCCCACGAGGGGGGAGGGCGCGCTGATATGTCTCCAACGTATCTATAATTTTTGATTGCTCCATGCTATATTATCTAATTCCACCACCGTAACTTTCTGTATCCACGAGATCCCATCTTGGGGCCTGTTCCGGAGCTCCGCTGGAGGGGGCATCGATCATGGAGGGCTTCTACATCAACACCATAGCCCCTCCGATGAAGTGTGAGTAGTTTACCTCAGACCTACGGGTCCATAGTTAGTAGCTAGATGGCTTCTTCTCTCTTTTTGGATCTCAATACAATGTTCTCCCCCTCTCTTGTGGAGATCTATTCGATGTAATCTTCTTTTTGCGGTGTGTTTGTTGAGACCGATGAATTGTGGGTTTATGATCAAGTCTATCTATGAATAATATTTGAATCTTCTCTGAATTCTTTTATGTATGATTGGTTATCTTTGCAAGTCTCTTCAAATTATCAGTTTGGTTTGGCCTACTAGATTGGTCTTTCTTGCAATGGGAGAAGTGCTTAGCTTTGGGTTCAATCTTGCGGTGTCATTTCCCGGTGACAGTAAGGGCAACAAGGCACGTATTGTATTGTTGCCATCGAGGATAACAAGATGGTGTTTTCTTCATATTGCATGAGTCTATCCCTCTACATCATGTCATCTTGCTTAAGGCGTTACACTATTTTTAACTTAATACTCTAGATGCATGTTGGATAGCGGTCGATGAGTGGAGTAATAGTAGTAGATGCAGGCAGGAGTCGGTCTACTTGTCTCGGATGTGATGCCTATATACATGATAATACCTAGATATTCTCATAACTATGCTCAATTCTGTCAATTGCTCAACAGTAATTTGTTCACCCACCATAGAATACTTATGCTCTCGAGAGAAGCCACTAGTGAAAGCTATGGCCCCCGGGTCTATATTTATCATACCAATCTCCTATTACTTGTTATTTACTTTGCTATTTACTTTGCCTTTATTTTAATTTGCATCTTTATCATAAAAATACCAAAATATTATCTTATCATATCTATCAGATCTCACTCTCGTAAGTGGCCCTATAGGGATTGACAACCCCTATTTGCGTTGGTCGCGAGGATTTATTTGTTTTGTGCAGGTGCGAGGGACTCGCGCATAGCCTCCTACTGGATTGATACCTTGGTTCTCAAAAACTGAGGAAAATACTTACGCTACTTTGCTGCATCATCCCTTCCTCTTCGAGGAAAACCAACGCAGTGCTAAAAGAGGTAGCAAGAAGGATTTCTGGCGCCGTTGCCATGGAGGTCTACGCAAAAGTCAACATACCAAGTACCCATCACATACCCTTATCTCCCGCATTACATTATTTTCCATTTGCCTCTCGTTTTCCTCTCCCCCACTTCACCCTTGCCGTTTTATTTGCTCTCTCTCTCTCTCTCTCTATCCTCCCTCTATTTGCCTCTTTTTGCCCGCTTGCTTTTTGTTTGCTTGTGTGTTAGTTTGCTTGCTTGTCAGGATGGCTCAAGATAATACTAAATTGTGTGACTTCACCAATACCAACAACAATAATTTTTTTAGCACTCCGGTTGCTCCTCTTACCGATGCTGAATCTCGTGAAATTAATGCTGCTTTGCTGAATCTTGTTATGAAAGATCCGTTCTCCGGCCTTCCTAGTGAAGATGCCGCTACCCATCTAAATAGCTTCGTTGATTTGTGTGACATGCGAAAGAAGAAACATGTGGATAATGATATTGTTAAATTGAAGCTATTTCCTTTTTCGCTTAGAGATCGTGCTAAAGCTTGGTTTTCGTCTTTGCCTAAAAATAGTATTGATTCATGGAACAAATGCAAAGATGCTTTTATCTCTAAGTATTTTGCTCCTGCTAAGATCATGTCTCTTAGAAATGATATTATGAACTTTAAGCAACTTGATCATGAACATGTTGCACAAGCTTGGGAGAGAACGAAATTAATGATACGTAATTGCCCTACTCATGGTATAAATTTATGGATGATCATACAAAAATTTTATGCCGGATTGAATTTTGCTTCTAGAAATCTTTTAGATTCAGCCGCGGGAGGCACTTTTATGGAAATCACTTTAGGAGAAGCTACTAAACTCCTAGATAATATTATGGTTAATTATTCTCAATGGCACACTGAAAGATCTACTAATAAAAAGGTGCATGCGATAGAAGAAATTAATGTTTTGAGTGGAAAGATGGATGAACTTATGAAATTATTTGCTAATAAGAGTGTTTCTTCTGATCCTAATGATATGCCCTTGTCTACTTTGATTGAGAATAATAATGAATCTATGGATGTGAATTTTGTTGGTAGGAACAATTTTGGTAATAACGCGTATAGAGGAAATTTCAACCCTAGGCCTTATCCTAGTAATCCCTCTAATAATTATGGTAATTCCTACAAAAATTCTTATGGAAATTATAATAAGATGCCCTCTGATTTTGAATCTAATATTAAATAATTTATTACTTCGCAAAAGAATTTAATGCTATGATTGAAGAAAAATTGCTTAAGATTGATGATTTGGCTAGGAACGTTGATAGAATTGCTCTTGATGTTGATTATTTGAAACTTAGATCTATTCCACCTAAGCATGATATCAATGAGTCTCTCAAATCCATGAGAATTTCCATTGATGATTGCAAAAAAAGAACCGCTAGGATGCGTGCTAAGAAAGATACCTTTATAAAAGCGTGTTCTTCTAGTTCCTATGAAAATAATGATGAAGATCTAAAAGTTATTGATGTGTCCCCTATTAAATCTTTGTTTTGCAATATGAATCTTGATAATGATGGGACTGAATATGATCCACCCTTACCTAGAAGACGTTCCAAGAATTCTGAATCTTTTGATCTTGATGCTAAATTTGATAAAAGTGGGATTGAAGAAATTAAAACCCTAGATGTTGCTAAACCCACTATTATGGATTTTAAGGAATTTAACTATGAAAATTGCTCTTTGATTGATTGTATTTCCTTGTTGCAATCCGTGCTAAATTCTCCTCACGCTTATAGTCAAAATAAAGCGTTTACTAAACATATTGTTGATGCCTTGATGCAATCTTATGAAGAAAAACTTGAATTGGAAGTTTCTATCCCTAGAAAACTTTATGATGAGTGGGAACCAACTATTTAAATTAAAATTAAAGATCATGAATGCTATGCTTTATGTGATTGGGGTGCTAGTGTTTCCACGATTCCAAAGACTTTGTGTGATTTGTTAGGTTTCCGTGATTTTGATGATTGCTCTCTAAACTTGCACCTTGCGGATTCCACTATTAAGAAACCTATGGGAAGAATTAATGATGTTCTTATTGTTGCAAATAGGAATTATGTGCCCGTAGATTTTATTGTTCTTGACATAGATTGCAATCGTTCATGTCCTATTATTCTTGGTAGACCTTTCCTTAGAACGATTGGTGCAATTATTGTTATGAAGGAAGGAAATATTAGATTTCAATTTCCATTAAGGAAAGGCATGGAACACTTTCCTAGAAAGAAAATTAAATTACCTTATGAATCTATTATGAGATCCACTTATGGATTGCCTACCAAAGATGGCAATACCTAGATCTATTCTTGCTTGTTATGCCTAGCTAGGGGCGTTAAACGATAGCGCTTGTTGGGAGGCAACCCAATTTTTTTATTTCTTTTTGCTCATGTTTAGTACTAAATAAATTATCTAGCCTCTGTTTTGTTTGTGTTTTTTGTGTTTAATTAGTGTTTGTGCCAAGTAGAACCGTTGGGAAGACTTGGGGAAAGTCTTGTTGAACTTGCTGTAAAAAACAGAAACTTTAGCGCTCACGAGAACTGCTGTCATTTTTATTTGAAAAGTGCTATTTAGTTAATTATTTTTTAAGATGATTAATAGATAAATTCCTCACGTCTAGAAATTTATTTTAGAATTTTTGGGGTTCCAGATCATGCGCTAGCTACAGATTACTAAGACTGTTCTGTTTTTGATAGATTCTGTTTTTCGTGTGTTGTTTGCTTATTTTGATGAATCTATGGCTAGTAAAATAGTTTGTAAACCATAGAGAAGTTGGAATACAGTAGGTATAACACCCATATAAATAAAGAATGAGTTCATTACATTACCTTGAAGTGGTCTTTTGTTTTCTTTTGCTAATGGAGCTCACGAGATTTTCTACTTTAAGTTTTGTGTTGTGAAGTTTTCAAGTTTTGGGTAAAGATTTGATGGATTATGGAATAAGGAGTGGCAAGAGCCTAAGCTTGGGGATGCCCATGGCACCCCCAAGATAATCTAAGGACACCTAAAATCCAAAGCTTGGGGATGCCATGGAAGGCATCCCCTCTTTCGTCTACTTCTATCGGTAACTTTACTTGGAGCTATATTTTTATTCGCAACATGATATGTGTTTTGCTTGGAGCGTCTTGTATTATTTGAGTCTTTGCTTGTTAGTTTACCACAATCATCCTTGCTGTACACACCTTTTGAGAGAGCCATACATGATTTGGAATTTGTTAGAATACTCTACGTGCTTCGCTTATATCTTTTGAGTTATATAATTTTGCTCTAGTGCTTCACTTATATCTTTTAGAGCACGGTGGTGGATTTGTTTTATAGAAACTATTGATCTCTCATGCTTCACTTAGATTATTTTGAGAGTCTTAATAGCATGGTAATTTGCTTTAAATCCTAATATGCTTGGTATGCAAGATTAATAATAAAACTTTCTTATGAGTGTGTTGAATACTAAGAGAAGTTTGATGCTTGATGATTGTTTTGAGACATGGAGGTAATAATATCAAAGTCGTGCTAGTTGAGTAGTTGTGAAACTGAGAAACACTTGTATTGAGGATTGCAAGTCCCGTAGCATGCACGTATGGTAAACGTTATGCAACAAATTTGAAACATGAGGTGTTATTTGATTGTCTTCCTTATGAGTGGCGGTCGGGGACGAGCGATGGTCTTTTCCTACCAATCTTCCCCCTAGGAGCATGCGTGTAGTACCGAGGTTTTTGATGACTTGTAGATTTTTGCAATAAGTATGTGAGTTCTTTATGACTAATTTTGAGTCCATGGATTATACGCACTCTCACCCTTCCATCCTTGCTAGCCTCTTCGGTACCGTGCATTGCCCTTTCTCACATTGAGAGTTGGCGCAAACTTTGCCGGTATAGAGTCATCTTTTTTCTAGTATCGAGTTGTAATCATTGAGTTGTAAACAAATAGAAGTGTGATGATCATCATTTTCTAGAGCATTGTCCCAAGTGAGGAATAAAAAAAGGAGAAAGGTCATAAAAAAGAGAAAAGGCCTAAAAAGAGAGAAAAGAAAAAAATGAAAGAAAAAGAGAGAAGGGACAATGTTACTATCCTTTGCCACACTTGTGCTTCAAAGTAGCACCATGATCTTCATAGTAGAGAGTCTCTCATGTTATCACTTTCATATACTAGTGGGAATTTTTCATTATAGAACTTGGCTTGTATATTCCAACATTGGGCCTCCTCAAGTGCCCTAGGTCTTCATGAGCAAGCAAGTTGGATGCACACCCACTAGTTTCTTTTGTTGAGCTTTCATACATTTATAGCTCTAGTGCATCCGTTGCATGGCAATCCCTGCTCCTAGCATTAACATCAATCGGTGGGCATCTCCATAGCCCATTGATTAGCCTCGTTGATGTGAGACTTCCTCCTTTTTTGTCTTCTCCACATAACCGCCTCATTATATTCTATTCCACCTATAGTGTTATGTCCATGGCTCGCGCTCATATATTGCGTGAAAGTTTATAGGTTTGAGATTACTGAAGTATGAAACAATTGCTTGGCTTGTCATCGGGGTTGTGCATGATGATAGCATTCTTGTGTCACTACTAGGAAAAGGCCTACTAGTGGCGCACCTGTTTTGCCTACTAATGGCGCACTACAGGTGCGCCACTAGTATCACGCCATTAGTATTTTTTTTTACTAATGGTGCACCTGTGGTGCGTCATTAGTATCTGGTATACTAATGGTGCACCATGCAATGCGCCATTAGTATGCCTCCCAGGGGGCCATATTTACCCATGTGCTCTGGCTTACTAATGGCGCACTAGTTGATGATGCGCCACTAGTAATGTATTTGGAAAAAAAAAATCCAAATTTATAGTAAATAACCTATAAGGAAAATAATTTAAAAACAAAAAATGAAATAGAATCATATATTTTTTATTATAGTAAGAATATTACAATGTCTTTACAAGTATCCAATAAAAGGAAAATTGCAAGGAAATAAAAGAAAATCCTAAAACTAATCTTCTAGTAATCTTTTCTTCTTTTTCTTCACTCTATCCTTGCAAAATGTAACAAAATAAATAGAAATACAAACAAACTATTTATAACATGTCAATACTGTCATTTTTTATGCAGAACTAGATATGAGAATATATTTCCAGAATTACATGGTGTGAATATTGTATGAGTAAGATTATAATGGAAATGAATTGCAGAGGACATATGAGGTTCAACACTAATCATCGACAACAAAATCGTGCAAGAAATGATTGATCAGTAAATGGACAACCTTCTTAGAGATTGTCATGCAATGTCCAATGAATCAACAGGAAATTAGTAACATGCCTTCCAAGACATAATTCACTATTACACATAAATATATATCCCAAACTGAAGAACGCGCTAATATGTAATCATCATTTAGAGATACCAAACTGGAAGACCATTCATTTGGTCGCAAAATGACCTACTTAACTAGTCCTTGACCATCCATCATGCGCAAGAGAAAAGATAAAGATGGGCCTTGCAGCAGCGCCTAGCCCTTGGAACAGTCCATTGCATTACGTGGAACATGCTCAGATTAAGCACTATATCATCACAACTTAACAAAAGTAAATCTGAGACCCATCAAAACTAAAGATTCATCCTACTTGAGGATCGTCACTAATCATGGAGACCAAAATCTTCCATGTGCAAGAAATGCTTCATGAGTAAATGCATAACCTTTTGGCATATAAAGCTTACACATTTTTCTGCATCCACTAGCAATTAGGTAACGAAAACAGTGAGTGGCTTAGATGGGGTACAAATTGAAATAACAGTGTCCAACAGCAAAAGAACCATAGCTAGTAAGTGACCAACACTGTCCACACACGCATCATACAAGACCAAGACCTCATCAGGCCACACCCTAGCGTATGAATAGACCAACACTGTCCACACACGCATCATACAAGACCAAGACCTTATAGCCGATGTCGTCCATGGATGACTCCTACTCCATCCAAATCAAACAAACGAATGAGAAGGGGCTGAGATACAGAGCTAGCAACCAATTTTTACAGAGAAGTTCTAAAATTTTCTGGGTTCATATATTCAGCATGTTGACAAACAGAGGCAGTGTAGCGCACTAGGCTAGAGCTTAGAGCTATGCATGTACATTGATTGTTATAGCAGTGCAGTGACAACTACTTGTTTAGATGCATATAAATCATCTCCTTGCTTGAAGTAGAAAGAAAGCATAGTAAAGGGCCCTGAAGATGTTGACTACTCACTTAATTAGAAGGTAGTGAGAGAATCCCTTGCCCAGTTGGGACGAGTTTCAGACCGGCGGTGGAACTTGTTCTTGCCTATTGAGGATCCTCAATGGACAAGAGAATGAAGGCATCATCAGCTGACACACAAAAAAGGCTCTCTAAAAACTAAAACGACCATGGGGGTGCTACTGCTTACCCGAGCTAGGAGTCGTCTTGTCAGAGGGGAGTTTGCCCTCGTACACGGCATGGTTGTTGGCCCAGCTCGGCTGCACCACACCGGAGCAAGCGACCAAGGCACTGGTCTTGCGTCGAGTTGCGTTGACAACGGAAGAAAGTCCGGTCTTACACATAAGTAAAGATTGAATGTTCAGTGGCATGTACGTACATTATAATGGCAGTCCATACAGAATAAAAATGACGCCACTTGTGGCATCAGATAAATTGAACCAAGCGGGCCAATGGATAAATTTTACGGACAAATTAACCCAAAAGCATGGCATGTACGACATCCATCCATCCAACTAGCAAGCATCAATTAAAGTGCTCATTCATTCATTCATTCATTCATTCAGGAGACATGATGAGATGGATAAAGTGAGCAATCTAACCTAAAAATTCGTCCATAAACAGCAGGCAATGGAATTAATTAAGCCCGAATCTGGGCATGGCGATGCAAAAGCACAAGAGAGGAGGAAGAGACCAATAGGTGCATTCAGATTGAAACTGAACTGAACTGCACAATGGCAATCAACACCACCAGAAAGAAGAATTGCAATCAATCAAATTGGCAAGCTAGATAAGATGTGCTCACCATGTCCACCTGCAGTAGGTAGAGGAGGATGGAGCAGCCATGCGTCGTGCACCTGCAGCAGCAGCAGCAGCAGCTCGTCCGGAGCAGCCTGCCCTGCACATAAAATGAACCAATGAGGGGAGGGGAGGGGAGATGAAGAAGATGGCCTGCAGCCGCACGCACCATGGTCGGGGTCGGAGATCCGTCGCCGGAGATGGCCTGCAGCCATTGTCTGTCGCCGGAGGTTGACGCGTCGTACCTCCATGGCTAGGCTAGGCTAGGGTTTCTGGCATCTCCGTCATAGCTTCTGCCGGCCCTGCATGGATGGTCACGGCTCAGGTCGACGACGGGATGATGCGCCATGGATCTGGATCTGGGCGCTCCTCACCTCCCTGGAAGCTCGCTAGAGAAGGCCTTCTCTTCCCTCCCCTCCTCTCCTCTACTGGGAGAGAAGAGGAGAGAAGAAAAGAGAAGGTGAGGTGCGGCGGCTCTGCAGGGAGAGGAGGCCTCCATGACCGGGCTCCTCCTGCTGCCATGGTCGCCATGGCATCGGGCTAGGGTCTTGGCCCGACCGGGCAGACAAAGGAGAGGATAGGGAGGTCACCAGCGCGGCGTGGATGGGGAGAGGAGGCCGCCGGAGAGGTGATGCGGAAGAGAAGATCGGCAGCGGCGTTGGGTGAGAGCCGGAGGAGAGGCGGGTGGCTGTGTCAGGAGGAAGGGGAGGGGAGAGAACGTGACTAGAGGGAGGGGATATGGGGCGATAGCAATGGCGCACTGGTAGGGTGCGCCATACGTATAGATAGCAATGGCGCATCTCTTACTGGTGCGCCATTACTAGTTAAAACTAGTAATGGCGCACTTTCACCTGGTGCGCCACTGCTAAGTCTGGGGAGGGGTGTGGGGCCAGGACAAAACTAGTAATGGTGCACCACACACCAGGTGCGCCATTAGTAATATGGCCACTAATGGTGCACCCATATCTGGTGCGCCATTGCTATATAGCAGTGGCGCACCACATACATGGTGCGCCATTGCTATATAGTAGTGGCGCACCACATACATGGTGTGCCATTAATGTCCATATTAGTTATAGCTATTTTTGTAGTAGTGTGTGATGAAAATGAAACATGAATAAACCATATGATTTTGTAGGGATGAACTTTCTTTGGCCATGTTATTTTGAGATGACATAATTGCTTAGTTAGTATGCTTGAAGTATTATCATTTTTATGTCAATATGAACTTTTGTCTTGAATCTTTCGGATCTGAATATTCATACCACAATTAAGAAGAATTACATTAAAATTATGCCAAGTAGCACTCCGCATCAAAAATTCTGTTTTTATCATTTACTTACTCGAGGACGAGCAGGAATTAAGCTTGGGGATGCTTGATACGTCTTCAACGTATCTATAATTTTTGATTGCTCCATGCTATATTATCTACTATTTTGGACATTATTGGGCTTTATTATCCACTTTTATATTATTTTTGGGACTAACCTATTAACCAGAGGCCCAGCCCAGAATTGCAGTTTTTGCTTGTTTTAGGGTTTCGAAGAAAAGGAATATCAAATGGAGTCCAAACGGAATGAAACCTTCGGGAACGTGATTTTCTCATCGAATACAACTCAGGAAACATGGACCCTACGTCAAGACACGTAACAGGAGGCCACGAGGTAGGGGGCGCGCCTACCCCCCCAGGCACGCCCTCCACCCTAGTGGGCCCCATGTTGCTCCACCGACGTACTTCCTCCTCCTATATATACCCACGTACCCCAAACGATTAGAAACGGAGCCAAAACCCTAATTCCGCCACCGTAACTTTCTGTATCCACGTGATCCCATCTTGGGGCCTGTTTCGGAGCTCCGCCGGAGGGGGCATCGATCACGGAGGGCTTCTACATCAACACCATAGCCCCTTCGATAAAGTGTGAGTAGTTTACCTCAGACCTATGGGTCCATAGTTAGTAGCCAGATGGCTTCTTCTCTCTTTTTGGATCTCAATACAATGTTCTCCCCCTCTCTTGTGGAGATCTATTCGATGTAATCTTCTTTTTGCGGTGTGTTTGTTGAGACCGATGAATTGTGGGTTTATGATCAAGTCTATCTATGAATAATATTTGAATCTTCTCTGAATTCTTTTATGTAGGATTGGTTATCTTTGCAAGTCTCTTCGAATTATCAGTTTGGTTTGGCCTACTAGATTGACCTTTCTTGCAATGGGAGAAGTGCTTAGCTTTGGGTTCAATCTTGCGGTGTCCTTTCCCGGTGACAGTAAGGGCAGCAAGGCACGTATTGTATTGTTGCCATCGAGGATAACAAGATGGGGTTTTCTTCATATTGCATGAGTCTATCCCTCTACATCATGTCATCTTGCTTAAGGCGTTACTATGTTTTTAACTTAATACTCTAGATGCATGCTGGATAGCGGTCGATGAGTGGAGTAATAGTAGTAGATGCAGGCAGGAGTCGGTCTACTTGTCTCGGACGTGATTGTTGGGGAACGTAGTAATTTCAAAAAAATTCCTACGCACACGCAAGATCATGGTGATGCATAGCAACGAGAGGGGAGAGTGTGATCTACGTACCCTTGTAGATCGACAACGGAAGCGTTTGGTTGATGTAGTCGTACGTCTCCACGGCCTGACCGATCAAGCACCGAAACTACGGCATCTCCGAGTTCTAGCACACGTTTAGCTCGATGACGATCCCCGGACACCGATCCAGCAAAGTGTCGGGGAAGAGTTCCGTCAGCACGACGGCGTAGTGACGATCTTGATGTACTACTGTCGCAGGGCTTCGCCTAAGCACCACTACAATATATTCGAGGACTATGGTGGCAGGGGGCGCCGCACACGGCTAAGAATAAGATCACGTGGATCAACTTGTGTTCCTCTGGGGTGTCCCTGCCTCCGTATATAAAGGCTCAAAGGGGGGAGGCCTGCCGGCCATCATAGGCGCGCCAGGAGGAGTCCTACTCCCTCCGGGAGTAGGACTTCTCCCCCCAATCCTAGCTGGAATAGGATTCGCGAGGTGGAAGAGAGAGAGAGAGAGAAGGAGGGGGGGCGCCGGCCCCCTCTCTCCTTGTCCTATTCGGACTAGGGGGGAGGGGCGCGCGGCCCAGCCCTGGCCGCCTCTCCTCTTCTTCCACCAAGGCCCACTAAGGCCCATATAGCTCCCGGGGGGTTCCCGTAACCTCCCGGTACTCCGGTAAAATCCCGATTTCACCCGGAACACTTCCGATATCCAAACATAGGCTTCCAATATATCAATATTTATGTCTCGACCATTTCGAGACTCCTCGTCATGTCCATGATCTCATCCGGGACTCCGAACAACCTTCGGTACATCAAAACGTATAAACTCATAACATAACTGTCATCGAAACCTTAAGCGTGCGGACCCTACGGGTTCGAGAACAATGTAGACATGACCGAGACATGTCTCCGGTCAATAACCAATAGCGGGACCTGGATGCCCATTTTGGCTCCTACATATTCTACGAAGATCTTTATCGGTCAGACCGCATAGCAACATACGTTGTTCCTTTTGTCATCGGTATGTTACTTGCCCGAGATTCGATCGTCGGTATCCAATACCTAGTTCAATCTCGTTACCGGCAAGTCTCTTTACTCGTTCCGTAATACATCATCTCGCAACTGACTCATTAGTTGCATTGCTTGCAAGGCTTAAGTGATGTGCATTACCGAGAGGGCCCAGAGATACCTCTCCGACGATCGGATTGACAAATCCTAATCTCGAAATACGTCAACCCAACATGTACCTTTGGAGACACATGTAGAGCACCTTTATAATCACCCAGTTACGTTGTGACGTTTGGTAGCACACAAAGTGTTCCTCCGGCACACGGGAGTTACATAATCTCATAGTCATAGGAACATGTATAAGTCATGAAGAAAGCAATAGCAACATACTAAACGATCGGGTGCTAAGCTAATGGAATGGGCCATGTCAATCAGATCATTCAACTAATGATGTGATCCCATTAATCAAATGACAACTCTTTGTCCATGGTTAGGAAACATAACCATCTTTGATTAACGAGCTAGTCAAGTAGAGGCATACTAGTGACACTCTGTTTGTCTATGTATTCACACATGTATTATGTTTCTGGTTAATACAATTCTAGCATGAATAATAAACCTTTATCATGATATAAGGAAATAAATAATAACTTTATTATTGCCTCTAGGGCATATTTCCTTCAGTCTCCCACTTGCACTAGAGTCAATAATCTAGATTACACAGTAATGATTCTAACACCCATGGAGCTTTGGTGCTGATCATGTTTTGCTCGTGGAAGAGGCTTAGTCAACGGGTCTGCTACATTCAGCACCGTATGTATCTTGCAAATCTCTATGTCTCCCACCTGGACTAGATCTCGTATGGAATTGAAGCGTCTCTTGATGTGTTTGGTTCTCTTGTGAAATCTGGATTCCTTTGTGTAGCGACCAGACCCGAATGGATCAAGTCTACTGTGCTCCGGTGTCATCCCTGGATCACTAAAGCTGACACCACGCAGTACATCGAAGGATTTATAGAGAGTGGCAATCACACACTTATTACATCGATGTCTCCGAAGAGAACTTATTACATAAATATGGCTTAAGGCCATCTAATATCAATAACAGCGGAAGACTTGGAAGGTAAATGGGTCCATCAACTCCAACAGCATCACCGAGTATAGAACCACGACCTAAAAGCACCTTAATCGTCATCTGAAAAGTGTGCAACATTAACGTTGCAGCCCGAAACGGGTCAGCACATGGAATATGCTGGCAAGGTAACACATAGAGAATGATGGAATGAAACAGCTATACTATATGCATATTTGGCTAGTGGAAAGCTCTATGGTTACTGTTTTGCGTAAAGCCAGTTTTTCCCTACTGCAAAGGAATAAATTTATTTAACTATTATGGTGGTTGTTAAACATTGAGAATGGTTGACAACATCCTCAATCCCAATTAAAAGTGGACAATTAAAACCCAACAATATTAATTAGAAGTAACATGATGAGATTCACATGATATTCAAGTACTAGATACTCAAGATGTCCATAACCAGGGACACGGCTAATCATGATTAGTTTGTTACAGTCTGCAGAGGTTTGCGCACTTTTCCCCACAAGACTCGATCGCCTCCGTTGGATTTCTCGCACTACAGGATGTTTGAGAAACGGATGACCGAGACATAGTCTTTCAGAAGCGCTAGCACCTTACGATGGAGTAGACCGTACCACCTACATCCCCTACATCTGCTAGTCTGCCCCTATAAGAGTTCGCACGACTTAGTCAACTATGCCAGAGCCCATATTGGCTTGTGGCTGCACACGTAAGTATTTAGCATGAAAGATCTTATGATCCCTTTGATCCTGGGTGGCGGTCCATAAAAAAAAACAGGCAAGTCCTGATAGACATCAGGTGCCTCAATCCACCCAGATGTGTGTTTAAGTTGCCACCTTAGATAAACCATTAAAATTATCAATCTCACATCTGTCATGGATATCACTCACCCAATCCACGTCTACTAGCATAGCATGGCATAATAAGCAAACGTAGAAGTAACTCCCAAAGGTTTCATAGTAACAGGTAATAGGTACTACCTCATCTACTTCCCATCCCACAATTTAATTAGATCCTAATCATGCAATGTGTGAGGATGGATCTAGTGCAATAAAACCGGGTTGTAGAAAAGGTATGATCAAAGTGTTACTTGCCTTGCTGATGATCCGCGAGTCCTAGGGATTCGAAGTAACAGGCGGCGCAATCCGGGTAATATATCGCAGACAAACAACAAGCATACAATAAGTACTCATCTAGTGCATAGGTAAAACTCGAACAAGAGATCGAACCAGATAGTTCAACTTAAGAACTCCGGTTGCAAAGAAAGAAAGAACCGAACAAAGAAACCGAAAACAAACGGCGGAAGAAAACAACTCGGTTCTAGCAAGTTGAAACTAGGTCAAATTTTACCATAGCAAAAACTTAGTTAAAGTTGATTAGTCGGAACAGCGGTTTTGGAACGAAACTCCAGGCGCTTGAATCACCTGATTCCGATAAACGAGCGAGAAGATAGACTAGAACGAAGATCGGAACTGAGATCGCGATCGCAGAATAAATCCGACGAGAAGAAAAAGAAGAACGGTTAAAGGAATGGACGTTCGTTAACCTAGAAGAATCCGGTGATCACGTTCGTTAGGACGAACGGTCTGGTGAACGGTCTCTAGGCAACTAAATCGGAAAAGAAAACGAATCCGATCTAGGGTTTCGAGAAAAGAAAACCGAACGAAAAACTGATCTAGAAAACCGGAACGGTTTAGAGAAGAAAAGAATCGGAAAGATTTAGAAGAAAACCGATCCGAAGAAAAGAAATAGAGATGCGGCGCGGTACCTCCGGCGAGGGGCTCCGGCGGCGGCGAGCAAGGGCGGCGGCGGCTAAGGGCGGCTGCGGCGCTAGGCACTAGGGCGACGGTGGCGCGTGACGCAGGGCGGCGACGCGGGGCAAGGCGCGGGGCAAGCCTCGGCTTGGGGCTTGGGGCTTGCTGTGAGTTTAGAGGGGGGTGCTTGGGTATATAAAGAGGGGAGGGGAGACTTGGGGGAGGGGACAAGAAATAAGAATAGGACAAGGAATCCTAAAAGAAAAAGGCAAACGGAGTCCAACTAGGACTCCTAGGCGGCGGCGGCGGCTCCCTGCGCCTGGGCGCGCTAGGCGCGGCGCGCGGCTTGGCCTAGCCCGGCCGGCTGCTGGGCCGTGGCCCAGGGGCACTGGAATTTTTTTTTAAAATAGGTTTCACGCGCAGAAAAGAAAACAGAAAAGAGAACTAAACGAACTCCAAAACTTCTAAAGTAAATTTTCCCCGACTCCTAAAAATAAGTCGAACAAAAGGAACTTTCTCCGGGCCTAAAATGCAATTTTTGAAAACGCGCATTTTTTCCTATCCAAATAAAAGGCAAATAAACTCCGATAAATCCAATGATCCTTTTTTCGAAATTTGAGAAAACTCAAATATGAAAATGACGAAATCTCCAACTCTCTCCGCGGGTCCTTGAGTTGCGTGAAATTTCTAGGATCGGCAAAATGCAAGAAAATATGATATGCATGATGATCTAGTGTATAACATTCCAAATTGAAAATTTGGGATGTTACAAACCTACCCCCCTTAAGATGAATCTCGCCCTCGAGATTCGGGTTGGCTAGAAAATAGGTGAGGGTGGTCCTTGAGCAAATCTTCTTCTCTCTCCCAGGTGGCTTCATCCTCTGAGTGGTGGTTCCACTGAACTTTGCAAAACTTGATAACCTTGTTGCAGGTAACTCTGCTGGCACACTCGAGAATTTTGACTGGTTTCTCCTCATACGTTAAGTCGTCCTTCAACTGAATCGCTTCAAGCGGCACTGTATCTCTTAATGGTACCTCCGCCATCTCGGCGTGACATTTCTTCAGCTGAGAAACATGGAATACGTCATGAACTCCTGACAGTCCCTCTGGTAATTCCAACTTATACGCGACTTCTCCCATACGTTGCAAGATCTTATACGGGCCAACGAAACGCGGTGCTAATTTTCCCTTAACTCCAAAGCGCTTAACTCCTCGAAGTGGGGATACTCGGAGATACACTCTGTCTCCGGTCTCGTAAACTGTCTCCTTGTGTTTAGAATCTGCGTAGCTCTTCTGCCTGGTCTGGGCTACCTTGAGCCTATCGCGAATCAACTTCACCTCCTGTTCAGACTCCTTAATCAAATCTGGTCCAAAGAATTGACGGTCTCCAACTTCGTCCCATGACAACGGTGTCCTGCACCTTCTTCCGTACAAAGCTTCGAAAGGTGCCATCTTCAAAATGGTTTGGTAACTGTTGTTATAGGAAAACTCCGCATACGGCAAGTTATCGTCCCAACTAGATCCATAATCTAGTGCACAAGCTCTCAGCATATCTTCCAAAATCTGATTGACTTTGTCGGTCTGTCCATCTGTTTGCGGATGAAAAGCGGTGCTGAACTCTAGCCTAGTTCCCAAAGTTTCATGCATCTGATTCCAAAACTTTGAGGTAAATTGGGTTCCTCTGTCTGATACAATACTCCTTGGAACTCCATGCAAAAAAATGATCCTAGTCATGTATATCTTTGCCAACTTAGCACTAGTGTAAGTGGTCTTAACTGGAATGAAATGTGCTACCTTCGTCAAACGATCAACTACTACCCATATCGAGTCATAGCCCGTCTTCGTCCTGGGTAGTCCTGTGATAAAATCCATGCCTATCTTATCCCACTTCCATTCGGGTATCGGCGATGGTTGTAACAATCCGGCTGGCTTCTGATGTTCTGCCTTCACTCTATGACATACGTCACAAACTGCTACATATGCTGCAATATCCTTCTTCATTCCGGTCCACCAGAATGTCTCCTTCAAATCCAAATACATCTTGGTATTTCCTGGGTGAATCGAATATGGTGAATCATGTGCCTCTTGTAGAATCAACTTCCTGATCTCCGGGCAGTGGCGGAGCTACGTGCAGCTCTGGGGTGGCCACTGCCCCCCCCCCCAGCCGTAGCCTAATTACTGAAGGAATTTTTTTAGAGGGTTATATTAAGAAGAGTTTAGTCATTTGGCCACCCCAAAGATGTGTATTTTTGTTTGCCCCCCCTGAGATCTTGTGCTAGCTCCGCCACAGTCTCCGGGTCATTTGGCACATAAACACGGTCCTCAAACCATAGGGTATCGTGCTCATCCTCACGAAATCCCTTTGCTTTTCCTTTGCTTAGTTTCTCCTTTATAGAAGCAATTTCCTTGTCAGATTTTTGAGCTTCTCTGATTTTATCCATCAATGTTGACTGAATCTCCAATGCTGCTACATAACCTTTCGGGACTATCTCTAAACTTAGTTCACGAAGGTTTTCTGCTAAATCCTTGGGTATTTCTCCCGTCATCAACGTATTGACATGGCTCTTGCAGCTCAATGCGTCAGCTACTACATTAGCTTTTCCGGGATGGTAATTCAATCTCATATCATAATCCTTGATGAGCTCCAACCATCTCCTTTGTCTGAGATTCAACTCCTTCTGCGTGAAAATGTACTTCAAACTCTTGTGATCCGTGTACACCTCATAATGATTTCCAATGCGGAAATGTCTCCATGTCTTCAATGCATGCACTACGGCTGCTAACTCCAAATCATGTGTGGCGTAATTCAATTCGTGAGGCTTCAGTTGTCGTGAAGCATACGAAACAACTCTACCTTCCTGCATAAGCACTGCTCCAAGTCCTTGACGTGAAGCGTCGCAATACACCTCATAATCCTTGGTCTGATCTGGGAAAATCAATACTGGTGAGGTAACCAAACGTTTCTTCAACTCCTGAAAACTAGCCTCACACTCCTCAGTCCATTTGAGTTGGTATCCTTCTTCAACAACTCCGTCATAGGCTTTGCAATCTTTGAAAAATTCTCAATGAATCTCCGGTAGTATCCCGCGAGTACAAGAAAACTCCGGATCTCTCCAACTGTCGTTGGTGCTTCCCATTTGGTTACGGTCTCAACCTTTGTGGGGTCAACTGCTATCCCTTCTCCGGATATAACGTGTCCAAGGAATCCTACTTCCTTCAACCAAAACTCACATTTGCTAAATTTGGCATATAACTGATGTTCCCTTAGTTTCTCCAAAACCAAACGCAAATGTTCCTTATGCTCTTCTTCATTCTTCGAATAAACCAGGATATCATCAATGAACACTACGACGAACTTATCCAAAAATTCCATAAACACCTTGTTCATCATGTTCATAAAATAGGCAGGCGCGTTAGTCAATCCAAATGACATAACGGTATACTCATACAATCCATATCTCGTGGTGAATGCTGTCTTAGGTATGTCCTGCTCTCGAATCTTCAACTGGTGGTACCCTGATCGCAAATCGATCTTGGAAAACACTTTAGCTCCTTGCAAACGATGAAACAGATCATTTATCATTGGCAGTGGGTACTTGTTCTTGATGGTTACTTCATTCAATCCACAGTAATCAACAACCATCCTTAATGATCCATCCTTCTTCTCCACTAGAAGTACGGGTGATCCCCAAGGCGAAGAACTTGGGCGAATGTAACCTTTCTCCAATAACTCCTTAATCTGATTCTTAATTTCCACCAAATCCTTTGCTAGCATCCGGTATGGTCTCTTTGATATTGGGCCTGTACCTGGCAACAACTCAATCAAAAACTCAATGTCTCTATCCGGTGGCATGCCTGGCAACTCTTCAGGAAATACGTCAGGAAAATCCTTTACCACTGGTACTTCCTCCTGCACAACTCCTGTTAGGCAATTCACTTGTGTCCTATTTGGCACATGCCGGGATACATACTTGATCCTTCTTCCTTCTGGCGTTGTGAGCAAAATTGACTTACTAGCACAATCGATGTTTCCTCCATACATCGACAACCAATCCATGCCTAATATCACATCCAATCCTTGAGATTCCAGTACTATTAGGTCTGAGGGAAAAACATAGTTACCAATCCTTAATGGTAAATCCGGGGTCACGTCTCAGAGGCATCTGAGGGTTTAGAAAAGACGAGAAATAAGAATAGAATGAGGTCTAAAGAGAAAATACTACCCCAATGCACATGAGCAAGATCACTTCATTCAATCAAACAAGGGCTTACAATCGATCTAGCTATCGCAAAAGTGCTCGAACTATAGTGTTTACATGGGGGAAAATACTGCTAATAGTTGGTGGTCATCTAGAAATTTGAACCGGTGGAAGACTCCATGATGTCCGCTCCAGCTTCGTCTTCAAATTCGGGTTCACTTGGATCCGAATCGGTGTCGTCGGTGATGATGTAATTATCTGGGCATGCGACGTACATGTCTTCCTTCCTGGATGCTAACTCCCTCCTGAGTTCTTCAATCTCTTGCTTAAGATCGCAGTTGTGTCTTGCTAGAGCTACGATCTCGTCCATGTAGTCCTTGCGTGTAGCCTTCAGTTCTCCTTCTATCTCGATGATCCTTGCCTTCGCATTCTTCAACTCTATCATATCGTTGCACATCTGGTTCTCATGGCGTCGAATGTGCTGGTTTAACTCCTGGATAAAAGCTGCAATGGATCTATCCTTCTTGGTGATGATTAACTCCCATTGTTCATCTCGGCGTTCGCAAATCTGGTAGATAGTGTCCTTGAGGTCTTCTTGATAAACTTCTCCAATGCGTCCTATGGTGATATGGGCTGCCATGCTCTTTCCTAGACTCCAAGTTGGTGCATTGAAAACACTATCTATGGGCTTCGTGATTGGCACGAATGTCCTTCCCAGAACGTGAGCTTGAATCTTCCAGCGCTCCTCTTCAGGCAGAGTGGCGTTGAAGGTTCCCGTGGAACTTGGTAATCCAATGTTTAGGTACTTGGTGACTTCCTTCAAGTGAAATCCAAAAGGTGTGCCTTCATCCGGTTGAGCATACTTAATCTTCGCGTCCTTCATCCTAAAGAGTAGAAAAGATAAGGAGTTAGAAAATGAGGAGAGAATAGTGATCTATGGCTTTAACTTAGTGGTCGTGTCCTACAGTCAGCGTGTGCTCTGATACCATCTCTGTAGCGACCAGACCCGAATGGATCAAGTCTATTGTGCTCCGGTGTCATCCCTGGATCAGTAATGCTGACACCACACAGTACATCGAAGGATTTATAGCAGAGTGGCAATCACACACTTATTACATCGATGTCTCCGAAGAGAACTTATTACATAAATATGGCTTAAGGCCATCTAATATCGATAACAGCGGAAGACTTGGAAGGTAAATTGGTCCATCAACTCCAATGGCATCACCGAGTATAGAACCACGACCTAAAAACACCTTAATCGTCGTCTGAAAAGTCTGCAACATTAACGTTGCAGCCTGAAACGGGTCAGCACATGGAATATGCTGGCAAGGTAACACATAGAGAATGATGGAATGAAACAGCTATACTATATGCATATTTGGCTGGTGGAAAGCTCTATGGTTACTGTTTTGCGTAAAGCCAGTTTTTCCCTACTGCAAAGGAATAAATTTATTTAACTATTATGGTGGTTGTTAAACATTGAGAATGGTTGACAGCATCCTCAATCCCAATTAAAAGTGGACAATTAAAACCCAACAATATTAATTAGAAGTAACATGATGAGATTCACATGATATTCAAGTACTAGATACTCAAGATGTCCATAACCGGGGACACGGCTAATCATGATTAGTTTGTTACACTCTGCAGAGGTTTGCGCACTTTTCCCCACAAGACTCGATCGCCTCCGTTGGATTTCTCGCACTACAGGATGTTTGAGAAACGGATGACCGAGACATAGTCTTTCAGAAGCGCTAGCACCTTACGATGGAGTAGACCGTACCACCTACATCCCCTACATCTGCTAGTCTACCCCTATAAGAGTTCGCACGACTTAGTCAACTATGCCAGAGCCCATATTGGCTTGTGGCTGCACACGTAAGTATTTAGCATGAAAGATCTTATGATCCCTTTGAACCTGGGTGGCGGTCCATAAAAAAAACAGGCAAGTCCTGATAGACATCAGGTGCCTCAATCCACCCAGATGTGTGTTTAAGTTGCCAGCTTAGATAAACCACTAAAATTATCAATCTCACATCTGTCATGGATATCACTCACCCAATCCACGTCTACTAGCATAGCATGGCATAATAAGCAAACATAGAAGTAACTCCCAAAGGTTTCATAGTAACAGGTAATAGGTACTACCTCATCTACTTCCCATCCCACAATTTAATTAGATCCTAATCATGCAATGTGTTTGGATGGATCTAATGCAATAAAACTAGGTTGTAGAAAAGGTATGATCAAAGTGTTACTTGCCTTGCTGATGATCCGCGAGTCCTAGGGATTCGAAGTAACAGGCGGCGCAATCCGGGTAATCTATCACAGACAAACAACAAGCATACAATAAGTACTCATCTAATGCACAGGTAAAACTCGAACAAGAGATTGAACCAGATAGTTCAACTTAAGAACTCCGGTTGCAAAGAAAGAAAGAACCGAACAAAGAAACTGAAAACAAACGGCGGAAGAAAACAACTTGGTTCTAGCAAGTTGAAACTAGGTCAAATTTTACCGTAGCAAAAACTTAGTTAAAGTTGATTAGTCAGAATGGCGGTTTCGAAACGAAACTCCAGGCGCTTGAATCACCTGATTCCGATAAACGAGCGAGAAGATAGACTAGAACGAAGATCGGATCTGAGATCGCGATCGCGGAATAAATCCGACGAGAAGAAAAAGAAGAACGGCTAAATGAATGGACGTTCGTTAACCTACAAGAATCCGGTGATCACGTTCGTTAGGACGGACGGTCCGGCGAACGGTCTCTAGGCAACTAAATCGGAAAAGAAAACGAATCCGATCTAGGGTTGCGAGAAAAGAAAACCGAACGAAAAACCGATCTAGAAAACCGGAACGGTTTAGAGAAGAAAAGAATCGAAAATATTTAGAAGAAAACTGATCCGAAGAAAAGAAATGGAGATGCGGCGCGGTACCTCCGGCGAGGTCTCCGGCGAGGGGCTCCGGCGGCGGGGAGCAAGGGCGGCGGCGGCTAAGGGCGGCGGCGGCGCTAGGCACTAGGGGCGACGGCGGCGCGTGACGTAGGGCGGCGGCGCGGGGCAAGGCGCAGGGCAAGGCGCGGCTTGGGGCTTGGGGCTTGGTGTGAGTTTAGAGGGGGGGGGGGGTGCTTGGGTATATAAAGAGGGGAGGGGAGAGTTGGGGGAGGGGACAAGAAATAAGAATAGGAGAAGGAATCCTAAAAGAAAAAGGCAAACGGAGTCCAATTAGGACTCCTAGGCGGCGGCGGCGGCTCCCTGCGCCTGGGCACGCTAGGCGCGGCGTGCGGCTTGGCCTGGCCCGGCCGGCTGCTGGGCCGTGGCCCAGGGGCGCTGGAATTTTTTTTATTTTTTTTAAATCGGTTTCGCGCACAGAAAAAAAATAGAAAAGAGAACTAAACGAACTCCAAAACTTCTAAAGTAAATTTTCCCCAACTCCTAAAAATGAGGCGAACAAAATGAAATTTCTCCGGGCCTAAAATGCAATTTTTGAAAACGTGCATTTTTTCCTATCCAAATAAAAGGCAAATAAACTCCGATAAATCCAATGATCCTTTTTTCGAAATTTGAGAAAACTCAAATATGAAAATGACGAAATCTCCAACTCTCTCCGCGGGTCCTTGAGTTGCGTGAAATTTCTAGGATCGGCAAAATGCAAGAAAATATGATATGCATGATGATCTAGTGTATAACATTCCAAATTGAAAATTTGGGATGTTACACTTTGGCAAGGCAATTGCACGAGTATTGTCACAAAAGATTTTCATTGGACCCGATGCACTAGGTATGACACCTAGATCGGATATGAACTCCTTCATCCAGACTCCTTCGTTTGCTGCTTCTGAAGCAGCTATGTACTCCACTTCACATGTAGATCCCGCCACGACGCTTTGTTTAGAACTGCACCAACTGACAGCTCCACCGTTTAATGTAAACACATATCCGGTTTGCGACTTAGAATCGTCCGGATCAGTGTCAAAGCTTGCATCAACGTAACTGTTTACGATGAGCTCTTTGTCACCTCCATATACGAGAAACATATCCTTAGTCCTTTTCAGGTATTTCAGGATGTTCTTAACCGCTGTCCAGTGATCCACTCCTGGATTACTTTGGTACCTCCCCGCTAAACTTATAGCAAGGCACACATCAGATCTGGTACACAGCATTGCATACATGATAGAGCCTATGGCTGAAGCATAGGGAACATCTTTCATTTTCTCTCTATCTTCTGCAGTGGTCGGGCATTGAGTCTGACTCAACTTCACACCTTGTAACACATGCAAGAACCCTTTCTTTGCTTGATCCATTTTGAACTTCTTCAAAATCTTGTCAAGGTATGTGCTTTGTGAAAGTCCAATTAAGCGTCTTGATCTATCTCTATAGATCTTTATGCCTAATATGTAAGCAGCTTCACCAAGGTCTTTCATTGAAAAACTCTTATTCAAGTATCCCTTTATGCTGTCCAGAAATTCTATATTATTTCCAATCAGTAATATGTCATCCACATATAATATCAGAAATGCTACAGAGCTCCCACTCACTTTCTTGTAAATACAGGCTTCTCCGAAAGTCTGTATAAAACCAAATGCTTTGATCACACTATCAAAGCGTTTATTCCAACTCCGAGAGGCTTGCACCAGTCCATAAATGGATCGCTGGAGCTTGCACACTTTATTAGCTCCCTTTGGATCGACAAAACCTTCCGGTTGCATCATATACAACTCTTCTTCCAGAAATCCATTCAGGAATGCAGTTTTGACATCCATCTGCCAAATTTCATAATCATAAAACGCAGCAATTGCTAACATGATTCGGACAGACTTAAGCATCGCTACGGGTGAGAAGGTCTCATCGTAGTCAACCCCTTGAACTTGTCGAAAACCTTTTGCGACAAGTCGAGCTTTGTAGACAGTAATTTTGTCGTTAGCGTCAGTCTTCTTCTTGAAGATCCATTTATTCTCGGGCAAGTCAACCAAAGTCCATACTTTGTTCTCATACATGGATCCCATCTCAGATTTCATGGCTTCAAGCCATTTTGCAGAATCTGGGCTCACCATCGCTTCTTCATAGTTCGTAGGTTCATCATGATCTAGCAGCATGATTTCCAGAACAGGATTACCGTACCACTCTGGCGCGGATCTCACTCTGGTTGATCTACGAGGTTCAGTAGTATCTTGTCCTGAAGTTTCATGATCAGTATCATTAGCTTCCTCACTAATTGGTGTAGGTGTCGCAGAAACAGTTTTCTGTGATGTACTACTTTCCAATAAGGGAGTAGGTACAGTTACCTCATCAAGTTCTACTTTCCTCCCACTCACATCTTTCGAGAGAAACTCCTTCTCCAGAAAGTTTCCGAATTTAGCAACAAAAGTCTTGCTTTCGGATCTGTGATAGAAGGTGTATCCAATAGTTTCCTTTGGATATCCTATGAAGACACATTTCTCCGATTTGGGTTCGAGCTTATCAGGTTGAAGCTTTTTCACATAAGCATCGCAGCCCCAAACTTTCAGAAATGACAACTTTGGTTTCTTGCCAAACCATAGTTCATAAGGCGTCGTCTCAACGGATTTCGATGGTGCCCTATTCAACGTGAATGCGGCCGTCTCTAAAGCACAACCCCAAAACGATAGCGGTAAATCAGTAAGAGACATCATAGATCGCGCCATATCTAGTAAAGTACGATTACGACGTTCGAACACACCATTACGCTATGGTGTTCCGGGTGGCGTGAGTTGCGAAACTATTCTGCATTGTTTCAAATGTACACCAAACTCGTAACTCAAATATTCTCCTCCACGATCAGATTGTAGAAACTTTATTTTCTTGTTATGATGATTTTCAACTTCACTCTGAAATTCTTTAAACTTTTCAAATGTTTCAGACTTATGTTTCATTAAGTAGATATACCCATATCTGCTTAAGTCATCTGTGAAGGTGAGAAAATAACGATATCCGCCACGAGCCTCAATATTCATCGGACCACATACATCTGTGTGTATGATTTCCAACAAATCTGTTGCTCTCTCCATAGTACCGGAGAACGGTGTTTTAGTCATCTTGCCCATGAGGCACGGTTCGCAAGTACCAAGTGATTCATAATCAAGTGGTTCCAAAAGTCCATCAGTATGGAGTTTCTTCATGCGCTTTACACCGATATGACCTAAACGGCAGTGCCACAAATAAGTTGCACCATCATTATCAACTCTGCATCTTTTGGCTTCAACATTATGAATATGTGTGTCACTACTATCGAGATTCAATAAGAATAGACCACTCTTCAAGGGTGCATGACCATAAAAGATATTACTCATATAAATAGAACAACCATTATTCTCTGATTTAAATGAATAACCGTCTCGCATCAAACAAGATTCAGATATAATGTTCATGCTCAATGCTGACACCAAATAACAATTATTTAGGTCTAATACTAATCCCGAAGGTAGATGTAGAGGTAGCGTGCCGACCGCGATCACATCGACTTTGGAACCGTTTCCCACGCGCATCGTCACCTCGTCCTTAGCCAATCTTCGATTAATCCGTAGTCCCTGTTTCGAGTTGCAAATATTAGCAACAGAACCAGTATCAAATACCCAGGTGCTACTGCGAGCATTTAGTAAGGTACACATCAATAACATGTATATCACATATACCTTTGTTCACCTTGCCATCCTTCTTATCCGCCAAATACTTGGGGCAGTTCCGCTTCCAGTGACCAGTCTGCTTGCAGTAGAAGCACTCAATTTCAGGCTTAGGTCCAGACTTGGGTTTCTTCTCTTGAGCAGCAACTTGCTTGATGTTCTTCTTGAAGTTCCCCTTATTCTTCCCTTTGCCCTTTTTCTTGAAACTAGTGGTCTTGTTGACCATCAACACTTGATGCTCCTTTTTGATTTCTACCTCCGCAGCTTTCAGCATTGCGAAGAGCTCGGGAATAGTTTTATTCATCCCTTGCATATTATAGTTCATCACGAAGCTCTTGTAGCTTGGTGGCAGTGATTGGAGAATTCTGTCAATGACGCAATCATCTGGAAGATTAACTCCCATCTGAATCAAGTGATTATTATACCCAGACATTTTGAGTATATGCTCACTGACAGAACTGTTCTCCTCCATCTTGCAGCTATAGAACTTATTGGAGACTTCATATCTCTCAATCCGGGCATTTGCTTGAAATATCAACTTCAACTCCTGGAACATCTCATATGCTCCATGACGTTCAAAACGTCGTTGAAGTCCCGATTCTAAGCCGTAAAGCATGGCACACTGAACTATCGAGTAGTCATCAGCTTTGCTCTGCCAGACGTTCATAACATCTGGTGTTGCTCCAGCAGTAGGCCTGGCACCCAGCGGTGCTTCCAGGACGTAATTCTTCTGTGCAGCAATGAGGATAATCCTCAAGTTATGGACCCAGTCCGTGTAATTGCTACCATCATCTTTCAACTTTGCTTTCTCAAGGAACGCATTAAAATTCAACAGAACAACAACACGGGCCATCTATCTACAATCAAACATACATAAGCAAGATACTATCAGGTACTAAGTTCATGATAAATTTAAGTTCAATTAATCAAATTACTTAAAGAACTCCCACTTAGATAGACATCCCTCTAATCCTCTAAGTGATCACGTGATCCAAATCAACTAAACCATGTCCGATCATCACGTGAGATGGAGTAGTTTCATTGGTGAACATCAATATGTTGATCATATCTACTATATGATTCACACTCGACCTTTCAGTCTCTGTGTTCCGAGGCCATATCTGTATATGCTTGGCTCGTCAAGTATAACCTGAGTATTCTGCGTGTGCAACTGTTTTGCACCCGTTGTATTTGAACGTAGAACCTATCACACCCGATCATCACGTGGTGTCTCAGCACGAAGAACTTTCGCAACGGTGCATACTCAGGGAGAACACTTCTTGATAACTTTAGTGAGAGATCATCTTATAATGCTACCGTCAATCAAAGCAAGATAAGATGCATAAAAGATAAACATCACATGCAATCAATATAAGTGATATGATATGGCCATCATCATCTTGTGCGTGTGATCTCCATCTCCGAAGCACCGTCATGATCACCATCATCACCGGCGCGACACCTTGATCTCCATCGTAGCATCGTTGTCGTCTCGCCAATCTTATGCTTCCACGACTGTCGCTACCGTTTAGTGATAACGTAAAGCATTACAACGCGATTGCATTGCATACAATAAAGCGACAACCATATGGCTCCTGCCAGTTGCCGATAGCTTGGTTACAAAACATGATCATATCATATAATAAAATTCAGCATCATGTCTTGACCATATCACATCACAACTTGCCCTGCAAAAACAAGTTAGACGTCCTCTACTTTGTTGTTGCAAGTTTTACGTGGCTGCTACGGGCTTAAGCAAGAACCAATCTTACCTACGCATCAAAACCACAACGATAGTTTGTCAAGTTGGTGCTGTTTTAACCTTCGCAAGGACCGGGCGTAGCCACACTCAGTTCAACTAAAGTTGGAGAAACTGTCACCCGCAAGCCACCTATGTGCAAAGCACGTCGGGAGAACCGGTCTCGCGTAAGCGTACGCGTAATGTCGGTCCGTGCCGCTTCATCCAACAATACCGCCGAACCAAAGTATGACATGCTGGTAAGCAGTATGACTTATATCGTGCACAACTCACTTGTGTTCTACTCGTGCATATAACATCAACACATAAAACCTAGGCTCGGATGCCACTGTTGGGGAACGTAGTAATTTCAAAAAAATTCCTACGCACACGCAAGATCTTGGTGATGCATAGCAACGAGAGGGGAGAGTGTGATCTACGTACCCTTGTAGATCGACAACGGAAGCGTTTGGTTGATGTAGTCGTACGTCTCCACGGCCCGACCGATCAAGCACCGAAACTACGTCACCTCCGAATTCTAGCATACGTTCAGCTCGATGACGATCCCCGGACTCCGATCCAGCAATGTGTCGGGGAAGAGTTCCGTCAGCACGACGGCGTGGTGATGATCTTGATGTACTACTGTCGCAGGGCTTCGCCTAAGCACCGCTACAATATTATCGAGGACTATGGTGGCAAGGGGCGCCGCACACGGCTAAGAATAAGATCACGTGGATCAACTTGTGTTCCTCTGGGGTGCCCCTGCCTCCGTATATAAAGGCTCAAAGGGGGGAAGCCGGCCGGCCATCATAGGCGCACCAGGAGGAGTCCTACTCCCTCCGGGAGTAGGACTTCTCCCCCCAATCCTAGTTGGAATAGGATTCACGAGGTGGAAAAGAGAGAGAGAGAAGGAGGGGGGCGCCGCCCCCCTCTCTCCTTGTCCTATTCGGACTAGGGGGGAGGGGCACGCGGCCCAGCCCTGGCCGCCTCTCCTCTTCTTCCACCAAGGCCCACTAAGGCCCATATAGCTCCCGGGGGGTTCCGGTAACCTCCCGGTACTCCGGTAAAATCCCGATTTCACCCGGAACACTTCCGATATCCAAACATAGGCTTCAAATATATCAATCTTTATGTCTCGACCATTTCGAGACTCCTCGTCATGTCCTTGATCTCATCCGAGACTCCGAACAACTTTTGGTACATCAAAACGTATAAACTCATAACATAACTGTCATCGAAACCTTAAGCGTGCGGACCCTACGGGTTCGAGAACAATGTAGACATGACCGAGACATGTCTCTGGTCAATAACCAATAGCGGGACCTGGATGCCCATTTTGGCTCCTACATATTCTACGAAGATCTTTATCGGTCAGACCGCATAACAACATACGTTGTTCCTTTTGTCATCGGTATGTTACTTGCCCGAGATTCGATCGTCGGTATCCAATACCTAGTTCAATCTCGTTACCGGCAAGTCTCTTTACTCGTTCCGTAATACATCATCTCGCAACTGACTCATTAGTTGCATTGCTTGCAAGGCTTAAGTGATGTGCATTACCGAGAGGGCCCAGAGATACCTCTCTGATGATCGGAGTGACAAATCCTAATCTCGAAATACATCAACCCAACATGTACCTTCGGAGACACATGTAGAGCACCTTTATAATCACCCAGTTACGTTGTGACGTTTGGTAGCACACAAAGTGTTCCTCCGGCACACGGGAGTTACATAATCTCATAGTCATAGGAACATGTATAAGTCATGAAGAAAGCAATAGCAACATACTAAACGATCGGGTGCTAAGCTAATGGAATGGGTCATGTCAATTAGATCATTCAACTAATGATGTGATCCCGTTAATCAAATGACAACTCTTTGTCCATGGTTAGGGAACATAACCATCTTTGATTAACGAGCTAGTCAAGTAGAGGCATACTAGTGACACTCTCTTTGTCTATGTATTCACACATGTATTATGTTTCTGGTTAATACAATTCTAGCATGAATAATAAACCTTTATCATAATATAAGGAAATAAATAATAACTTTATTATTGCCTCTAGGGAATATTTCCTTCAGTGATGCCTATATACATGATCATACCTAGATATTCTCATAACTATGCTCAATTATGTCAATTGATCAACAGTAATTTGTTCACCCACCGTAGAATACTTATGCTCTCGAGAGAAGCCACTAGTGAAACCTATGGCCCTCGGGTCTATCTTTATCATATCAATCTCCTATTACTTAGTTATTTACTTTGCTATTTACTTTGCCTTTATTTTACTTTGCATCTTTATCATAAAAATATCAAAAACATTATCTTATCATATCTATCAGATCTCACTCTCGTAAGTGGCCCTATACGGATTGACAACCCCTATATGCGTTGGTTGCGAGGATTTATTTGTTTTGTGCAGGTGCGAGGGACTCGCGCGTAGCCTCCTACTGGATTGATACCTTGGTTGTCAAAAAATGAGGGAAATACTTACGCTACTTTGCTGCATCATCCCTTCCTCTTCGGGGAAAACCAACGCAGTGCTAAAAGAGGTAGCACGCGCCCAGGGGGTTAGGCGCCCCCTGCCTCGTGGCCACCTTGTTGGTTGCTTGACGTCCACTCCAAGTCCACTGGATCATGTTTGTTCAAAAAATCACGCTCCCGAAGGTTTCATTCCATTTGATATTCCTGTTCTGCGAAACACTGAAATAGGCAAAAAGCAGCAATTTGCACCAGGCCTTGGGTTAATAGGCTAGTCCCAAAAATAATCTAAAAGTGTAAAATAAAGCCATTTAATCTCCAAAACAGATAATATAATAGCATGGAACAATCAAAAATTATAGATACGTTGGAGACGTATCAACATCCCCAAGCTTAATTCATGCTCGTCCTCGAGTAGGTAAATGATAAAAAATAGAATTTTTGATGTGGAATGCTTTCTAGCATGTTCTTCAATGTATTTTTCTCTATTGTGGCATGGATGTTCAGATCCAAAAGATTCAAGATAAAAGTTTATTTTTGACATAAAAATAGTAATACTCCAAGTATGCTAATCAAGCAATTATGTCTTATCAAAATACCACAGCCAAAGAAAAATTATCCCTACAAAGTCATATAGTTTGGCCATGCTTCATTTTCGTCACACAAAATGCTCCCATCATGCACAACCCCGATGACAAGCCAAGCAATTGTTTCATACTTATCCTTTTCAAACTCTTTCAACTTTTACGCAATATATGAGCGCGAGCCATGGACATAGCACTATGGGTGGAATAGAATATGATGATTGAGGTTGTGTGAGAAGACAAAAAGGGAGAAAGTCTCACATTGACGCGACTAATCAATGGGCTATGGAGATGCCCACCGATTGATGTCAATGCAAGGAGTAGGGATTGCCATGCAATGAATGCACTAGAGCCATAAATATATGAAAGCTCATCAAAGAAACTAAGTGGGTGTGCATCCAACTTGCTTGCTCACGAAGACCTAGGGCATTTGAGGAAGCCCATCATTGGAATACACAAGCCAAGTTCTACAATGAAAAAATCCCACTAGTATATGAAAGTGACAAAATAAGAGACTCTCTATCATGAAGATCATGGTGCTACTTTGAAGCACAAGTGTGGAAAAATGATAGTAACATTGTCCCTTCTCTCTTTTTCTCTCATTTTTTTATTTGGGCCTTCTTCTCCTTTTTTATGGCCGTTTTTTTGTCCAGAGTCTCATCCCGACTTGTGGGGAATCATAGTCTCCATCATCCTTTCCTCACAGGGGACAATGTTCTAATGATGATCATCACACTTTTATTTACTTACAACTCAAGAATTAGAACAAAATATGACTATATGTGAATGCCTCCGGCAGTGTACCGGGATTGCGATGAATCAAGAGTGACATGTATGAAAAATTAAGCATGGTGGCTTTGCCACTAATACAATGTCAACTACATGATCATGAAAAGCAATATGACAATGATGATGCTTGTCATAATAAATGGAACGGTGGAAAGTTGCATGGCAATATATCTCAGAATGGCTATGGAAATGCGATAATAGGTAGGTATGGTGGCTGTTTTGAGGAAGATATAAGGAGGATTATGTGTGATAGAGCGTATCATATCACGGGGTTTGGATGCACCGGCGAAGTTTGCACCAACTCTCAAGGTGAGAAAGGGCGATGCATGGTACCGAAGAGGCTAGCAATGATGGTAGGGTGAGAGTGCGTATAATCCATGGACTCAACATTAGTCATAAAGAACTCACATACTTATTGCAAAAATCTACAAGTCAACAAAACCAAGCACTACGCGCATGCTCCTAGGGGGATAGATTGCTAGGGAAAGACCATCGCTCGTCCCCGACCGCCACTCATAAGGAAAGCAATCAATGAACACCCCATGCCTCAAATTTGTCACATAACGTTTACCATACGTGCATGCTACGGGACTTGCCAACTTCAACACAAGTATTCATCAATTTCACAATTACTCAACTAGCACACCTCTAATATTACCACCTTTATATCTCAAAACAACTATCGAGCATCCAACTTCTCTTAGCATTTAAAATTTATAACCAAAGTGAATTACCATGCTGTTCTAAAGGACTCTCAAAATGATATAAGTGAAGCACGAGAGATGATATGTCCAATTTTCATCATGCTTTTATATCTATATTTATTGCATTATGGGCTGTTATTACACATTATGTCACAATATTTATGCCTATTCTCTCTTATTTTACAAGGTTTACATGAAGAGGGGGAATGCCGGCAGCTGGAATTATGGGCTGGAAAAGGAGCAGATATTAGAGACCTATTCTGCACAGCTCCAAAAGTTATGAAACTTCACGGAAGTCATTTTTGGAATTAATAAAAAATACTGAACGGAGAAAGTTCTACAGGGGGCCCACACCCTGGCCACGAGGGTGGGGGGCGCGCCCCTGCCTCGTGGGCCCCTGGTGGCCCTCTGATGCCCATCTTCTGCTATATCAAGTCTTTCCTCGAGGAAAAAATCATAAGCAAGCTTTGGAGACGAAACTCCGCCGCCACGAGGTGGAACCTTGGCGGAACCAATCTAGGGCTCCGGCAGAGCTGTTCTGCCGGGGAAACTTCCCTCTGGGAGGGGAAATCATCACCATCGTCATCACCAACGTTCCTCTTATCGGGAGGGGGTCAACCTCCATCAACATCTTCACAAGCACTATCTCATCTCAAACCTTAGTTCATCTCTTATATCCAATCTTTGTATCCAAACCTCAGATTGGTACATGTGGGTTGCTAATAGTGTTGATTACTCCTTGTAGTTGATGCTGGTTGGTTTACTTGCTGGAAGATCATATGTTCAGATCCATTATGCATATTAATACCCCTCTAATTATGAACATGAATATGCTTTGTGAGTAGTTATGTTTGTTCCTGAGGACATGGGAGAAGTCTTGCTATAAGTAGTCATGTGAATTTGGTATTCATTCGGTATTTTGATAAGATGTATGTTGTCATCCCTCTAGTGGTGTCATGTGAACGTCGACTACATGAAACTTCACACCATTGTGTGGGCCTAGAGGGAGGCATTGGGAAGTAATAAGTAGATGATGGGTTGCTAGAGTGATAGAAGCTTAAACACTAGTTTATGCATTGCTTCGTAAGGGGCTGATTTGGATCCATATGTTTCATGCTATGGTTAGGTTTACCTTAATACTTCTGTTGTAGTTGAGGATAATTGCAATGGGGGTTAATCATAAGTGGGATGCTTGTCCAAGTAAGGACAGTACCCAAGCACCGGTCCACCCACATATCAAATTATCAAAGTACCGAATGCGAATCATATGAACGTGATGAAAACTAGCTTGACGATAATCCCCATGTGTCCTCGGGAGCGCTTTCCTTCATATAAGAGTTTGTCCAGGCTTGTCCTTTGCTACAAAAAGGATTGGGCCATCTTACTACACCTTATTTAATTTTATTACTTGCTACTCGTTACAAATTACCTTATCACAAAACTATCTATTACCGATAATTTCAGTGCTTGCAGAGAATACCTTACTGAAAACTGCTTATCATCTCCTTCTGCTCCTCGTTGGGTTCGACACTCTTACTTATCAAAAGGACTACGATAGATACGCTATACTTTGTGGGTCATCAAGAGATCAATTATTTCTATAAAATAAAACCACCGCCGTGCTCTAAAAGATATAAGCGAAGTACTAGAGCAAAAATTATCCAACTCAAAAGATATAAGTGAAGCACATAGAGTATTCTAATAAATTATAATTCATGTGTGTCTCTCCCAAAAGGTGTGTACATCAAGGATGATTGTGGTAAACTAAAAAGATAAGACTCAAATCATACAAGACGCTCCAAGCAAAACACATATCATGTGGTGAATAAAATATAGCTCCAAGTAAAGTTACCGATGGACGAAGACGAAAGAGGGAATGCCTTCCGGGGCATCCCAAAGCTTAGGATTTTGGTTGTCCTTGCATTTTACCTTGGGGTGCCTTGGGCATCCCCAAGCTCAGGCTCTTTCCACTCCTTGTTCCATAATCCATCAAATCTTTACCCAAAACTTGAAAACTTCACAACACAAAACTTAAAAGAAAATCTCCATGAGCTCCGTTAGTAAAAGAAAACAAACCACCACTTCAAGGTACTGTAATGAAATCATTATTTATTTATATTGGTGTTAAACCTACTGTATTCCAACTTTTCTATGGTTCATAAACTCTATTACTAGCCATAGATTCATCAAAATAAGCAAACAACACACGAAAAACAGAATCTGTCAAAAACAGAACAGTCTGTAGTAATCTATAGGTTTCGAATACATCTGGAACCCCAACAATTCTAAAATAAATTGCTGGACGTGAGGAATTTATCTATTAATCATCTGAAAAAAGAATTAACTAAATAGCACTCTCCAATAAAAAAAGGCAGCAAATCTCGTGAGCGCTAAAGTTTCTGTTTTTTACAGCAAGATCGCAAAGACTTTCCCCAAGTCTTCCCAAAGGTTCTACTTGGCACAAACAGTAATTAAAAGCATAAAACCACATCTAAACAGAGGCTAGATGAATTATTTATTTACTAAACAGAATAAGAAAGCAAGAAACAAAAATAAAATTGGGTTGCCTCCCAACATGTAACATCCCAAATTTTCAATTTGGAATGTTATACATTAGCTCATCACTGCATATCATAATTTATTTGCCTTTGGCTTTGATCCTAGAAATTCTACGCAACTCAAGGACCCACGGAGAGAGTTGGGTATTTCATTGTTTTCATATTTGAGTTTTCTCGAATTTTGAGAATAGGATCATTTGATTGTAATTATTTTATCATCAATTATTTCTATTACAAAAATATGAGAGATGGAATAAAATGACTTTCCCAAAATAAATAAATATTGAGGATTTAATAATAAAATCAAATAAGATTTTATTTCGGAGTTTTTCGGTATTTTATTTGAATTTAGGAAAAATGTGGGTTTTTCAAAATTGCATTTAGGCCCCAAAATTAATGTTCACCTTGTGCGGCCTGATTTTAGAAGCCCGGGAAAATTTATTTCGGGATTTTTGGAGTCCGTTTAGTATTTCTTTTATTCTTTTTTCTGCGCGTAATTATTTAAAAAAACGAACTGACCTAACGGGCCGTGTCCGACCTGGCCGGCTTTATAAGCCGGGGGAGGCCCAGCCGAAACCCCAGCCCGCGCGCCCCCAAAACCCTAGCACCCCGCCGCCTTGAGCCCCGCGCCGTCGCCGCCCGCCGCCGCCCTCCGCGCCACCGTTGCCGGAGCCGCCGCCCAACGCCTCGCCGATCCGCCGCCTGAGGTTGGCTCGATTTCCACGCCGCCGGTTTTCTCAAAAAACCATTCGGTTTTTCGTCGGTTTTTTTATTTCCATTTTTTTAAATAGATCGGTTTTTTCGATTTATTTAAATAGCGAGCGTTCGTCCGTTCGTTCGTTCTAGTGAACGTTCGTCGTTTTTCTTTCTCTCGGATTTAATCCGTGATTTTTCTGATCGCGATTCCTGATCCGATTTTCGTTTTAGTATAACTTTTCGCTCGTTTATTGGATTCAGGCGATTCAAGCGCCTGGAGTTTCGTCTCGAAACCCTCTATCCGTTTAACCAACTTAATCAAGTTTTTGCCACTGTAAAAATTGCCCTAGATCCAGAATAGTAAACGAAGCCTGTTTCTTTTGCCGTTTGACTTTCGTTGTTTCGTTTGATTTGATTCTTTTTGCAAACCGGAGTTCTTAAGTTGAACCTTCTGGTTAGATCTCTTATTTGAGTTTTACCTGTGCATTAGATGAATACTTATTGTATGCTTGTTTGTTTGTCTGCGAAAGAATACCCAGAGTGCGCCGCCTGTTACTTCGAATCTTTAGGTTTGGCGGATCATCAGCAAGACAAGTAACACTTTGATCATACCTCCTACTACCCAGTTTTATTGCATTAGATCAATCCTCAAACATTGCATGATTAGGATCTAATTAAATTGTGGGATGGGAAGTAGTTGAGGTAGTACCTATTACCTGTTATATTATCAAACCTTTGGTAGTTACTTCTACGTTTGCCTATTATGCCATGCTATGCTAGTGGACGTGGATTGGGTGAGTGATATCCATGACAGATGTGAGTTTGTTAATTAAGGGTTTATCTAAGGTGGCAACTTAAACACACATCTGGGTGGATTGAGGTACCTGGGTATTCCAGGATTGCCTGTTTTTCTTTGTGGACCGCCACCCAGGCCCAAAGGGATCATGAGATTTTTCATACTAGAAAGTTCCGTGTGCAGCCACAAGCTATTATGGGCTCCAGCATAGTTGATTAAGTCGTGCGAACTCTTATAGGGTAGACTAGCAGATGTAGGGGAAAGTAGGTGTAACGGTCTATGCATCGTAAGGTGCTAGCGCTTCTGAAAGACTATGTCTCGGTCATCCGTCTTCTCAAACACCATGTAGTGCGAGAAACCAAACGGAGGCGATCGAGTCTTGTCGGGAAAAGTGCGCAAACCTCTGCAGAGTGTATAAACTAATCATGGTTAGCCGTGTCCCCGGTTATGGACAACTTGAGTATCTAGTACTTGGATTATCATGTGAATCTCAACATGTTACTCTAAAATTTAATTTTGTTGGGTTTTGTTTAATGATGATGCTTAATTGGGATTGAGAATGTTGTCAACCATTCTCAATGTTTAACAACTACCATGATAGTTAATTAAAATGTATTCCTTTGTAGTAGGGAAAAATTGGCTTTACGCAAAACTGTAACCATAGAGCTTTCCACCAGCCAAATATGCATATAGTATAGCTGTTTCATTCCATTACTCTCTATGTGTTACCTTGCCAGCATATTCCATGTGCTGACCCATTTCGGGCTGCAACGTTAATGTTGCAGACTTTTCAGACGGCGATTAAGGAGTTTTTAGGTCGTGGTTCTATACTTAGTGATGCCGTTGGAGTTGATGGACTCACTTATCTTCCAAGCCTTTCGCTGTTATCGTTATTAGATGGCCTTAAGCCATATTTATTGTGATAAGTGCTCTATTGAGACACTCGATGTAATAAGTGTGTGATTGCTACTCTGTTATAAATCCTCCGAGTACTGTGTGGTGTCAGCATTACTGATCCAGGGATGACACCTGAGCACAGAGATCAGACTGTTTGAGGTGTGGTCGCTACACAACAAGCGCTATCGTTTAACACCCCTAGCTAGACATAAAAGCAAGGATAGATCTAAGTATTGTCATCTTTGGTATGCAATCCATAAGTGGCTCTCATAATAGATTCATAAGGTAATTTAATTTTCTTTCTAGGAAAGTGTTCCATGACCTTCCTTAACGGAAATTGGAATCTAATATTCCCTTCCTTCATATCAATAATTGCAGTTCTAAGGAAAGGTCTACCAAGAATAATAGGACATGTCGGATTGCAATCTATATCAATAACAATGAAATCTATGGGCGCATAATTCCTATTTGCAACAATAAGAACATCATTAATTCTTCACATAGGTTTCTTAATGGTGGAATCCGCAAGATGCAAGTTCAAAGAACAATCATCAAATTCACGGAAACCTAGTAAATCACACAAAGTTTTAGGAATCGTGGAAACACTAGCACCCAAATCACATAAAGCAAAGCATTCATTATCTTTAATCTTAATTTTAATAGTAGATTCCCACTCATCTTGAAGTTTTCTAGGGATAGAAACTTCCAATTCAAGCTTTTCTTCATAAGATTTCATTAAAGCATCAACGATATGTTTAGTAAAAGCTTTATTTTGGCTATAAGCATGCGGAGAATTTAGCACAGATTGCAACAAGGAAATACAATCTATTAAAGAACGATTATCATAATTAAATTCCTTTAAATCCAAGATAGTGGGTTCATTGCTATTTAAAGTTTTGACCTCTCCAATCCCACTTATCAATTTTTGCATCAAGATCTAAAAACTCCGAATCATTGGGACGCCTTCTAACTAAAGTTGACTCATCTCCAGTCCCACCATTATCAAGATTCATATTGAAAAAAAAGATTTAATAGGGGACACATCAATAACTTTTAGGTCTTCATCTTTATTATCATGGAAACTAGAAGAACACGCTTTCGCAAAGCAATCCTTTTTAGCACGCATCCTAGCAATTCTTTCTTTGCACTCATTAATGGAAATTCTCATAGCTTTGAGAGACTCATTGATATCATTCTTAGGTGGAATAGATCTAAGTTTCAAAGAATCGACATCAAGAGAAATTATATCCACGTTCCTAGCCAACTCATCAATCTTAGACAACTTTTCTTCGATCAAAGCATTGAAACTCTTTTGCGAACTGATAAATTCTTTAATATTAGATTCAAAATAAGAGGACATCTTATTATAATTTCCATAAGAATTGTTGTAGGAATTACCATAATTATTAGAGGAAATACTAGGAAACGACCTAGGATTAAAATTACCTCTATATGCGTTATTACCAAAAATGTTCTTACCAACAAAATTTACATCCATAGATTCATTTTTATTCTAAATCAAAGTAGACAAAGGCATATCATTAGGATTAGAAGAAACACTTTTATTAGCAAACAATTTCATAAGTTCATCCATCTTCCCACTCAAAACATTGATTTCTTCTATGGCATGCACCTTTCTATTAGTAGATCTTTCAGTATGCCATTGAGAATAACTAACCATAATATTATCTAGGAGTTTAGTAGCTTCTCCTAAAGTGATTTCCATAAAAGTGCCTCCCACGGCCGAATCTAAAAGATTTCTAGAAGCAAAGTTCAATCCAACATAAAATTTTTGTATAGTCATCCAAAGATTCAAACCATGTGTAGGGCAATTATGTATCATTAATTTCATCCTCTCCCAAGCTTGTGCAACATGTTCATGATCAAGTTGCTTAAAATTCATGATATCGTTTCTAAGAGTGATTATCTTAGCGGGAGGAAAATATTTAGAGATAAAAGCATCTTTGCACTTATTCCATGAATCGATACTATTTTTAGGCAAAGACGAAAACCAAGTTTTAGCACGATCTCTAAGAGAAAATGGGAATAGCTTTAGTTTAACAATATCATTATCCACATCTTTCTTCTTTTGCATATCACATAAATCAACGAAGTTGTTTAGATGGGTAGCGGCATCTTCACTAGGAAGGCCGGAAAATGGATCTTTCATGATAAGATTCAGCAAGGCAACATTAATTTCACAAGATTCAGCATTAGTAAGAGGAGCAATCGGAGTGCTAATAAAATCATTATTGTTGGTATGGGAAAAGTCACACAACTTAGTATTATCTTGAGCCATCGTGACGAGCAAGCAATCCAACACACAAGCAAAAAGAGGCAAACTAGAAAAGAGAAGGGGAACGGCAAAAGAGGCCGAGTAAAACGGCAAGGGTGAAGTGGGGGAGAGGAAAACGAGAGGCAAATGGAAAATAATGTAATGCGAGGGATAAGAGTTTGTGATGGGTACTTGGTATGTCTTGACTTGTGCGTAGACTCCCGGGCAACGGTGCCAGAAATCCTTCTTGCTACCTCTTGAGCACTGCGTTGGTTTTCCCTTGAAGAGGAACGGGTGATGCATCAAAGTAGCGTAAGTATTTCCCTCAGTTTTTGAGAACCAAGCTATCAATCGAGTAGGAGACCACACGCAAGTCCCTCGTACCTACACAAACGAATAAGAACCTCGCAACCAACGCGATAAAGGGGTTGTTAATCCCTTCATGGTCACTTACGAGAGTAAGATCTGATAGAGATAATAATGATAAGATAAATATTTTTGGTACTTTTATGATATAGATTGAAAGTAAAATAGATTGGAAACTTATATGATGGAAAATAGACCCAGGGGCTATAGGTTTCACTAGTGGCTTCTCTCAAGATAGCATAAGTATTACGGTGGGTGAACAAATTACTGTCGAGCAATTGATAGAAAAGCGAATAATTATGAGAATATCTAGGCATGATCATGTATATAGGGATCACATCCATGACAAGTAGACCGAGTCCTGCCTGCATCTACTACTATTACTCCCCACATCGACCGCTATCCAGCATGCATCTAGAGTATTAAGTTCATAAGAACAGAGTAAAGCCTTAGGTAAGATGACATGATGTAGAGGGATAAACTCAAGCAATATGATATAAACCCCATCTTTTTATCCTCGATGGCAACAATACAATACGTGTCATTTCTGTTTCTGTCACTGGGATCGAGCACCGCAAGATTGAACCCAAAGCTAAGCACTTCTCCCATTGCAAGAAAGATCAATCTAGTAGGCCAAACCAAACTGATAATCCGAAGAGACTTGCAAAGATAACCAATCATGCATAAAATATTTTAGAGAAGAATCAAATATTGTTCATAGATAGACTTGATCATAAACCCACAATTCATCGGATCTCGACAAACACACTGCAAAAAGAGTTACATCGAATATATCTCCAATAAGATCGAGGAGAACTTCGTATTGAGATCCAAAGAGAGAGAAGAAGCCATCTAGATACTAGCTATGGACCCGAAGGTCTGAAGTAAACTACTCACACATCATCGGAGGGGCCATGGAGTTCATGTAGAGGCCCTCCGTGATCAATGCCCCCTCCAGCGGAGCTCCGGTAAAGGCCCCAAGATGGGATCTCTTGGGTACAGAAGGTTGCCGCGGTAGAAATAGGGTTTCGTGGTGCTCCTGGATGTTTTCGGGGTATGTGAACATATATAGGAGGAAGAAGTAGGTCGGTTGAGCCACGAGGGGCCCACGAGGGGGGAGGGCGAGTCCAGGGGGTAGGCGCGCCCCCTGGCTCGTGGCCACCTCATTGGTTTCTTGACGTCCACTCCAAGTCCTTTGGATCACGTTTGTTCCAAAAATCACGCTCCCGAAGGTTTCATTCCGTTTGGACTTTGTTTGATATTCCTTTTCTGCGAAACACTGAAATAGGCAAAAAAAACAGTGATAACCCACAAGTATAGGGGATTGCAATAGTTTTTGAGGGTAGAGTATTCAACTCAAATTTATTGATTCGACACTGATGTCTACTACACAACCTTCTTCTTGTAGACGTTGTTGGGCCTCCAAGTGCAGAGGTTTGTAGGATAGTAGCAAATTTCCCTCAAGTGGATGACCCAAGGTTTATCAATCCATAGGAGGCGTAGGATGAAGATGGTCTCTCTCAAGCAACCCTGCAACCAAATAACAAAGCGTCTCTTGTCTCCCCAACACACCCAATGCAATGGTAAATTGTATAGGTGCACTAGTTCGGCGAAGAGATGGTGATACAAGTGGTATATGGATAGTAGATAATAGTTTTTGTAATCTGAAATTATAAAAACAGCAAGGTAACTAATGGTAAAAGTGAGTGTAAATGGTATTGCAATGCGTTGAAACAAGGCCTTGGGTTCATACTTTCGCTAGTGCAAGTTCCCTCAACAATACTAACATAATTGGATCACATAACTATCCCTCAACATGCAACAAAGAGTCACTCCAAAGTCACTAATAGCGGAGAACAAACGAAGAGATTATGGTAGGGTACGAAACCACCTCAAAGTTATTCTTTCCAATCAATCCGCTGGGCTATTCCTATAAGTGTCACAAACAGCCCTAGAGTTTGTACTAGAATAACACCTTAAGACACAAATCAACCAAAACCCTAATGTCACCTAGATACTCCAATGTCACCTCAAGTATCCGTGGGTATGATTATACGATATGCATCACACAATCTCAGATTCATCTATTCAACCAACACATAGAACCTCAAAGAGTGCCCCAAAGTTTGTACTGGAGAATCACGACGAGAACGTGTGCCAACCCCTATGCATAGGCTCATGGGCGGAACCCGCAAGTTGATCACCAAAACATACATCAAGTGAATCACGTGATATCCCATTGTCACCACAGATATACACGGCAAGACATACATCAAGTGTTCTCAAATCTTTAAAGACTCAATCCGATAAGATAACTTCAAAGGGGAAACTCAATTCATTACAAGAGAGTAGAGGGGGAAGAAACATCATATGATCCAAATATAATAGCAAAGCTCGCGATACATCAAGATCGTATCATCTCAAGAACACGAGAGAGAGAGAGAGAGATCAAACACATAGCTACTGGTACATACCCTCAGCCCCGAGGGAGAACTACTGCCTCCTCGTCATGGAGAGCACCGGGATGATGAAGATGGCCACCGAAGAGGGATTCCCCCTCCGGCAGGGTGCCGGAACGGGTCTAGATTGGCTTTCGGTGGCTACGGAGGCTTCTGGCGGCAGAACTCCCGATCTATTGTGCTCTCGGATGTTTTTAGGGTATATGGAGATATATATAGGCGGAAGAAGTACGTCAGGGGGGCCACGAGGGCGGAGGGCGCGCCCAGGGGGGGTGGGGGGGTGGGCGCGCCCCCTACCTCGTGGCCTCCTCGAAGCTTCCCTTACGTGCACTTCAAGTCTTCTGGGCTCCTTTCCTTCCAAAAATGGGTTCCGTGAAGTTTCAGGTCAATTGGACACCTTTTGGTTTTCCTTTTCTTCGAAACCCTAAAACAAGGTAAAAAACAGAAAGTGGCACTGGGCTCTAGGTTAATAGGTTAGTCCCAAAAATCATATAAAATAGCATATAAATGCATATAAAACATCCAAGGTCGATAATATAATAGCATGGAACAATCAAAAATTATAGATACGTTGGAGACGTATCAGACACAAGGGGAGGCAAAGAATATTCTCAAATATTAGCAGCTGAGTTGTCAATTCAACCACACTTGGAAACTTAATATCTGCAGCAAGGTATTTAGTAGCAAAGTAATATGATAGTAGTGGTAACGAGGGCAAAAGGTAGCAGTAGCAAAAGTAATGTTTTTGGTGTTTTGTAGTGATGATAACAATTGCAACGGAAAAGTAAATAAGCGAAGAACAATATATGGAAAGCTCGTAGGCATTGGATCGGTGATAGAGAATTATGCCGGATGCGATCAATCATGTAACAGTCATAACCTAGGGTGACACAGAACTAGCTCCAATTCATCAATGTAATGTAGGCATGTATTCCGAATATAGTCATACGTGCTTATGGAAAACAACTTGCATGACATCTTTTGTCCTACCCTCCCGTGGCAGCGGGGTCCTAGCGGAAACTAAGGGATATTAAGGCCTCTTTTTAATAGAGTACCGGATGTCGTGGTTCTAACTCTACCAGTGATGTAGGGGGGTATGTATGGAGAGGCTAGATCTTAGCTATGGAGGAGTCGTAAGCACACAAGGATTACGAGTTCAGGCCCTTCTCGGAGGAAGTAACAGCCCTACGTCTCGGTGCCCGGAGGCGGTCGACTGGATTATGTGTGTATGAATTACGGGGGTGCAAACCCCTTACACTGAGGAGGGGGCGGCTTATATAGAGTTTGCTGGCCCCCTCCGGCCCTCAGTTGTGTAGGGTCTTAAATACATTAAAGTCGGGCGTTACTGGTAGATCTCCCGGCAGTCGAGTGGTTGGCTTCGTGGTTGAGTGATAGTTTCCCGGTCGAGTGTCTTGAATCCGTCGAGTGGGATACCTTCAAGTCGATTGAAAGGCGACTTCTTCTAGGGATGTCCTTGGGCAGGGTTCTTAGGACAGGTCCATGCCCCTACCCTAGGTTCATAGCTTCATCATTAGCCCCCGAATGGATCGAGGTCCGAGTGGGGAAGGAGTTGGGGATCCTTCCGACTGGTTCTTAGTGTTATATGAATGTCTTGTACTGGATTAATTGCCACGGACGACGTTGCCAACTTCTTTCGGTCACCTTGATCCATTCTTGGTCTCTCGTCGAGTGACTTTCCTTACTTGTGAAATACCGAGTGCCGGCTCGAGCGGGATCTTCTGTTTGATGAGTTGCTCTGCAGCCCGCGGATTTTGCTGGATTTGAATTTCGGGAAGCGAGCGGGACAGGGGCGGCCGCAGTAATCGGATGGGATAAGACGGAAACTCGTCGATTCCCGCGGCACCTTTTTCGCCACGTGCCGCGTGCGCGCCTGTTGCGGGATTTGACGGGATCGCCTGGGCCTACCGGTCAGCCACTCAGAAGTGGCCCCTTATAAGCTACCGGCTCGGGGCTCCCAAACAGTGTGCTCTCGCCTTCCTCTCTCCCTTCACAAGGTCCTCCGCCACCTCCGCTCTCACCCTAGCGCCGTAGGTCCGTTCGAGTCTTGCCGGCGACGATGGTGAAGGACAAGATGCCGGCTTTGGAGCGCGCGAAGAAGGCGGTGGCGCAGGGGAAGGGGAAGAAGTCCGCTCGGGGCGGATCTTCCTCGAGGACTGCTCTGCCCAGGGATTGGATCCAGGGCGACTGGATGCCGTCGGTGATTCGGCAGGAAGACCTTGATGACATGGTCGAGGGGGGAGTCATTCCCCATGAAGCTGCGCGTCTCCCAGGGAGAGAAGTCGAACCCCAACCTCGTGACGGTGAGTGCGTCCTCCTCGCCACCCATATCGACCGCGGATTTTCTCTACCTCCTCACCCTTTTTCTGGAGCTTTTTGAACTTCTTCGGAGCGCAGCTCCATCACTTCACTCCCAATTCCATCGTGTACCTTGCTGCTTTCGTTTCCTTGTGCGAAAGTTTCTTGGGTTGCCGCCCTCACTGGGGACTCTTCAAACACAACTTCACTTGCCGTTCACAATCGGTAAAGAAAGCCAAGTCGAGTGACGAACGGACGCAAGTGATCCAGCTGTGCGGGGGTCTGGCGATCCAGATGAGGGGAAAAATTTCTTTTCCGTCTATCACTTTTCCCGAGTCGGTCCGTGGTTGGCACTCGACCTGGTTTTATTGCCAAGACTAGGTGACCCCAGGGCAGTCGAATGGTCTTCCCCCTTTCTCTCTAGACCGAGCTCAAAACCCCGCTTCTCTGAAAGTGCTGCCGGAGGAAAAGGCGCAAGTCAAGGTGCTGGTTGGTCGAGTGGTTCAGCTTGTCCGAGAGGGCGTGACAGGCATGGACTTGCTGGAGGTCTTCCTTCGGAGGCGCATCCAACCACTTCAGGCTCGTGACCACCCTATGTGGCTGTACTCGGGTCTCGACGACACCACTCGGATTCACCCAGAGGAGGTCGCTGACGAGATGCTGGAAGGGTGGCTGTCGAGCATCACAGGGAACAAAGACAACCTTTGGGTGAATCCGAGTGGACCAGTTCTGACCTTGTGTTCCCGACTGAGATCTTGCTTTCTTCATTTGCTCTCTTTGAATCGGTCGACTGACTTTCGACTTGTCTGCTGTTCTCCAGGCAACTACGGAGATGTACTCGACACCCAATGGAGCACAGGAGCAGGCCGAAGAAGGGGAGGCGATCGGAGGCGAAAGTGGAGACGAACAAGGAGAGTGGGAATCAGACGGCGAAGGAGAGGGAGACGACGACGTCGACTACAGCAAGGAGGAGGAAGCTGAACCTCCCCGCTCGTAAAGGCAATCCAAGCTTACACACGACCCTGAGCAGGAATGTGGTAAGGCGACTGCTCCCGTTGGGTAGTCGTCGAAGCGCCCTCGGACCTCTTCTCTAGTGCCGACTGAAAAAGCTCCCAAGCACCCACGCGCGGCGCCGCCCAAGCCACCCAAAGCTCTGCCCAAGATGAAGATGACTGTCCCCACCATTTCTGGGTAATAATAGAACTTGTTTTCCTTTGTCGACCGTGGACAGATCCTTGGTCGATTCATTGAGCCAACTGACTGTCTTTCGAAATTTGCAGTGCTGCTACTTCTGAGATCTCCGTCAAGGACGATGACCAAGAGATGGAAGATGCTGTTACTTCCAACCCTGGTATGATTACTGATGTTCTGCCTTGAGTCGACTGACGATTTCTTATAACTCTGGTCGATTGAATTTTTCTCATAGCTCCTCCTCATGTTATTAACCTTCCTGACGACGAAGACGAAGCGCCACTGAGAACAAGACGGCACAGGAAGGCGTCGGCTGGCAAGACCCCACAATCTACTCCGGCGCCTGAGGCCGTAGCTCGAGACGGTGGCGATACCACTCGGGCTTCTGTGACTTTCGCCGATCCTCTGACGAGTGTGCGGCCCTTGACGTCGACCGCAAATCCGCCTTCGCTCTTCGCCACACACCACGTCCCTGAGGACCAAGTGGGTGCGGCTAAGGAAGCTATACGCCAGGCAGGGATCATGATGGAGCAGGTCAAGGTGGTTCGAGAAGCCAGCCAAGCAGCTTACAACGCGAGTTCAGCTCTTCAGAGTAACGTCCAGGTCAGTCGATTCACTGCTTGTTCTGTTAGGGTATGCCGTCTGAAGAATCTATTTTCCAAAGATCTTTAAATCTGTACACCCACTGGGTGTGTCTGTTAAGTTTTTGGTCAAGTGGGGGCACGTTGAGTGCACCCACTGGGTGTAGTCCCCGAGACTACGGTGGACTGCTCGCAGTCGACTGTAGTCTTTAGATTGTGTTGCTGTAGTTTTACTTCTTCACCCGGTCTGGCCAGGCCATGTCGAATGAAACTATATCTGGTCGACTGCGGGCAATCGATGTTTTTAAAAAAAACTAGTGGGGGCACGCTGAGTGCACCCACTGGGTGTAGTCCCCGAGACTACTGTTGAATGTTTTTGATTCAGCTGTAGTCTTAGAAACGTCATCATTGTCTCTTGGTTACTCGGAAGCAACTTATCTTGGACCTTTGTCGACTGACTTTTGCAGAAATCCTGTGAACTTGTGGCTCTCTACACTGAGTTGGAGAACAAACAGATCCAGCTCAACCTTGACTTGAAGCTCGCTCAACAAAACCTGCAGAAGGCGCGAGACGAAGCAAAAGGTATGGCTAGTGAGGTTTCTCATTCTTGACGAGTGACTCTCCTTTCTTGCCCGTTCTTGATGTTGAGTTCATTCGACGTTCTGTAGATAAACTGGAGGAGGCTCTGAAGAAGAAGGATCAAGATCTTGCCGAAGCGCAGAAGGAGGCCTTGAGCAAAACGAAGCTTGCAGAAGAGAAACTGGCTTCAGTCGGTACTCTTGAACAGGAGAACTCCAGACTAAAAACTGCTCTCGATACAGCTAATTAAGAGGTCAGCCGTCTGAAGGAAGACAAGATGACTCTGAGTGACCAGGCAGGTGAGCTAGCGGGGCAGAGGAACGATCTAGAGGTTTATCTTGGTGGGCTCGCCAAGAAGTTGTTCGTCATGCTCGAGGGTAATTACTCCGTCCGACTGACTTGCAGTTACCAAACCTGCATAGAGCCACTGACTTATCCTTGAATTGTGTTTACAGAAGTCTGCCAGAACTTCGAAGAGGAGACCAGTCGAGTGGAGACAGGCTTGGACCCTGCCAATTCTCTCGTGAAGGACGAGGCTGCTATGAACGTGCTCCGACTGGAGTCTCGTATTACCAGTGTTGTTGGCTATCTTGCTCGGCTGAAGGTTGCGGTGTCGTGGATCGACACATCACTTTGGCCTGGGACGACGCTTCAGAACGACCTCGAGTCTCTGATGGTTCGACTGAATGAAGTCCCGGGTCGAGTGGCGGAATGGAAGAAATCTTCTGCTAGATGTGGTGCTGATGTCGCTTTGTCTCTGGTCCGCGTCCATTGCAAGGAGGCGCGAGAAGAAAAGTTGGCCGCCATCCAAGTTGCCAATACCAGGAAGCACAGCTTTCAAGACTTCATGGAGACTTTCATCGCTGTTGCCACTCGTATTGCAGACGGGATCGACTTGGACGAGTTCGTCGCCCTTCCAGTCCTCCGCTTAAGGAATGAAAACCTTTTATGCTTCACTTTAAATTTGCCTCAGAATGCCGAGTGGATTTTGTAACCATTAAACTCTGTCGAGTCGAGGGCTCGAGTACTTTGATCTGAGGCCTGGGACCTTTGGGTCTTATCTGAACTTGATTTATCATTGAATATCTTCGTGGTCGATCCGTCGAGTGGAACTAGATCTTCACTCGAAATAACCTTGTATTTGTGGTGCAGCTCCGAAGGAGAAGGTAGCAGTCGATTTGCGCCTCGTCGTCCTTGCGGGTTGGGTTGTGTTCCGTACTTAGGCGAGCGTTGGGCTGCAGCTAAACCCCCGAGTGGGAGGTTTGCTCTCCACTCGATAAGATTTTTCAAACTCAGGCGAGTACTTGGACTGCAGCTATGCCCCCGAGTGGGAGGTGTGCTCTCCACTCGGTAGGATTTCTTAACCTTAGGCGAGTACTTGGACTGCAGCTAAGCCTCCGAGTGGGAGATTTGCTCTCCACTCGGTAGGATTTTTAAAACTCTTAGGCAAGCACTGGGCTGCGGCTAAGTCCCCCGAGTGGGAGGTTTGCTCTCCACTTGGTAGGATTTTTTAAACACTTAGGCGAGCACTGGGCCGCAGCTAAGCCTCCGAGTGGGAGTCTGGCTCGCCACTCGGTAGGATTTTTAAACACTTAGGCGAGCACTGGGCTCCAGCTAAGCCTCCGAGTGGGAGTCTGGCTCGCCACTTGGTAGGATTTTTAAACACTTAGGCGAGCACTGGGCCGCAGCTAAGCCTCCGAGTGGGAGTCCGGCTCGCCACTCGGTAGGATTTTTAAACACTTAGGCGAGCACTGGGCTGCAGCTAAGCCTCCGAGTGGGAGTCTGGCTCGCCACTCGGTAGGATTTTTAAACTCTTAGGCGAGCACTGGGCTGCAGCTAAGCCTCCGAGTGGGAGTCTGGCTCGCCACTCGGTAGGATTTTAAAACTCTTAGGCGAGCACTGGGACTGCGGCTAAGCCCCCGAGTGGGAGGTTTGCTCTCCACTCGGTAGGATTTTTAAACACTTAGGCGAGCACTGGGCTGCGGCTAAGCCCCCGAGTGGGAGGTTTGCTCTCCACTCGGTAGGATTTTTAAAACTCTTAGGCGAGCACTGGGTTGCGGCTAAGCCCCCGAGTGGGAGGTTTGCTCTCCACTCGGTAGGATTTTTTAAACACTTAGGTGAGCACTGGGCTGCAGCTAAGCCTCGGAGTGGGAGTCTGGCTCGCCACTCGGTAGGATTTTAAAACTCTTAGGCGAGCACTGGGCTGCAGCTAAGCCTCCGAGTGGGAGTCTGGCTCGCCACTCGGTAGGATTTTTAAACTCTTAGGCGAGCACTGGGCTGCAGCTAAGCCTCCGAGTGGGAGTCTGGCTCGCCACTCGGTAGGATTTTTAAACTCTTAGGCGAGCACTAGGCTGCAGCTAAGCTTCCGAGTGGGAGTCTGGCTCGCCACTCGGTAGGATTTTAAAACTCTTAGGCGAGCACTGGGCTGCAGCTAAGCCCCCGAGTGGGAGGTTTGCTCTCCACTCGGTAGGATTTTTTCAAACTTAGGCAAGCACTGGGCTGCAGCTAAGCCCCCGAGTGGGAGGTTTGCTCTCCACTCGGTAGGATTTTTTCAAACTTAGGCGAGCACTGGGCTGCAGCTAAGCCCCAGAGTGAGAGTCTGGCTAGCCACTCGGTAGGATTTTTAAACACTTAGGCGAGCACTGGGCTGCAGCTAAGCCCCCGAGTGGGAGGTTTGCTCTCCACTCGGTAGGATTTTTAAACTCTTAGGCGAGCACTGGGCTGCAGCTAAGCCTCCGACTGGGAGTCTGGCTCGCCACTCGGTAGGATTTTAAAACTCTTAGGCGAGCACTGGGCTGTAGCTAAGCCCCCGAGTGGGAGGTTTGCTCTCCACTCGGTAGGATTTGTTTCAAACTTAGGCGAGCACTGGGCTGCAGCTAAGCCCCCGAGTGAGAGTCTGGCTCGCCACTCGGTAGGATTTTTAAACACTTAGGCAAGCACTGGGCTGCAGCTAAGCCTCCGAGTGGGAGGTTTGCTCTCCACTCGGTAGGATTTTTAAACTCTTAGGCGAGCACTGGGCTGCAGCTAAGCCTCCGAGTGGGAGTCTGGCTCGCCACTCGGTAGGATTTTTAAACTCTTAGGCGAGCACTGGGCTGCAGCTAAGCCCCCGAGTGGGAGGTTTGCTCTCCACTCGGTAGGATTTTTTCAAACTTAGGCGAGCACTGGGCTGCAGCTAAGCCCCCGAGTGAGAGTCTGGCTCGCCACTCGGTAGGATTTTTAAACACTTAGGCGAGCACTGGGCTGCAGCTAAGCCCCCGAGTGGGAGCCTGGCTCGCCACTCGGTAGGATTTTTTTATGAACTTAGGCAAAACGGATTCGCAGCTAAGCCACCCACTGGGGGATTTCATAAGCAATTATAGGAAAAAGTGTGACACTTGATAAATAGACTACAGAAGTTTTTCTTGTTACATCTCATCCGAGTGAGAATTCAAGTGTAAAAGGGGCGGAGCAGTTCCGCATTCCAAGCTCGTGGCTCATCGATCTGGCAACCGATATTGTAAAGGTGATATGCTCCATTCTGGAGGACTCTGGTGACGATGAAGGGGCCTTCCCAAGTAGGGGCGAGCTTGTGTGCTTTCTGTTGATCCACTCGGAGGACCAAATCCCCTTCTTGGAAGGCTCGACTCTTCACATTTCTGGCATGGAATCGACGCAAGTCTTGCTGGTAAATGGTTGATCGGATCATAGCCATTTATCTTTCTTCTTCCAGGAGGTCGACTGCATCTTGCCGGGCTTGTTCTGCTTCATCTTCGGTGTAAAGCTCGACTCGTGGCGCATTGTGAAGTAGATCGCTCGGCAGGACTGCTTCGGCTCCATAAACCAAAAAGAACGGAGTTCTTCCAGTCGACCGATTTGGGGTGGTCCTCAATCCCCACAGAACCGACGGAAGCTCGTCGACCCATGCGCCCGCTGCGTGCTTGAGATCACGCATCAGCCAGGGCTTTAGTCCTTTGAGAATCAGACCATTTGCCCTTTCAGCTTGTCCATTCGACTGGGGATGGGCAACCGATGCGTAGTCGACTCGTGTGCCTTGAGAGGCGCAAAATGCTCTGAACTTGTCCGAATCAAAGTTTGACCCATTGTTAGTGATGATGCTATGCGGGACTCCATATCTGAATGTTAACCCCCTGACGAAACTGATAGCAGTGCAAGCATCAAGATTCTTGATAGGCTTAGCTTCAATCCATTTGGTAAACTTGTCGACTGCTACAAGCACATGTGTGAAACCGCTCCTGTCTGTTCTCAGTGGACCAACCATGTCCAGTCCCCAAACAGCAAAGGGCCAGACGAGTGGAATGGTCTTCAGGGCTGATGCAGGCTTGTGTGACATGTTGGAGTAGAACCGGCACCCTCCACACTTGTCGACTATCTCCTTCGCCATTTCATTTGCTCTTGGCCAGTAAAATCCCGCTCGGTATGCGTTAGCCACAATGGTCCGAGAAGATGCATGGTGACCACAGGTCCCCGAGTGGATATCATCAAGGATTATCTGACCTTCTTCCGGTGTTATGCACTTCTGACCGATTCCAGTCGCGCTTTCTCTATACAACTGTCCCTTTATGACTGTGAAGGCCTTGGATCGACAGACGATCTGTCGAGCCTCTTCCTCGTCCTTCGGGAGTTCTTTCCTCAGGATATACGCGATGTACGGTATCATCCAGTCGGGAGTGATTGCCAAGACTTCCATGATTAGGTCGACCACAACAGGAACTTCGACTTCAGTCGGATCTGTGGCACTTTTCTGTTGCGGGGCTTCTTCTGTAAAAGGATCTTCTTGGACTAACGGTGAGTGGATGTGCTCGAGGAACACGTTGCTGGGAATGGCTTCTCTCTTGGAGCCTATCTTTGCCAAATCGTCAGCCGCTTGATTTTTCAGTCGGGGGATGTGATGAAGCTCTAACCCCTCAAATTTCTTTTCTAACTTTCTCACTGCATTGCAATAACCAGTCATTGCGGACTTCTGACGTCCCACTCCTTCATCACCTGATTGACCACCAAATCTGAGTCACCATAGACCATGAGGCGATGGCCGCCGAGTGAAATGGCCATGCGCAACCCATACAAAAGTGCTTCATATTCTGCTTCATTATTTGAGGAATCGAAGTGAATCTGGAGAACGTATTTGAGCTTATCTCCTCGGGGGGAGACTAATACTACCCCAGCATCGGAACCATTTAGCATCTTAGATCCATCGAAGAACATGGTCCAGTGCTCCGAGTGAATTTGAGTCGGAAGTTGCTGTTCAATCCACTCGGCGACGAAATCTGCGATTGCTTGGGACTTGATAGCCTTCTTTGCTTCAAACTTAATATCTAGGGGAAGGAGGTCAATCGCCCACTTTGCCACTCGACCAGTTGCATCTCTATTGTGCAGAATCTCTGACAGTGGGGCATCGCTGACGACTGTAATGGAGTGGTCAGAGAAGTAATGAGCAACCTTCTTCGTGGTCATATAAATCCCATATACAAGCTTCTGGTAATGAGGATATCTTTGTTTTGAAGGGGTCAAAACTTCAGACACATAATATACTGGGCGCTGAACTCTGAAGGCCTTTCCTTCTTCTTCCCGCTCGACCGTAAGTACTGTACTGACAACTTGTCCCGTGGCTGCAATGTAAAGCAGTAGAGGCTCTTTACTGATTAGGGCAGCAAGCACCGGCTGGGTGGAGAGCAGAGCTTTGAGCTCTGCAAATGCTGCATCAGCTTCTGGAGTCCACTCGAACTTGTCAGACTTCTTCATCAGTCGGTAAAGAGGCAACGCCTTTTCACCGAGACGAGAAATGAATCGACTTAGAGCGGCCAAGCAACCTGTAAGCTTCTGGACATCGTGCACACGCACAGGACGCTTCATCCGGAGTATGGCACTGACTTTTTCAGGATTGGCGTCGATTCCCCATTCAGAAACAAGAAAACCAAGTAACTTTCCACCTGGAACTCCGAATGTGCACTTTGATGGATTGAGCTTGATATCATACCTCCTGAGGTTTGCAAAGGTTTCAGCAAGGTCAGTCCGCAGGTCGGAACCTTTCCGTGACTTAACCACAATATCATCCATGTATGCCTCCGCATTCCGACTGATTTGGGTGAGTAAACACTTCTGAATCATCCTCATGAACGTGGCTCCGGCATTCTTGAGGCCGAATGGCATGGTGACATAACAGAAGCATCCGAATGGAGTGATGAAAGCTGTTTTGATCTCATTGGGTCCATACAGACAGATCTGATGGTACCCGGAATAGGCGTCCAGAAAAGACAATCGCTCGCACCCCGCGGCCGAGTCGACTATTTGGTCGATGCGAGGGAGAGGAAAATGATCTTTCGGGCAGGCCCGATTGATATGTTTAAAATCAATGCACATGCGAAGTGACTTGTCCTTCTTGGGGACCATGACAACATTGGCGAGCCAGTCGGAGTGGTAAATCTCTCGGATGAACTCCGCTGATAAGAGCCGAGCCACCTCTTCGCCAATAGCTTTCTTCTTCTGGACGGCGGACCATCGAAGATGTTCTTTCACAGGCTTAAATTTTGGGTCGACTCGTAGACGGTGCTCAACCAGCTCCCTGGGAACTCCAGGCATGTCAGAGGGCTTCCATGCAAAGATGTCCCAGTTCTCACGGAGGAACTGGATGAGCGCTTCTTCCTATTTGGAGTCGAGCGTCGTTGAGATGTGAGTCGGGGCAGCATCGGGGTCGGTCGGGTGAATGTGGACTGGCTTTGTTTCACCGGACGACTGAAAAGCTGATTCTGAAGCAGGCTTCTTGGCTCGTAGCAATTCACTCGGATCAGCAGTCTTCTGGTACTCTTGCAGCTCGACCACTGCCATCTGAGCATCAGCGATCTTTGAGCCTTTCTGAAAACACTCTTCCTCTTTCTTCCGATTGCCTGTAACAGTGATCACACCTCTGGGGCCGGTCATCTTCAATTTGAGATACACATAACACAGTCGAGCCATGAAGCGTGCATAAGCTGGCCTGCCCAAAATAGCATGATAAGCACTTTGGAAGTCCACAACCTCGAATGTCAACTTTTCCTTGTGGTAATTCTTTGAATCACCGAAAACCACATCAAGAGCGATCTGGCCGAGTGACTCGGCTTTCTTCCCAGGAATGACTCCGTGGAAGCTCATGTTACTGGTACTGAGCCTAGACATCAGAATGCCCATCCCTTTCAATGTTTCTGCATACAGTATGTTCAAGCCACTGCCACCATCCATCAGGACTTTGGTCAGTCGAGTGCCTTCGACAATTGGGTCGACCACCAAAGCTTGCCTCCCAGAGGTGGCAATGTGCGTAGGGTGATCAGACTGGTCGAATGTGATGGCAGTCTGAGACCACTTCAGATAACTGGGTGTTGCCGGAGCAACCATATTCACCTCACGATTAATGACTTTCAATCGACTTTTGCTTTCGACATCAGCAAAAATCATCAGGGTGGAATTGACTTGGGGGTATCCATCGTCACTATCTTCCTTGTCCTCAACTCTGTCCGACTCTTTTTCCTTATCTTTGGACTGCTTGCCCTGAAACTGCTGGATCAGGAGCCGACACTGTCGAGTGGTGTGCTTTGGGTAAATAAGCTTACCCTCTTCATCTTTCTTGGTGTGGATGTGACATGGCAGATCCAAAACATCATTTCCATCTTGATCCTTAACTTTCTTGGGGTTCCAGGTCCCCTTGGGGTTTCCCTTGAATTTTCCCTGGGTTACGGCCAGGGCCTCCCCAGGGGCGGCTAGCTCGGCCTTCCGCTTCTGTTTCCGACCGGAATTTCCTCTGGCTTCTTGGGTGACTGCCTTATGCTTGCCACTCCGGAGGCGATCTTCGTCTTCACCATTAGCGTATTTGGTGGCAATCTCCATCATCCGATTCAGAGACATCTCTCCAGTTCGACCGAACTTCAGATTCAATTCTCTGTACTTAACGCCTTCTTTAAAGGCACAAACTGCTTGATGATCTGGTACATTATCAACTGTGTGATGCAATGTGATCCACCTCTGGATGTAATCCCTTAGAGTTTTATTCGGTTTCTGCATGCAAGACCGCAATTCTGTAAGGCCTGCAGGTCGCTTGCATGTTCCTTCAAAGGTTGTGACAAACACTCGGCAGAGGTCCTCCCAAGTGTAGATGCTACTGGGTGCTAACTGATTTAGCCACGCTCTGGCTGAGCCCTCCAACATGAGAGGCAAATGCTTCATAGCTACCTCATCATTGCCACCGCCCATCTGGACAGCCACTCGGTAATCTTCGAGCCAAGTGTCAGGCTTAGACTCACCGGTGAACTTGCTGACTCCAGTCGCCAACCTGAAGTTGGGAGGAATCACTGCAGCTCTGATGGCTCGACTGAAACACTTTGGCCCTGAAACATGTACTCTGCTGCTGGCAGGCGCATCTCTGTCGTGGCCTTCTCGGTGAGCTCTGTTCCTGTCAACCAAACCTTGAACGAGGATGGATTTCGCGTCAAAGCCTGGGTCCCTGGGGTTGACTGGAATCCTCCGCCCAACACTATGAGGGCGTCTGTCATCCCGCTGTCGAGGCGCATATGACCCACTCCTCGGGGGAGGGGTTGGCACTTGACGTCGATCATCACGATCGAATCGGTGATCATACTGCTCATTTCTTCTGTACTGATCGTGCCGGTCTCCGCGTCCCTCACGCCTCGGGGGCGATCTTGGGCTGTGAGCCGACTGGACTGTATCCGTTGCAATGGATCGACTGTGGATCCTATTCCGTGAGTGAGAAACAGCGGAATTCTGGTTTCCCGCTGCCCGGAGCAACGCTCTGATTTGCAACAAGCCCCTGCCAGCCTCCGACTAGGAGGGTTGAATCGATTCTGCTATACGGGCCGCGGCTGCCAAATTCTGAACTGGGGTTCGATATACCTGTGTAGGCGGGAAGAGCTGACGTCGACTGGACTCGGGAGCTCGCTGACGTGCTTGCTCGTCGAGTATTCGCTGGAGATTCTCCAGTCGAGTGCGCTCGGCCAAGTTAGCCAAGCGCGCGTCCTCCAAGGCCCGGGCCTCGGGGGTTTCTCCAATGATAGGAGTGTGGAGTGCATCCATGTTCCGGCGGCGAAGCTCCTCTCGCTGCAATGACGTGAGAGGTTCGGCGAGATACTCATCGTGGGGATGCGACGGGTCGCCCCCACCCGTGCCTCCATCGGTGCGAGCGAAACCGGGAGGACTGTGTGTTCCATCGACCGCCAGAACCTCGGCCGCTGGGTCGCTGCTGTCACACTCGGATGCGGTCTCCGCGGAGCCAGTCGAACAGGCCGTAGAGGGATTCGTCGGGCTCGATTGCCGCGACTTGTGGGGCTGCCGACTAGCGGGCCACGGTATGCCTCACCCACCTCTGAAGTCTCGACCGACCGGACCGCTTGCGCCGGTGGGAGACAGGGCGGGACGATGACACGGGAGCCGGCCGATACTGGGTCGACGGCTGCCTCAGGAGGACACCACGAACACATGCGCGGAAGTGCGTCGCGCCACGGACGGGGAGCGCCTCGATGTCGAGTGGAGCCTCCTGAAGCCAAGCGGAGTCGTCGGCGATGAACATGAGCGCACCGAGACGGATCTCGCGGCCCTCCACCAAATCTCCGCACGAAAACATGATCAAAGGGATCGGAAAAATCGCAACTTCTCCAACTAGGCGCTAAGGCTCCTGCCCCACGGTGGGCGCCAACTGTCATGGTTCTAACTCTGACAGTGATGTAGGGGGGTATGTATGGAGAGGCTAGATCTTAGCTATGGAGGAGTCATAAGCACACGAGGATTACGAGTTCAGGCCCTTCTCGGAGGAAGTAACAGCCCTACGTCTCGGTGCCCGGAGGCGGTCGACTGGATTATGTGTGTATGAATTACGGGGGTGCGAACCCCTTACACTGAGGAGGGGGCGGCTTATATAGAGTTCGATGGCCCCCTCCGGCCCTTAGTTGTGTAGGGTCTTAAATACATTAAAGTCGGGCATTACTAGTAACGCCCCTAATAAAGTGCTATGATGACCATAAAGGCTATTTAAAGGCCGACCGTTTGCCTGCGGAGTGACTTTAGATCTCCTGGCAGTCGAGTGGTTGGCTTCGTGGTCGAGTGATAGTTTCCCGGTCGAGTGTCTTGAATCCGCCGAGTGGGATACCTTCAAGTCGATTGAAAGGCGACTTCTTCTAGGGATGTCCTTGGGTAGGGATCTTAGGACAGGTCCATGCCCCTACCCTAGGTTCATAGCTTCATCACCGGACCAAAGCATTAACACATAGAGAATACATGAACTCCTCAAACTATGGCCATCACCGGGAGTGGTCCCGATTATTGTCACTTCGGGGTCGCCGGATCATAACACATAGTAGGTGACTATAGACTTGCAAGATAGGATCAAGAACTCTCATATATTGATGAAAACATAATAGGTTCAGATCTGAAATCATGGCACTCGGGCCCTAGTGACAAGCATTAAGCATAGCAAAGTCACAGCAACATCAATGTCAGAACATAGTGGATACTAGGGATCAAACCCTAACAAAACTAACTCGATTACATGATAAATCTCATCCAAACCATCACCGTCCAGCAAGCCTACGATGGAATTACTCACGCACGGCGGTGAGAATCATGAAATTGGTGATGGAGGAAGGTTGATGATGACGATGGCGATGAATTCCCCTCTCCGGAGCCCCGAACGGACTCTAGATTAGACCTCCCGAGAGAGTTTAGGGCTTGGCGACGGCTCCGTATCATAAAACGCGATGATTCCTTCTCTCTTTTTTTTCTCCCCGAAAGTGAATATATGGAGTCAGGGTTGAGGTCGGTGGAGCGTCAGGGGGCCCACGAGGCAGGGGGCGCGCCCAGGGGGTAGGGCGTGCCCCTGTAACACCCCCAGTGTCATGCTACAGTAACCTCACTCTAATGTTCCATGTCATTAAGTTTTATTAAGCCAATTTGCCACTTGATAGAAATCAAAGTCAAATTCTTATTTAAATCGCAAGTCAAATTATAAAGTCCTCAAACTGTCCAACAAAAATGTTCATTAGGCTGAAAATATTCATTAGATAATTTTCATGCATTAATTTTTTTTATAAAGGTTTAAGATGCCCCTTGATATGAAAACAGTACCCAAAACAGCCCCATTCAAGTCATTTTCCTTTAATCAAAATACAAACAACTTCAAATCTCTCCCAAACTTTCTGTGGGAGTGAGGTATATTGCATAGTAACTATTGAGACCAGCCACACATTTTACAAAAGTGATTTCTTGTTAAAAGAAAGTGCAAACAGAAAATAAAATAGAAAACATAAAAAGAAAAACACCTAAACCCTACTATGCTACTAGGCCTAATTGAACTACAGTTGAGGCCCAGCCCAGCTCCTCCTTATCCCCTTCCTCTGTTCATTGCACAGAGGCGTGGCGGCCATCCATGGCACCGTGGCCGTGCCTGGCCATGTGTCGGCCATCTGTCCCCCGTGGATGCCTACTTAGCCATCCCTATCGCCCCACAAACGAACCCTAGCACCTCACTCCCCCTCTCATTCTTCCTCTAGCTCGGGAACTCGACCGAGGAGAGCCGACGCCGCCGTCACCACGCACGTCGTCGATTCTGCGACCAGTGTCTTCCCCGGCGCCCGGGAGGATGTTCAGGATCCTCCTCGCGGTCGTCTCCTTCATCTCCACCGAGGAACCCGAGTCGGGATGCCCCATAGGCTCGACATCGCCATCATCTTCGCCCACGGCCGCCACATCTCGTTGATGGTTGCCGCTGCTCCGGTTCGTCCCCGCGGCAACCGAGATGTCCACAAGCCCTGGGGTGAGCTCCTCTGCCGATCCCCCTCTTCTTCTCCTTCGATCCGTCGCTGTAGCCATCGTCTTGAGATTGCCATGGCCGCCCCCGAAGCTCTTTGTGTGCCTGCAACAGTCCGCGCCCTGCTTTACCTAGGTCGAGCCGTGGCCGCGCCCGGCGCGCTGCTGCCTAGGCTCTCATGCGCACGCTCCCGTGGGTGACCTCGTCGTAGCCTGCCGCCGGCTGCTGCTTGCTACTGTCGCTGTTGCTGCTTGGATACTGCCGCTGCTATTTTCTCTGCCTGCTGCCGCTATTGTCCGCCGGCCGCTGCTACGTTTGCTCCCTGTTATGCTGCTGATGTTGTTGCTGGCCAAGCTTAAACCTTTAAAGACTCAATCCGATAAGATAACTTCAAAGGGAAACTCAATTCATTACGAGAGAGTAGAGGGGGAGAAACATCATAGGATCCAAACATAATAGCAAAGCTCACGATGCATCAAGATCGTATCATCTCAATAACACGAGAGAGAGAGAGAGAGATCAAACACATAGCTACTGGTACATACCCTCAGCCCCGAGGGAGAACTACTCCCTCCTCGTCATGGAGAGCACCGGGATGATGAATATGGTCACCGAAGAAGGATTCCCCCTCCGGCAGGATGCCGGAACGGGTCTAGATTGGTTTTTGGTGGCTACGGAGCCTTCTGGCGGCGGAAGTCCCGATCTATTGTGCTCCCCGATCGTTTTAGGGTATATGGAGATATATATAGGCGGAAGAAGTACATCAGGGGAGCCACGAGGGGCCCACGAGGGTGGAGGGTGTGCCCAGGGGCTGGGCACGCCCCCTGCCTAGTGGCTTCCTCGTTGCTTCCCTTATGTGGACTCCAAGTCTCCCGGGTTGCTTTCCTTCCAAAAATAAGTTCCATGAAGTTTCAGGTCAATTGGACTCCGTTTGATTTTCCTTTTCTGTGATACTCTAAAACAAGGAAAAAACAGAAACTGGCACTCAGCTCTAGGTTAATAGGTTAGTCCCAAAAATCATATAAAATAGCATATAAAGGCATATAAAACATCCAAGGTTGATAATATAATAGCATGGAACAATCAAAAATTATAGATACATTGGAGACGTATCAGCATCCCCAAGCTTAATTCATGCTCGTCCTCAAGTAGGTAAATGATAAAAACAGAATTTTTGATGTGGAATGCTACCTAACACATTTCTCTAAGTAATTCTTCTTTATTTTGGCATAAATGTTCAGATCCATAAGATTCAAGACAAAAGTTTAATATTGACATAGAAACAATAATACTTCAAGCATACTAACTAAGCAATCATGTCTTCTCAAAATAACATGGCCAAAGAAAGTTCATCCCTACAAAATCATATAGTTTGGTCATGCTCCATTTTCGTCATACAAGAATGCTCTCATCATGCACAACCCCAATGACAAGCCAAGCAATTGTTTCATACTTTAGTAATCTCAAACCTATAAACTTTCACGCAATATATAAGCGCGAGCCATGGACATAGCACTATGGGTGGAATAGAATATAATGAGGGGGTTATGTGGAGAAGACAAAAAGGAGAAAGTCTCACATCCACGAGGCTAATCAATGGGCTATGGAGATGCCCACCGATTGATGTTAATGCAAGGAGTAGGGATTGCCATGCAACGGATGCACTAGAGCTATAAATGTATGAAAGCTCAACAAAATAAATTAAGTGGGTGTGCATCCAACTTGCTTGCTCATGAAGACCTAGGGCACTTGAGGAGGCCCATTGTTGGAATATACAATCCAAGTTCTATAATGAAAAATTCCCACTAGTATATGAAAGTGACAAAACAAGAGACTCTCTATCATGAGGATTATGGTGCTACTTTGAAGCACAAGTGTGGCAAAGGATAGTAGCATTGTCCCTTCTCTCTTTTTCTCTCAATTTTTTTGTGACCTTTCTCTTTTTTGGGGCCTTCTCCTTTTTATGGCCTTTCTCTTTTTTTTATTCCCCACTTGGGACAATGGTCTATAAAATGATGACCATCACACTTCTATTTATTTACAACCCAATGATTACAAATCGATACTAGAACAAAGTATGACTCTATATGAATGCCTTCGGCGGTGCACCGGGATATGCAATGAACCAAGAGTGACATGTATGAAATAATTATGAAAGGTGGCTTTGCCACAAATACTATGTCAACTACATGATTATGCAAAGCAATATGATAATAATGAATGTGTCATGATAAACGGAATGGTGGAAAAGTTGCATGGCAATATATCTCGGAATGGCTATAGAAATGCCATAATAGGTAGGTATGGTGGCTGTTTTGAGGAAGATATAAGGAGGTTTATGTGTGACAGAGCGTATCATATCACGGGGTTTGGATGCACCGGCGAAGTTTGCACCAACTCTCAATGTGAGAAAGGGCAATGCATGGTACCGAAGAGGCTAGCAATGATGGAAGGGTGAGAGTGCGTATAATCCATGGACTCAACATTAGCCATAAAGAACTCACATACTTATTGCAAAAATCTACAAGTCATCGAAAACCAAGCACTACGCGCATGCTCCTAGGGGGATAGATTGGTAGGAAAACACCATCTCTTGTCCCCGACCGCCACTCATAAGGAAGACAATCAAATAACACCTCATGTTTCAAATTCGTTACATAACGTTTACCACACGTGCATAGTACGGGACTTGCAAACTTCAACACAAGCATTTCTCAATTTCACAACTACTCAACTAGCACGACTTTGATATTATTACCTCCATATATCAAAACAATCATCAAGTATCAAACTTCTCTTAGTATTCAATGCACTCTATATGAAAGTTTTTATTATATCCCTCTTGGATGCCCATCATATTAGGACTAAATTCATAACCAAAGCAAACTACCATGCTGTTCTAAGGACTCTCAAAATAATATAAGTGAAGCATGAGAGTTCATCTATTTCTATAAAATAAAACTACCACCATGCTCTAAAAGATATAAGTGAAGTACTAGAGCAAACAACAAACTACTCCGAAAGATATAAGTGAAGATCAATGAGTAGTCGAACAATTATGCAACTGTGTGACGACTCTCTAACATTTAATAATTTCAAATCTTGGTATTTTATTCAAACAGCAAGCAAAACAAAATAAAATAAAATGACGCTCCAACCAAAACACATATCATGTGGCGAATAAAAATATAGCTCCAAGTAAAGTTACCGATGAACGAAGACGAAAAAGGGGATGCCTTCCAGGGCATACCCAAGCTTAGGCTCTTGGTTGTCCTTGAATATTACCTTGGGGTGCCTTGGGAATCCCCAAGCTTAGGCTCTTTCCACTCCTTAATCCATAATCCATCGAATCTTTACCCAAAACTTGAAAACTTCACAACACAAAACTTAACAGAAAACTCGTAAGCTCCGTTAGCGAAAGAAAACCAAACACCACTTCAAGGTACTGTAATGAACTCATTATTTATTTATATTGGTGTTAAACCTACTGTATTCCAACCTCTCTATGGTTTATAAACTATTTTACTAGCCATAGATTCATCAAAATAAGCAAACAACACACGAAAAACAGAATCTGTCAAAAACAGAACAGTCTGTGGTAATCTGGATCAAACGTATACTTCTGGAACTCATAAAATTCTCAAATAAATTGGTGGACCTGAGGAATTTATCAATTAATAATCTGCAAAAATAATTAACTAAATATCACTCTCCAATAAAAAAATGGCAGCAATTCTCGTGAGCGCTAAAGTTTCTGTTTTTTACAGCATGATCACAAAGACTTTCCCCAAGTCTTCCCAAAGGTTCTACTTGGCACAAACACTAATTAAAAGAATAAAACCACATCTAAACAGAGCCTAGATGAATTATTTATTACTAAACAGGAACAAAAAGCAAGGAACAAAAATAAAGTTGGGTTGCCTCCCAACAAGCGCTATCGTTTAACGCCCCTAGCTAGGCACGATGGTTTCAATGATGCTCACATAAAGGATAAGAATTGAACATAAAGAGATCATCATGAAGAATGTGACTAGCATATTTAAGTCTAAACCACTTCCTATGCATAGGGATTTTGTGAGCAAATAACTTATGGGAACAAGAATCAACTTGCATAGGAAGGTAAAGCAGCATAACTTCAAGATTTTCAACACATAGAGAGGAAACTTGATATTATTGCAACTCCTACAAGCATATATTCCTCCCTCATAAGAAATTTGAGTAGCATCATGAATGAATTTAACAATATAACCAGCATCTAAAGCATTCTTTTCATGATCTACAAGCATAGAAAATTTACTGCTCTCTACATAAGCAAATTTCTTCTCATGAATAATAGTGGGAGCAAACTCAACAAAATAATTATCATGTGAGGCATAATCCAATTGAAAACTAAAATCATGATGACAAGTTTCATGGATATCATTATTCTTTATAGCATACAAGTCATCACAACAACCATCATAGATAGCAACTTTGTTCTCATGATCAATTGGAACCTCTTCCGAAATAGTGGATTCATCACAAAATAAAGTCATGACCTCTCCAAATCCACTTTCATAAATATAATCATCATAAATAGGAGGCATGCTTTCATCATCATAAATTTTCTCATCAAAACTTGGGGGACAAAAAATATCATCTTCATCAAACATAGCTTCCCCAAGCTTGTGGCTTTGCATATCATTAGCATCATGGATATTCAAGGAATTCATACTAACAACATTACAATCATGCTCATCATTCAAAGATTTAGTGCCAAACATTTTAATGCATACTTCTTCTAGCACTTGAGCACAATTGTCGGAATCCTTATTTTCATGATAGATATTAAAAAGATGAAGCATATGAGGTACCCTTAATTCCATTTTTTGGTAGTTTTCTTTTATAAACTAAACTAGTGCTAAAACAAGAAACAGAAAGATTCGATTGCAAGATCTAAAGATATACCTTCAAGCACTCTCCTCCCCAGCAACGGCGCCAGAAAAGAGCTTGATGTCTACTACACAACCTTCTTCTTGTATACGTTGTTGGGCCTCCAAGTGCAGAGGTTTGTAGGACAGTAGCAAATTTCCCTCAAGTGGATGACCTAAGGTTTATCAATCCGTAGGAGGCGTAGGATGAAGATGGTCTCTCTCAAGCAACCCTGCAACCAAATAACAAAGAGTCTCTTGTGTCCCCAACACACCCAATACAATGGTAAATTGTATAGGTGCACTAGTTCGGCGAAGAGATGGTGATACAAGTGGTATATGGATAGTAGATAACAGTTTTCGTAATCTGAAAATATAAAAACAGCAAGGTAACTAATGATAAAAGTGAGCGTAAACGGTATTGCAATGCGTTGAAACAAGGCATAGGGTTCATACTTTCACTAGTGCAATTCCTCTCAACAATAATAACATAATTGGATCATATAACTATCCCTCAACATGCAACAAAGAGTCACTACAAAGTCACTAATAGCGGAGAACGAACGAAGAGATTATGGTAGGGTACGAAACCACCTCAAAGTTATTCTTTCCAATCAATCCGTTGGGCTATTCCTATAAGTGTCACAAATAGCCCTAGAGTTTGTACTATAATAACACCTTAAGACACAAATCAATCAAAACCCTAATGTCACCTAGATACTCCAATGTCACCTCAAGTATCCGTGGGTATGATTATACGATATGCATCACACAATCTCAGATTTATCCAATCAACACATAGAACTTCAAAGAGTGCCCCAAAGTTTATACCGGAGAATCACGACAAAAACCTGTGCCAACCCCTATGCATAGGTTCATGGGCGGAACCCGCAAGTTGATCACCAAAACATACATCAAGTGAATCACGTGATATCCCATTGTCACCACAGATACGCACGACAAGACATACATCAAGTGTTCTCAAATCTTTAAAGACTCAATCCGATAAGATAACTTCAAAGGGAAAACTCAATCCATTACAAGAGGGTAGAGGGGGAGAAACATCATAAGATCCAACTATAATAGCAAAGCTCACGATACATCAAGATCGTATCACCTCAAGAACACGAGAGAGAGAGAGAGAGAGAGAGAGAGAGATCAAACACATAGCTACTGGTACATACCCTCAGCCTCGAGGGAGAACTACTCCCTCCTCATTATGGAGAGCACCGGGATGATGAAGATGGACAGCGGAGAAGGATTCCCCCTCCGGCAGGGTGCCGGAACGGGTCTAGATTGGTTTTCGGTGGCTACGGAGTCTTCTGGCGGCGGAACTCCCGGTCTATTGTGCTCCCCAGTCGTTTTAGGGTATATGGAGATATATAGGTGGAAGAAGTACGTCAGGGGAGCCACGAGGGGCCCACGAGGGTGGAGGGCGCGCCTAGGGGGTGGGTGTCCCCTGCCTCGTGGCTTCCTCGTTGCTTCCCTTACGTGGACTCCAAGTCTCCCAAGTTGCGTTCCTTCCAAAAATAAGTTCCGTGAAGTTTTAGGTCAATTGGACTCCGTTTGATTTTCCTTTTCTGCGATACTCTAAAACAAGGAAAAAACAGAAACTAGCAGTGGGCTGTAGGTTAATAGGTTAGTCCCAAAAATCATATAAAATAGCATATAAAGGCATATAAAACATCCAAGGTTGATAATATAATAGCATGGAACAATCAAAAATTATAGATACGTTGGAGACGTATCAATTGATAATTCAGAAAACAGACAGAATATACTATTTTTGCTTTATTTCAACTAAATAACAGAAAGTAAAAAGAGGGTACAGAGAGTTCTATTTTCTAAATTCATCCATCTCATGCTCATCAAAAGGAATCCACTAACAAGGTTGATCAGGTCTTGACAACAAACTCATTCCGATTAACATGGAACCGGAGAATTTTCGAATAACACTAGGTTATCCCAACGGGGATATGCACATCCCGAACAATAAGAATATCATATTTCTTCTTGACAGTAGGAAGAGGAAATTCAAAACCTCCAAAAATAGTTGATGGAATTTTTCCAATAGAGTTTATACTATGAACTTGAGGTTGTTTCCTCGGAAAGTGTATCGTATGTTCATTGCCATTAACATGAAAAGTGGCATTGCCTTTGGTGCAATCAATAATAGCCCCTGCTGTATTCAAAAAGGGTCTTCCAAGAATAATAGACATACTATCGTCCTCGAGAATATCAAGAATAACAAAGTCCGTTAAAATAGTAACGTTTGCAACCACAACAGGCACATCCTCACAAATACCGATAGGTATAACAGTTGATTTATCAGCAATTTGCAAATATATTTCAGTAGGTGTCAACTTATTCAAATCAAGTCTACGATATAAAGAGAGAGGCATAACACTAACACTGGCTCCAAGATCACATAAAGCAGTTTTAACATAGTTTCTTTTAATGGAGCATGGTATAGTTGGTACTCTGGGATCTCCTAGTTTCTTAGGTATTCCACCCTTAAAAGTATAATTAGCAGGCATGGTGGAAATTTCAGCTTCCAGTATCTTTCTTTTATTTGTAACAATTTCTTTCATATATTTAGCATAAGGGTTCATTTTGAGCATATCAGTCAAACGCATATGCAAGAAGATAGGTCTAATCATTTCAGCAAAGCGCTCAAAATCCTCATCATCCTTTTTCTTGGATGGTTTAGGAGGAAAAGGCATGGGTTTTTGAACCCATGGTTCTCTTTCTTTACCGTGCTTCCTAGCAACAAAGTCTCTCTTATCATAACGTTGATTCTTTGATTGTGGGTTATCAAGATCAACAGCAGGTTCAATCTCTACATCATTATTATTGCTAGGTTGAGCATCAACATGAACATTATCACTAGTTTCACGTTCATTACCAGATTGTGTTTCAGCATCAGAAATAGATATATTATTGGGATTCTCAGGTGTGTCAATAATAGGTTCACTAGAAGCATGCAAAGTCCTATCATTTTTATTTTTCTTCCTTTTAGAAGGACTAGGTGCATCAATATTATTTCTCTGAGAATCTTGCTCAATTCTCTTAGGATGGCCCTCAGGATACAAAGGTTCCTGAGTCATTTTACCACCTCTAGTCATAACTCTAACAACATTATCATTTTTCTTACTATTTAATTCATTGAGCAAATCATTCTGAGCTTTAAGTACTTGTTCTACTTGAGTGGTAACCATAGAAGCATGTTTACTAATAAGTTTTAGTTCACTTTTAACATTAGCCATATAATCATCCAAGTGTTCAAGCATATCAGCATTGCATTTTAATTCTCTACCAAAATAAGCATTGAAGTTTTCTTGTTTAACCATAAAGTCATCAAACTCATCCAAGCATGGGCTAGCAAACTTAGTAAATGGGATTTCATCTTTATCATATCTATAAAGAGAATTTACCTTTACTACCTGTGTCGGGTTATCAAGACCATGTATTTCTTCAATAGGCGGTAAATTAAGACCATGTATTTCTTCAATAGGAGGTAAATTCTTAACATCTTTAGCTTTTATACCTTTTTCCTTCATAGATTTCTTTGCCTCTTGCATATCTTCAGGACTGAGAAATAGAATACCCCTTTTCTTCGGAGTTGGCTTAGGAGTTGGTTCAGGAATTGGATCAAGAATTGGATCAGGAAGTGTCCAATTATTTTCATTAGTCAACATATTATTCAATAAAATTTCAGCTTCATCTGGTGTTCTTTCCCTGAAAACACAACCAGCACAACTATCCAGGTGGTCTCTGGAAGCATCGGTTAGTCCATGATAAAAGATATCAAGTATTTCATTTTTCTTGAGAGGATGATCAGGCAAAGCGTTAAGTAATTGGAGAAGCCTCCCCCAAGCTTGTGGGAGACTCTCTTCTTCATTTTGCACAAAATTATATATTTCCCTTAAAGAAGCTTGTTTCTTATGAGCGGGGAAATATTTAGCAGAGAAGTAGTAAATCATATCCAGGGGACTACGCACACAACCAGGATCAAGAGAATTAAACCATATCTTAGAATCACCCTTTAATGAGAACGGAAATAATTTAAGGATATAATAGTAGCGAGTTTTCTCATCATTAGTGAACAGGGTAGCTATATCATGTAATTTAATAAGATGTGCCACAACAGTTTCAGATTCATAGCCATAGAAAGGATCAGATTCAACTAAAGTAATTATCTTAGGATCAACAGAGAAATGATAAGCCTTATCAGTAAGAAAGATATGTGAAGTAGCATAAGCAGGATCATATTTCATCCTAGCATTCAAAGTTTTTTGTTTTAGCTTAGCTAATAATTTCTTAAGATCACTCCTATCATTGCAGGCAAGAAAATCTCTAGCAGTTTCTTCATCCATAACATAACCCTCAGGCACAACAGGTAATTCAAATATAGGGGGAGAATCTTCATCATCACTTTCATCAATATTATCAGTTTCAATAATTTCAGTCTCTCTAGCCCGAGCAAGTTGTTCATCAAGAAATTCACCAAGTGGCACAGTAGTATCAAGCATAGAAGTAGTTTCATCATAAGTATCATGCATAGCAGAAGTGGCATTATCAATAACATGCAACATATCAGAATTAATAGCAGAAGCAGGTTTAGGTGTCGCAAGCTTACTCAAAATAGAAGGTGAATCAAGTGCAGAGCTAGATGGCAGTTCCTTACCTCCCCTCGTAGTTGAGGGATAAATCTTGGTTCTTGGATCTTTCAAATTCTTCATAATGATAAGCATATATAAATCCCAAGTGACTCAAAGAATAGAGCTATGCTCTCCGGCAACGGCGCCAGAAAATAGTCTTGATAACCCACAAGTATAGGGGATCGCAACAGTTTTCGAGGGTAGAGTATTCAACCCAAATTTATTGATTCGACACAAGGGGAGCCAAAGAATATTCTCAAGTATTAGCAGCTGAGTTGTCAATTCAACCACACCTGGAAACTTAATATCTGCAGCAAGGTATTTAGTGGCAAAGTAATATGATAGTAGTGGTAACGATGGTAAAAGGTAACGGTAGCAAAAGTAATATTTTTGGTGTTTTGTAGTGATGATAACAATAGCAACGGAAAAGTAAATTAGTGAAGAACAATATATGGAAAGCTCGTAGGCATTGGACCGGTGATAGAGAATTATGCCGGATGCGATCGATCATGTAACAGGCATAACCTAGGGTGACACATAACTAGCTCTAATTCATCAATGTAATGTAGGCATGTATTCCGAATATAGTCATACATGCTTATGGAAAAGAACTTGCATGACATCTTTTGTCCTACCGTCCCGTGACAGCGGGGTCCTAGCGGAAACTAAGGGATATTAAGGCCTCCTTTTAATAGAGTACCGAACCAAAGCATTAACGCATAGTGAATACATGAACTCCTCAAACTACGGTCATCACTGGGAGTGGTCCCGATTATTGTCACTTCGGGGTTGCCGGATCATAACACATAGTATGTGACTATAGACTTGCAAGATAGGATCAAGAAATCTCATATATTGATGAAAACCTAATAGGTTCAGATTTGAAATCATGGCACTCGGGCCCTAGTGACAAGCATTAAGCATAGCAAAGTCATAGCAACATCAATCTCAGAACATAGTGGATACTAGGGATCAAACCCTAACAAAACTAACTCGATTACATGATAAATCTCATCCAACCCATCACCTTCCAGAAAGCCTATGATGGAATTAGTCACGCACAGCGGTGGGCATCATGAAATTGGTGATGGAGGAAGGTTGATGATGACGATGGCGACGGATTCCCCTCTCCGGAGCCCCGAACGGACTCCAGATCAGCCCTCCCGAGAAAGTTTAGGGCTTGGCGGCGGCTCCATATCGTAAAACGTGATGATTCCTTCTCTCTGGTTTTTTCTCCCCAAAAGTGAATATATGGAGTCAGGGTTGAGGTCGGTGGAGCGTCAGGGGGCCCACGAGGCAGGGGGCGCGCCCAGGGGGTTACTCGAAAAGTGAAGAGGAGCATAAGGAACATTTGCGATTGGTACTTGAGAAGCTCAGAGAACATTAGTTGTATGCCAAGTTCAGCAAATGTGAGTTTTGGTTGAAGGAAGTAGGATTCCTCGGACACGTTATATCCGGAGAAGGTATAGCAGTAGATCCCACTAAGGTTGACACCGTGACAAATTGGGAAGCGCCAACAACAGTTGGAGAGATCTGGAGTTTTATTGGACTCGCAGGATACTGCCGGAGATTTATTGAGAATTTCTCAAAGATTGCGAAGCCTATGACAGAGTTATTAAAGAAGGATACCAAGTTCAAATGGACTGAGGAATGTGAGGCTAGTTTCCAGGAGTTGAAGAAACGCTTGGTTACTTCACCAGTGTTGATTTTGCCAGACCAGACCAAGGATTATGAGGTGTACTGCGACGCTTCACGTCGAGGACTTGGAGCAGTGCTTATGCAGGAAGGGAGAGTTGTTTCATATGCCTCAAGACAGCTTAAGCCTCATGAGTTGAATTATGCTATGCATGATTTGGAGTTAGCAGCCATAGTGCATGCATTAAAAACATGGAGACATTTCCTCATTGGAAATCATTGTGAGGTGTACATGGATCACAAGAGTTTGAAATACATTTTCACACAGAAGGAGTTAAACCTTAGACAAAGGAGATGGTTGGAGCTCATCAAGGATTATGATATGAGATTACATTACCATCCCAGAAAGGCTAATGTAGTAGCTGACGCATTGAGCCGTAAGAGCCATGTCAATACACTAAAGACGGGAGAAATACCAAGGGAGTTAACCAAAAATCTTCGTGAACTATGTTTGTAAATAGTTCCGAAAGGCTATGTAGCAGCATTGGAGATTCAGTCAACTTTGATGGATAGAACCAGAGAATCTCAGAAGACTGACAAGGAGATTGCCTCTATAAAGGAGAAAATGAGCGAAGGAAAGGCTAAAGGATTTCATGAGGATGAGCACGACACCCTATGGTTTGAAGACTGTGTTTATGTGGCCAATGACCCGGAGATCAGGAAGTTGATTCTGCAAGAGGCACACGATTCACGATATTCGATTCACTCAGGAAATACCAAGATGTATTTGGATTTGAAGGATATTTTCTGGTGGACCGGAATGAAGAAAGATATTGCGGAGTATGTAGCAGTTTGTGATGTATGTCAGAGAGTAAAGGCAGAGCATCAGAAGCCAGCAGGATTGCTACAGCCATTGCCGATACCCGAATGGAAGTGGGATAAGTTAGGCATGGATTTTATCACAGGATTACCCAGGACTCGTTCAGGCTATGACTCGATTTGGGTTGTAGTCGATCGGTTGACGAAAGTAGCTCATTTCATCCCAGTAAAGACCACTTACACCAGTGCTAAGTTGGCAAAGATATACATGACCAGGATTGTATGCTTACATGGAGTTCCGAGGAGTATAGTATGAGATAGAGGAACCCAGTTTACCTCAAAGTTCTGGAATCAGTTGCACGAAACTTTGGTTACCAGGCTAGAGTTCAGCACAACTTTTCATCCACAGACAGATGGACAGACCGAGAGAGTCAATCAGATTTTGGAGGACATGCTGAGAGCTTGTGCGCTAGATTATGGATCTAGTTGGGACGAGAATTTGCCGTATGCCGAATTCTCTTACAACAACAACTATCAATCCAGTTTAAAGATGACCCCTTTTGAAGCCTTGTACGGAAGAAGGTGCAGGACACCGTTGTTGTGGGATGAAGTTGGAGACCGCCAGTTGTTTGGACCTGATTTGATTAAGGAGTCTGAACAGAACGTGAAATTGATTCGCGATAGGCTCAAGGTAGCCTAGTCCAGGCAGAAAAGTTATGCAGATTCTAAACGCAAGGAGACAGTTTATGAAGTCGGAGACCGAGTTTATCTTCGAGTATCCCCACTTCGAGGAATTAAGCGTTTTGGTGTTAAGGGAAAGTTAGCGCCACGATTTGTAGGACCATACCGAGTATTGGAACGTATGGGAGAAGTGGCCTACAAGTTGGGATTGCCTGAAGGATTGTCAGGAGTTCATGATGTGTTCCATGTTTCTCAGTTAAAGAAGTGCCACGTGGAGATGGCTGACATACCTTTGAGAGACATAGTGCCATTAGAAGCAATTCAGTTGGATAACGATTTGACCTATGAGGAGAAACCAGTTAAGATTCTAGAGTATTCCAGTCGAGTCACCCGCAGCAAGGTTATCAAGTTTTGCAAGGTTCAGTGGAGCCACCACACGGACGAGGAAGCCACCTGGGAGCGAGAGGAAGATTTGCTCAAGGACCACCCTCACCTATTTTCTAGCCAACCCGAATCTCGAGGGCGAGATTCATCTTAAGTGGGGTAGGTTTGTAACATCCCAAAATTTCAATTTGGAATGTTATACATTAGCTCATCATTGCATATCATAATTTATTTGCCTTTGGCTTTGATCCTAGAAATTCTACGCAACTCAAGGACCCACGGAGAGAGTTGGGGATTTCATTATTTTCATATTTAAGTTTTCTCGAATTTAGAGAATAGGATCATTTGATTTTAATTATTTTATCATCAATTATTTCTATTACAAAAATATGAGAGAGGGAATAAAATGACTTTCCCAAAATAAAGAAATATTGAGGATTTAATAATAAAATCAAATAAGATTTTATTTCGGAGTGTTTCGGTATTTTATTTGAATTTAGGAAAAATGTGCGTTTTTCAAAATTGCATTTAGGCCCCAAATAAATGTTCACCTTGTGTGGCTTGATTTTAGAAGCCCGGGAAAATTTATTTCGGGATTTTTGGAGTCCGTTTAGTATTTCTTTTATTTGTTTTTCTGCGTGTAATTATTAAAAAAAACGAACCGACCTAACAGGCCGTGTCCGACCCGGACTCCTGGCCCGGCCGGCTTTATAAGCCGGGGGAGGCCCAGCCGAAACCCCAGCCCGCGCGCCCCCGAAACCCTAGCGCCCCGCCGCCTCGAGCCCCGCGCCGTCGCCGCCCGCCGCCTCGCCGATCCGCCGCCTGAGGTTGCCTTGATTTCCGCGCCGCCGGATTTCTTGAAAAACCGTTCGGTTTTTTGTCAGTTTTTTATTTCTGTTTTTTTAAATAGATCGGTTTTTTCGATTTATTTAAATAGCGAGCGTTCGTCCGTTCGTTCGTTCTAGTGAACGTTCGTTGTTTTTCTTTCTCTCGGATTTAATCCGTGATTTTTCTGATCGCGATTCCTGATCCGATTTTCGTTTTAGTATAACTTTTCGCTCGTTTATTGGATTCAGGCGATTCAAGCGCCTGGAGTTTCATCTCGAAACCCTCTATCCGTTTAACCAACTTAATCAAGTTTTTGCCACTGTAAAAATTGCCCTAGATCCAGAATAGTAAACGAAGCCTGTTTCTTTTGCCGTTTGACTTTCGTTGTTTCGTTTGATTTGATTCTTTTTGCAAACCGGAGTTCTTAAGTTGAACCTTCTGGTTAGATCTCTTATTTGAGTTTTACCTATGCATTAGATGAATACTTATTGTATGCTTGTTTATTTGTCTGCGATAGAATACCCGGAGTGTGCCGCCTGTTACTTCGAATCTTTAGGTTTCGCGGATCATCAGCAAGGCAAGTAACACTTTGATCATACCTCCTACTACCCAGTTTTATTGCATTAGATCAATCCTCTAACATTGCATGATTAGGATCTAATTAAATTGTGGGATGGGAAGTAGTTGAGCTAGTACCTATTACCTGTTATATTATCAAACCTTTGGGAGTTACTTCTACATTTGCCTATTATGCCATGCTATGTTAGTAGACGTGGATTGGGTGAGTGATATCCATGATAGATGTGAGTTTGTTAATTAAGGGTTTATCTAAGGTGGCAACTTAAACACACATCTGGGTGGATTGAGGTACCTGGGTATTCCAGGATTGCCTGTTTTTCTTTGTGGACCGCCACCCAGGCCCAAAGGGATCATGAGATTTTTCATACTAGAAAGTTCCGTGTGCAGCCACAAGCTATTATGGGCTCCAGCATAGTTGATTAAGTCATGCGAACTCTTATAGGGTAGACTAGCAGATGTAGGGGAAAGTAGGTGTAACGGTCTATGCATCGTAAGGTGCTAGCGCTTCTGAAAGACTATGTCTCGGTCATCCGTCTTCTCAAACACCATGTAGTGCGAGAAACCAAACGGAGGCGATCGAGTCTTGTCGGGAAAAGTGCGCAAACCTCTGCAGAGTGTATAAACTAATCATGGTTAGCCGTGTCCCCGGTTATGGACAACTTGAGTATCTAGTATTTGGATTATCATGTGAATCTCAACATGTTACTCTAAAATTTAATTTTGTTGGGTTTTGTTTAATGATGATGCTTAATTGGGATTGAGAATGTTGTCAACCATTCTCAATGTTTAACAACTACCATGATAGTTAATTAAAATGTATTCCTTTGTAGTAGGGAAAAATTGGCTTTACGCAAAACTGTAACCATAGAGCTTTCCACCAGCCAAATATGCATATAGTATAGCTGTTTCATTCCATTACTCTCTATGTGTTACCTTGCCAGCATATTCCATGTGCTGACCCATTTCGGGCTGCAACGTTAATGTTGCAGACTTTTCAGACGGCGATTAAGGAGTTTTTAGGTCGTGGTTCTATACTCAGTGATGCCGTTGGAGTTGATGGACTCACTTATCTTCCAAGCCTTTCGCTGTTATCGTTATTAGATGGCCTTAAGCCATATTTATTGTGATAAGTGCTCTATTGAGACACTCGATGTAATAAGTGTGTGATTGCTACTCTGTTATAAATCCTCCGAGTACTGTGTGGTGTCAGCATTACTGATCCAGGGATGACACCTGAGCACAGAGATCAGACTGTTTGAGGTGTGGTCGCTACACAACAAGCGCTATCGTTTAACACCCCTAGCTAGACATAAAAGCAAGGATAGATCTAAGTATTGTCATCTTTGGTATGCAATCCATAAGTGGCTCTCATAATAGATTCATAAGGTAATTTAATTTTCTTTCTAGGAAAGTGTTCCATGACCTTCCTTAACGGAAATTGGAATCTAATATTCCCTTCCTTCATATCAATAATTGCAGTTCTAAGGAAAGGTCTACCAAGAATAATAGGACATGTCGGATTGCAATCTATATCAATAACAATGAAATCTATGGGCGCATGATTCCTATTTGCAACAATAAGAACATCATTAATTCTTCACATAGGTTTCTTAATGGTGGAATCCGCAAGATGCAAGTTCAAAGAACAATCATCAAATTCACGGAAACCTAGTAAATCACACAAAGTTTTAGGAATCGTGGAAACACTAGCACCCAAATCACATAAAGCAAAGCATTCATTATCTTTAATCTTAATTTTAATAGTAGATTCCCACTCATCTTGAAGTTTTCTAGGGATAGAAACTTCCAATTCAAGCTTTTCTTCATAAGATTTCATTAAAGCATCAACGATATGTTTAGTAAAAGCTTTATTTTGGCTATAAGCATGCGGAGAATTTAGCACAGATTGCAACAAGGAAATACAATCTATTAAAGAACGATTATCATAATTAAATTCCTTTAAATCCAAGATAGTGGGTTCATTGCTATTTAAAGTTTTGACCTCTCCAATCCCACTTATCAATTTTTGCATCAAGATCTAAAAACTCCGAATCATTGGGACGCCTTCTAACTAAAGTTGACTCATCTCCAGTCCCACCATTATCAAGATTCATATTGAAAAAAAAGATTTAATAGGGGACACATCAATAACTTTTAGGTCTTCATCTTTATTATCATGGAAACTAGAAGAACACGCTTTCGCAAAGCAATCCTTTTTAGCACGCATCCTAGCAATTCTTTCTTTGCACTCATTAATGGAAATTCTCATAGCTTTGAGAGACTCATTGATATCATTCTTAGGTGGAATAGATCTAAGTTTCAAAGAATCGACATCAAGAGAAATTATATCCACGTTCCTAGCCAACTCATCAATCTTAGACAACTTTTCTTCGATCAAAGCATTGAAACTCTTTTGCGAACTAATAAATTCTTTAATATTAGATTCAAAATAAGAGGACATCTTATTATAATTTCCATAAGAATTGTTGTAGGAATTACCATAATTATTAGAGGAAATACTAGGAAACGACCTAGGATTAAAATTACCTCTATATGCGTTATTACCAAAAATGTTCTTACCAACAAAATTTACATCCATAGATTCATTTTTATTCTCAATCAAAGTAGACAAAGGCATATCATTAGGATTAGAAGAAACACTTTTATTAGCAAACAATTTCATAAGTTCATCCATCTTCCCACTCAAAACATTGATTTCTTCTATGGCATGCACCTTTCTATTAGTAGATCTTTCAGTATGCCATTGAGAATAACTAACCATAATATTATCTAGGAGTTTAGTAGCTTCTCCTAAAGTGATTTCCATAAAAGTGCCTCCCACGGCCGAATCTAAAAGATTTCTAGAAGCAAAGTTCAATCCAACATAAAATTTTTGTATAGTCATCCAAAGATTCAAACCATGTGTAGGGCAATTATGTATCATTAATTTCATCCTCTCCCAAGCTTGTGCAACATGTTCATGATCAAGTTGCTTAAAATTCATGATATCGTTTCTAAGAGTGATTATCTTAGCGGGAGGAAAATATTTAGAGATAAAAGCATCTTTGCACTTATTCCATGAATCGATACTATTTTTAGGCAAAGACGAAAACCAAGTTTTAGCACGATCTCTAAGAGAAAATGGGAATAGCTTTAGTTTAACAATATCATTATCCACATCTTTCTTCTTTTGCATATCACATAAATCAACGAAGTTGTTTAGATGGGTAGCGGCATCTTCACTAGGAAGGCCGGAAAATGGATCTTTCATGATAAGATTCAGCAAGGCAACATTAATTTCACAAGATTCAGCATTAGTAAGAGGAGCAATCGGAGTGCTAATAAAATCATTATTGTTGGTATGGGAAAAGTCACACAACTTAGTATTATCTTGAGCCATCGTGACGAGCAAGCGATCCAACACACAAGCAAAAAGAGGCAAACTAGAAAAGAGAAGGGGAACGGCAAAAGAGGCCGAGTAAAACGGCAAGGGTGAAGTGGGGGAGAGGAAAACGAGAGGCAAATGGAAAATAATGTAATGCGAGGGATAAGAGTTTGTGATGGGTACTTGGTATGTCTTGACTTGTGCGTAGACTCCCGGGCAACGGTGCCAGAAATCCTTCTTGCTACCTCTTGAGCACTGCGTTGGTTTTCCCTTGAAGAGGAACGGGTGATGCATCAAAGTAGCGTAAGTATTTCCCTCAGTTTTTGAGAACCAAGCTATCAATCGAGTAGGAGACCACACGCAAGTCCCTCGTACCTACACAAACAAATAAGAACCTCGCAACCAACGCGATAAAGGGGTTGTTAATCCCTTCATGGTCACTTACGAGAGTAAGATCTGATAGAGATAATAATGATAAGATAAATATTTTTGGTACTTTTATGATATAGATTGAAAGTAAAATAGATTGGAAACTTATATGATGGAAAATAGACCCAGGGGCTATAGGTTTCACTAGTGGCTTCTCTCAAGATAGCATAAGTATTACGGTGGGTGAACAAATTACTGTCGAGCAATTGATAGAAAAGCGAATAATTATGAGAATATCTAGGCATGATCATGTATATAGGGATCACATCCATGACAAGTAGACCGAGTCCTGCCTGCATCTACTACTATTACTCCCCACATCGACCGCTATCCAGCATGCATCTAGAGTATTAAGTTCATAAGAACAGAGTAAAGCCTTAGGTAAGATGACATGATGTAGAGGGATAAACTCAAGCAATATGATATAAACCCCATCTTTTTATCCTCGATGGCAACAATACAATACGTGTCATTTCCGTTTCTGTCACTGGGATCGAGCACCGCAAGATTGAACCCAAAGCTAAGCACTTCTCCCATTGCAAGAAAGATCAATCTAGTAGGCCAAACCAAACTGATAATCCGAAGAGACTTGCAAAGATAACCAATCATGCATAAAATATTTTAGAGAAGAATCAAATATTGTTCATAGATAGACTTGATCATAAACCCACAATTCATCGGATCTCGACAAACACACTGCAAAAAGAGTTACATCGAATATATCTCCAATAAGATCGAGGAGAACTTCGTATTGAGATCCAAAGAGAGAGAAGAAGCCATCTAGATACTAGCTATGGACCCGAAGGTCTAAAGTAAACTACTCACACATCATCGGAGGGGCCATGGAGTTCATGTAGAGGCCCTCCATGATCAATGCCCCCTCCAGCGGAGCTCCGGTAAAGGCCCCAAGATGGGATCTCTTGGGTACAGAAGGTTGCCGCGGTAGAAATAGGGTTTCGTGGTGCTCCTGGATGTTTTCGGGGTATGTGAACATATATAGGAGGAAGAAGTAGGTCGGTTGAGCCACGAGGGGCCCACGAGGGGGGAGGGCGAGTCCAGGGGGTAGGCGCGCCCCCTGCCTCGTGGCCACCTTGTTGGTTTCTTGACGTCCACTCCAAGTCCTTTGGATCACGTTTGTTCCAAAAATCACGCTCCCGAAGGTTTCATTCCGTTTGGACTTTGTTTGATATTCCTTTTCTGCGAAACACTGAAATAGGCAAAAAAAACAGTGATAACCCACAAGTATAGGGGATTGCAATAGTTTTTGAGGGTAGAGTATTCAACTCAAATTTATTGATTCGACACTGATGTCTACTACACAACCTTCTTCTTGTAGACGTTGTTGGGCCTCCAAGTGCAGAGGTTTGTAGGATAGTAGCAAATTTCCCTCAAGTGGATGACCCAAGGTTTATCAATCCATAGGAGGCGTAGGATGAAGATGGTCTCTCTCAAGCAACCCTGCAACCAAATAACAAAGCGTCTCTTGTCTCCCCAACACACCCAATGCAATGGTAAATTGTATAGGTGCACTAGTTCGGCGAAGAGATGGTGATACAAGTGGTATATGGATAATAGATAATAGTTTTTGTAATCTGAAATTATAAAAACAGCAAGGTAACTAATGGTAAAAGTGAGTGTAAATGGTATTGCAATGCGTTGAAACAAGGCCTTGGGTTCATACTTTCGCTAGTGCAAGTTACCTCAACAATACTAACATAATTGGATCACATAACTATCCCTCAACATGCAACAAAGAGTCACTCCAAAGTCACTAATAGCGGAGAACAAACGAAGAGATTATGGTAGGGTACGAAACCACCTCAAAGTTATTCTTTCCAATCAATCCGCTGGGCTATTCCTATAAGTGTCACAAACAGCCCTAGAGTTCGTACTAGAATAACACCTTAAGACACAAATCAACCAAAACCCTAATGTCACCTAGATACTCCAATGTCACCTCAAGTATCCGTGGGTATGATTATACGATATGCATCACACAATCTCAGATTCATCTATTCAACCAACACATAGAACCTCAAAGAGTGCCCCAAAGTTTGTACTGGAGAATCACGACGAGAACGTGTGCCAACCCCTATGCATAGGCTCATGGGCGGAACCCGCAAGTTGATCACCAAAACATACATCAAGTGAATCACGTGATATCCCATTGTCACCACAGATATACACTGCAAGACATACATCAAGTGTTCTCAAATCTTTAAAGACTCAATCCGATAAGATAACTTCAAAGGGGAAACTCAATTCATTACAAGAGAGTAGAGGGGGGAGAAACATCATATGATCCAAATATAATAGCAAAGCTCGCGATACATCAAGATCGTATCATCTCAAGAACACGAGAGAGAGAGAGAGAGAGAGAGAGAGATCAAACACATAGCTACTGGTACATACCCTCAGCCCCGAGGGAGAACTACTGCCTCCTCGTCATGGAGAGCACCGGGATGATGAAGATGGCCACCGAAGAGGGATTCCCCCTCCGGCAGGGTGCCGGAACGGGTCTAGATTGGCTTTCGGTGGCTACGGAGGCTTCTGGCGGCAGAACTCCCGATCTATTGTGCTCTCGGATGTTTTTAGGGTATATGGAGATATATATAGGCGGAAGAAGTACGTCAGGGGGGCCACGAGGGCGGAGGGCGCGCCCAGGGGGGTGGGGGGGTGGGCGCGCCCCCTACCTCGTGGCCTCCTCGAAGCTTCCCTTACGTGCACTTCAAGTCTTCTGGGCTCCTTTCCTTCCAAAAATGGGTTCCGTGAAGTTTCAGGTCAATTGGACACCTTTTGGTTTTCCTTTTCTTCGAAACCCTAAAACAAGGTAAAAAAACAGAAAGTGGCACTGGGCTCTAGGTTAATAGGTTAGTCCCAAAAATCATATAAAATAGCATATAAATGCATATAAAACATCCAAGGTCGATAATATAATAGCATGGAACAATCAAAAATTATAGATACGTTGGAGACGTATCAGACACAAGGGGAGGCAAAGAATATTCTCAAATATTAGCAGCTGAGTTGTCAATTCAACCACACTTGGAAACTTAATATCTGCAGCAAGGTATTTAGTAGCAAAGTAATATGATAGTAGTGGTAACGAGGGCAAAAGGTAGCAGTAGCAAAAGTAATGTTTTTGGTGTTTTGTAGTGATGATAACAATTGCAACGGAAAAGTAAATAAGCGAAGAACAATATATGGAAAGCTCGTAGGCATTGGATCGGTGATAGAGAATTATGCCGGATGCGATCAATCATGTAACAGTCATAACCTAGGGTGACACAGAACTAGCTCCAATTCATCAATGTAATGTAGGCATGTATTCCGAATATAGTCATACGTGCTTATGGAAAACAACTTGCATGACATCTTTTGTCCTACCCTCCCGTGGCAGCGGGGTCCTAGCGGAAACTAAGGGATATTAAGGCCTCCTTTTAATAGAGTACCGGATGTCGTGGTTCTAACTCTACCAGTGATGTAGGGGGGTATGTATGGAGAGGCTAGATCTTAGCTATGGAGGAGTCGTAAGCACACGAGGATTACGAGTTCAGGCCCTTCTCGGAGGAAGTAACAGCCCTACGTCTCGGTGCCCGGAGGCGGTCGACTGGATTATGTGTGTATGAATTACGGGGGTGCAAACCCCTTACACTGAGGAGGGGGCAGCTTATATAGAGTTTGCTGGCCCCCTCCGGCCCTCAGTTGTGTAGGGTCTTAAATACATTAAAGTCGGGCGTTACTGGTAACGCCCCTAATAAAGTGCTATGATGACCATCAAGGCTATTTAAAGGCCGACCGTTTGCCTGCGGAGTGACTTTAGATCTCCCGGCAGTCGAGTGGTTGGCTTCGTGGTTGAGTGATAGTTTCCCCGTCGAGTGTCTTGAATCCGTCGAGTGGGATACCTTCAAGTCGATTGAAAGGCGACTTCTTCTAGGGATGTCCTTGGGTAGGGTTCTTAGGACAGGTCCATGCCCCTACCCTAGGTTCATAGCTTCATCATTAGCCCCCGAATGGATCGAGGTCCGAGTGGGGAAGGAGTTGGGGATCCTTCCGACTGGTTCTTAGTGTTATATGAATGTCTTGTACTGGATTAATTGCCACGGACGACGTTGCCAACTTCTTTCGGTCACCTTGATCCATTCTTGGTCTCTCGTCGAGTGACTTTCCTTACTTGTGAAATACCGAGTGCCGGCTCGAGCGGGATCTTCTGTTTGATGAGTTGTTCTGCAGCCCGCGGATTTTGCTGGATTTGAATTTCGGGAAGCGAGCGGGACAGGGGCGGCCGCAGTAATCGGATGGGATAAGACGGAAACTCGTCGATTCCCGCGGCACCTTTTTCGCCACGTGCCGCGTGCGCGCCTGTTGCGGGATTTGACGGGATCGCCTGGGCCTACCGGTCAGCCACTCAGAAGTGGCCCCTTATAAGCTACCGGCTCGGGGCTCCCAAACAGTGTGCTCTCGCCTTCCTCTCTCCCTTCACAAGGTCCTCCGCCACCTCCGCTCTCACCCTAGCGCCGTAGGTCCGTTCGAGTCTTGCCGGCGACGATGGTGAAGGACAAGATGCCGGCTTTGGAGCGCGCGAAGAAGGCGGTGGCGCAGGGGAAGGGGAAGAAGTCCGCTCGGGGCGGATCTTCCTCGAGGACTGCTCTGCCCAGGGATTGGATCCAGGGCGACTGGATGCCGTCGGTGATTCGGCAGGAAGACCTTGATGACATGGTCGAGGGGGGAGTCATTCCCCATGAAGCTGCGCGTCTCCCAGGGAGAGAAGTCGAACCCCAACCTCGTGACGGTGAGTGCGTCCTCCTCGCCACCCATATCGACCGCGGATTTTCTCTACCTCCTCACCCTTTTTCTGGAGCTTTTTGAACTTCTTCGGAGCGCAGCTCCATCACTTCACTCCAAATTCCATCGTGTACCTTGCTGCTTTCGTTTCCTTGTGCGAAAGTTTCTTGGGTTGCCGCCCTCACTGGGGACTCTTCAAACACAACTTCACTTGCCGTTCACAATCGGTAAAGAAAGCCAAGTCGAGTGACGAACGGACGCAAGTGATCCAGCTGTGCGGGGGTCTGGCGATCCAGATGAGGGGAAAAATTTCTTTTCCGTCTATCACTTTTCCCGAGTCGGTCCGTGGTTGGCACTCGACCTGGTTTTATTGCCAAGACTAGGTGACCCCAGGGCAGTCGACTGGTCTTCCCCCTTTCTCTCTAGACCGAGCTCAAAACCCCGCTTCTCTGAAAGTGCTGCCGGAGGAAAAGGCGCAAGTCAAGGTGCTGGTTGGTCGAGTGGTTCAGCTTGTCCGAGAGGGCGTGACAGGCATGGACTTGCTGGAGGTCTTCCTTCGGAGGCGCATCCAACCACTTCAGGCTCGTGACCACCCTATGTGGCTGTACTCGGGTCTCGACGACACCACTCGGATTCACCCAGAGGAGGTCGCTGACGAGATGCTGGAAGGGTGGCTGTCGAGCATCACAGGGAACAAAGACAACCTTTGGGTGAATCCGAGTGGACCAGTTCTGACCTTGTGTTCCCGACTGAGATCTTGCTTTCTTCATTTGCTCTCTTTGAATCGGTCGACTGACTTTCGACTTGTCTGCTGTTCTCCAGGCAACTACGGAGATGTACTCGACACCCAATGGAGCACAGGAGCAGGCCGAAGAAGGGGAGGCGATCGGAGGTGAAAGTGGAGACGAACAAGGAGAGTGGGAATCAGACGGCGAAGGAGAGGGAGACGACGACGTCGACTATAGCGAGGAGGAGGAAGCTGAACCTCCCCGCTCGTAAAGGCAATCCAAGCTTACACACGACCCTGAGCAGGAATGTGGTAAGGCGACTGCTCCCATTGGGCAGTCGTCGAAGCGCCCTCGGACCTCTTCTCTAGTGCCGACTGAAAAAGCTCCCAAGCACCCACGCGCGGCGCCGCCCAAGCCACCCAAAGTTCTGCCCAAGATGAAGATGACTGTCCCCACCATTTCTGGGTAATAATAGAACTTGTTTTCCTTTGTCGACCGTGGACAGATCCTTGGTCGATTCATTGAGGCAACTGACTGTCTTTCGAAATTTGCAGTGCTGCTACTTCTGAGATCTCCGTCAAGGACGATGACCAAGAGATGGAAGATGCTGTTACTTCCAACCCTGGTATGATTACTGATGTTCTGCCTTGAGTCGACTGACGATTTCTTATAACTCTGGTCGATTGAATTTTTCTCATAGCTCCTCCTCATGTTATTAACCTTCCTGACGACGAAGACGAAGCGCCGCTGAGAACAAGATGGCACAGGAAGGCGTCGGCTGGCAAGACCCCACAATCTACTCCGGCGCCTGAGGCCGTAGCTCGAGACGGTGGCGATACCACTCGGGCTTCTGTGACTTTCGCCGATCCTCTGACAAGTGTGCGGCCCTTGACGTCGACCGCAAATCCGCCTTCGCTCTTCGCCACACACCACGTCCCTGAGGACCAAGTGGGTGCGGCTAAGGAAGCTATACGCCAGGCAGGGATCATGATGGAGCAGGTCAAGGTGGTTCGAGAAGCCAGCCAAGCAGCTTACAACGCGAGTTCAGCACTTCAGAGTAACGTCCAGGTCAGTCGATTCACTGCTTGTTCTGTTAGGGTATGCCGTCTGAAGAATCTATTTTCCGAAGATCTTTAAATCTGTACACCCACTGGGTGTGTCTGTTAAGTTTTTGGTCAAGTGGGGGCACGTTGAGTGCACCCACTGGGTGTAGTCCCCGAGACTACGGTCGACTGCTGGGAGTCGACTGTAGTCTTTAGATTGTGTTGCTGTAGTTTTACTTCTTCACCCGGTCTGGCCAGGCCATGTCGAATGAAACTGTATCTGGTCGACTGCGGGCAGTCGATTTTTTTAAAAAAAACTAGTGGGGGCACGCTGAGTGCACCCACTGGGTGTAGTCCCCGAGACTACTGTTGAATGTTTTTGATTCAGCTGTAGTCTTAGAAACGTCATCATTGTCTCTTGGTTACTCGGAAGCAACTTATCTTGGACCTTTGTCGACTGACTTTTGCAGAAATCCTGTGAACTTGTGGCTCTCTACACTGAGTTGGAGAACAAACAGATCCAGCTCAACCTTGACTTGAAGCTCGCTCAACAAAACCTGCAGAAGGCGCGAGACGAAGCAAAAGGTATGGCTAGTGAGGTTTCTCATTCTTGACGAGTGACTCTCCTTTCTTGCCCGTTCTTGATGTTGAGTTCATTCGACGTTCTGTAGATAAACTGGAGGAGGCTCTGAAGAAGAAGGATCAAGATCTTGCCGAAGCACAGAAGGAGGCCTTGAGCAAAACGAAGCTTGCAGAAGAGAAACTGGCTTCAGTCGGTACTCTTGAACAGGAGAACTCCAGACTGAAAACTGCTCTCGATACAGCTAATCAAGAGGTCAGCCGTCTGAAGGAAGACAAGATGACTCTGAGTGACCACGCAGGTGAGCTAGCGGGGCAGAGGAACGATCTAGAGGTTTATCTTGGTGGGCTCGCCAAGAAGTTGTTCGTCATGCTCGAGGGTAATTACTCCGTCCGACTGACTTGCAGTTACCAAACCTGCATAGAGCCACTGACTTATCCTTGAATTGTGTTTACAGAAGTCTGCCAGAACTTCGAAGAGGAGACCAGTCGAGTGGAGACAGGCTTGGACCCTGCCAATTCTCTCGTGAAGGACGAGGCTGCTATGAACGTGCTCCGACTGGAGTCTCGTATTACCAGTGTTGTTGGCTATCTTGCTCGGCTGAAGGTTGCGGTGTCGTGGATCGACACATCACTTTGGCCTGGGACGACGCTTCAGAACGACCTCGAGTCTCTGATGGTTCGACTGAATGAAGTCCCGGGTCGAGTGGCGGAATGGAAGAAATCTTCTGCTAGATGTGGTGCTGATGTCGCTTTGTCTCTGGTCCGCGTCCATTGCAAGGAGGCGCGAGAAGAAAAGTTGGCCGCCATCCAAGTTGCCAATACCAGGAAGCACAGCTTTCAAGACTTCATGGAGACTTTCATCGCTGTTGCCACTCGTATTGCAGACGGGATCGACTTGGACGAGTTCGTCGCCCTTCCAGTCCTCCGCTTAAGGAATGAAAACCTTTTATGCTTCACTTTAAATTTGCCTCAGAATGCCGAGTGGATTTTGTAACCATTAAACTCTGTCGAGTCGAGGGCTCGAGTACTTTGATCTGAGGCCTGGGACCTTTGGGTCTTATCTGAACTTGATTTATCATTGAATATCTTCGTGGTCGATCCGTCGAGTGGAACTAGATCTTCACTCGAAATAACCTTGTATTTGTGGTGCGGCTCCGAACGAGAAGGTAGCAGTCGATTTGCGCCTCGTCGTCCTTGCGGGTTGGGTTGTGTTCCGTACTTAGGCGAGCGCTGGGCTGCAGCTAAACCCCCGAGTGGGAGGTTTGCTCTCCACTCGATAAGATTTTTCAAACTCAGGCGAGTACTTGGACTGCAGCTATGCCCCCGAGTGGGAGGTGTGCTCTCCACTCGGTAGGATTTCTTAACCTTAGGCGAGTACTTGGACTGCAGCTAAGCCTCCGAGTGGGAGATTTGCTCTCCACTCGGTAGGATTTTTAAAACTCTTAGGCGAGCACTGGGCTGCGGCTAAGTCCCCCGAGTGGGAGGTTTGCTCTCCACTCGGTAGGATTTTTTAAACACTTAGGCGAGCACTGGGCCGCAGCTAAGCCTCCGAGTGGGAGTCTGGCTCGCCACTCGGTAGGATTTTTAAACACTTAGGCGAGCACTGGGCTGCAGCTAAGCCTCCGAGTGGGAGTCTGGCTCGCCACTTGGTAGGATTTTTAAACACTTAGGCGAGCACTGGGCCGCAGCTAAGCCTCCGAGTGGGAGTCCGGCTCGCCACTCGGTAGGATTTTTAAACACTTAGGCGAGCACTGGGCTGCAGCTAAGCCTCCGAGTGGGAGTCTGGCTCGCCACTCGGTAGGATTTTTAAACTCTTAGGCGAGCACTGGGCTGCAGCTAAGCCTCCGAGTGGGAGTCTGGCTCGCCACTCGGTAGGATTTTAAAACTCTTAGGCGAGCACTGGGACTGCGGCTAAGCCCCCGAGTGGGAGGTTTGCTCTCCACTCGGTAGGATTTTTAAACACTTAGGCGAGCACTGGGCTGCGGCTAAGCCCCCGAGTGGGAGGTTTGCTCTCCACTCGGTAGGATTTTTAAAACTCTTAGGCGAGCACTGGGTTGCGGCTAAGCCCCCGAGTGGGAGGTTTGCTCTCCACTCGGTAGGATTTTTTAAACACTTAGGTGAGCACTGGGCTGCAGCTAAGCCTCGGAGTGGGAGTCTGGCTCGCCACTCGGTAGGATTTTAAAACTCTTAGGCGAGCACTGGGCTGCAGCTAAGCCTCCGAGTGGGAGTCTGGCTCACCACTCGGTAGGATTTTTAAACTCTTAGGCGAGCACTGGGCTGCAGCTAAGCCTCCGAGTGGGAGTCTGGCTCGCCACTCGGTAGGATTTTTAAACTCTTAGGCGAGCACTAGGCTGCAGCTAAGCTTCCGAGTGGGAGTCTGGCTCGCCACTCAGTAGGATTTTAAAACTCTTAGGCGAGCACTGGGCTGCAGCTAAGCCCCCGAGTGGGAGGTTTGCTCTCCACTCGGTAGGATTTTTTCAAACTTAGGCAAGCACTGGGCTGCAGCTAAGCCCCCGAGTGGGAGGTTTGCTCTCCACTCGGTAGGATTTTTTCAAACTTAGGCGAGCACTGGGCTGCAGCTAAGCCCCAGAGTGAGAGTCTGGCTCGCCACTCGGTAGGATTTTTAAACACTTAGGCGAGCACTGGGCTGCAGCTAAGCCCCCGAGTGGGAGGTTTGCTCTCCACTCGGTAGGATTTTTAAACTCTTAGGCGAGCACTGGGCTGCAGCTAAGCCTCCGACTGGGAGTCTGGCTCGCCACTCGGTAGGATTTTAAAACTCTTAGGCGAGCACTGGGCTGTAGCTAAGCCCCCGAGTGGGAGGTTTGCTCTCCACTCAGTAGGATTTGTTTCAAACTTAGGCGAGCACTGGGCTGCAGCTAAGCCCCCGAGTGAGAGTCTGGCTCGCCACTCGGTAGGATTTTTAAACACTTAGGCAAGCACTGGGCTGCAGCTAAGCCTCCGAGTGGGAGGTTTGCTCTCCACTCGGTAGGATTTTTAAACTCTTAGGCGAGCACTGGGCTGCAGCTAAGCCTCCGAGTGGGAGTCTGGCTCGCCACTCGGTAGGATTTTTAAACTCTTAGGTGAGCACTGGGCTGCAGCTAAGCCCCCGAGTGGGAGGTTTGCTCTCCACTCGGTAGGATTTTTTCAAACTTAGGCGAGCACTGGGCTGCAGCTAAGCCCCCGAGTGAGAGTCTGGCTCGCCACTCGGTAGGATTTTTAAACACTTAGGCGAGCACTGGGCTGCAGCTAAGCCCCCGAGTGGGAGCCTGGCTCGCCACTCGGTAGGATTTTTTTATGAACTTAGGCAAAACGGATTCGCAGCTAAGCCACCCACTGGGGGATTTCATAAGCAATTATAGGAAAAATTGTGACACTCTTGATAAATAGACTACAGAAGTTTTTCTTGTTACATCTCATCCGAGTGAGAATTCAAGTGTAAAAGGGGCGGAGCAGTTCCGCATTCCAAGCTCGTGGCTCATCGATCTGGCAACCGATATTGTAAAGGTGATATGCTCCATTCTGGACGACTCTGGTGACGATGAAGGGGCCTTCCCAAGAAGGGGCGAGCTTGTGTGGTTTCTGTTGATCCACTCGGAGGACCAAATCCCCTTCTTGGAAGGCTCGACTCTTCACATTTCTGGCATGGAATCGACGCAAGTCTTGCTGGTAAATGGTCGGTCGGATCATAGCCATTTATCTTTCTTCTTCCAGGAGGTCGACTGCATCTTGCCGGGCTTGTTCTGCTTCATCTTCGGTGTAAAGCTCGACTCGTGGCGCATTGTGAAGTAGATCGCTCGGCAGGACTGCTTCGGCTCCGTAAACCAAAAAGAACGGAGTTCTTCCAGTCGACCGATTTGGGGTGGTCCTCAATCCCCACAGAACCGACGGAAGCTCGTCGACCCATGCGCCCGCTGCGTGCTTGAGATCACGCATCAGCCAGGGCTTTAGTCCTTTGAGAATCAGACCATTTGCCCTTTCAGCTTGTCCATTCGACTGGGGATGGGCAACCGATGCGTAGTCGACTCGTGTGCCTTGAGAGGCGCAAAACGCTCTGAACTTGTCCGAATCAAAGTTTGACCCATTGTCAGTGATGATGCTATGCGGGACTCCATATCTGAATGTTAACCCCCTGACGAAACTGATAGCAGTGCAAGCATCAAGATTCTTGATAGGCTTAGCTTCAATCCATTTGGTAAACTTGTCGACTGCTACAAGCACATGTGTGAAACCGCTCCTGTCTGTTCTCAGTGGACCAACCATGTCCAGTCCCCAAACAGCAAAGGGCCAGACGAGTGGAATGGTCTTCAGGGCTGATGCAGGCTTGTGTGACATGTTGGAGTAGAACCGGCACCCTCCACACTTGTCGACTATCTCCTTCGCCATTTCATTTGCTCTTGGCCAGTAAAATCCCGCTCGGTATGCTTTAGCCACAATGGTCCGAGAAGACGCATGGTGACCACAGGTCCCCGAGTGGATATCATCAAGGATTATCTGACCTTCTTCCGGTGTTATGCACTTCTGACCGATTCCAGTCGCGCTTTCTCTATACAACTGTCCCTTTATGACTGTGAAGGCCTTGGATCGACGGACGATCTGTCGAGCCTCTTCCTCGTCCTTCGGGAGTTCTTTCCTCAGGATATACGCGATGTACGGTATCATCCAGTCGGGAGTGATTGCCAAGACTTCCATGATTAGGTCGACCACAACAGGAACTTCGACTTCAGTCGGATCTGTGGCACTTTTCTGCTGCGGGGCTTCTTCTGTAAAAGGATCTTCTTGGACTGACGGTGAGTGGATGTGCTCGAGGAACACGTTGCTGGGAATGGCTTCTCTCTTGGAGCCTATCTTTGCCAAATCGTCAGCCGCTTGATTTTTTAGTCGGGGGATGTGATGAAGCTCTAACCCCTCAAATTTCTTTTCTAACTTTCTCACTGCATTGCAATAACCAGTCATTGCGGACTTCTGACGTCCCACTCCTTCATCACCTGATTGACCACCAAATCTGAGTCACCATAGACCATGAGGCGATGGCCGCCGAGTGAAATGGCCATGCGCAACCCATACAAAAGTGCTTCATATTCTGCTTCATTATTTGAGGAATCGAAGTGAATCTGGAGAACGTATCTGAGCTTATCTCCTCGGGGGGAGACTAATACTACCCCAGCATCGGAACCATTTAGCATCTTAGATCCATCGAAGAACATGGTCCAGTGCTCCGAGTGAATTTGAGTCGGAAGTTGCTGTTCAATCCACTCGGCGACGAAATCTGCGATTGCTTGGGACTTGATAGCCTTCTTTGCTTCAAACTTAATATCTAGGGGAAGGAGTTCAATCGCCCACTTTGCCACTCGACCAGTTGCATCTCTATTGTGCAGAATCTCTGACAGTGGGGCATCGCTGATGACTGTAATGGAGTGGTCAGAGAAGTAATGAGCAACCTTCTTCGTGGTCATATAAATCCCATATACAAGCTTCTGGTAATGAGGATATCTTTGTTTTGAAGGGGTCAAAACTTCAGACACATAATATACTGGGCGCTGAACTCTGAAGGCCTTTCCTTCTTCTTCCCGCTCGACCGTAAGTACTGTACTGACAACTTGTCCCGTGGCTGCAATGTAAAGCAGTAGAGGCTCTTTACTGATTAGGGCAGCAAGCACCGGCTGGGTGGAGAGCAGAGCTTTGAGCTCTGCAAATGCTGCATCAGCTTCTGGAGTCCACTCGAACTTGTCAGACTTCTTCATCAGTCGGTAAAGAGGCAACGCCTTTTCACCGAGACGAGAAATGAATCGACTTAGAGCGGCCAAGCAACCTGTAAGCTTCTGGACATCGTGCACACGCACAGGACGCTTCATCCGGAGTATGGCACTGACTTTTTCAGGATTGGCGTCGATTCCCCATTCAGAAACAAGAAAACCGAGTAACTTTCCACCTGGAACTCCGAATGTGCACTTTGATGGATTGAGCTTGATATCATACCTCCTGAGGTTTGCAAAGGTTTCAGCAAGGTCAGTCCGCAGGTCGGAACCTTTCCGTGACTTAACCACAATATCATCCATGTATGCCTCCGCATTCCGACTGATTTGGGTGAGTAAACACTTCTGAATCATCCTCATGAACGTGGCTCCGGCATTCTTGAGGCCGAATGGCATGGTGACATAACAGAAGCATCCGAATGGAGTGATGAAAGCTATTTTGATCTCATTGGGTCCATACAGACAGATCTGATGGTACCCGGAATAGGCGTCCAGAAAAGACAATCGCTCGCACCCTGCGGTCGAGTCGACTATTTGGTCGATGCGAGGGAGAGGAAAATGATCTTTCGGGCAGGCCCGATTGATATGTTTAAAATCAATGCACATGCGAAGTGACTTGTCCTTCTTGGGGACCATGACAACATTGGCGAGCCAGTCGGAGTGGTAAATCTCTCGGATGAACTCCGCTGATAAGAGCCGAGCCACCTCTTCGCCAATAGCTTTCTTCTTCTGGACGGCGGACCATCGAAGATGTTCTTTCACAGGCTTAAATTTTGGGTCGACTCATAGACGGTGCTCAACCAGCTCCCTGGGAACTCCAGGCATGTCAGAGGGCTTCCATGCAAAGATGTCCCAGTTCTCACGGAGGAACTGGATGAGCGCTTCTTCCTATTTGGAGTCGAGCGTCGTTGAGATGTGAGTCGGGGCAGCATCGGGGTCGGTCGGGTGAATGTGGACTGGCTTTGTTTCACCGGACGACTGAAAAGCTGATTCTGAAGCAGGCTTCTTGGCTCGTAGCAATTCACTCGGATCAGCAGTCTTCTGGTACTCTTGCAGCTCGACCACTTCCATCTGAGCATCAGCGATCTTTGAGCCTTTCTGAAAACACTCTTCCTCTTTCTTCCGATTGCCTGTAACAGTGATCACACCTCTGGGGCCGGTCATCTTCAATTTGAGATACACATAACACAGTCGAGCCATGAAGCGTGCATAAGCTGGCCTGCCCAAAATAGCATGATAAGCACTTTGGAAGTCCACAACCTCGAATGTCAACTTTTCCTTGTGGTAATTCTTTGAATCACCGAAAACCACATCAAGAGCGATCTGGCCGAGTGACTCGGCTTTCTTCCCAGGAATGACTCCGTGGAAGCTCATGTTACTAGTACTGAGCCTGGACATCGGAATGCCCATCCCTTTCAATGTTTCTGCATACAGTATGTTCAAGCCACTGCCACCATCCATCAGGACTTTGGTCAGTCGAGTGCCTTCGACAATTGGGTCGACCACCAAAGCTTGCCTCCCAGAGGTGGCAATGTGCGTAGGGTGATCAGACTGGTCGAATGTGATGGCAGTCTGAGACCACTTCAGATAACTGGGTGTTGCCGGAGCAACCATATTCACCTCACGATTAATGACTTTCAGTCGACTTTTGCTTTCGACATCAGCAAAAATCATCAGGGTGGAATTGACTTGGGGGTATCCATCGTCACTATCTTCCTTGTCCTCAACTCTGTCCGACTCTTTTTCCTTATCTTTGGACTGCTTGCCCTGAAACTGCTGGATCAGGAGCCGACACTGTCGAGTGGTGTGCTTTGGGTAAATAAGCTTACCCTCTTCATCTTTCTTGGTGTGGATGTGACATGGCAGATCCAAAACATCATTTCCATCTTGATCCTTAACTTTCTTGGGGTTCCAGGTCCCCTTGGGGTTTCCCTTGAATTTTCCCTGGGTTACGGCCAGGGCCTCCCCAGGGGCGGCTAGCTCGGCCTTCCGCTTCTGTTTCCGACCGGAATTTCCTCTGGCTTCTTGGGCGACTGCCTTATGCTTGCCACTCCGGAGGCGATCTTCGTCTTCACCATTAGCGTATTTGGTGGCAATCTCCATCATCCGATTCAGAGACATCTCTCCAGTTCGACCGAACTTCAGATTCAATTCTCTGTACTTAACGCCTTCTTTAAAGGCACAAACTGCTTGATGATCTGGTACATTATCAACTGTGTGATGCAATGTGATCCACCTCTGGATGTAATCCCTCAGAGTTTTATTCGGTTTCTGCATGCAAGACCGCAATTCTGTAAGGCCTGCAGGTCGCTTGCATGTTCCTTCAAAGGTTGTGACAAACACTCGGCAGAGGTCCTCCCAAGTGTAGATGCTACTGGGTGCTAACTGATTTAGCCACGCTCTGGCTGAGCCCTCCAACATGAGAGGCAAATGCTTCATAGCTACCTCATCATTGCCACCGCCCATCTGGATAGCCACTCGGTAATCTTCGAGCCAAGTGTCAGGCTTAGACTCACCGGTGAACTTGCTGACTCCAGTCGCCAACCTGAAGTTGGGAGGAATCACTGCAGCTCTGATGGCTCGACTGAAACACTTTGGCCCTGAAACATGTACTCTGCTGCTGGCAGGCGCATCTCTGTCGTGGCCTTCTCGGTGAGCTCTGTTCCTGTCAACCAAACCTTGAACGAGGATGGATCTCGCGTCAAAGCCTGGGTCCCTGGGGTTGACTGGAATCCTCCGCCCAACACTATGAGGGCGTCTGTCATCCCGCTGTCGAGGCGCATATGACCCACTCCTCGGGGGAGGGGTTGGCACTTGACGTCGATCATCACGATCGAATCGGTGATCATACTGCTCATTTCTTCTGTACTGATCGTGCCGGTCTCCGCGTCCCTCACGCCTCGGGGGCGATCTTGGGCTGTGAGCCGACTAGACTGTATCCGTTGCAATGGATCGACTGTGGATCCTATTCCGTGACTGAGAAACAGCGGAATTCTGGTTTCCCGCTGCCCGGAGCAACGCTCTGATTTGCAACAAGCCCCTGCCAGCCTCCGACTAGGAGGGTTGAATCGATTCTGCTATACGGGCTGCGGCTGCCAAATTCTGAACTGGGGTTCGATATACCTGTGTAGGCGGGAAGAGCTGACGTCGACTGGACTCGGGAGCTCGCTGACGTGCTTGCTCGTCGAGTATTCGCTGGAGATTCTCCAGTCGAGTGCGCTCGGCCAAGTTAGCCAAGCGCGCGTCCTCCAAGGCCCGGGCCTCGGGGGTTTCTCCAATGATAGGAGTGTGGAGTGCATCCATGTTCCGGCGGCGAAGCTCCTCTCGCTGCAATGACGTGAGAGGTTCGGCGAGATACTCATCGTGGGGATGCGACGGGTCGCCCCCACCCGTGCCTCCATCGGTGCGAGCGAAACCGGGAGGACTGTGTGTTCCATCGACCGCCAGAACCTCGGCCGCTGGGTCGCTGCTGTCGCACTCGGATGCGGTCTCCGCGGAGCCAGTCAAACAGGCCGTAGAGGGATTCGTCGGGCTCGATTGCCGCGACTTGTGGGGCTGCCGACTGGCGGGCCACGGTATGCCTCACCCACCTCTGAAGTCTCGACCGACCGGACCGCTTGCGCCGGTGGGAGACAGGGCGGGACGATGACACGGGAGCCGGCCGATACTGGGTCGACGGCTGCCTCAGGAGGACACCACGAACACATGCGCGGAAGTGCGTCGCGCCACGGACGGGGAGCGCCTCGATGTCGAGTGGAGCCTCCTGAAGCCAAGCGGAGTCGTCGGCGATGAACGTGAGCGCACCGAGACGGATCTCGCGGCCCTCCACCAAATCTCCGCACGAAAACATGATCAAAGGGATCGGAAAAATCGCAACTTCTCCAACTAGGCGCTAAGACTCCTGCCCCACGGTGGGCGCCAACTGTCATGGTTCTAACTCTGACAGTGATGTAGGGGGGTATGTATGGAGAGGCTAGATCTTAGCTATGGAGGAGTCATAAGCACACGAGGATTACGAGTTCAGGCCCTTCTCGGAGGAAGTAACAGCCCTACGTCTCGGTGCCCGGAGGCGGTCGACTGGATTATGTGTGTATGAATTACGGGGGTGCGAACCCCTTACACTGAGGAGGGGGCGGCTTATATAGAGTTCGATGGCCCCCTCCGGCCCTTAGTTGTGTAGGGTCTTAAATACATTAAAGTCGGGCATTACTAGTAACGCCCCTAATAAAGTGCTATGATGACCATAAAGGCTATTTAAAGGCCGACCGTTTGCCTGCGGAGTGACTTTAGATCTCCTGGCAGTCGAGTGGTTGGCTTCGTGGTCGAGTGATAGTTTCCCGGTCGAGTGTCTTGAATCCGCCGAGTGGGATACCTTCAAGTCGATTGAAAGGCGACTTCTTCTAGGGATGTCCTTGGGTAGGGATCTTAGGACAGGTCCATGCCCCTACCCTAGGTTCATAGCTTCATCACCGGACCAAAGCATTAACACATAGAGAATACATGAAATCCTCAAACTATGGCCATCACCGGGAGTGGTCCCGATTATTGTCACTTCGGGGTCGCCGGATCATAAGACATAGTAGGTGACTATAGACTTGCAAGATAGGATCAAGAACTCTCATATATTGATGAAAACATAATAGGTTCAGATCTGAAATCATGGCACTCGGGCCCTAGTGACAAGCATTAAGCATAGCAAAGTCACAGCAACATCAATGTCAGAACATAGTGGATACTAGGGATCAAACCCTAACAAAACTAACTCGATTACATGATAAATCTCATCCAAACCATCACCGTCCAGCAAGCCTACGATGGAATTACTCACGCACGGCGGTGAGAATCATGAAATTGGTGATGGAGGAAGGTTGATGATGACGATGGCGATGAATTCCCCTCTCCGGAGCCCCGAACGGACTCTAGATCAGACCTCCCGAGAGAGTTTAGGGCTTGGCGACGGCTCCGTATCATAAAACGCGATGATTCCTTCTCTCTTTTTTTTCTCCCCGAAAGTGAATATATGGAGTCAGGGTTGAGGTCGGTGGAGCGTCAGGGGGCCCACGAGGCAGGGGGCGCGCCCAGGGGGTAGGGCGTGCCCCTGTAACACCCCCAGTGTCATGCTACAGTAACCTCACTCTAATGTTCCATGTCATTAAGTTTTATTAAGCCAATTTGCCACTTGATAGAAATCAAAGTCAAATTCTTATTTAAATCGCAAGTCAAATTATAAAGTCCTCAAACTGTCCAACAAAAATGTTCATTAGGCTGAAAATATTCATTAGATAATTTTCATGCATTAATTTTTTTTATAAAGGTTTAAGATGCCCCTTGATATGAAAACAGTACCCAAAACAGCCCCATTCAAGTCATTTTCCTTTAATCAAAATACAAACAACTTCAAATCTCTCCCAAACTTTCTGTGGGAGTGAGGTATATTGCATAGTAACTATTGAGACCAGCCACACATTTTACAAAAGTGATTTGTTGTTAAAAGAAAGTGCAAACAGAAAATAAAATAGAAAACATAAAAAGAAAAACACCTAAACCCTACTATGCTACTAGGCCTAATTGAACTACAGTTGAGGCCCAGCCCAGCTCCTCCTTATCCCCTTCCTCTGTTCATTGCACAGAGGCGTGGCGGCCATCCATGGCACCGTGGCCGTGCCTGGCCACGTGTCGGCCATCTGTCCCCCGTGGATGCCTACTTAGCCATCCCTATCGCCCCACAAACGAACCCTAGCACCTCACTCCCCCTCTCATTCTTCCTCTAGCTCGGGAACTCGACCGAGGAGAGCCAACGCCGCCGTCACCATGCATGTCGTCGATTCTGCGACCAGTATCTTCCCCGGCGCCCGGGAGGATGTTCAGGATCCTCCTCGCGGTCGTCTCCTTCATCTCCACCGAGGAACCCGAGTCGGGATGCCCCATAGGCTCGACATCGCCATCATCTTCGCCCACGGCCGCCACATCTCGTTGATGGTTGTCGCTGCTCCGGTTCGTCCCCGCGGCAACCGAGATGTCCACAAGCCCTGGGGTGAGCTCCTCTGCCGATCCCCCTCTTCTTCTCCTTCGATCCGTCGCTGTAGCCATCGTCTTGAGATTGCCATGGCCGCCCCCGAAGCTCTTTGTGTGCCTGCAACAGTCCGCGCCCTGCTTTACCTAGGTCGAGCCATGGCCGCGCCCGGCGCGCTGCTGCCTAGGCTCTCATGCGCACGCTCCCGTGGGTGACCTCGTCGTAGCCTGCCGCCGGCTGCTGCTTGCTACTGTCGCTGTTGCTGCTTGGATACTGCCGCTGCTATTTTCTCTGCCTGCTGCCGCTATTGTCCGCCAGCCGCTGCTACGTTTGCTCCCTGTTATGCTGCTGATGTTGTTGCTGGCCAAGCTTAAACCTTTAAAGACTCAATCCGATAAGATAACTTCAAAGGGAAACTCAATTCATTACGAGAGAGTAGAGGGGGGAGAAACATCATAGGATCCAAACATAATAGCAAAGCTCACGATGCATCAAGATCGTATCATCTCAATAACACGAGAGAGAGAGAGAGAGAGATCAAACACATAGCTACTGGTACATACCCTCAGCCCCGAGGGAGAACTACTCCCTCCTCGTCATGGAGAGCACCGGGATGATGAAGATGGTCACCGAAGAAGGATTCCCCCTCCGGCAGGATGCCGGAACGGGTCTAGATTGGTTTTTGGTGGCTACGGAGCCTTCTGGCGGCGGAACTCCCGATCTATTGTGCTCCCCGATCGTTTTAGGGTATATGGAGATATATATAGGCGGAAGAAGTACGTCAGGGGAGCCACGAGGGGCCCACGAGGGTGGAGGGTGTGCCCAGGGGCTGGGCACGCCCCCTGCCTAGTGGCTTCCTCGTTGCTTCCCTTACGTGGACTCCAAGTCTCCCGGGTTGCTTTCCTTCCAAAAATAAGTTCCGTGAAGTTTCAGGTCAATTGGACTCCGTTTGATTTTCCTTTTCTGTGATACTCTAAAACAAGGAAAAAACAGAAACTGGCACTCAGCTCTAGGTTAATAGGTTAGTCCCAAAAATCATATAAAATAGCATATAAAGGCATATAAAACATCCAAGGTTGATAATATAATAGCATGGAACAATCAAAAATTATAGATACGTTGGAGACGTATCAATTGATAATTCAGAAAACAGACAGAATATACTATTTTTGCTTTATTTCAACTAAATAACAGAAAGTAAAAAGAGGGTACAGAGAGTTCTATTTTCTAAATTCATCCATCTCATGCTCATCAAAAGGAATCCACTAACAAGGTTGATCAGGTCTTGACAACAAACTCATTCCGATTAACATGGAACCGGAGAATTTTCGAATAACACTAGGTTATCCCAACGGGGATATGCACATCCCGAACAATAAGAATATCATATTTCTTCTTGACAGTAGGAAGAGGAAATTCAAAACCTCCAAAAATAGTTGATGGAATTTTTCCAATAGAGTTTATACTATGAACTTGAGGTTGTTTCCTCGGAAAGTGTATCGTATGTTCATTGCCATTAACATGAAAAGTGGCATTGCCTTTGGTGCAATCAATAATAGCCCCTGCTGTATTCAAAAAGGGTCTTCCAAGAATAATAGACATACTATCGTCCTCGAGAATATCAAGAATAACAAAGTCCGTTAAAATAGTAACGTTTGCAACCACAACAGGCACATCCTCACAAATACCGATAGGTATAACAGTTGATTTATCAGCAATTTGCAAATATATTTCAGTAGGTGTCAACTTATTCAAATCAAGTCTACGATATAAAGAGAGAGGCATAACACTAACACTGGCTCCAAGATCACATAAAGCAGTTTTAACATAGTTTCTTTTAATGGAGCATGGTATAGTTGGTACTCTGGGATCTCCTAGTTTCTTAGGTATTCCACCCTTAAAAGTATAATTAGCAGGCATGGTGGAAATTTCAGCTTCCAGTATCTTTCTTTTATTTGTAACAATTTCTTTCATATATTTAGCATAAGGGTTCATTTTGAGCATATCAGTCAAACGCATATGCAAGAAGATAGGTCTAATCATTTCAGCAAAGCGCTCAAAATCCTCATCATCCTTTTTCTTGGATGGTTTAGGAGGAAAAGGCATGGGTTTTTGAACCCATGGTTCTCTTTCTTTACCGTGCTTCCTAGCAACAAAGTCTCTCTTATCATAACGTTGATTCTTTGATTGTGGGTTATCAAGATCAACAGCAGGTTCAATCTCTACATCATTATTATTGCTAGGTTGAGCATCAACATGAACATTATCACTAGTTTCACGTTCATTACCAGATTGTGTTTCAGCATCAGAAATAGATATATTATTGGGATTCTCAGGTGTGTCAATAACAGGTTCACTAGAAGCATGCAAAGTCCTATCATTTTTATTTTTCTTCCTTTTAGAAGGACTAGGTGCATCAATATTATTTCTCTGAGAATCTTGCTCAATTCTCTTAGGATGGCCCTCAGGATACAAAGGTTCCTGAGTCATTTTACCACCTCTAGTCATAACTCTAACAACATTATCATTTTTCTTACTATTTAATTCATTGAGCAAATCATTCTGAGCTTTAAGTACTTGTTCTACTTGAGTGGTAACCATAGAAGCATGTTTACTAATAAGTTTTAGTTCACTTTTAACATTAGCCATATAATCATCCAAGTGTTCAAGCATATCAGCATTGCGTTTTAATTCTCTACCAAAATAAGCATTGAAGTTTTCTTGTTTAACCATAAAGTCATCAAACTCATCCAAGCATGGGCTAGCAAACTTAGTAAATGGGATTTCATCTTTATCATATCTATAGAGAGAATTTACCTTTACTACCTGTGTCGGGTTATCAAGACCATGTATTTCTTCAATAGGCGGTAAATTGAGACCATGTATTTCTTCAATAGGAGGTAAATTCTTAACATCTTCAGCTTTTATACCTTTTTCCTTCATAGATTTCTTTGCCTCTTGCATATCTTCAGGACTGAGAAATAGAATACCCCTTTTCTTCGGAGTTGGCTTAGGAGTTGGTTCAGGAATTGGATCAAGAATTGGATCAGGAAGTGTCCAATTATTTTCATTAGTCAACATATTATTCAATAAAATTTCAGCTTCATCTGGTGTTCTTTCCCTGAAAACACAACCAGCACAACTATCCAGGTGGTCTCTGGAAGCATCGGTTAGTCCATGATAAAAGATATCAAGTATTTCATTTTTCTTGAGAGGATGATCAGGCAAAGCGTTAAGTAATTGGAGAAGCCTCCCCCAAGCTTGTGGGAGACTCTCTTCTTCATTTTGCACAAAATTATATATTTCCCTTAAAGAAGCTTGTTTCTTATGAGCGGGGAAATATTTAGCAGAGAAGTAGTAAATCATATCCAGGGGACTACGCACACAACCAGGATCAAGAGAATTAAACCATATCTTAGAATCACCCTTTAATGAGAACGGAAATAATTTAAGGATATAATAGTAGCGAGTTTTCTCATCATTAGTGAACAGGGTAGCTATATCATGTAATTTAATAAGATGTGCCACAACAGTTTCAGATTCATAGCCATAGAAAGGATCAGATTCAACTAAAGTAATTATCTTAGGATCAACAGAGAAATGATAAGCCTTATCAGTAAGAAAGATATGTGAAGTAGCATAAGCAGGATCATATTTCATCCTAGCATTCAAAGTTTTTTGTTTTAGCTTAGCTAATAATTTCTTAAGATCACTCCTATCATTGCAGGCAAGAAAATCTCTAGCAGTTTCTTCATCCATAACATAACCCTCAGGCACAACAGGTAATTCAAATATAGGGGGAGAATCTTCATCATCACTTTCATCAATATTATCAGTTTCAATAATTTCAGTCTCTCTAGCCCGAGCAAGTTGTTCATCAAGAAATTCACCAAGTGGCACAGTAGTATCAAGCATAGAAGTAGTTTCATCATAAGTATCATGCATAGCAGAAGTGGCATTATCAATAACATGCAACATATCAGAATTAATAGCAGAAGCAGGTTTAGGTGTCGCAAGCTTACTCAAAATAGAAGGTGAATCAAGTGCAGAGCTAGATGGCAGTTCCTTACCTCCCCTCGTAGTTGAGGGATAAATCTTGGTTCTTGGATCTTTCAAATTCTTCATAATGATAAGCATATATAAATCCCAAGTGACTCAAAGAATAGAGCTATGCTCTCCGGCAACGGCGCCAGAAAATAGTCTTGATAACCCACAAGTATAGGGGATCGCAACAGTTTTCGAGGGTAGAGTATTCAACCCAAATTTATTGATTCGACACAAGGGGAGCCAAAGAATATTCTCAAGTATTAGCAGCTGAGTTGTCAATTCAACCACACCTGGAAACTTAATATCTGCAGCAAGGTATTTAGTGGCAAAGTAATATGATAGTAGTGGTAACGATGGTAAAAGGTAACGGTAGCAAAAGTAATATTTTTGGTGTTTTGTAGTGATGATAACAATAGCAACGGAAAAGTAAATTAGTGAAGAACAATATATGGAAAGCTCGTAGGCATTGGACCGGTGATAGAGAATTATGCCGGATGCGATCGATCATGTAACAGTCATAACCTAGGGTGACACATAACTAGCTCTAATTCATCAATGTAATGTAGGCATGTATTCCGAATATAGTCATACATGCTTATGGAAAAGAACTTGCATGACATCTTTTGTCCTACTGTCCCGTGACAGCGGGGTCCTAGCGGAAACTAAGGGATATTAAGGCCTCCTTTTAATAGAGTACCGAACCAAAGCATTAACGCATAGTGAATACATGAAATCCTCAAACTACGGTCATCACTGGGAGTGGTCCCGATTATTGTCACTTCGGGGTTGCCGGATCATAACACATAGTATGTGACTATAGACTTGCAAGATAGGATCAAGAAATCTCATATATTGATGAAAACCTAATAGGTTCAGATCTGAAATCATGGCACTCGGGCCCTAGTGACAAGCATTAAGCATAGCAAAGTCATAGCAACATCAATCTCAGAACATAGTGGATACTAGGGATCAAACCCTAACAAAACTAACTCGATTACATGATAAATCTCATCCAACCCATCACCTTCCAGAAAGCCTATGATGGAATTAGTCACGCACAGCGGTGGGCATCATGAAATTGGTGATGGAGGAAGGTTGATGATGACGATGGCGATGGATTCCCCTCTCCGGAGCCCCGAACGGACTCCAGATCAGCCCTCCCGAGAAAGTTTAGGGCTTGGCGGCGGCTCCATATCGTAAAACGTGATGATTCCTTCTCTCTGGTTTTTTCTCCCCAAAAGTGAATATATGGAGTCAGGGTTGAGGTCGGTGGAGCGTCAGGGGGCCCACGAGGCAGGGGGCGCGCCCAGGGGGTTGGGCGCGCCCCCCACCCTCGTGGACAGGTGGAGGCCCTCTGGCGTGGATTGTTCTTCCAGTATTTTTTATATATTCCAAAATAATTCTCCGTTGATTTTCAGGTTATTCCGAGAACTTTTATTTCTGCACAAAAATAACATCATGGCAATTCTGCTGAAAACAGCGTCAGTCCGGGTTAGTTCCATTCAAATCATGCAAGTTAGAGTCCAAAACAAGGGCAAAAGTGTTTGGAAAAGTATATACGACGGAGACGTATCAAACAACAATTTGCACTGGGCCTTGGGTTAATAGGTTAGTCCCAAAAATAATATAAAAGTGTAAAATAAAGGCCATTAACCTCCAAAACAGATAATATAATAGCGTGGAACAATTAAAAATTATAGATACGTTGGAGACGTATCAATGACCGTCCATGCGACCCCGGAGATGGGCTAGCTCACCAATAATTATGCAAGTTGCTAGTCCCCGAAGACAACCACTGCATGCGTGTGGCCCAAACATATGTATGGAGAGGTGTGTTTTTGAGTAAAAATGGAACAACTTTGATATGACACCGTGATTTTGAACTAGAAATCCCCACACTGAGTGAGGGTTAGCTTGACGATGCATATGTATGTTACACCACACTTCAAGCCAACGACGGGGATTCATATATGCATGCACGCGTTCATAGTATATGCGCTCAAACTTAATTAGGTCTGAATCTCACCATGACCTATACTGCGATAACAAGAACCAAATGAAGAATCCTCCATGGTAACCTATCTTGTTGTTGGTCAAGGTGATCATAGATGTCCATGTGGGCCCACGTATATATAGTCTTGTCACCGATAACCACGCGAGGGAGTGTATCGTTCGAAGGCAACCACTACATGCGTATGTATGGAGGTGATGCGTGCATGCATATTTGAATACACAACATTGATCTCGTGCATGTGTCAAAAATCATAGACTAGCTCCCCACATAGAGCGAGACTGGTTCATGATGGTGTCGTTGTACTAGCCACTTTGACTCGATGGGAGGGATTCATGCGTACACATGCATGTGTGTGCACTCAAAGTGTATCATGCATGTAATCCCAGAGCAAAAATAATAATCCCCTCCTAAGTCAAATTAACCTCTCTTGTTGTCAAGAAGAAAGAAGTGATGGACCAAGCGGGCCCACAGATGAAAAGTATCGATATCGCTGATAACCGCTTAAGTGGGTGCGAGAGGACAACCACCACCGCTTTGCATGTGGGCCAAACATATATATGTTGAATACCCAAAATGCAAAACTTTGATGTGCCACATGCCTCAAAAATCGTAAACCATGCACCCACACAAAGCGAGGTTCATATCAAGCGTACTACATATGATGGTCCCCTTCCCACCTCTTCACCTCATACTATATACTCCTGCCGTAATATATGTACAACCCAAAATAATCCTCATCGATGGTGAAATTAATTAACCTCTCCCGATGTAGGTCAAAGTGATGCATGCATGTATGCATCGACGATGGCCTCGTGGGCCCATAGATGGAAGCGTCACACGTGAGTGTCCTAATTAGGATATATATGCATGTGGCCCAAAAAGGTGTTGTGTGATGTTTGAATAACCAATTTCACAATTTTGATGTGGCATGTGCCTCGGTAACCAAAAAGTCCCGACTCTGGGCGAGGTGTACTTGTTCACGGACGGATACGTATAGTATATATGCTAGTCCCCTCCCACCTCTTTGACGCGTACTATATACCACCATAACACAAACAAAAAAGATTCTACCTTGCTTGTCAAATTAACCTCACTGCCGGCTGTTCGTCAAAGTGATTGACGACGACCTCGCGGGCCCACAGAAAGCGTCACACATGAGTATCGAGTGTCGTGTAGGACAACCATCGACTCCATGTGGCAAAACATTTATGTATGAAAGGGTTGTGTAATGTTTTAAATAACGATTTCACGACTCTAATGTGGCACCAGCCTGCCTAACCAAACGGCCAACCCACACGGTGACTCACAACTCGTAGTGTACTGTGAGCCACCCGCCACCACCAGACGCACACACCCACACACACACCGCGAATCCACCGCAACTACGATGCATGTTAAATTAATTATCACGCAGTGAACATACATGTTACCAAAGGAGGGACGTTTTAATTTCAAAAAATCATAGAGATCATTAATACGTTTTAATACATTGATTGATTTTATATGGATATAATGTGCGAAAATCAAATTTGAGCTACATGCACACGTGGCAGTGCACCTAAATGGGTTGCAAAAACACATGTGTCTCACTGGGTGCATGTTTACTCCCTGTGCAACAAATTTCAAACATTGAGAATCTTGATTTTTAAATTCTAGTACATCCAAGACTTATTTGAAATTCATGAAACTTATCGTGTTGTCATATGGACACCAATACAAAGTGGCATTGTACTTTTTTTGTCAAATTTGAGACCAGTTTTGATGTAATCTTTATCTAATTACAAACGGGAGATTATTAATAATTAGGAACCAATATCCCAAATGGATTATTTATTCGAACCGTGAGCGTTAGACCAACAACGGATACGTGCCATGTTTCGGTTAAGCAATAAAGCGGCACCATTAATCATCCAAATAGAAAAACAATATATGTGCCGCCGCATGACCAGTGTGGTGTGCGAGCAGGCATGCGTTGACGGAACGCATGCGAGAAGTCCGTCGTGCAGGCAGACGGGGAGGCGTGCGTGCAAGTGTGTGAATTGACGGAGGCGTGCTTGATGCGTAGTGTCATCGGAAGGCTTGCGAGTAGCTGTGTGAAACTTTGGTAGACATGCCAGCAGTCTAGTGCGCAGGCTCACCGGGAGGCGAGCCGTCGGTTTGACCGCCGCCCGCCTCTCTCCCACAACTCCCACTACTCCATATTAATGGTGCTGCCGAGCGGGCGCACCCCCCATCCTTGCTACCACTGATACGTCTCTAACATATCTATAATTTTTTATTGCTCCATGCTATTATATTATCTATTTTGGATGTTAATGGACTTTATTTTATACTTTTATATCATTTTTGGGACTAACCTACTAACCGGAGGCCCAACCCAAATTGCTGTTTTTTTGCCTATTTTAGGGTTTCGACAAAAACGAATATCAAACGGAGTCCAAGCGGAATGAAATCTTTGGGAACGTGATTTTCTCAACAAACGTGATCCAGGAGACTTGGAGTGTGCGTCAAGAAATAAACGAGGCGGCCACGAGGCAGGGGGCATGCCTACCCCCCTGGGCGTAGCCTCCACCCTCGTGGGCCCCTCGTTGCTCCACCGATGTACTTCTTCCTCCTATATATATATATATATATATATATATATATATATATATATATATATATATATATATATATCCATGTACCCACCAAACATCCAGGACCACCACGAAAACCTAATTCCACTGCCGCAACCTTCTATACCCAAGAGATCCCGTCTTGGGGCCTTTTCTGGAGCTCCACCGGAGGGGGCATTGATCACGGACGTAATATGAACTCTAGACTTTCCGGTGATGTGTGAAATTGACCACGGACGTAATATGATCACTAACCTACTAACCGGAGGCCCAGCCCTCTACATCATGTCATCTTACTTAAAGCATTACTCTGTTCTTATGAACTTAATACTCTAGATGCATGTTGGATAGCGGTCGATGTGTGGAGTAATAGTAGTAGATGCAGAATCGTTTCGGTCTACTTTTCACGGACGTGATGCCTATATACATGATCGTACCTAGATATTCTCATAACTATGCTAAACTCTATCAATTGCTCGACAGTAATTCGTTTACCCACCGTAATACTTATGCTCTTGAGAGAAGGCACTAGTGAAACCTATGCCCCCCGGGTCTATCTTTCATCATATTAATCTTCCAATACTTAGCTATTTCTCTTGCCATTTATTTTACTTTGCATCTTTATTTCTCTTTATCATAAAAATATCAAAAATATTATCTTATCATATCTATCAGATCTCACTCTCGTAAGTGACCGTGAAGGGATTGACAACCCCTTTATCGCGTTGGTTGCGAGGTTCTTATTTGTTTGTGTAGCTGCGTGGGACTTGAGCATGATCTCCTACTGGATTGATACCTTGGTTCTCAAAAACTGAGGGAAATACTTACGCTACTTTACTGCATCACCCTTTCCTCTTCAAGGGAAAACCAACAAAGTGCTCAAGAGGTAGCAACGACTCCGACGACGACGGACAGCTGGTTAATCATGTATACCCATTTATGTGTCAGATAGATCATAGGGTTTCTCTGGTTACTCCTGCCTCCTCCTTTTTGGAATAGAAATCCCGTGGTTATGTTCTCCCAATCCATGAAATCTGAGTAAGTTTCGTTTGATCCATGTAGTGTATTGATTGTTTGAATGGTACAGGTGATAAGTGATTAGTTGTTTTATCTGTGCTAGCAATCCGACTAGGGTTAGTGTTCATGCTAATAATTCGTAGCCAGGACTTGACAATTGATTTTGAATGACCTACCTATGTTTGTGCCATTATTTTCTTTAAGATTGGTCTGTACATAGACGACTGTGCTTAAAAATCGAACCATAATCTCTAGATATGTATAAATAAATAGCCATAAATTACTAATCCTACTTCACGGCATGTAATCAGTGATTTGATGCCATATTTTTTTTACTATTTGTATAGGTGTTGTCTGACAATGTGGATAGCAAGAATGAAAATGCCCAGAGGAGGTACAAGAGGCAAATCATGAGGGAGCTTTATGCGGGAATGGATAACAGGGGTATTAGGACCTGGAATGACGGCTATGAATGCCCATTTTGCCACCACAAGATTCATGACGCATATCTAAGTGTTCTGGCACATGCAAGAGGACGGGTCGTTAGCTCTTTCAAGCAGAAGTATTCTCACAGGGTGGCGCATGACGCGTACGCCAAGTACCTGGAGAAGCTTCAGGATCGTGTCGGACGCATGTGAGATGAGATGCGGGATGGATCGAACTATGTACGCTTGAGTAGGCTTAATGACGGTTGAACTATGTACTTATGGTTGAACTATGATTATGTACATGTACGCTTATTATCTATGTCTGAGTATGTTAAATATTTCGCCAAATTTTGGTAAAAGTTACAAAGGGGGACCAATAAACCAGGACGGAGATAGTACGTCAATCACACACGGTTCCCAAAATTGGACCGTGTGCAATGACTTTCATTTTACCTGCTACGTCAATCACACACAGTTCGCTCTAGCAAACCGTCGCCCCCAAAATTTTTTGTGGGACAGAAAACCTTCAGCACCCAATTCAAAAAAGAAAACCCTCACCATCCCCACGTCACAAAAACCCTCACCCCGCCCACCACCCCCTCGACCCCTCTGGTACATTCCCCATTCACACCTGCACAAGCTCCTTCGCGTCTATTGCCATGGCACCGCCTATCGCGGCGGTAAACACTTAGCTCGACGCCTACCGCTGTGGCCAGGCTGCTGGCAAAGCCCACCACATTTCGCCACTTCCGCTTGCCACCGTCTATTGCCATCGACTTTCTTGAAGCTGCTCGCTGTCGAACCAGTTCTGCTCGTTTGGGGAATCTGCCATACTGAGGGTTCTTTCTCATGGACGACAAGGTAACTAATTTAACAAGATATTATCTCATCTCTTATCCCAGTTCATCTACCTCCTTTAATCACTCGGTGGAAATCGCCGTGAATTCATTTTTATTCGAGCTGTTTTGAGGGATTTCTTTCATTCATAGAATGCACAGTGTGCAGACACTTCAGGACTTGGCGACGGCCGTCAGAGATTCCATCTCATCGTACCAGATAACTTGAGGACGCGTGCGATATGTTCAATATTACCCTAAATCGGTTGGCATGGCCTACTTTCCTGAACATACTCTAAATATTGCTACATTTGGATAAAAGGTGACACATGCACCATATGCGTCAAAGGGGATTTTCCCCTCTTCTTTCTATATTAGGCAAATTAATGATGTATTGTTCTTTCGATTACTCTCATATTTTCATGACATCATGTTTACCCTATATGTTTAATTATAGACTTTTGTCCGTCGATTTCAACTGATGTACAGTTCTTTCAATTTGGGTCCATATTTGCATGTTACCATATTTTCTTTAACAATCCTATCATTTTCTACAGTACATCCCTTGCTATGCAACAGATTATGTAGTGCATAGTTTTTCCCTTTACATACATCAAGGCTCCATGAATGTCATACTGCACACAAACCATGGATTTACAATCGTTGCTACTGTAAGACTTGATGAACGTGGTGACTCCTATTTTGGCACTGGCTTTTGGAAGGAAATTGCAAAGTTTTATGTACTGAAAGCTGGCACTAAAATTGCACTGCACATAGAAGGGCCTGGTCATGAGATATATGCTAACTTCCCTGACAAATTCATCCGTCCAGACTTTGTTCAAAGTAAGTTTTCTTTTTAACTATCTGCATATGTTGACTTACCCAGCAATGTCAAATGAATTGTGTAGTATTTAAGAAACCAATTGTTATGCCCTTTTCTTACTATATCCCTACCTAATAACTTCTAGTTACCAATACACTTTTCTATTGCCCTATTTTAACTAAATATTCCTTGTACTCCCATTTCTATCAGAAAGCGCCGCTGACAAGGAGTATCAGAAAGCATCCCACTTATGACTAACCCCCATTGCAATTATCCTCAACTACAACAGAAGTATTAAGGTAAACCTAACCATAGCATGAAACATATGGATCCAAATCAGCCCCTTACGAAGCAATGCATAAACTAGGCTTTAAGCTTCTATCACTCTAGCAACCCATCATCTACTTATTACTTCCCAATGCCTCCCTCTAGGCCCACACAATGGTGTGAAGTGTCATGTAGTCGACGTTCACATGACACCACTAGAGGGATGACAACATACATCTTATCAAAATACCGAATGAATACCAAATTCACATGACTACTTATAGCAAGACTTCTCCCATGTCCTCAGGAACAAACATAACTACTCACAAAGCATATTCATGTTCATAATTAGAGGGGTATTAATATGCATAATGGATCTGAACATATGATTTTCCACCAAGTAAACCAGCTAGCATCAACTACAAGGAGTAATCAACACTACTAGCAACCCACAGGTACCAATCTGAGGTTTGGATACAAAGATTGGATACAAGAGATGAACTAGGGTTTGAGATGAGATGGTGCTGGTGAAGATGTTGATGGAGATTGACCCCCTCCCGATGAGAGGATCGTTGGTGATGACGATGGCGATGATTTCCCCCTCCCGGAGGGAATTTTCCCCGGCAGAACAGCTCCGCCAGAGCCCTAGATTGGTTCCGCCAAGGTTCCGCCTCGTGGCGGCGGAGTTTCATCTCCAAAGCTTGATTATGATTTTTTCTTCATATAGCATAAGATGGTCACCGGAGGGCCACCAGGGGGCCCACGAGGCAGGGGGGCATGCCCAGGGGGGTAGGACGCGTCCCCACCCTTGGACGGTGGGTGGCCCCCTCTGGTACTTCTTTCGCCCAATATTTTTCATATATTCTGAAACATGCTCCCGTGAAGTTTCAGGACTTTTGGAGATGTGCAGAATAGGTCTCTAATATTTGCTCCTTTTCCAGCCCAGAATTCCAGCTACCGGCATTCCCCCTCTTCATGTAAACCTTGTAAAATAAGAGGGAATAGGAATAAGTATTGTGACATAATGTGTGATAACAACCCATAATGCAATAAATATCGATATAAAAGCATGATGCAAAATGGACGTATCAGGGGTGCAAACAACCCTCATTTCCCAGCGGTGGCGCCCCCTATGGAACTCCAGCGCTCTTGACCTCATCGACACCCACGAGCTTTGCCATGGCTATCGCAAAAGCTTGGATGCGTTCTCCAAGATCCTTGGCAGTCACCTTGGCTCAACCAAAGTCCTTAGAATGGGCAAGTTCTGTTCCAACGGCAAGGACCGAGCCAAGCTTGACGACTGGTTCCGATCCCCCGCCCTAGATCAGCTCGAGGAGCTAACTTTTTATGATGGGCATATGCGGTCGCTGCCAACGTCCGCACTCCGCCTCGCGCCCACGCTGCGCGTCGCCAAGTTCAGGAGCTGCCATTTTCCGCCCCTTAATAACACACCCGCTCTTATTCTACCACGACTAAAGCACCTCGAGCTCGGCGCCGTATGCCTCTCAAAGTGTGACATGGAGCACCTACTCCGTGGTTGCACTGCACTCGAGTACCTTTGTCTTCCGGCGATCAATGGGTTGAGTACCTTCTGCATCACCTCCATGACTCTCCGGACTATTTATGTGTGTTGCTGGTGCGGCAGGAAGACATCACAAAAGATGGACCACAATATGGTCATCCAGGACACACCTGCACTTGAGAGATTACTTATAGTTGATCAAGAAGGTCCAACAAGAATCAATGTCATTTCTGCGCCGAAATTGACAGTGGTGGGCTACTCGTCTGACAAATACTTTGAACTTGTTATTGGATCCACACCCGTTCAGGTACAACAGCCGCCTTCTACCTCTCCTTCTACAAATTAACATTATTTCTAATTTTGAAGATGTTTGTTCGTCTGTCATTCAGAAAATGATTCCGACAAGCTTGACCCCGAAACTGCGCAAAGTGAAGGTCTTGGCACTAGAATCTATCGGGCCCGACCTGGTGAAAGTTATCAGTTTCCTGAGATGCTTTCCGTGCCTGGAGAAGCTATATATCAAGGTGATGTTCCTTTCCTGTTAAATGTTAACCATAAGGGAGTTCAATTTGTGACACCTTTTTCCAAGTTTACAATGACAATGTACTACAATTTCTGAAGGTTCTTTTGGAGGATTTCAGTACATACATGCCCCCCCATATTGGTTGCTTGATCCATATGGTTACATTCAATAAGCATTTCTCCTTTGGATTCATCTGTACTGGTTTTCTTAGGGAACTTTTCATCCACTCCAACCTCTTGTGAAGAAGGCTACATTTTTCTAGAATGTAATCAAATGCCCATGTTAATCATGTTAGATCGAAGATGGCATGTTAGTGCATTGTACAAATCCTGCAAACCAAATATCTAGGCCTGTAGTAATGTTCAAAATTGCATGTAGGCACTAACACATTTTCTTCCTTTGCAGATAAGATTAGGCCCAATGGTAGATAATGTGATACAATGTAACAATCGTGTTGAATGCCTAGATCTACATCTCTCAGAAATTACTTTGAACTCCTATCGAGGGACCTTACCGGAGATTATATTCGCCAGGTTCTTTGTTCTCAGAGCAAGGGTGCTGAAGGAAATGAGGTTTTCCCTACATTTATTTCGCAAAAATGAATGGTCTATTGATCAGCGCCGGTGCCTGCGGCAGAATGGAGTAGGCTCCAAAAATGCTGAATTTCATTTTGGAACTTTAGATGACAGAGTAATCGGAAGCCATCGGATCAACCCCATACACGACTTCTCAGTGGCTGACCCCTTTGCAAAAATTGTGAGGTTTCGAAGCCAGACTTAGAAGCGGTGATATTAGTTTGAACCTCTCTGATATCCATGTTCAGCGCATCAGCGCGAGAGTTTGAAGCTGGTGAGCTGAATTTCATTTCTAATATCAATTTGAACCTTGGAAACTTAGAATTTGAGCCATACAACTCTCGAATTTGAACCTTGTAACATTTCAAGATTTTGTGGTACAATAGTTGAAATGGCATTGTATGAGACTGGTATATTGCTAGCACTATTTTGACCTTAATATGCAATGGTCTTAGATTTTATTAACCATTCTCGAATCAGTTTACCTTGTCGATCTCACATCACACGATCTATATAGCTAACTCGACTGTGATCTTTGACAATATTGCACACAGTTGGTTTATTCCACCGTGTGCACTGTAGAACGCAGAATTAATTATCGCACTCGAGTGTCGATCATCATCCTTCTGTGTAACTTTGACCTCATCACCCAAGGTTGAACTTATGACCGAAGTCATTCCACACACTTTGTTTTTACAAAGCCTTTTGCCAATTAACGCCCATGATTTGTCCTTCTTCTAGTCGGCCCGTGGCCAAACTAGCCGGGCGGGAAGCTGTTGGGGAACGTAGTAATTTCGAAAATTTTCCTACGCACACGCAAGATCATGGTGATGCATAGCAACGAGAGGGGAGAGTGTTGTCTACGTACCAACGCAGACCGACTGCGGAAGCGATCACACAACGTAGAGGAAGTAGTCGTACGTCTTCTTCCCGATCCGACCGATCCAAGCGCCGTTACTCCGGCACCTCCGACTTCTTAGCAAACGTTCAGCTCGATGACGATCCTCGGGCTCCGATCCAGCAAAGCGTCGAGGAAGAGTTCCATCAGCACGACGGCGTGATGACGATCTTGATGTACTACCGACGCAGGGCTTCGCCTAAGCACTACAACGGTATGATCGAGGTGGAATTTGGTGGCAGGGGGCACCGCACACGGCTAAGGAACGATCTCAAGGATCAACTTGTGTGTCTTGGGGTGTCCCCTGCCCCCGTATATAAAGGTTGGAGGGAGGGGGCCGGCCGGCCAGAGAGAGGGAGGCGTAGGGGGAGTCCTACTCCTACCGGGAGTAGGACTCCCCCCTCCAATCCTATTCCAACTAGGACTCTCAAGGGGGAAAGGAGAGAGAGGGGGGCCGGACCCTTCTCCTAGTCCTACTAGGACTTGGGAAAGGGGGGGGCGCGGCTAGGCTGTGGGCTGCCCCTTTTCTCTTTTCCACTAAGGCCCAATAGGCCCATTAGTCTCCCGGGGGGTTCCGGTAACCCTCCCGGTATTCCGGTAAAATCCCGATTTCACCCGGAACACTTCCTATGTCCAAACATAGGCTTCCAATATATCAATCTTTACGTATCGACCATTTCGAGACTCCTCGTCATGTCCGTGATCTCATCCGGGACTCCGAACAACCTTCGGTACATCAAAATGCATAAACTCATAATAACTGTCATCGTAACGTTAAGCGTGCGGACCCTACGGTTCGAGAACAATGTAGACATGACCGAGACACGTCTCCGGTCAATAACCAATAGCGGGACCTGGATGCCCATATTGGCTCCTACATATTCTACGAAGATCTTTATCGGTCAAACCGCATAACAACATACGTTGTTCCCTTTGTCATCGGTATGTTACTTTCCCGAGATTCGATCGTCGGTATCCAATACCTAGTTCAATCTCGTTACCGGCAAGTCTCTTTACTCGTTCCGTAATACATCATCTCACAACTAACATATTAGTTGCAGTGCTTGCAAGGCTTATGTGATGTGCATTACCGAGAGGGCCCAGAGATACCTCTCCGACAATCGGAGTGACAAACCCTAATCTCGAAATACGCCAACCCAACATTTACCATTGGAGACACCTGTAGTACTCCTTTATAATCACCCAGTTACGTTGTGATGTTTGGTAGTACCCAAAGTGTTCCTCCGGTAAACGGGAGTTGCATAATCTCATAGTTATAGGAACATGTATAAGTCATGAAGAAAGCAATAGCAACATACTAAACGTTCGGGTGCTAAGCTAATGGAACGGGTCATGTCAATCAGATCATTCAACTGATGATGTGACCTCGTTAATCAAATAACAACTCTTTGCTCATGGTTAGGAAACATAACCATCTTTGATTAACGAGCTAGTCAAGTAGAGGCATACTAGTGACACTCTGTTGGTCTATGTATTCACACATGTATTATGTTTCCGGTTAATACAATTCTAGCATGAATAATAAACATTTATCATGATATAAGGAAATAAATAATAACTTTATTATTGCCTCTAGGGCATATTTCCTTCAGTCTCCCACTTGCACTAGAGTCAATAATCTAGATTACACTGTAATGATTCTAACACCCATGGAGCCTTGGTGCTGATCATGTTTTGCTCGTGGAAGAGGCTTAGTCAACGGGTCTGCAACGTTCAGATCCGTATGTATCTTGCAAATCTCTATGTCTCCCACCTGGACTAAATCCCGGATGGAGTTGAAGCGTCTCTTGATGTGTTTGGTCCTTTTGTGAAATCTGGATTCCTTTGCCAAGGCAATTGCACCAGTATTGTCACAGAAGATTTTCATTGGACCCGATGCACTAGGTATGACACCTAGATCGGATATGAACTCCTTCATCCAGACTCCTTCGTTTGCTGCTTCCGAAGCAGCTATGTACTCCGCTTCACATGTAGATCCCGCTACGATGCTTTGTTTAGAACTGCACCAACTGACAGCTCCACCATTTAAAGTAAACACGTATCCGGTTTGCGATTTAGAATCGTCCGGATCAGTGTCAAAGCTTGCATCAACGTAACCTCTTACGGTGAGCTCTTTGTCACCTCCATATACGAGAAACATATCCTTAGTCCTTTTCAGGTATTTCAGGATGTTCTTGACCGCTGTCCAGTGATCCATTCCTGGATTACTTTGGTACCTCCCTGCTAAACTTATAGCAAGGCACACATCAGGTCTGGTACACAGCATTGCATACATGATAGAGCCTATGGCTGAAGCATAGGGAACATCTTTCATTTTCTCTCTATCTTCTGCAGTGGTCGGGCATTGAGTCTGACTCAACTTCACACCTTGTAACACAGGCAAGAACCGTTTCTTTGCTTGATCCATTTTGAACTTCTTCAAAATTTTGTCAAGGTATGTGCTCTGTGAAAGTCCAATTAAGCGTTTTGATCTATCTCTATAGATCTTTATGCCTAATATGTAAGCAGCTTCCCCGAGGTCTTTCATCGAAAAACTTTTATTCAATTATCCCTTTATGCTATCCAGAAATTCTATATCATTTCCAATTAGTAATATGTCATCCACATATAATATCAGAAATGCTACAGAGCTCCCACTCACTTTCTTGTAAATACAGGCTTCTCCAAAAGTCTGTATAAACCCGAATGCTTTGATCACACTATCAAAGCGTTTATTCCAACTCCGAGATGCTTGCACCAGTCCATAAATGGATCGCTGGAGCTTGCACACTTTGTTAGCTCCCTTTGGATCGACAAAACCTTCCGGTTGCATCATATACAACTCTTCTTCCAGAAATCCATTCAGGAATGCAGTTTTTACATCCATTTGCCAAATTTCATAATCATAAAATGCGGCAATTGCTAACATGATTCTGACAAACTTAAGCATTGCTACGGGTGAGAAAGTCTCATCGTAGTCAACTCCTTGAACTTGTCGAAAACCTTTCGCGACAAGTCGAGCTTTATAGACAGTAATGTTACCGTCAGCGTCTGTCTTTTTCTTGAAGATCCATTTATTCTCAATTGCTTGCCGATCATCGGGCAAGTCAACCAAAGTCCATACTTTGTTTTCATACATGGATCCCATCTCAGATTTCATGGCTTCAAGCCACTTTGCGGAATCTGGGCTCACCATCGCTTCTTCATAGTTCGTAGGTTCATCATGATCTAGCATCATGACTTCCAGAACTGGATTACCGTACCACTCTGGTGCGGATCTCACTCTGGTTGATCTATGTGGTTCAGTAGTATCTTGTTCTGAAGTTTCATGATCATCATCATTAGCTTCCTCACTGATTGGTATAGGTGTCGCAGAAACAGTTTTCTGTGATGTACTATTTTCCAATAAGGGAGCAGGTATAGTTACCTCGTCAAGTTCTACTTTCCTCCCACTCACTTCTTTCGAGAGAAACTCCTTTTCTAGAAAGTTTCCGAATTTAGCAACAAAAGTCTTGCCTTCGGATCTGTGATAGAAGGTGTATCCAATAGTTTCCTTTGGATATCCTATGAAGACACATTTCTCCGCTTTGGGTTCGAGCTTATCAGGTTGAAGCTTTTTCACATAAGCATCGCAGCCCCAAACATTAAGAAACGACAAATTTGGTTTCTTGCCAAACCATAGTTCATAAGGTGTCGTCTCAACGGATTTTGATGGTGCCCTATTTAACGTGAATGCGGCCGTCTCTAGAGCATAACCCCAAAACGATAGCGGTAAATCAGTAAGAGACATCATAGATCGCACCATATCTAGTAAACTACGATTACGACGTTCGGACACACCATTACGCTGTGGTGTTCCGGGTGGCGTGAGTTGCGAAACTATTCCACAATTTTTCAAATGTACACCAAACTCGTAACTCAAATATTCTCCTCCACGATCAGATCGTAGAAATTTTATTTTCTTGTTACGATGATTTTCAACCTCACTCTGAAATTCTTTGAACTTTTCAAATGTTTCAAACTTATGTTTCATTAAGTAGATATACCCATATCTGCTTAAATCATCTGTGAAGGTGAGAAAATAACGATATCCGCCACGAGCCTCAATATTCATCGGACCACATACATCGGTATGTATGATTTCCAATAAATCTGTTGCTCTCTCCATAGTACCGGAGAACGGTGTTTTAGTCATCTTGCCTATGAGGCACGGTTCGCAAGTACCAAGTGATTCATAATCAAGTGGTTCCAAAAGCCCATCAGTATGGAGTTTCTTCATGCGCTTTACACCAATATGACCTAAACGGCAGTGCCACAAATAAGTTGCACTATCATTATTAACTTTGCATCTTTTGGCTTCTACATTATGAATATGTGTATCGCTATCTTCGAGATTTAACAAGAATAGACCACTCTTCAAAGGTGCGTGACCATAAAAGACATTACTCATATAAATAGAACAACCATTATTCTCTGATTTAAATGAATAACCGTCTCGCATTAAACAAGATCCAGATATAATGTTCATGCTCAACGCTGGCACCAAATAACAATTATTTAGGTCTAATATTAATCCCGAAGGTAGATGTAGAGGTAGCGTGCCGACCGCGATCACATCGACTTTGGAACCGTTTCCCACGCGCATCGTCACCTCGTCCTTTGCTAGCGTCCGCTTATTCCGTAGTCCCTGTTTCGAGTTGCAAATATTAGCAACAGAACCAGTATCAAATACCCAGGTGCTACTACGAGCTCTAGTAAGGTACACATCAATAACATGTATATCACATATACCTTTGTTCACTTTGCCATCCTTCTTATCCGCCAAATACTTGGGGCAGTTCCGCTTCCAGTGACCAGTCTGCTTGCAGTAGAAGCACTCAGTTTCAGGCTTAGGTCCAGACTTGGGTTTCTTCTCCTGAGCAGCAACTTGCTTGCTGTTCTTCTTGAAGTTTCCCTTCTTCTTCCCTTTGCCCTTTTTCTTGAAACTGGTGGTTTTGCTAACCATCAACACTTGATGCTCCTTCTTGATTTCTACCTCCGCAGCTTTCAGCATTGCGAAGAGCTCAGGAATAGTCTTGTTCATCCCTTGCATATTATAGTTCATCACGAAGCTCTTGTAGCTTGGTGGCAGTGATTGGAGAATTCTGTCAATGACGCAGTCATCTGGAAGATTAACTCCCATCTGAATCAAGTGATTATTATACCCAGACATTTTGAGTATATGCTCACTGACAGAACTGTTCTCCTCCATCTTGCAACTATAGAACTTATTGGAGACTTCATATCTCTCAATTCGGGCATTTGCTTGAAATATTAACTTCAACTCCTGGAACATCTCATATGCACCATGATGTTCAAAACGTCGTTGAAGTCCCGATTCTAAGCCGTAAAGCATGGCACACTGAACTATCGAGTAGTCATCAGCTTTGCTCTGCCAGACGTTCATAACATCTGGCGTTGCTCCAGCAGCAGGCTTGTCACCCAGCGGTGCTTCCAGGACGTAATTCTTCTGTGCAGCAATGAGGATAATCCTCAGGTTACGGACCCAGTCCGTGTAATTGCTACCATCATCTTTCAACTTTGCTTTCTCAAGGAACGCATTAAAATTCAACGGAACAACAGCACGAGCCATCTATCTACAATCAACATAAACAAGCAAGATACTATCAGGTACTAAGTTCATGATAAGTTTAAGTTCAGTTAATCAAATTACTTAAGAACTCCCACTTAGATAGACATCCCTCTAATCCTCTAAGTGATCACGTGATCCAAATCAACTAAACCATAACCGATCATCACGTGAGATGGAGTAGTTTTCAATGGTGAACATCGTTATGTTGATCATATCTACTATATGATTCACGCTCGACCTTTCGGCCTCCGTGTTCCGAGGCCATATCTGTATATGCTTGGCTCGTCAAGTATAACCTGAGTATTCTGCGTGTGCAACTGTTTTGCAACCGTTGTATTTGGATGTAGAGCTTATCACACCCGATCATCACGTGGTGTCTGGGCACGACGAACTTTGGCAACGGTGCATACTCAGGGAGAACACTTCTTGATAATTTAGTGAGAGATCATCTTATAATGCTACCATCAATCAAAGCAAGATAAGATGCATAAAAAGATAAACATCACATGCAATCAATATAAGTGATATGATATGGCCATCATCATCTTGCGCTTGTGATCTCCATCTCCGAAGCACCGTCATGATCACCATTGTCACCGGCGCGACACCTTGATCTCCATCGTAGCATCGTTGTCGTCTCGCCAATCTTATGCTTCCACGACTATCACTACCGTTTAGTAATAAAGTAAAGCATTACATCGCGATTGCATTGCATACAATAAAGCGACAACCATATGGCTCCTGCCAGTTGCCGATAACTCGGTTACAAAACATGATCATCTCATACAATAAAATCAGCATCATGCCTTGACCATATCACATCACAACATACCCTGCAAAAACAAGTTAGACGTCCTCTACTTTGTTGTTGCAAGTTTTACGTGGCTGCTACGGGCTTAAGTAAGAACTCATCTCACCTACGCATCAAAACCACAATGATAGTTTGTCAAATAGACTCCGTTTTAACCTTCTCAAGGACCGGGCGTAGTCACACTTGGTTCAACTAAAGTTGGAGAGACAGTCTTCCGCAAGCCATCTATGTGCAAAGCACGTCGAGGGAACCGGTCTCGCGTAAGAGTACGCGTAAGGTTGGTCCGGATCGTCTCACCCAACAATACCGCCGAACCAAAGTATGACATGCTGGTAGGCAGTATGACTTGTATCGCCCACAACTCACTTGTGTTCTACTCGTGCAAATAACATCAAACCATAAAACCTAGGCTCGGATGCCACTGTTGGGGAACGTAGTAATTTCGAAAATTTTCCTACGCACACGCAAGATCATGGTGATGCATAGCAACGAGAGGGGAGAGTGTTGTCTACGTACCAACGCAGACCGACTGCGGAAGCGATCACACAACGTAGAGGAAGTAGTCGTACGTCTTCTTCCCGATCCGACCGATCCAAGCGCCGTTACTCCGGCACCTCCGAGTTCTTAGCACACGTTCAGCTCGATGACGATCCTCGGGCTCCGATCCAGCAAAGCGTCGAGGAAGAGTTCCGTCAGCACGACGGCGTGATGATGATCTTGATGTACTACCGACGCAGGGCTTCGCCTAAGCAATACAACGGTATGATCGAGGTGGAATTTGGTGGCAGGGGGCACCGCACACGGCTAAGGAACGATCTCAAGGATCAACTTGTGTGTCTTGGGGTGTCCCCTGCCCCCGTATATAAAGGTTGGAGGGAGGGGGCCGGCCGGCCAGAGAGAGGGAGGCGCAGGGGGAGTCCTACTCCTACCGGGAGTAGGACTCCCCCCTCCAATCCTATTCCAACTAGGACTCTCAAGGGGGAAAGGAGAGAGAGGGGGGCCGGCCCCTTCTCCTAGTCCTACTAGGACTTGGGAAAGGGGGGGCGCGCGGCTAGGCTGTGGGCTGCCCCTTTTCTCTTTTCCACTAAGGCCCAATAGGCCCATTAGTCTCCCGGGGGGTTCCGGTAACCCTCCCGGTATTCCGGTAAAATCCCGATTTCACCCGGAACACTTCCTATGTCCAAACATAGGCTTCCAATATATCAATCTTTATGTCTCGACCATTTCGAGACTCCTCGTCATGTCCATGATCTCATCCGGGACTCCGAACAACCTTCGGTACATCAAAATGCATAAACTCATAATAACTGTCATCGTAACGTTACGCGTGCGGACCCTACGGTTCGAGAACAATGTAGACATGACCGAGACACGTCTCCGGTCAATAACCAATAGCGGGACCTGGATGCCCATATTGGCTCCTACATATTCTATGAAGATCTTTATCGGTCAGACCGCATAACAACATACGTTGTTCCCTTTGTCATCGCTATGTTACTTGCCCGAGATTCGATCGTCGGTATCCAATACCTAGTTCAATCTCGTTACCGGCAAGTCTCTTTACTCGTTTCGTAATACATCATCTCACAACTAACATATTAGTTGCAGTGCTTGCAAGGCTTATGTGATGTGCATTACCGAGAGGGCCCAGAGATACCTCTCCGACAATCGGAGTGACAAACCCTAATCTCGAAATACGCCAACCCAACATTTACCATTAGAGACACCTGTAGTACTCCTTTATAATCACCCAGTTACGTTGTGACGTTTGGTAGTACCCAAAGTGTTCCTCCGGTAAACGGGAGTTGCATAATCTCATAGTTATAGGAACATGTATAAGTCATGAAGAAAGCAATAGCAACATACTAAACGATTGGGTGCTAAGCTAATGGAATGGGTCATGTCAATCAGATCATTCAACTAATGATGTGACCTCGTTAATCAAATAACAACTCTTTGTTCATGGTTAGGAAACATAACCATCTTTGATTAACGAGCTAGTCAAGTAGAGGCATACTAGTGACACTCTGTTGGTCTATGTATTCACACATGTATTATGTTTCCGGTTAATACAATTCTAGCATGAATAATAAACATTTATCATGATATAAGGAAATAAATAATAACTTTATTATTGCCTCTAGGGCATATTTCCTTCAGAAGCTTGCGTGGTAAACAACGCGGTAGCGCAGGAACAGGCTCTTCGAGCCCACGCCTGGGGTGTGGTGTTGTCAAGCGTGCACTGGATTTTGGAATCCTCCTCTATGAACGCCGTTACAAGACGTAATGATTACAGGCCGGCCCCCATTTATTACAACAGCCATTTAACCTACCCTTGTGTCTCTTCAACATTTCGATCGCGCCCCACCATTGCAAGAAGCACACCCACCACGAGAAATTCTTAGAGAGTATCCTGCGCGGCTCCAATGGCGCTCCGAGCGGCTGCCGACGACGAGCAGCAGTTCACCATGTGTGCCGTGGTGGACACCCATAGAAGGTTCATGGACCTCTCGGTGGTGTACACCAACGACCCGGTCTGGGCGAAGCACTCCATCCACATCATGGAGTTGTTGCTTGCCGATAAGAAGTACAAGGTGGTCGGGTTCGACCTTGAGTACACCCGCGCTCGTGTCGTGTCTCGTCCCAAGGTCGCCGTCACCCAGATGTGCGTGCGCCACCACGTCCTAGTCTACCACTACTACCTGGCCACAAGGCCTTGCGAGCGTTTTGGCAGGTTTGTCAACAACCCCCACTACATGTTCGCTACGATGGACATCACCAATGATGTAAAGGCGCTCGAGAATTCGGGCATCGCCTGCCAGAATCTTGTCAACATTCAGGGCCGATACAAGATCAGGGGCAACAAGGAGCATGAGAAGGACTCACTGGTTCACCTCGCCGAGGCCATCATCGACCCCTACTCAGAGACATGAAGGATTCGTGCAACAAGGACAAGCGTGCCTGACACTCGGCCTGGATGGAGAAACTCGACAAAGCTCACGTCGTGTACGCGGCCAAGGAGGTGTACACGAGCTACGACATATACAGGCGGATCGTTGACATGAGGAAGTCCCTCCTTCCCCAAAACGGCCAGGGATCCAGCCGGAAGCAGAGCAATGGCAAGCGTCGTCGCAACAATAAGTAGATGATTAGATCCTCATTTCTCCTACTTTAGTATGCATGTAATTGCTTTCTTTGGTGTGTGGAAATGTTATGTGTGTAGTCATTTGTGTAATTGTATGCTTAATTTGGTTATGCAATGCTGTCTTTTTAAGTATATATGTTGATGCTGTAGACAAAGCATAGATGTTGTGCGGACAAAGAAAATCACATCGCACACGGACTAAACAATGGAACCCATCGGTGATGTTTTCATCAATCACTCACAATTGTATACCAGTAATCGTTTGCTCACAACACACACGGCTTGTTAGCAGTAATTGTCTGTGTTGTTATCGTTCTTCGCACACGTCTCCGATTACAGACCTGTTTGCCCCGTATCACACACATCTTCTTCATTTGAACCGTTTTTGTTCTCATGTCTCAACGCAAACAGTTCATCCGAGTGAACCGCATGCCTTATATCACACACACCTTTGATCTGGCTGACCATTTCTTTTGTGTTGCCCAATCACAAACAGTTCATTTGAGTGAACCGTATGCTGTGTATGAAGGAAATATGCCCTAGAGGCAATAATAAAGTTATTATTTATTTCCTTATATCATGATAAATGTTTATTATTCATGCTAGAATTGTATTAACCGGAAACATAATACATGTGTGAATACATAGACAAACATAGTGTCACTAGTATGCCTCTACTTGACTAGCTCGTTGATCGAAGATGGTTAAGTTTCCTAACCATAGACATGAGTTGTCATTTGATTAACGGGATCACATCATTAGGAGAATGATGTGATTGAATTGACCCATTTTGTTAGCTTAGCACTTGATCGTTTAGTTTGTTGCTATTGCTTTCTTCATGACTTATACATGTTCCTATGACTATGAGATTATGCAACTCCCATTTACCGGAGGAACACTTTGTGTGCTACCAAACGTCACAACGTAACTGGGTGATTATAAAGGTGCTCTACAGGTGTCTCCGAAGGTACTTGTTGGGTTGGCGTATTTTGAGATTAGGATTTGTCACTCCGATTGTCGGAGAGGTATCTCTGGGCCCTCTCGGTGATGCACATCACATAAGCCTTGCAAGCATTGCAACTAATAAGTTAGCTGTGGGATGATGTATTACGGAACGAGTAAAGAGACTTGCCGGTAACGATATTGAACTAGGTATTGAGATACCGACGATCAAATCTCGGGCAAATAACATACCGATGACAAAGGGAACAACGTATGTTGTTATGTGGTTTGACCGATAAAAGATCTTCGTAGAATATGTAGGAGCCAATATGAGCATCCAGGTTCCGCTATTGGTTATTGACCGGAGATGTGTCTCGGTCATGTCTACATTGTTCTCGAACCCGTAGGGTCCGCACGCTTAACGTTACGATGACAGTTTTATTATGAGTTTATACATTTTGATGTACCGAAGGTTGTTCGGAGTCCCGGATATGATCACGGACATGATGTGGAGTCTCGAAGTGGTCGATACATAAAGATCGATATATTGGACGGCTATATTCGGACATCGGACGTGTTTCGGGTGATTTTGGAGAAAACCGGAGTGCCGGAAGGGTTACCGGAACCCCCCGGGGAAGTATTGGGCCTTAGTGGGCCTGAGGGGAGAGAGAGGGCAGCATCCCAGGAGGTGGCGCGCCCCTCCCATGGGGAGTCCGAATTGGACTAGGGGAGGGGGGCGCGGCCCCTCTTTCCCTCTCCCTCTCCCTCTCTTTCCTTCCCCCTTCTCTCTTCCTAGTTGGACTAGGAAAGGGGAGTCCTACTCCTACTAGGAGGAGGACTCCCCCCTCCTTGGCGCGCCCCAAGGGCCGGCCGGCCTCTCCCCCTTGCTCCTTTATATACAGGGGCAGGGGGCACCTCTAGACACACAAGTTGATCTTCGTGATCGTTCTCTTAGCTGTGTGTGGTGCCCCCCTCCACCATAATCCTCGATAATATTGTAGCGGTGCTTAGGCGAAGCCCTGCGACAGTGGAACATCAAGATCGTCACCACGTCGTCGTGCTGACGGAACTCTTCCCCGACACTTTGCTGGATCGGAGTCCGGGGATCGTCATCGAGCTGAACGTGTGGTAGAACTCGGAGGTGCCGTAGTTTCGGTGCTTGATCGGTTGGGCCGTGAAGACGTACGACTACATCAACCGCGTTGTGCTAACGCTTCCGATTCCGGTCTACGAGGGTACATAGACAACACTCTCCCCTCTTGTTGCTATGCATCACCATGATCTTGCGTGTGCGTAGAAATTTTTTTGGAATTACTACGTTCCCCAACAGTGGTATCAGAGCCTAGGTTTTATGCATTGATGTTATGCACGAGTAGAACACAAGTGAGTTGTGGGCGATATAAGTCATACTGCTTACCAGCATGTCATACTTTGGTTCGGCGGTATTGTTGGATGAAGCGGCTCGGACCGACATTACGCGTACGCTTACGCGAGACTGGTTCTACCGACGTGCTTTGCACACAGGTGGCTGGCGGGTGTCAGTTTCTCCAACTTTAGTTGAACCAAGTGTGGTTAGGCTCGGTCCTTATGAAGGTTAAAACAACACCAACTTGACAAACTATCATTGTGGTTTTGATGCGTAGGTAAGAACGGTTCTTGCTAAGCCCGTAACAGCCACGTAAAACTTGCAACAACAAAGTAGAGGACGTCTAACTTGTTTTTGCAGGGCATGTTGTGATGTGATATGGTCAAGACATGATGCTAAATTTTATTGTATGAGATGATCATGTTTTGTAACCGAGTTATCGGCAACTGGCAGGAGCCATATGGTTGTCGCTTTATTGTATGCAATGTAATTGCGCTGTAATGCTTTACTTTATCACTAAGTGGTAGCGATAGTCGTGGAAGCATAAGATTGGCGAGACGACAACGATGCTACGATGGTGATCAAGGTGTTCCACCGGTGACGATGGTGATCATGACGGTGCTTCGAAGATGGAGATCACAAGCACAAGATGATGATGTCCATATCATATCACTTATATTGATTGCATGTGATGTTTATCTTTTATGCATATTATCTTGCTTTGAGTGACGGTAGCATTATAAGATGATCCCTCACTAAATTATCAAAGTATAAGTGTTCTCCCTGAGTATGCACCATTGCGAAAGTTCTTCGTGCTGAGACACCACGTGATGATCGGGTGTGATAGGCTCTACGTTCAAATACAACGGGTGCAAAACAGTTGCACACGCGGAATACTCAGGTTTAACTTGACGAGCCTAGCATATAACAGATATGGCCTCAGAACATGGAGACCAAAAGGTCGAGCGTGAATCATATAGTAGATATGATCAACATATTGATGTTCACCATTGATACTACTCCATCTCATGTGATGATCGGACATGGTTTAGTTGATTTGGATCACATGGTCACTTAGAGGATTATAGGGATATCTTTCTAAGTGGGAGTTCTTAAGTAATATGATTAATTGAACTTTAATTTATCATGAACTTAGTACCTGATAGTATCTTGCTTGTCTATGTTTGATTGTAGATAGATGGCTCATGTTGTTGTTCTGTTGAATTCTAATGCGTTCCTTGAGAAAGCAAAGTTGAAAGATGATGGTAGCAATTACACGGACTGGGTCCGTAACTTGAGGATTATCCTCATTGCTGCACAGAAGAATTACGTCTTGGAAGCACCGCTAAGTGCCAAGCCTGCTGCAGGAGCAACACCAGATGTTATGAATGTCTGGCAGTGCAAAGCTGATGACTACTCGATAGTTCAGTGTGCCATGCTTTACAGCTTAGAACCGGGTCTCCAACGACGTTTTGAACGTCATGGAGCATATGAGATGTTCCAGGAGTTGAAGTTAATATTTCAAGAAAATGCCCGGATTGAGAGATATGAAGTCTCCAATAAGTTCTATAGCTGCAAGATGGAGGTGAATAGTTCTGTCAGTGAACATATACTCAAAATTTCTGGGTATCATAATCACTTGACTCAACTGGGGGTTAATCTTCCTGTTGATAGTGTCATTGACAGAGTTCTTCAATCACTGCCACCAAGCTACAAAAGCTTCATGATGAACTATAATATGCAAGGGATGAATAAGACTATTCCTGAGCTCTTCACAATGCTAAAAGCCGCGGAGGTAGAAATCAAGAAGGAGCATCAAGTGTTGATGGTCAATAAGACCACCAGTTTCAAGAAAAAGGGCAAAGGGAAGAAGAAAGGGAACTTCAAGAAGAACAGCAAACAAGTTGCTGCTCAGGAGAAGAAACCCAAGTCTGGACCTAAGCCTGAAACTGAGTGCTTCTACTGCAAGCAGACTGGTCACTGGAAGCGGAATTGCCCCAAGTATTTGACGGATAAGAAGGATGGCAAAGTGAACAAAGGTATATGTGATATACATGTTATTGATGTGTACCTTACTAATGCTCGCAGTAGCACCTGGGTATTTGATACTGGTTCTATTACTAACATTTGCAACTCGAAACAGGGGCTACGGATCAAGCGAAGATTAGCTAAGGACGAGGTGACGATGCGCGTGGAAAATGGTTCCAAAGTCGATATGATCGCGGTCGGCACGCTACCTCTACATCTACCTTCGGGATTAGTATTAGACCTAAATAATTGTTATTTGGTGCCAGCGTTGAGCATGAACATTATATATGGATCTTGTTTGATGCAAGACGGTTATTCATTTAAATCAGAGAATAATGGTTGTTCTATTTATATGAGTAATATCTTTTATGGTCATGCACCCTTGAAGAGTGGTCTATTTTTTATGAATATCGATAGTAGTGATACACATATTCATAATGTTGAAATCAAAAGATGCAGAGTTGATAATGATAGTGCAACTTATTTGTGGCACTGCCGTTTAGGTCATATCTGTGTAAAGCGCATGAAGAAACTCCATACTGATGGACTTTTGGAACCGCTTGATTATGAATCACTTGGTACTTGCGAACCGTGCCTCATGGGTAAGATGACTATAACGCCGTTCTCCGGTACTATGGAGAGAGCAACGTATTTGTTGGAAATCATACATACAGATGTATGTGGTCCAATGAATTTTGAGGCTCGTGGCAGATATCGTTATTTTCTCACCTTCACAGAGGATTTAAGCAGATATGGGTATATCTACTTAATGAAACATAAGTCTGAAACATTTAAAAAGTTTAAAGAATTTCAGAGTGAAGTTGAAAATCATCGTAACAAGAAAATAAAGTTTCTATGATCTGATCGTGAAGGAGAATATTTGAGTTATGAGTTTGGTCTATATTTGAAACAATGCGGAATAGTTTCGCAACTCATGCCACCCGGAACACCACAGCGTAATGGTGTGTCCGAACGTAGTAATCGTACTTTATTAGATATGGTGTGATCTATGATGTCTCTTACTGATTTACCGTTATCGTTTTGGGGTTATGCTTTAGAGATGGATGCATTCACGTTGAATAGGACACCATGGAAATCCGTTGAGACGACGCCTTATGAACTGTGGTTTGGCAAGAAACCAAAGTTGTCGTTTCTGAAAGTTTGGGGCTGCGATGCTTATGTGAAAAAGCTTCAACCTGATAAGCTTGAACCCAAATCGGAGAAATGTGTCTTCATAGGATACCCAAAGGAGACTGTTGGGTACACCTTCTATCACAGATCCGAAGGCAAGACTTTTGTTGCTAAATTCAGAGTTTTTCTAGAGAAGGAGTTTCTCTCGAAAGAAGTGAGTGGGAGAAAAGTAGAACTTGATGAGGTAACTATACATGCTCCCTTATTGGAAAGTAGTACATCACAGAAACCGGTTTCTGTGACACCTACACCAATTAGTGAGGAAGCTAATGATAATGATCATGAAACTTCAGATCAAGTTCCTACCGAACCTCATAGATCAACCAGAGTAAGATCCGCACCAGAGTGGTACGGTAATCCTGTTCTGGAAGTCATGCTACTAGATCATGATGAACCTACGAACTATGAAGAAGCGATGGTGAGCCCAAATTCCGCAAAATGGCTAGAAGCCATGAAATCTGAGATGGGATCCATGTATGAGAACAAAGTGTGGACTTTGGTTGACTTGCCCGTTGATCGGCAAGCAATTGAGAATAAATGGATCTTCAAGAAGAAGACTGACGCTGACGGTAGTGCTACTGTCTATAAAGCTCGACTTGTTGCAAAAGGTTTTCGATAAGTTCAAGGGATTGACTACGATGAGACCTTCTCACCCGTAGCGATGCTTAAGTCTGTCTGAATCATGTTAGCAATTGCCGCATTTTATGATTATGAAATTTGGCAAATGGATGTCAAAACTGCATTCCTGAATGGATTTCTGGAAGAAGAGTTGTATATGATGCAACCAGAAGGTTTTGTCGATCCAAAGGGAGCTAACAAAGTGTGCAAGCTCCAGCGATCCATTTATGGACTGGTGCAAGCCTCTCGGAGTTGGAATAAACGCTTTGATAGTGTGATCAAAGCATTTGGTTTTGTACAGACTTTTGGAGAAGCCTGTATTTACAAGAAAGTGAGTGGGAGCTCTGTAGCATTTCTGATATTATATGTGGATGACATATTATTGATTGGAAATAATATAGAATTTATGGATAGCATAAAGGGATACTTGAATAAGAGTTTTTCAATGAAAGACCTCGGTGAAGCTGCTTACATATTGGGCATTAAGATCTATAGAGATAGATCAATACGCTTAATTGGACTTTCACAAAGCACATACCTTGACAAGGTTTTGAAGAAGTTCAAAATGGATCAAGCAAAGAAAGGGTTCTTGCCTGTGTTACAAGGTGTGAAGTTGAGTAAGACTCAATGTCCGACCACCGCAGAAGATAGAGAGAAAATGAAAGATGTTCCCTATGCTTCAGCCATAGGCTCTATGATGTATGCAATGTTGTGTACCAGACCTGATATGTGCCTTTCTATAAGTCTAGCAGGGAGGTACCAAAGTAATCCAGGAGTGGATCACTGGACAGCGGTCTAGAACATCCTGAAATACCTGAAAAGGACTAAAGATATGTTTCTCGTATATGGAGGTGACAAAGAGCTCATCGTAAATGGTTACGTTGATGCAATCTTTGACACTGATCCGGACGATTCTAAATCGCAAACCGGATACGTATTTTTACTAAACGGAGGAGCTGTCAGTTGGTGCAGTTCAAAACAAAGCGTCGTGGCGGGATCTACATGTGAAGCAGAGTACATAGCACATAGTTTCTCGAAGGGTCTCCGATCGTAGTGTCGCGTTAGCAGCATCCTGCAGTAGTGGTATGTACTATATCTCAATATGAGGGCGGACAATGTTGCATATCAAATAAACTAAAAATAAATATGAATAATTAAAATATCAAAACTCAAGACATGCTTTAAATTTCTTTTAGACTCATCAACTAGCATGATACGTCTAGCAACAACATATTGCATAATACAACAAAGCCAATTACCCTGAGAGGGGTAACTGGTAGGAGTTAAATATGCGACGCCACAAATTTATGAAAGTCATTGATCTATCAATAATTGCCAAGAAAACATAGCAGTGCCACTCGAGCTACCACTAGAGTCCCACTTTATGTTACTAGGTGAAAAAGATGCAACTAAGTCACATGAACAAGAACATCGGCAATCACTTTAAGTTAAAAGATTCCAAGTTGCCATGTCATGTTACATTTTTTTGTCAAACCATCTCAAACAATTGCCAAGTACCAATCCTATTTAGCTTGAGTCTCCAAGTAGTGCACGTAAGCAAAACTACCGTGGATATCTTGCGGATAACATGAACTCTTCTTCCATACTGTACCGCCGGGTTGAGTTGCCATTGTTTCTTCTGTCTTCAGTAAATGGAATATCTATCGTGACGTGTTTATTCTTAACTTTCTTCTCCACCATGTTATCTAAGGTGTAATCCGCGGATGCACGGAGGCTTTCCAGTGTCAACTCAACTTGCCTCATGGTTGGACGATCCTCTCCTCTTAGTTTTATGCATGCTACCGCAATAGTAGCCACTTTGTTGACTTCCTTGCCACCTTCCTCTATAGCTTGTGGGTCCAATATCTGGTTCAAATTGCCTTCTTCAAACAATGTAAAAAAATGTAAAACAAGACCCTCGCCGTCAGAGGAAGAATATGAAAATGGTTTCTTTCGAGTTAGTAGTTCCACGAGGACGACCCCAAAACTGTATACATCACTTTTCTCAGTTAGCCGCCCGGTGTAAAAGTACATAGGGTCCCAATATCCCTTTGTACCTTGAGCCCCGGTCATTACCCCAGATTTCTCCATTGGAATGTACCTTGAAGATCCAAAGTCTGCAACCTTTGCTGTCAAAGTATCATCCAAAAGTATGTTAGCAGACTTGACATCTCTATGTATGATAGGTATTGAAGCAGTTGAGTGAAGATAGGCCAGAGATTTGGCTATTTCAGTGGCTATCCGCAACCTATCAGCCCATGGCAATGATCTTGTTCCTTTGACATGAAGATGCTCAGAAAGAGTTCCATTGGATATGAACTCATAGACCAACATTGGGACTTCAGTTTCAAGGCAACAACCGTAGAGTTTTACTACATTTCGATGGTTGATTTGCGATAGCATTGCTACCTCATTTATAAAATCATTGATCTCCTTCTGAAACACCTTCTTGGGTTTCTTGATGGCTACAATGTGTTGGTTTGATAAAATCCCTTTATAAACAATACCATGCCCTCCGCCACCAATCACAAGATCTTTATCAAAATTGTGGGTCGCCTTCTCTAGCTCTTCCAAGGATATGATCGTTCTTTCTGCAATACCAGCACTTTGAGATACCAATTGCCGCAGCAATTGTCCATGGTTTAGTTGGAAGAACTTTCGTTTCAACAATTCAGCCCTCTGATGTTTTAGTTTCTTGGTAATGAAAAATCCGGCAAGAACTAAAAGTACGAGTCCGGCCCCAATAGCAGCTCCTATTACGATGCTCATACCTTTAAAGTATGTTTGCCTACGTCCTGTTGGAGACAAGAAAAAAGGAAAGGCAAAGCAAGTAGTAATTAAATCAACTGCTTAATACATGAACAATAGTATAACAAAGGCTACTTAGCCATGAAATAGGAGCATGTGTTCTAACCTTTGCATCCATCAATAAGGTACGCATTGCCATGGTAATCCTCACTACAGTGACATGAATAGCCTCTGATCCTTTGTTTGCAGAAGCTGTTCTTGCTCCTGCATATGTCAGGACACTTGAGATATTGATGTCGCGAGCTCACATTAGCTATCGCCCGTGAGCCAGTGGGTTGCAACTGCAAGACCTCCCAATCTAGAACCATGGGGACCTCCAAGCCTGGTGCAAAATATTTTGTCGACGACGAGCGCAATAGCTGGGCTGGCACCCGATGCTTGTCGAACCACCCTTCTTGTGCAATGAATGCGTATGAGTGTGATGATGTCTTATCCGTTGCGCTCTTGGGGTCCATCCAATCAATCCATAATTCATGGGGCATTCCATCTTTAGACATAGAGATGCGTGCCTGGCAGCAGCCCATGCCATAGCAATATTTATCGTCATTATTGCTACCACCTCCTGCTACTGGTGGCATCATTGAGGTGATGGCATAGGTGCGATTCTCAATGTTTGGGGAGCAAAAAGAAGAGCAACCACTCAAGATGGTTGGGTTTCCCGCCCCGGACAGCACCGCCTGCACGCCACACCCCATGAGGATGAGCTCATTCCTTGTCGACAACGAGTAAGGCACCTTGTCTCCATGGCCCGTGCTCTCAAATGGGAAGGTTTGTTTTCCTATGCCACTATGGATGTCAAAGACCATGTCACTGTTGATTACATGCATGGTGTTGTCATGAAGGGAAATGTCAATGACTCGCAGGCTGCCAAGCATCAGCCGCCAGGGGTGTTGGCTTGTGTCGCATGTGAGGTTAAACCCTGGCATGTAGCACTCGGCTGGCCCAATGCCGAATGGGTATGGCACACTCACATTGCCGCACGACCTGCTACATTCACCTGCAAGTGGACACAAAAACCTCGATAATCATTATTCATTTAATTGATCAATCTCAGCACAAACATAATTCTAAAGAACATATAAACGTTGTAGGCAACTTTAGTTTTTTTTCCCCTTTCCAGTGATGCAACTTTAGAGATGACAATGTGCAAAATTATATAGCTAATTTAATAGATGGTCCGCCCATGTTTCTAAGATTGATTAACCATGAATATCAATATTAATATACTTTATTCCTAGAAAAATGTCAATATACTTTAGCTGCTCAAAAGGAGAAGTGTGAAAGAAAGAAAAGGATATCCTCCACAAATCAAGTAGTGGAAATGTTGCTCACGTGCGAGAACACTGAAGCAGCCACCCGGCAAGTAGGCGTTCCCACGGGTTCCATATGGACATTCACAGTGAAATGACCCATTTATATTGGTACATTTGCCGAAGCACCCATTCTTTTTTGAATTATCACACTCGTCAATGTCTGCATACACATATAATCTAGTAAGTCGGCGTGTATAAAGCAGGTTAAATTCCGAAATTAACCACATACTTAACTACGATAATATTATTCTGAATACATTATCTAAACATAAATCCAATCAATCTTACTAACTATCAAAAATATCAATCCAATGGATGAGAAAAAAAAAGTTTGGGGAAGGGAATAGCTAGAGCCAAGTCGATTGTATTTGTTTTTTGGGTCAGTAAATTCGCTCTCAACCGTTGGATGAAAAAAAATGGTTGGATCGCCTTCTTCTACCTCCCTCCTGTAGAAATCTATTCATCATCTTCCTTACCACGATCTGTTCTTCGGTTCTTCCTCTGGCCGCCCTCCAGCCCAAGCCGAACCGCATTCCTCCTCCGCCCGCGGCCAGCGGCGCTCCCGCGACCGCCTCGCCGCCCCGCCCTTGCCTCGATCTTCCACCATTGCCAGGCTTGCCGCCGCCTCCGGCCATCTCTCTAAAGCCGTCGAATTACCCGATTTTCTCTGTGAACCTGCCCCCCCCCCCCCCCCCCCCCAACACCCTAAGATAGACAAGGAGACTTCTTCCCCTGCACTCTCTCTCCCCTTGAACTCTAAGATAGACGAGACCAGACCTGCCACCTGCGGCCCTAGTGCTCCGCAGCTGCTGCTTCCTTCTCAACCGAATCGACTAACCTAAATTCTAAATTCAGGCGACTTACATCCAGTAAATTTGTTGGGGAAAACAGTGGTTCTAACCTTGGCATCCGTTGGTGATGTAGGGGTTGCCCCGGTAGCCCGTTTTGCAGTAACACTTGTAGCCGCCTCTTTCACCTCTCCTGCACCCGGTGTGGTTGCTCTTGCAGACCGCCTTGCGGGCCGCGTCCCTGGGACACTCCCAGGCAGGCAAGGAACCAGCGTCGTCGTCGTCGTGGTGGGCACCCCTAACGATGACCTCCCAGCTGAGAAAAACGGGAACTTCCATTGACGCGGCGGCCTGCGGGGCCGACGACAGTTGCTGCGAGACGCTCCATGGGGAGAACCAATCGTCCCTGGCGACGAACACTCGGGGCGGCCACCGCTCGCCGTCCTGGCTGCGGTTGCCCCCGAAGTACTCGAGCTGCACGTCGTAGGAGGTGACGGGGACGAGCTCCTGGCGGTCGACGACGACGCGCGCCTGGCAGCAGCCGATGCCGGAGCAGAGCATGCTGGTGTCCAGCCTCGACAGCATCTCCGTATGCCCGTCGAAGCCGTTGGGGCACAAGGAGGAGCAGCTGCTCATGGTGACGTTTCCACTCCTCAGCGTCGCCCGCACGTTGCATCCCACCAGGACAAGCTGGTTCCCGGCGGACGACAGCGCGTACGGCCCGTCGTCGCCGAGGACGCCTCCTTCGCCGCGGAAAGTGCCGCGCCCGGCGCCGTCTGTCGGAACGTCGCCGACGTGAACGACGGTTAGCATGTAGAAATTGGGGTCGATGGGTTCGATGACACGCAGGTTGCCGAGGAGGAGCCGTCCGTGGTCGCAGGTTAGGTTGAACCCCGGCATGTAGCACCGGCTATCTGCGCCGAGGCCGAACGGGTAGGGCACGCTCATGTTGCCGCACCTGGTCTCGCATCCCGGCATCGCGATCACCGGCGCCGCCAGGGTTCCGGAGGAGACCGCCATGTAGCAGGACGCAACGAGCACTACTACCGGCGTCGTGAATGACACGGTGGTTCTCCGGCGCGCCATTGATCTATATACGGCAGAGCGAGCGTGCTTCACGGTGGTTCCGTTCCGGTCACTGTGCTTCTGCCACACCGGCCAACTTGTCACTGATCCATCTCTAGTTATAAGGTCGCTCAATGTTCGGGCAGGGGAAGCCATCCTGCAGCGTTCACATCTCACCTACCGTTAAGCAACTTTAGTTGAGCATCTCAGCTATAGCTGGGAAAGTTGAACTAAGTGAACAACTTCAGTTGAGCCCTGAAGGTTTCTTCATGAATGCATGTTGCATGCATGCTCGCATTATTAATTAAATGCGTTCACTTTGCCACCTAACACGCGCATGCAGCTTTTTTTTTTAACTTTCCCAAAGAGCAGTATGAACCAGTAATGCTACACATACATAAATTTACATGAATTTTACAAACATGTGTGTTGTGATTGGAGGTTATGGGGAAGAAGGGTCCCACCCGCATGAAAATTAGGGGGAGTGGCTTAGAAAAAAAGAATTTTAGTCAGCGTGTAAGTGTGTATAACTCTTTATATATTTAGCATTATTGCAGTATAAACAAATTAGAAGATAGCCATGGACGAAGCTTCTGATTCCTTCGATGCCAAGGAAACGTGCTACCTTATCTTATTCCTGTTTATTCGGATAGAGCGAAGCGAATCATAGAAATTAGGATATAGGATCGTAATATTCTCTCCGTTCCTAAATATATATCTTTTTAGAGATTTCAACAAGTGATTACATACGAAACAAAATGAGTAAATACACTATAAAGTATGTTTATATACATTCATACGTGGTAATTCATTTGAAATCTCTAAAAGGATTTTTTTTTTCCTTAAGAGCTCTTTGGTTCATAAAAATGGATTCATATTCCTACATAGGATTGGTTTCTATCCTCCACATTTCATACGAAAATAAAAATGAGCCTAGACTCAATGGAAAAATTCCTTTGGTGTGAACTAAATAACATCTCGTTTCCTATTCCTACTCATAGGATTTGAGATATATGTCATCTCATTTCCTACAAATTTCCTATTCCTACGATAATCCTATCCTATGAACCAAAAGAGGCCTTATATTTAGGAATGAAGGAAGCAGGATGCATGTCAGTGCTCATAAATTCGCAGGGGCACACATGTCCGAGGCTTATGCATATGATCACTCATTTGCTTCAAGATTTGTACATTAGTTTAGGGCATCTTCAAGACGGACCCGTAAACATCCCGCAACCATCTGGACCATGTTGTCCGGACTGCGGAAGCCATCCAATACTGAAATTAAGTTTAAATTTAAACCTATTGTAACTTTTGAATCAAAATTCTAAATTAAGTTTCGTTTGCATATTCGTGTTCGTCGAAATGAGTGTTTTTGAATTAACTTTAGTCACCGCACTGAGTCCTTGCATGCCAGCTTTTGACACACCCATCTCACCTCCTATGTTTTTCCTTTTGACTTGTAAATTTGAATCTATTGTATCTTTTGAACAGAAAGTTCAAATTAAGTTTCGTTTGCATATTCGTGTTCGTTGCAACGATTGTTTTATGAACAAGGCCAATTTTGAATACGTTTTGACATCTTTTTATAAATTTTTACCAATTTTTAAATATTAAAACTTGATAGTCATAATATTAAGTTTTACAAATTTCACCAAGTTTTAAAATTTGCTAAATTTACGTTTTGTTTTTAGTAGTTGAAACAGGCTGAAATTTTGAAAACTTGTCAAAACATTGCCCCCCCCCCCAATGGTTTTATGTTTGAGTTTGGAAACTTGCTAGTTTTTCTTTTCATTTCTATTAAGTTTTAGCAGTTGAACTTAATGAAATTTTAAAAGCGTGTCAAAGCGTATTCAAAATTGGTCTTATTTTAAAGCTCTCGTCTCAAGGAACATGGATATGTAAACCAAACTTAATTTAGACTTTCAAAGATACAATAGATTCAAATTTACAAGTCGAAATAAAAAGCATGGGAGGTGGAGTGGGTGGGGCATGCACTCTCTGTCAAAAGTTACATGCACGCGGTAATTAAACTCTAATCGCAAAACCACTTTCCGCTATCTTGATGCAATCACACGGCTGCATGCATATATGCCCCACGAACCGTTTTTCAACATTTATCAACTTAAATAATAGCTTTGCCTCATTTCTATGAGCTTGGATCCGAAGTATAGTTTTCTCCAAAAACCACAGAAAATAAACAATATTTGTAAGATGTTCGTTTCCCTACAAACGAATGCACCTATAAGGAATATTACTATGGCCACACATCACCCCGAAAAGAACAGTCGTGGAATTATATCAAATACTAAAATCAACTCTATTATATCTTGGCAATCGGGGTCTATGATCATGGGATTATATCTGTTTACAACAGACACATGTCTTGGTGAAAAGATACCTTTTCTGAAAAAGATACACTCATAGAGATGAAAATTTGCCTCCTTGTAGTAAGGTAGTGAAAAGTGAATTGTTGAAGACTGAACATAAAACGGGGAAGCTTCAACAGGAGAATATAGAAAGGATAGAAGGTGGCTGTATTTTTTTTCCATACCTAAACCATTTACTATAGCTAGGGCTGCAAGAAAAGCTCGAGGCTCGTGAGCCGCTCAAGATCGACTCGTTTTTGACTCGGCTCGAGATCGAAACAAAACAAGCCGAGTTTGAACACTTTATGTAGCTCGACCGAGAAACGAGCCGATTTTGAGCCAATGTTGGCTCGCTCGATTTTAGCTCGATAGCTTGACAAAATATCATTATGTTAAATGACCATACCATACATTAAATGAAAATAAGATAATTTCTTTTTTTTGCGGGGGAAAATAAGATAATTTCTTACCATATATGTTGTCCATAATTTTTTTCCATTTCATTTAGCAACGAACATGGAAACTTAATTAAGTGTAGAGAAGATTTAAGCCTAATTATGGCACGTGGTCGACTATGTGTTAAATATTCTATATTTTTGGCAAAGGTTCCCGGCATATTCACCTTAATTTTTTTGTTTTTCATTCATAGATTTATAATTTTTACCATCTCATTTAGCTCGAAACTAGCTCGAGATCGACTCGAGATCATTACAAGCTGAGCACGAATCATGTTCTACAATTCGATAATGAGCTTCACTAAGTTTGAGCTTGCTCAAATTTTCATATGAGTTGAGCTGAGCCAACTCCAACTCGCTCAAGCTCGACTCGTTTGCAGCCCTAACTATAGCTGCAATAATATTTGAGGAATTTGAGGATTTGCCACACCTTACCTAACACTTTGAGGATTTGCCCTTGTTTACATTGACATGGATATTTTGCCCCAGCTTTGCTAAAAACTTGAGGATTTGCCCCTGATAATATGGACCACTCTGCAATGTCCAAAATGCCCCTCAGCCCATCCTAAAATTCCCCATCTTCTTCACCGATTCAGATCTCGAGTGAGCTTTCTCCTCAAAACAGGAAAGAAAGAAAGAAAGGATGCAGGTCAAAAAACGAAGAAGAGATGATGGTTGACTACTGCCAGAACTAATAACATTGCGTGCTCTACGCCGAGTGGGCCTTGCTGCAGCACCGGCGCCCAAGCTCGCCGCTGCCGACTTGGATGCTGGAGCCTCTACTGGCAGGGTCCCGCACGGTCTGCATCAGGATGATGGCCACTCGACGCCTCGTCGACAAGCGCGTGTGCATGGACGTCACGCGAACCTCCAGCTCGCCATCGTCGCAGCTCAGCTGTGGCGCGCGCTCGCTCACCCGTCTCATGTTCACGGGGCCTCCGTACTCGTTGTCGGCGTGCTCCGGTCATCTTGAACGGAACAAAAAGGGCATCGAGCTGGCCGACGGTGTCATTAGCGCCGGCGAGGTTGACTTCGTTGCTGCCTACTCGCTTCCACAGCACCAGGATCAAGCTTGAGACGGCGAGTCCTGCATTTCCTCCACCAGGAGCCTAAGTCGGTCCACCGCAGCTAGCCAGCGCACCGTGCCATAGGGTTTGCTCGTCGAGGAGGCGTTGGTTGTCGTGCTCGCTGGAAAAAAGCACCACCAACATCACCACCTTGATGCATGTCTAGGTGTCCGCGGCGCTGGCGGCGAGGAGGAAGCACAACAAGGCTTGCCGTCATGGGAGGAGACGAACAGAGAATGAGTTGGTTCATGCTCGGGGGCAATTTAGTCATGATTTTGTGGTGTAATCTGGAAACTTATGCTAACCGTGTAAAAGGGGCAAATCCTCAAATTCCCCAATAATATTCTTCACATGAAAAAAAATAGAACTGTAAAAACAATGGCAGTCAACGAATGGTACTGTTTTAACTCGCGCTGTGTCGCCGCCGTCGCATGCGCAGCCAAGCTCGCCGCAGCCGGCAGCCCGAGCTCCATGCCATGGACACGGGCAGGGCAGAAGAGAGGATGCCAAGGGGTGGGGTGGGAGAGAGCGCGCTACTCAGCGCAGAGGCGACGTTGGTGGGAGGAGCATTCATCTCCCACCCCAACAGCGGCATCCGCACACCGACGACGGTTCCTCCGAACGCAGCCGCCGACATCTGCCCCCTCGCCATTCCTTTTACAAAGTGAAACGGGCGGCGCAGCCTGGAGTCTTCCTGGACCGGCGCGAAGCCATTAAGCCAACGGTGACTCGCCGCCGTGCTGCTCCTCTGTGGGCGGTGTCTGCACGCCAACTGTTCGACGAATTTACTCATCCGCGTTCCGAGTGTTTTGCTGAATTTGCGAGCCTTGTTTTGCAGGGTTCACGGACAGTGGACCAACGGCAGTGAGAGAATCTAGCTGTTTCAGCTGCAAATCAGGCCAGAATTTACGAGCCTACCGTCGATCGGGCGGTTTCTCCTTGGACTTGCTCGCCTGCCTGCAGGTGAAGTTATCCTTTTACACCCCTTGGATGCAACTGATGCTATAGTATTCTCATTAAATCATCTTTTATTCTCCCTATGGTTGTTCACCTTCAGAAATGTTAACCAAGGCTGAAAGTTGGTGCTGCAAACATGTATTGATTTAGATACAGGCAACTTATGTAAAATATTGCAAACAACCTGGACATCTAAAGGATAACCATGATGCTAATCTTTGGGTCCAGTGAACGTGAATAATGAAACTGGGATGATGGATGCCTGCACGATTAAACAATAGGAGTAGCAGCTCACCAGACCGGCCAGTATGTGTTTCTTGAGATTTGCAAGATGTGACTTTCACCTTTGACCATATATTTCATATTGAATAGGCCAAAGATGACACTGGATGAATATGATTTGCTCGCCGTTAGCCGCCCGAGACTCCGAGTTCTATATTTCACTGTATAGTTAATTCACCCGCTATAAATTATTGGTCAATCATTGAATGTTCCAAGCACTAGAGTTGTTGGCTATACTCCATTTTGACCCTTTCCTTCTCTTGTTTTGCAGATCTGATTGTTGACTAATCTCTCCCTTGCAACAGATCTCACACCCTCTTCTGCACATTGCATCACTCTTGTCTGCAAAAGGTAGATCTCTTCATTGCATCCCTCTAGTTCCATGGCTCGTTCCCATATCCCTACTTGCCTCCTTTTGCCCTGAAAGCTCCCCTGTTTCAGTTGCTGCATTCCAGTCCCACTCTTGCATGTTGCATCTTGCCGAATGTACTATTCCTAGTTGAGTTTCTAGTGCTTTACAAAATAGTGAACTCTGCTTCCACTTTTCGTCTATGTTGATATAGTTCCAGAAACCAGACCAAGTTTTCTGTGTTCTTGCATTTTTGCATCATCTTTATTGGACGGATGAATAAAATACCTTCTTCCTTGTGATATTTCAGGTAGAGAATGAAAACTTACAAAGAATTCCTTGACTCTTACTTTCAGTCTGTACCTTGATCTTCTCCACTTACTCTTTCCTAGATCCAGCCTCCAAGGGAACATATGGAAATTATCTTGATTCCTCTTGAGAAAACCTGATCTTCTTGAAGTATCTTCTAGAGTGAGGAAACTGCTTTGTTTTGTGATAAAACCTGCTCTTCATGAAGCAACTTCTGGAAACAGAAGATCCAAAGTAAGTACTTCTCTAATAATCTTTGTGTTCCCTTTCCCGTGGTTATTTCTGACTTGAAGGTTTTGTTCTTGAAGTAACTTCTAGAAAGGGGAATTGCTTTGTGTCGTGATAAATCTGATATTTTTGAAGCACCTTCTGTAAACAGGAGATCCACGGTAAGTGGTTCTCTAATCATTTTTTTGTTTCCCCTTTCACATGGTTATAATGTAAATTTCTATTAGTTTGAACTTTTAAATATTCTGACTTGTTTCTAGAATTCAAATTGGTGGTAGCTTAAGTACATCTTTCACATTGAGCTTGGAATCTATTTAATTTCAATTTTTTTGTCAGCAGGTAATTCTCTTTTTCCCTTACTGTTGATGAACCTATGAGTGGGTATAACTAAATTATTGATTGTGCCTGATATTATGAGTCTTCGAAATATGAAAACCTACTCTTCATTTGTCACGTGATATTCTTTTCCCCATTTCTTAAAACATGTATTTGCAGACCATTTTTCTTGCATATTGATAACTGGGACACACCAACTGTTTTTGCAGTAATTTCTTTGTGCCTTTTCTTTAAACTGGTGGCAACAATGGCGGCCATGGGTAGTTGGTTTGGTGCTGCTATTGGCATGGTTATAAATCCATTCAAAGATATGTTCTTCAAACATGCAATGTATTGCTTCAATCCTGGCAAATACGTGAGAGATCATGATAGGGATACTCGGACTTTGATTGGCAAACAAAGTGGTGTGCAAGGCCAGATCGACTCAGGCAACCCAAATGGCATGATAGCAACAAGTGAAGCAAACCTTTGGTTGGACAGGGCAACTACAGCTATATCTGAAGAAGATACAAACCACAAACGATATGGTGAGATGTGCAGGATTTTAAAATGTTGCTCCCTGAATTGTTGCGCCAACTACAAAATTGCTAAGAGAGCAGTTGAGGGGCGGCGTGAAGTGGAGGCATGTCTCAAAACTGAAATCCTTAATGTTACGGTCAAAGGACCGCCACCTTCTGTCATAGATATCCCCATCCAGTCTGCTCAACTGCCAGGTCAAGAGATTAGTCTCCTGCTTGCTCGGCAGTACCTTGAGGATGATCTGGCGGGAATGATTGGAATATGGGGTCCAGATGGAGTTGGGAACACACATCTCCTCAAAAAGATCAACAACTCCTTTGTAGGACCTGACCCTGCATATTTTGTTATCTTTGTGACGGCCTCCAGAGGATGCTCAGTACAAAAGGTTCAAGCTCAAATTATACAGCGGCTCGAAACAACAAAGGACGATGATGTGCCAACTCAAGCCACCAATATATCACAATTACTCAGGACAAGAAACTTCCTCGTGTTGGTTGATGACCTTTATGAGAAGCTAGACCTTCTAGCAGTTGGCATTCCATATCCTTTTGGAATCATCGACCAATTCAAGAGGAAAGTGGTAATCACGTCACAATCAAAAATAATATGTGACCAGATGGGTGTGAATGAATATATAGAAGTGCCTGGTTTGGGTGAGACCGAAGCACTCAAGCTATTTGCACAAACTGTTGGTCAGGATAATATTGATTCTGATCCCAGCATCAGGGCCCTGGCGCATGATCTTGTCAAGGAACTAAAAGGTGTGCCGTCAGAATTGATACATTTTGGGAAGCAAATGGTAGGTAAAAGCGACCCAGGGGACTGGGAAGATGCCATTCATGCAGTAAGGATATCCAACCTTCAAAAGAAAGACCCAACTTTGGTAAGTGTATTGTTCATCAAAAACTGAAATTTTTATGTATTTTATATCTGGTCCTAGTGCCCTTTTTAGTATTAATTAACATGGGTTTTTCTGCCTTTGAAGGCTGGAAGGATTTTGAGAAATCTCAAGGATGCCACCAACAACTTGGTTGCAAGGAGCAATGATGTTCGTCGCAGGATTGAGGCTGCCGAGCGTGATTGCATGACATCCACGAATGAGGTGAACAAGTGGTTGGAAAAGGTGGATACCATCAATTCTGATGTGGAGATAATCTTTGAGGGCAACAAGTTGAAAAAGGATGTTACTATGGAAGCAATCGAGAAGGTTACTGAGGTCCAAGAATGTCTCAGATCTTGTCCCAATAATAATATTGCATTCGAGTCAGTGCCACCTCCTGCCCAAGAGATACCGGGTCCATCTATGTCTGCACAGAATCGTAACCTTACAGAGGCTCTCCAATTCATTAATGATGACCCTGTGGGGATAATTGGAATATGGGGTCCAGGTGGAGTTGGGAAAACGTATCTTATGAACAGTATCAATAACTCAATAGCTGTTGCTGGAGGCATACCGTTTAATGTTATCTTTGTGACGGCCTCCAGGGGTTGTTCAGTGGAGAAGATTCAAGGAGATTTACTGCTGAAGCTCGGAATGAAAGCAGATGGTAATGTGGAATCTCAAAGCCAAAAGATTTATAATTTCCTGAAAAACAGAAGCTTTCTGTTACTGTTGGATGACCTTTGGGAGCAAATTGATCTGCAAGCAGTTGGCATTCCATATCCTCTTGGAATTCTGGGCCAATTGAAGAGGAAAGTGGTCATCACGTCGCAATCAGAAAATGTATGTTATCAAATGGACGTAAAGGTGCCTATAGAAGTGCCTCGTTTGGAAGATGATGAAGCGCTCCAGCTATTTGAACAAATGGTTAGTCAGGAAAATCTTTATGAGGATCCCCACATCAGGGCCCTTGCGACAGATCTTGTAAAAGAACTAAAAGGTCTTCCATCAGAATTGATACGTATTGGGAAGATATTTCGAAGAAAAAGAGATGCAACACAGTGGGAAAATGTCATTCAGATAGTAAAGAAATCAAACCTTAGTAAGGATGACCCACCATCTGTGGTAAGTTCTTACATTGCATAAAAAATCATTTTGTAAAGACTTCATAACTGCTCTTAAATGCCAACTTTTACTATTAATTAACATGGGAAATTTGTGCCTTGAAGACAGTAAAGATTGTGAATGAACTTAATTAAGGATGCTATTAACAACTTGCTTGCAAGGAGCAATGACATCCACCGTAGGATTGAGACTGCCGAGCGAAAGGGCTGGACATCCACGAATGAGGTGGATGGATGGCTGGAAAAAGTGGCTACCATAAATTCTAGTGTACAAGTAATCTTTAACGGCTATAAGTTGAATAAGGATATCAGAATGGAGGCAACCGAAAAGCTTTCTGAGATCCAGGAATGTCTTGGTGCTTGTCCCGATAATAGCAATATTGCACTTGAGTCTGTGCCAGCACCAGCCCAAAAGATATCTGGTCCATCAATGTCTGTTGAGAACCGTAATCTTCAAGAGGCTCTCCGATTGATTAATGATGACCCTGTGGGAATGATTGGAATATGGGGTCCGGGTGGAGTGGGGAAAACATATCTACTGAAAAATATCAATAACCCATTTGGAGGCATGTGCTTGCATGTTATCTTTGTGACGGCCTCCAGAGGGTGTTCAGTGCAAACCATCCAAGGAGATATTCTAAAGAAGCTCGGAATACCAGAAGGTGGTAATGTGGAATGTCAACGCCAAATCATTTACGAATTCCTAAAAAACAGAAGCTTTCTCATACTGTTGGATGACCTTTGGGAGCAAATAGATCTACAAGCAGTTGGTGTACCATATCCCCTTGGAATTGTAAACCAGCTTGAGAGAAAAGTGGTTCTTACAACAAGATTAAGAAAAGTTTGTGGTGAAATGGAGGTGAGGGAAGAGTTAAAAGTCGCTTGTCTACAAGAGGAGGATGCATGGCAATTATTCAAAGAAAAAGTCAGCGAGGAAACACTTTCTTCAAGTCCTCGTATCGAAACCCTTGCAAGAGAACTTGTGAAAGAACTGAAGGGTCTGCCATTAGCTTTGATAGTTATCGGAAAGGCAATGTATCCAAAAACCGATCCGGTCGAATGGGAATATGCCATCCAACATATGCAACGGTCATGTTGTAACAAGGATAATCCCTTGTCGATAGAAAATGTTTTTGGACAACTCAAATTTAGTTATGACAATTTACGGAATGACGCCTTGAGACATTGTTTCTTGACTTGTGCACTGTGGCCAGAGGATTGGGAGATTATCAAAGCTGATCTTGCTCAATGTTGGATAGGCTTAGGTCTAGTGGATGAGTATGATATTCGAAGTTCCTACACAAAGGCATATAGTCTAATAGGCGACCTTAGAGATGCATGCCTACTAGAGAACTGGGGAAATTGGTATGGTTTTGTTAAAGTGCATGATGTTATTCGGGATATGGCTTTATGGATCTCTTGTGGTTGTGGTGATGACAATAACAAGTGGTTTATCCGCGCAGAAGCTGGCACAGAAGAAAATATTAGCATCCCTTGGAGCAAACCTGAATACATTTCACTGATGTTGAATGGAATGAAGAAACTTCCTCCCTTTGGCTTTGATCATCGCCCCATGAAATTGAAGGTGTTATGCCTTCAACATAATTATTTCGATGGAAGCATAGCTGAAACAATCAAGAATTTCACTTCACTGACATATCTGGATTTGAGGACGAACCTTCTCAAGAACATACCCGAAGAATTATGTTCCTTGGCAAACTTGGAGTACTTTGATTTGTCTCACAATCCCAACATATGTGAATTGCCTCACTACTTTCGAAACCTCACTAAACTCAAGTTCTTATACCTGTTGTGCACTAGCATACGAAGAATACCAGAGGAGGTCATATCTAACCTTAAAGCACTGCAAGTAATAGACTTGAGGACTTGCCGGGCATATGTTGGAGGAGGCCCTGTGAACTTTATCCCTAAAATATTCCAAGAGTTGGGTACCCTGGATCACTTCAAAGCAGCTGGAATTGAGGCTGATGGTTTTGATGAGTATGAAACACTAAGAGAAGCTGCTGAACTCCCCATTAGGTCTTTGAGATTGGGGAGTCTCAGAGAAACACAAGACTTCTGCCTCTCTGACATTCTTTCAATTAAATTTGCACGCAGGACCTTGTATGAACTGGATATTATACAAAGTAACATGGAGCAGATAATTGTCAGAGACGAGTCAAGCTACCATTTTGGTGTTCTGAATAAGCTCCTCTTGTGGTTTTTGGTAAAATTGAGAGGGATAGCATGGCTGGGTAGATCTCCAGCATCCATATTTCCAAGGCTCACTTGTTTGGATGTGAATAGTTGCTCCAAGCTAGAGAACCTCTCCTGGGTGATGTACTTGCCTTGCCTTGAACAGCTCGAGGTACGTTTCTGCAACATTATGAAGGAAGCATTTCCGGGGACAGGGCACCACGGTGAAATAGTGAGCACGGATCAAGAAAGTTCAATCAAATCAAACGGTACATTTTCTTGCCTGAAATATCTGCGCCTTTCAGACAACCCGAAGCTGGTCACCATCTGCGATCCCGATGTGATGTTCCCATCCCTGGAGCAGCTGGTGCTCACAAAATCTCCAGAGTTGATTAGGCTCCCTTTCCGGATGCACAGCTTGCCGCTGAAGCTGCAGGAGCTACAGTTTGATGATGTCGAATGCTGGGACAGATTGGAAGGTGAAGGAGGTGTCAAATCTTTCCTGCAACCTTGTCTTAAATTTGGGTATGTGAGTGAAATATCATGATCAGTCCCTTCATTCCATACTCCCATGCTTTCTCTCTGGGCGTACGCACACTAGCTGCAAGGTGCTCAGTAAATTTCCAACAGAGTTATCCAAGGATATGCAATTGTGACGGAATCTCGATCATGCAGGGGAGGTTGCCCCCTTTCTCATTTCAGCTGGTGGTGCTTGAAGGAAGCTGTGTGGGGAGGAGAGGAATCGGTGAATCACCCCTCCCTTTCCAGACACACAGCTTGTCGTTGAAGCTGCAGGAGTTAAGAGTTTCGGCTGGGTAATGTCGAGCGCTGGGACAGGTTGGAATGTTTTGAGGGTTAAAGTCGAATCTTTCCTGTAACCCTGTCTTAAATTTGGCTATGAGCTTGCAATGCCATGATCAGTACCTACAAAGTGGTCGATATCGTCATTTCCAACAAAATGGTATGTATAACAGGAAGGACAGTCAACTGTCACATTGTCTTGTCCGGAACCGTGCAGAGAGGCTGTCTGAAGCCAATGATGCAACAACAAGGACTACCTATAGTTTCCAAACATCGAAAGCTCAGCTCTTCTGAAGCCAACGATGCAGTAACGACTAGAATTCTTCTGAACCTCAAAAGCTCTATCTGAAGCCAACGTTGCAGCAACAAGGACTGGAACGGGAGGAGACATGCTTTTACCTTTGTGTAGATCAACTAGACATGCTTTCATTCATCCTCCTGACCGCGGTCGGATGGCGCGCGCTTTGTGCACACTATTCTTTTTTCTGTTTGTATGAACATACGTAGGACCTGATGGCCAGTCCGATATCTAAAAACCTCGTCAGAGAGCGGTGTTATGTTTTTGCAGAGTATGCTGAAAAATGCTTTGTGTTGGCTTTACCTGAAGGGAATTACTAGCATTGCAGTACAGAAGAAAGAACTGAGATTTAAGGATTGGAAGTCAGTACAGAAAATAATTCAGAAGCTTGCAACAACCGTACATTGTCAGATAATAACTCCTGGCTTAGATGACTGTAACATTTCTTCCACCGATTCAGCTTCGCATTCCATCTTTGCCTGCTGATGTTCTTCATTCAATATCCACCGGCAACTCTTGATATCAGTCACACACCCATTACTTATATATCCCCAATCTCACTCCAATGCCCCTGCGTTCTCTATATTTCACAACGATTCAGATAAAATTTTCGGAAGCAACCTTCACTCTGTTTCTGTTGATCATCTTTCATTGAGTTAAACATCTAGCTTCACTACAACAAGAACTGTCATGGTATAGCGACTACGACAAATACGCTGCATCCTGCCAGGTTGTGACACCGCCTGTCGCATCGTAACATCTTTCGTGTTGATTTCTTTGCCGACGCAAGCTTGGCCGCTGCCTCCAAGCTCCAGCAACAAGTCTGGGCAATCTCCTTCCCCGCTTGGCAGCTGCACTCACCCTGTTTCTTTGGTTTATAATCTCCTAGATTCAAACAAAATTCAATTTTGGTCAGGAAAAAAATCCAGATTTGACTAAATTATATGGACAAATTCTAAATTAAATTTCAAAATGCCAGATACATAGGTTTGCAATCCAAATGTAACATTTTCAATGGCTGTCAACAATTTCTAATGGTCTAATATGCACTATCAAACCACAAGTTTATTTTTCATACCTGTTAGACACACTTAAGCAATTCCCTTTGCAATTACGAGGGCCACTGCCCTAGTTCCTATAAGAACAAAGCTAGAGGCAGGAAAAGAGGCAGCAGCACGCATGCCCCAATCTTTAGAGCTCCGGTGGAAGAACCACCTGCGTCCATCCTCTTGTAGCCTGACAAACGTCACTTCAATTTGAGCCTAAAACTGTTTACTGTTCTTATGATTGAAACCGGCTTCTTATCATTCAGATTAACTCGGAACCTGGTACTACTTGTTTTGGTGAAATACTGCATAAGCAGATTCTTTTTTCCCGTTAACCACTGTATAACCGGACTGAAAGTCAATTCCTAGATATTGAGAAATTTTTATTTGATGGGTACATTAAAGCTGTAACCAGACACTCAAGGTAATACTATGAGTACAACACACCCATTGTCAGAACACGGACTGAAATAAGGGTTAATGAACAGCTGATAAACAACATCAGTCGAGCGATGCAAGAATACATAAGATGAAGGAGATAAGCAAAATAGTACATAAAACTGTTCCAATATGGGAAAACCTACTACTACTTAATCTACTACTCACAGTGGCATGAGGCAGTAGCAGCAAGGCCAGCACAGGTTTATTTTCACAACCTTTACAATTTGGGAAGGAACCGCGAGAGAACCTGGACAAGGCTGAAAGGTCGAGCACAAAAGTCCTTGCTGTAGATGATGTCCACCATGTCACCTCTTAGGTTATACACGCACATCTTGTCTCTAGAATCTGACATGGACATGTCTTCAGAATCTGACATGGACGCGCTTTCAGAATCTGACATGGGCGCGTTTTCAAAATCTAACATGTATATGCAATCTCCGTCAACGGACGGAAGCTTAGCTGCATCGACAGACACACACCTCTCTTGGCCGAGGAACAAGGTGCGGCCTCCGAGGCTCTTAACCTCCTCCAACAACTTGTGCTCGACGTCGACTCTGAAAACTTTCAAAGTTTGATCGACCGAGCGAACGAGCAGCAGTTCCCCAGCAGACTCTAGGAGATAAAAAGGCATTTCGCTGTGATCATCTCCCTCTTTTGTGTCATCATCTCCCTCTTTTGTGTCATCATCTCCCTCTTGTGTATATACGTGCACATCCGGCAGTGCCGCGGCAGGTATGACCAGGAGCTCATCATCATCATCACACTGCTGGTCTGCTGCTGGTGCGAGTGCGACCAACTTGAATACACATCCATGGCCATCGGCACAATAGACGTCGCCCTGGAAGTTGGCAATGCTCACCAAGAAGGTTTCAACGGCCTTCTCTGTCTGTGTAAAGAAATCGCTGCTTGGGGCAGCACAGAACACCGAGCCCCATCTCAGCAAGACCAGCGTCGGGTGAGAGCCTCCCTTCACCGAGGTAAAGGTAAAATGCCGAGGTAACGCGGCGGGGAAGTGGAGCATGTCACCTGTAAATGGGTTGAGGACACGAGCCAAGTGCGGTGGATACATGTCCGCGAGCACGAGGAGACCGTCGGCGGCACCGGCGACGAGGTTGTCGCGGAGCGCCGGGAGGTGCAGGCGGCGGAAGCGGCCGGTGGGGATGTGGAGGAAGAGGCGAGACTCGTCATTGAGGCCGTCGGGTTGCAGGTCGAGCATGACCCAGTGGCGCGGGCGGAAACGGAGGCCGGCTACCGCGGCGAAAGGAGATGGCTTGGCGACGGCAGAGCGCCAGGTTGAGCAGACGGCCCTCATGTCCATGTACGCGTCGACGCCGCCGGTGGTGGAGAGGACGCGGTCGGCGACCGCTTGGACAAGCTCCGGTGGAAGCGAATCCCATTCCGGGACCATGGATAGGACACCGAACTTGGTGCTGCCGTGCGGCCGCCGCCACTCGCTGCTCCAGTCGTCCCCCTCCTTCATCTTCATGGCCACGCCCAGGGTGGCGGATCTGCTGGGAGCAAACTTGTATGGGGGAATGGAGCTGGAGAAGGGCGGCAATGGATCGGATTTTGGGGTAGAAGAAGGGAGGCGGCGGCCGGGACGGAGGATTTTGGGGAAGAAGGAAGCTCGCGTCGCGTGCGACTGCGAATGGCTTAGGGTCGGCTTGCTTGGGCTTGGGCCCTTTAGTTTCATCACAGAATAAACTTACAGTTCTGCCATGAACTTCCAACTTTAGTTTTTTTAGATTCTCACTCAGGAACCTCCCCCTGATTTCAGTTTAAGAAAATCAAATGCATATTCATTAATTTTGGTGCAACTTATAAAAAAGTTTAAGAAAGCTGCGGCACGTCCGGCCATTTATCTCTCTTTTTTTAACGAGAAAACTCTAGAAAAAGCAAAATTTGTGGAAAACAAAACCACTTGGCATGATGCCTTGAATTGGTCATACAATCAAATAAAAAAATTGGGATCATTTGAGAGATGTTGACAAACAACATGCTCTCAAGTGGAGCCTTCTTGCCTACCCGGACACGCTACGTTGAACATGGTGTTTTTTCTACACAAATACAAACAATATTTAGGGAAATTTGGGGAAAAAATGGTTCCAATTTATTGTTCTTATTTTTCTCACTTTTTTGTTTCGAATTCCAGATTTGTTAGCGTTTTAAAAAATGTTCGTGTTCAAAATTCGATCGCTCTTTTAAAAAAATGTTCATGTTCAAAATTTGGTCGCACTTTTAAAAAAAATGTTCGTGTTCAAAATTCGGTTGCTCTTTTAAAAAAAATGTTCATGTTTTGATATTCCAAGCAATTTTGAAAGACACAAACATTGTATTGAAATTTTGTACATTTTTTTAAAATGTGAACATTTGTGTTTTATTATCAAAATTTGAAAATGTGATCATTTCTTGAAATTTTGAACAAATTTATATAAGCACGGTCATTGTTTGAAAAGAAAAGGAAAAAATCAAAAAACATGAAAACGAAAAAAAAGTAAACCAGATGTTCATATATTTTAAAAATGTTCACAATTTAAAAAGATTCATCATTTTTTTCAAAAAAATCCTGTTTAAAATTTCGTTCAGAAATTATATTAAAGTATATAATTCCAAATTATGTTCCTTTATTTTTAGAAAATGTTTGAAAATTCCCAGATGTTTCCAAAAATATCAAAAATAAAAAATAGAATTTCGATTTTTTTTCTTCTTTTCAATAAACGTGAACATTTTGTTCAGAAATTTAGAAAAGATTAAGACTCCTCCATTTGATATTAATAATGGCCGCATTAGACTAAGAACGCTATGCCTTCAAAGTAATTATTGATGAAAGCATAGATAACACAATCAAGAATTTCACTTCAATGACATATGTAGATTTGAGGACAAGCCTTCTCAGGGACATACCCAAAGAATTATGCTCCCTGCAAACTTGGAGTACCTTGACATGTCACATAATCCTGACATGTATCAATTGCCATACTGCTTTAGAAACCTCATTAAGCTCAAGTTCTTGTACCTACAGTGAACTCATATACGAATATACGAATAATACCAAAGGATGTCATATCTAACCTTAAAGTTTGCAAGTAATATACTTGAGGACTTGGCGGGCATATCGTGGAGGAGGCTTTGTCAACTATAACCCTGCAATATTCCAAGAGTTGGGCACCCTGCATGAATTGAAAGCTGGTGGTATTGAGGTAGATGCCTTTACTGAGTATGAATCACTAAGAGATGTGGCCGCGAATCTCCCCATTCGATATTTAATATACTAGGGAGTCTCAAAGAAAGACACCCCTTCTGCTATGGTATTCTTTCAGCTGACTTCGCTCAAGAGACCTTGTATGAACTGGAAATTATATGGAGCAAATAACGGGAAGACAAGACAAAACTATTGTTTCGATAGTCTGAATAAGCTCTTCATGTGGTTTTTGGTGAACTTGAAAGAGATCACATGGGTAGGAAGATCTCCAGCACATGTGCTTCCAAGGCTAACTTGTTTTGGATGTGAATAGCTACTCCAAGCTAGAGCACGTCTCCTGGGTGATGTACCTGCCTTGCCTTGAACGACTGGAGGCACGTTTCTACGACAACATGAAGGAAGCATTTCGGAGGACCGTCCACCAGGGTCAAATAATGAGCACGGGTTAGGAGAGTTAAAGTGCATCTGATGGTACATTTCCTTGCCAGAAACAGTTGCGCCTTTCAAACAACCCTATGTTGGTGACCCTCTGCGGTCCCGGTGTGATGTTCCCATCCCTGGAGCAGTTGGTGCTCACAAAGTCTCCAGAGTTGATCAGGCTCCCTTTCCAGATGCACAGCTTGCCGCTAAAGCTGTGGGAGCTACAGTTTGATGACGTTGAATGCTGGGACAGATTGGAACGTGAAGAAGGTGTCAAGCCTTTCCTGCAACCCTCTCTTAAATTTGGCTATGTGAGTGAAACATCATGATCAGCCCCTCCGTTCTGTACCGCCATGCTTCCTCACTGGGAACACACGGTATGCCACAGGGCGTTTGGTATCATAATTTCCTACATAATGGAACTCTTCAGAGGGGGCTATTGTTGGAAATATCCCTAGAGGCAATAATAAATAAGTTATTATTATATTTCCTTGTTCATGATAATCGTTTATTATCCATGCTATAATTGTATTGATAGGAAACTCAGATACATGTGTGGATACATAGACAACACCATGTCCCTAGTAAGCCTCTAGTTGACTAGCTCGTTGATCAATAGATGGTTACGGTTTCCTGACCATGGACATTGGACGTCGTTGATAACGGGATCACATCATTAGGAGAATGATGTGATGGACAAGACCCAATCCTAAGCATAGCACCAGATCGTGTAGTTCGTATGCTAAAGCTTTTCTAATGTCAAGTATCATTTCCTTAGACCATGAGATTGTGCAACTCCCGGATACCGTAGGAGTGCTTTGGGTGTGCCAAACGTCACAACGTAACTGGGTGGCTATAAAGGTACACTACGGGTATCTCCGAAAGTGTCTATTGGGTTGGCACGAATCGAGACTGGGATTTGTCACTCCGTGTGACGGAGAGGTATCTCTGGCCCCACTCGGTAGGACATCATCATAATGTGCACAATGTGACCAAGGAGTTGATCACGGGATGATGTGTTATGGAACGAGTAAAGAGACTTGCCGGTAACGAGATTGAACATGGTATCGGGATACCGACGATCGAATCTCGGGCAAGTATCTTACCGATAGACAAAGGGAATTGTATACGGGATTGATGAAGTCCTTGACATTGTGGTTCATCCGATGAGATCATCGTGGAACATGTGGGAGCCAACATGGGTATCCAGATCCCGCTGTTGGTTATTGACCGGAGAACGTCTCGGTCATGTCTGCATGTCTCCCGAACCCGTAGGGTCTACACACTTAAGGTTCGATGACGCTAGGGTTATAAAGGAAGTTTGTATGTGGTTACCGAATGTTGTTAGGAGTCTCGGATGAGATCCCGGACGTCACGAGGAGTTCCGGAATGGTCCGGAGGTAAAAATTTATATATAGGAAGTCCTATTTCGGCCATCGGGACAAGTTTCGGGGTCATCGGTATTGTACCGGGACCACCGGAAGGGTCCCGGGGGCCCACCGGGTGGGGCCACCTATCCCGGAGGGTCCCATTGGCTGAAGTGGGAAGGGATCCAGCCCAAAGTGGGCTGGGGCGCCACTTTCCCCTAGGGCCCATGCGCCTAGTGTGGGGGAAACCCTAAAGGAAGAGTCCCAGAAGGGGAAGGCACCTCCTAGGTGCCTTGGGGAGGAGGGATTCCTCCCTTGGCCGCCGCCCCCTAGGAGATTGGATCTCCTAGGGCCGCCCCCCCCCCCCCTTGGCCCCCCTATATATAGTGGGGGAGATGGAGGACTTCTTACCTTTGCCTTTGGTGCAGCCCTCTCCCCTCTCCCAAGTCCTTCTCCTCTCCCGTGGTGCTTGGCGAAGCCCTGCAGGATTGCCACGCTCCTCCACCACCACCACGCCGTTGTGCTGCTGCTGGATGGAGTCTTCCTCAACCTCTCCCTCTCTCCTTGCTGGATCAAGGCGTGGGAGACGTCACCGGGCTGTACGTGTGTTGAACGCGGAGGTGCCGTCCGTTCGGCACTAGGATCTCCGGTGATTTGGATCACGACGAGTACGACTCCTTCAACCCCGTTCTCTTGAACGCTTCCGCTTAGCGATCTACAAGGGTATGTAGATGCACTCTCCTTCCCCTCGTTGCTAGTCTCTCCATAGATAGATCTTGGTGACACGTAGGAAAATTTTGAATTTCTGCTACGTTTCCCAACAGTGGCATCATGAGCTAGGTCTATTGCGTAGATTCTATGCACGAGTAGAACACAAAGTAGATGTGGGCGTTGATTTTGTTCAATATGCTTGCCGTTACTAGTCTTATCTTGATTCGGCGGCATCGTGGGATGAAGCGGCCCGGACCAACCTTACACGTACGCTTACGTGAGACCGGTTCCACCGACTAACATGCACTAGTTGCATAAGGTGGCTGGCGGGTGTCTGTCTCTCCCACTTTACTCGGATCGGATTCGATGAACAGGGTCCTTATGAAGGGTAAATAGAAATTGGCATATCACGTTGTGGTCTTTGCGTAGGTAAGAAATGTTCTTGCTAGAAACCCATAGCAGCCACGTAAAACATGCAAACAACAATTAGAGGAGGTCTAACTTGTTTTTGCAGGGTATGCTATGTGATGTGATATGGCCAAAGGATGTGATGAATGATATATGTGATGTATGAGATGAAGGAAATATGCCCTAGAGGCAATAATAAAGTTATTATTTATTTCCTTATATCATGATAAATGTTTATTATTCATGCTAGAATTGTATTAACCGGAAACATAATACATGTGTGAATACATAGACAAACAGAGTGTCACTAGTATGCCTCTACTTGACTAGCTCGTTAATCAAAGATGGTTATGTTTCCTAACCATGGACAAAAGAGTTGTTATTTGATTAACGAGGTCACATCATTAGTTGAATGATCTGATTGACATAACCCATTCCATTAGCTTAGCACATGATCGTTTAGTATGTTGCTATTGCTTTCTTCATGACTTATACATGTTCCTATGATTATGAGATTATGCAACTCCCGTTTGCCGGAGGAACACTTTGGGTGCTACCAAACGTCACAACGTAACTGGGTGATTATAAAGGAGCATTACAGGTGTCTCCAAAGGTACATGTTGGGTTGGCGTATTTCGAGATTAGGATTTGTCACTCCGATTGTTGGATAGGTATCTCTGGGCCCTCTCGGTAATACACATCACATAAGCCTTGCAAGCATAATAACTAAGATGTTAGTTGTGAGATGATGTATTACAGAACGAGTAAAGAGACTTGCCGGTAACAAGATTGAACTAGGTATTGGATACCGACGATCGAATCTCGGGCAAGTAACATACCGATGACAAAGGGAACAACGTATGTTGTTATGCGGTCTGACCGATAAAGATCTTCGTAGAATATGTAGGAGCCAATATGGGCATCCAGGTCCCGCTATTGGTTATTGACCAGAGACGTGTCTCGGTCATGTCTACATTGTTCTCGAACCGTAGGGTCCGCACGCTTAAGGTTTCGATAATAGTTGTATTATGAGTTTATGAGTTTTGATGTACCGAAGGAGTTCGGAGTCCCGTATGAGATCGGGGACATGACGAGGAGTCTCGAAATGGTCAAGACGTAAAGATCGATATATTGGACGACTATATTCGGGCATCGGAAAGGTTCCGAGTGATTCGGGTATTTTTCGGAGTACCGGGGAGTTACGGGAATTCGCTGGGAGAAGTATTGGGCCTTGATGGGCTTTAGTGGGAAGAGGAGAAAAGGCATGCTGCGCCCCCCCTCCCCTCTAGTCCGAATTGGACTAGGGAAAAGGGGGCCGGCCACCTCTCCTTCTCCTCCTATTCCTTCTCCCTTCCTCCCCTCTTGGTGGACTCCTACTAGGACTTGGAGTCCTACTAGGACTCCCTATCCTGGCCGCACCTTTGCCTTGGTCGGCCTCCTCCTCCTCCTCCTCCATCCTTTATATACAAGGGCAGGGGGCACCCCATAGACACACAAGTTGATCCTTGAGATCGTTCCTTAGCCGTGTGCGGTGCCCCCTGCCACCAAATTCCACCTCGATCATACCGTTATAGTGCTTAGACGAAGCCCTGCGTCGGTAGTACATCAAGATCGTCACCACGCCGTCGTGCTGACGGAACTCCTCCCCGAAGCTTTGCTGGATCGGAGCCCGGGGATTGTCATCGAGTTGAACGTGTGCTAAGAACTCGGAGGTGCCGGAGTAACGGTGCTTGGATCGGTTGGATCGGAAAGAAGACGTATGACTACTTCCTCTATGTTGTGTGATCGCTTCCGCAGTCGGTCTGCGTTGGTACGTAGACAACACTCTCCTCCTCGTTGCTATGCATCACCATGATCTTGCGTGTGCGTTGGAAATTTTTTGAAATTACTACGTTCCCCATCAGTGGCATCAGAGCCTAGGTTTTGTGGTTTGATGTTATTTGCACGAGTAGAACACAAGTGAGTTGTGGCGATACAAGTCATACTGCCTACCAGCATGTCATACTTTGGTTCGGCGGTATTGTTGGACGAGACGATCCGGACCAACCTTACGCGTACTCTTACGCGAGACCGGTTCCCTCGACGTGCTTTGCACATAGATGGCTTGCGGAAGACTGTCTCTCCAACTTTAGTTGAACCGAGTGTGGCTACGCCCGGTCCTTGAGAAGGTTAAAACGGAGTCTATTTGACGAACTATCGTTGTGGTTTTGATGCGTAGGTGAGATGAGTTCTTGCTTAAAGCCCGTAGCAGCCACGTAAAACTTGCAACAACAAAGTAGAGGACGTCTAACTTGTTTTTACAGGGCATGTTGTGATGTGATATGGTCAAGGCATGATGCTGATTTTATTGTATGAGATGATCATGTTTTTTAACCAAGTTATCGGCAACTGGCAGGAGCCATATGGTTGTCGCTTTATTGTATGCAATGCAATCGCGATGTAATGCTTTACTTTATTGCTAAGCGGTAGTGATAGTCGTGGAAGCATAAGATTGGCGAGACGACAACGATGCTACGATGGAGATCAAGGTGTCGCGCCGGTGACGATGGTGATCATGACGGTGCTTCGGAGATGGAGATCACAAGCACAAGATGATGATGGCCATATCATATCACTTATATTGATTGCATGTGATGTTTATCTTTTATGCATCTTATCTTGCTTTGATTGACGGTAGCATTATAAGATGATCTCTCACTAAATTATCAAGAAGTGTTCTCCCTGAGTATGCACCGTTGCCAAAGTTCGTCGTGCCCAGACACCACGTGATGATCGGGTGTGATAAGCTCTACGTCCAAATACAACGGGTGCAAAACAGTTGCACACGCGGAATACTCAGGTTAAACTTGACGAGCCTAGCATATGCAGATATGGCCTCGGAACACGGAGACCGAAAGGTCGAGCGTGAATCATATAGTAGATATGATCAACATAACGATGTTCACCATTGAAAACTACTCCATCTCACGTGATGATCGGTTATGGTTTAGTTGATTTGGATCACGTGATCACTTAGAGGATTAGAGGGATGTCTATCTAAGTGGGAGTTCTTAAGTAATATGATTAATTGAACTTAAATTTATCATGAACTTAGTCCTGGTAGTATTTTGCAAATCATGTTGTAGATCAATAGCTCGCGTTGTTGCTTCCCTGTGTTTATTTTGATATGTTCCTAGAGAAAATTGTGTTGAAAGATGTTAGTAGCAATGATGCGGATTGGATCCGTGATCTGAGGTTTATCCTCATTGCTGCACAGAAAAATTATGTCCTAGATGCACCGCTAGGTGACAGACCTATTGCAGCAGCAGATGCAGACGTTATGAACGTTTGGCTAGCTCAATATGATGACTACTTGATAGTTTTAGTGCACCATGCTTAACGGCTTAGAATCGGGACTTCAAAGACGTTTTGAACGTCATGGACCATATGAGATGTTCCAGGAGTTGAAGTTAATATTTCAAGCAAATACGCGAGTTGAGAGATATGAAGTCTCCAACAAGATCTATAGCTAAAAGATGGAGGAGAATCGCTCAACTAGTGAGCATGTGCTCAGATTGTCTGGGTACTACAATCGCTTGAATCAAGTGGGAGTTAATCTTCCAGATAAGATAGTGATTGACAGAATTCTCTAGTCACCATCACCAAGTTAGTAGAACTTCGTGATGAACTATAATATGCAAGGGATAACGGAAACAACTCCCAAGCTCTTCGTGATGCTGAAATCAACGAAGGTAGAAATCAAGAAAAACATTAAGTGTTGATGATTGACAAGACCACTAGTTTCAAGAAAAGGGCAGAGGGAAGAAGGGGAACTTCAAGAAGAACAGCAAGCAAGTTGCTGCTCAAGTGAAGAAGCCCAAGTCTGATCCTAAGCCTGAAACTGAGTGCTTCTACTGCAAGCAGACTGATCACTGGAAGCAGAACTACCCCAAGTGATTGGCGGATAAAAAGGATGGCAAAGTGAACATAAGTATATTTGATATACATGTTATTGATGTGTACTTTACTAGTGTTTATAGCAACCCCTTAGTATTTGATGCTAGTTCAGTTGCTAAGAGTAGTAACTCGAAACGGGAGTTGCAGAATAAACAGAGACTAGTTAAGGGTGAAGTGACGATGTGTGTTGGAAGTAGTTCCAAGATTGATATGATCATCATCGCATACTCCCCTATACTTTCGGGATTAGTGTTGAACCTAAATAAGTGTTATTTGGTGTTTGCGTTGAGCATGAATATGATTTGATCATGTTTATTGCAATACGGTTATTCATTAAAATCAGAGAATAATTGTTGTTCTGTTTACATGAATAAAACCTTCGATGGTCATACACCCAATGAAACAAGTTCGTTGGATCTCGATCGTAGTGATACACATATTCATAATATTGAAACCAAAAGATGCAAAGTTAATAATGATAGTGCAACTTATTTGTGGCACTGCCGTTTAGGTCATATTGGTGTAAAGCGCATGAAGAAACTCCATGCTGATGGGCTTTTGGAATCACTTGATTATGAATCAGTTGATGCTTGCGAACCATGCCTCATGGGCAAGATGACTAAGACTCTGTTCTTCGGAACAATGGAGCGAGCAACAGATTTGTTGGAAATCATACATACTGATGTATGTGGTCCGATGAATATTGAGGCTCGCGACAGGTATCATTATTTTCTGATCTTCACAGATGATTTGAGAAGATATGAGTATATCTACTTGATGAAACATAAGTCTGAAACATTTGAAAAGTTCAAAGAATTTCATAGTGAAGTGAAAAATCATCGTAACAAGAAAATAAAGTTTCTATGATCTGATCGTAGAGAAAAGTATTTGAGTTACGAGTTTGGCCTTCAGTTAAAAACAATGTGAAATAGTTTCACTACTCACGCCACATGGAACACCATAGTGTAATGGTGTGTCCGAACGTCATAACCGTACTTTATTAGATATAGTGCGATCTATGATGTCTCTTACCGATCTACCACTATCGTTTTGGGGTTATGCATTAGAGACAGCTGCATTCACGTTAAAAAGGGGCACCATCAAAATCCGTTGAGACGACGCCTTATAAACTATGGTTTGGCAAGAAACCAAAGTTGTCGTTTCTTAAAGTTTGGGGCTGCGATGCTTATGTGAAAAAGCTTCAACTTGATAAGCTCGAACCCAAAGCGGAGAAATATGTCTTCATAGGATACCCAAAGGAAACTGTTGGGTATACCTTCTATCACAGATCCGAAGGCAAGACATTCGTTGCTAAAAATGGATCATTTCTAGAGAAGGAGTTTCTCTCGAAAGAAGTGAGTGGGAGGAAAGTAGAACTTGACGAGGTAACTGTACCTGCTCCCTTATTGGAAAATAGTACATCACAGAAAACTGTTTCTGCGACACCTATACCAATTAGTGAGGAAGCTAATGATGATGATCATGAAACTTCAGATCAAGTTACTACCGAATCTCGTAGGTAAACCAGAGTGAGATCCGCACCAGAGTGGTACGGTAATCCTGTTCTGGAGGTCATGTTACTTGACCATGACGAACCTACGAACTATGAGGAAGCGATGATGAGCCCAAATTCCGCGAAATGGTTTAAGGCCATGAAATCTGAGATATGATCCATGTATGAGAACAAAGTTTGGACTTTGGTTGACTTGTCCGATGATCGGCAGGCAATTGAGAATAAATGGATCTTCAAGAGGAAGACGGACGCTGATAGTAGTGTTACTATCTACAAAGCTAGAATTGTCGCAAAAGGTTTTCGACAAGTTCAAGGTGTTGACTACGATGAGATTTTCTCACTCGTATCTGTGCTTAAGTCTGTCCGAATCATGTTAGCAATTGCCGCATTTTATGAAATCTGGCAAATGGATAAACAAAACTGCATTCCTTAATGGATTTGCTAAAGAAGAGTTGTATACGATGCAACTAGAAGGTTTTGTCGATCCTAAAGGTGTTAACTAAATATGCAAGCTCCAGCGATCTATCTGTGGACTAGTGCAAGCATCTCGGAGTTGGAATATACGCTTTGATGAGTTGATCAAAGCATATAGTTTTATACAGACTTGCGGTGAAGCCTGTATTTACAAGAAAGTGAGTGAGAGCACTACAGCATTTCTGATAAGTATATGTGAATGACATATTGTTGATCAGAAATAATGTAGAATTATTCTGTAAAGCATAAAGGAGTGTTTGAAAGGAGTTTTTCAAAGAAAGACTTCGGTGAAGCTGCTTACATATTGAGCTCCAAGATCTATAGAGATAGATCAAGACGCTTGATAAGTTTTTTCAATGAGTACATACCTTGACAAGATTTTGAAGTAGTTCAAAATGGAACAGTCAAAGAAAGAGTTCTTGCCTGTATTACAAGGTGTGAAGTTGAGTAAGACTCAAAGCCCGACCACGACAGAAGATAGAAAGAGAATGAAAGTCATTCCCTATGCCTTGGCCATAGGTTCTATAAAGTATGTCATGCTGTATGCCAGATCTATTGTATACCCTGCACTGATTTGGCAAGGGAGTACAATAGTGATCAAGGAGTAGATCACTGGACAGCGGTCAGATTTATCCTTAGTGAAATAAGGATATGTTTCTCGATTATGGACTTGACAAAAGGTTCGTCGTAAAGGGTTACGCCGATGCAAGTTTTGACACTAATCTAGATGACTCTAAGTCTCGGTCTAGATACATATTGAAAGTGGGAGCAATTAGCTAGAGTAGCTCCATGCAGAGCATTGTTGACATAAAAATTTGCAAAATACATGTGGATCTGAATGTGGCAGACCCGTTGACTAAGATTCTCTCACAAGCAAAACATGATCACACCTTAGTACTCTTTGGGGTTAATCACATAGCGATGTGAACTAGATTACTAAATCCAGTAAACCCTTTGGGTGTTGGTCACATGGCGATGTGAACTGTGGGTGTAAATCACATGGTGATGTGAACTATTGCTGTTAAATCACATGACGATGTGAACTAGATTATTGACTCTAGTGCAAGTGGGAGACTGAAGGAAATATGCCCTAGAGGCAATAATAAAGTTATTATTTATTTCCTTATATCATGATAAATGTTTATTATTCATGCTAGAATTGTATTAACCGGAAACATAATACATGTGTGAATACATAGACAAACAGAGTGTCACTAGTATGCCTCTACTTGACTAGCTCGTTAATCAAAGATGGTTATGTTTCCTAACCATGGACAAAAGAGTTGTTATTTGATTAACGAGGTCACATCATTAGTTGAATGATCTGATTGACATAACCCATTCCATTAGCTTAGCACACGATCGTTTAGTATGTTGCTATTGCTTTCTTCATGACTTATACATGTTCCTATGACTATGAGATTATGCAACTCCCGTTTGCCGGAGGAACACTTTGGGTGCTACCAAACGTCACAAGTAACTGGGTGATTATAAAGGAGCATTACAGGTGTCTCCAAAGGTACATGTTGGGTTGGCATATTTCGAGATTAGGATTTGTCACTCCGATTGTCGGAGAGGTATCTCTGGACCCTCTCGGTAATACACATCACATAAGCCTTGCAAGCATAATAACTAAGATGTTAGTTGTGAGATGATGTATTACAGAACGAGTAAAGAGACTTGCCGGTAACGAGATTGAACTAGGTATTAGATACCGACGATCGAATCTCGGGCAAGTAACATACCGATGACAAAGGGAACAACGTATGTTGTTATGCGGTCTGACCGATAAGATCTTCGTAGAATATGTAGGAGCCAATATGGGCATCCAGGTCCCGCTATTGGTTATTGACCAGAGACGTGTCTCGGTCATGTCTACATTGTTCTTGAACCGTAGGGTCCGCACGCTTAAGGTTTCGATAACAGTTGTATTATGAGTTTATGAGTTTTGATGTACCGAAGGAGTTCGGAGTCCCGTATGAGATCGGGGACATGACGAGGAGTCTCGAAATGGTCGAGACGTAAAGATCGATATATTGGACGACTATATTCGGGCATCGGAAAGGTTCCGAGTGATTCGGGTATTTTTCGGAGTACCGGGGAGTTACGGGAATTCGCTGGGAGAAGTATTGGGCCTTGATGGCCTTTAGTGGAAGAGGAGAAAAGGCCTGCTGCGCCCCCCCTCCCCTCTAGTCCGAATTGGACTAGGGAAAAGGGGGCCGGCCACCTCTCCTTCTCCTCCTATTCATTCTCCCTTCCTCCCCTCTTGGTGGACTCCTACTAGGACTTGGAGTCCTACTAGGACTCCCTATCCTGGCCGCACCTTTGCCTTGGCCAGCCTCCTCCTCCTCCATCCTTTATATACAAGGGCAGGGGGCACCCCATAGACACACAAGTTGATCCTTGAGATCGTTCCTTAGCCGTGTGCGGTGCCCCCTGCCACCAAATTCCACCTCGATCATACCGTTACAGTGCTTAGGCGAAGTCCTGCGTCGGTAGTACATCAAGATCGTCACCACGCCGTCGTGCTGACGGAACTCCTCCCCGAAGCTTTGCTGGATCGGAGCCCGGGGATCGTCATCGAGCTGAATGTGTGCTAAGAACTCGGAGGTGCCGGAGTAACGGTGCTTGGATCAGTTGGATCGGGAAGAAGACGTACGACTACTTCCTCTATGTTGTGTGATCGCTTCCGCAGTCGGTCTGTGTTGGTACGTAGACAACACTCTCCCCCTCGTTGCTATGCATCACCATGATCTTGTGTGTGCGTAGGAAATTTTTTGAAATTACTACGTTCCCCATCATGAGATTGATCATGTTCTTGTAATAGGAATCACGACTTGCATGTCGATGAGTATGACAACCGGCAGGAGCCATAGGAGTTGTCTTAATTTATTTATGACCTGTGTGTCAACATAAACGTCATGTAATTACTTTACTTTATTGCTAACCGTTAGCTGTAGTAGTAGAAGTAATAGTTGACGAGACAACTTCAAGAAGACACGATGATGGAGATCATGATGATGGAGATCATGGTGTCATGCCGGTGACAAGATGATCATGGAGCCCCAAGATGGAGATCAAAGGAGCTATATGATATTGGCCATATCATGTCACTATTATTTGATTGCATGTGATGTTTATCATGTTTATACATCTTATTTGCTTAGAACGACGGTAGTAAATAAGACGATCCCTCATTAAAATTTCAAGAAAGTGTTCCCCCTAACTGTGCACCGTTGCGACAGTTTGTTGTTTTGAAGCACCACGTGATGATCGGGTGTGATAGATTCTAACGTTCACATACAACGGGTGTAAGACAGGTTTACACACGCGAAACACTTAGGTTGACTTGACGAGCCTAGCATGTGTACAGACATGGCCTCGGAACACAGAAGACCGAAAGGTCGAGCATGAGTCGTATGGTAGATACGATCAGCATGAAGATGTTCACCGACGTTGACTAGTCCGTCTCACGTGATGATCGGACACGGCCTAGTTGACTCGGATCATGTAATCATTTAGATGACTGGAGGGATGTCTATCTGAGTGGGAGTTCATAAGATGAACTTAATTATCCTGAACATAGTCAAAAGGTCTTCGCAAATTATGTCGTAGCTCGCGCTTCAGTTCTACTGTTTAGATATGTTCCTAGAGAAAATTTAGTTGAAAGTTGATAGTATCAATTATGCGGACTAGGTCCGTAAACTAAGGATTGTCCTCATTACTTCATAGAAGGCTTATGTCCTTAATGCACCGCTCAGTGTGCTGAACCTCGAACGTCGTCTGTGGATGTTGCGAACATCTGACACACACGTTTTGATAACTACGTGATAGTTCAGTTAAACGGTTTAGAGTTGAGGCACCGAAGACGTTTTGAAACGTCGCGAAACATATGAGATGTTTCAAGGGCTGGAATTGGGATTTCAGGCTTGTGCCCACGTCAAGAGGTATAAGACCTCTGACGATTTTCTTAAACATGCAAACTAAGGAGAAAAGCTCAATTGTTGAGCTTGTGCTCAGATTGTCTGAGTGCAAACAATCATTTGAATCTAGTGGAAGTTGATCTTCCAGATGAGATAGTGATGTTTCTCCAAAGTCATTGCCACCAAGCTGCTAGAGCTTTGTGATGAACTATAACATATCAGGGATAGATATGATGATCCTTGAAATATTCGCGATGTTTGACACCGCGAAAGTAGAAATCAAGAAGGAGCATCAATTGTTGATGGTTGGTGAAACCACTAGTTTCAGGAAGGGCAAGGGCAAGAAGGGATACTTCATGAAACGGCAATTCAGCTGCTGCTCTAGTGAAGAAACCCAAGGTTGAACCCAAACCCGAGACTAAGTGCTTCTGTAATAAGGGGAACAGCCACTGGAGCAGAATTACCCTAGATACTTGGTAGATGAGAAGGCTAGCAAGGTCGATAGAAGTATATTGGATATACATTGTGTTGATGTGTACTTTACTGGTACTCCTAGTAGCACCAGAGTATTAGATACCGGTTCGGTTGCTAAGTGTTAGTAACTCGAAATAAAAGCTACGGAATAAATGGAGACTAGCTAAAGGTGAGCTGACGATATGTGTTGGAAATGTTTCCAATGTGGATATGATCAAATATCGTACGCTCCCTCTACCATCAAGATTGGTGTTTGCGTTGAGCATAGACGTGATTGGATTATGTCTATCGCAATACGGTTATTCATTTAAGGAGAATAATGGTTACTCTGTTTATTTGAATAATACCTTCAATGGTCTTGCACCTAAAATGAATGGTTTATTGAATCTCGATCGTAGTGATACACATATTCATGCCAAAAGATAAGTAATGATAGTACCACCTACTTGTGGCACTGCCACTTAAGTCATATCGGTATTAAACGCATGAAGAAGCTCCATGTTGATGGATCTTTGGACTCACTCGTTTTTGAAAAGTTTGAGGCATGCGAACCATGTCTATTGGTGTATATGCATGAAGAAACTCCATGCAAATGGACCGTTTGGACTCACTTGATTTTGAATCACTTGAGACATGCAAATCATACCACATGGGCAAGATGACTGAAAGCCTCGGTTTCAGTAAAATGAAACTAGAAAGCAACTTGTTGGAAGTAATACATTTTGATGTGTGCAGTCTAATGAGTGCTGAGGCATGTAGTGGATATCGTTATGTTCTTACTTCATAGATGATTTGAGTAGATGTTGAGTATATTTACTTGATGAATCACGAGTCTGAATTATTGAAAGGTTTAAGTAATTTCAGGGTGAAGTTGAAAGATCGTCGTGACAAAAGGATAAAAGATCTATGATATGATCATAAAGATGAATATCTGAATTACGAGTTTGGCACAGAATTAAGACATCGTGGAAATTGTTACACAACTAATATAGCCTGGAACACCATAGTGTGATGGTGTGTCCGAACATCATAACTGCACCCTATTGGATATGATGCATACCATGATGTCTCTTATCGAATTATCACAATAGTTTATGGGTTATGCATTAGAGACAACCACATTCACTTTAAATAGGGCACCACGTAATTCCGATGAGATGACACCGTATGAACTATGGTTTAGAGAAACCTAAGCTGTCATTTGTTAAAAGTTTGGGGCTGCGGCGCTTATATGAAAAGGTTTCAGGCTGATAAGCTCGAACCCAAAGCGGATAAATGCATCTTCATAGGACACCCAAAACAGTTGGGTATACCTCCTGTCTCAGATTCGAAAGCAATAAGGGATTGTTTCTAGAATCGGGTCCTTTCTCGAGGAGAAGTTTCTCTCGAAGGAATTGAGTGGGAGGATGGTGGAGACTTGATGAGGTTATTAAACCGTCTCTTCAACTAGTGTGTGGCAGGGCACAGGAAGTTGTTCCTGTGGCACCTACACCAATTGAAGTGGAAGCTTATGATAGTGATCATGAAACTTCAGATCAAGTCACTACCAAACCTTGTGGGATGACAAGGATGTGTACTACTTCAAAGTGGTACGTAATCCTGTCTTGGAAGTCATGTTGCTAGACAACAATGAACCTACGAGCTATGGAGAAGCGATGGTGGGCCTGGATTCCAAAATGGCTCGAGGCCATATAATCCGAGAGAGGATTCATATATGAAAACAAAGTGTAGACTTTGGAAGAACTACTTGATGGTCGTAAGGCTGTTGGGTACATATGGATTTTAAAAGGAAGACGGACAATGATGGTAAGTATCACCATTAAGAAAGCTCGACTTGTCGTTAAGATGTTTTCCGACAAGTTCAAGGAGTTGACTACGATGAGACTTTCTCACTCGTAGCGATGCTAAGAGTCTGTTGGAATGATATATTAGTAATTACTGCATCATTTATGAAATTTTGCAGATAGGATGTAAAAACATTGTTTCCTCGATGATTTTCTTGAGGAAAGGTTGTATGTGATTTAACCGGAAGGTTTTGTCAATCCTGAAAGATGCTAATAAGTATGCAAAGCTCCAGCAATCCTTCTGAGGACTGGAGTGAGCATCTCGGAGTTGGAATGTATGCTTTGATGATGATCAAAGATTTTGGGTTTATACAAAGTTTATGAGAAACTTGTATTTCCAAAGAAGTGAGTGGGAGCACTATAGAATTTCTGATGAATATATGTTGTCGACATATCATAGATCAGAAATGATGTAGAATTTCTGGAAAGCATATAGGGTTATTCGGAAAGTGTTTTTCAATGGAAAGCCTGGATTAAGCTACTTGAACATTGAGCATCAAGATCTATAAGGATAGATCAAAACGCTTAATGGTACTTTCAAATGAGCACATACCTTGACATGATCTTGAAGGTGTTCAAGATGAACCAGTCAAAGAAGGAGTTCTTGCCTGAGTTGTAAGGTACGAAGTTAAGACTTAAAGCTCGACCACGGCAGAACAGAGAGAAAGGAAGAAGGTCGTCCCCTATGCTTAAGACATAGGCTCTACAGTATGCTATGCTGTGTACCACACCTGAAGTGTGCCTTGCCATGAGTCAGTCAAGGGGTACAAGAGTGATCCAAGAATGGATCACAGGACAGCGGTCAAAGTTATCCTTAGTAACTAGTGGACTAAGGAATTTTCTCGATTGTGGAGGTGGTAAAAGAGTTCGTCGTAAAGGGTTACGCCGATGCGAACTTTGACACTAATCCATATTATTGTGAGTAGTAAACTTGATTCGTATAGTAGAACAGTTATTTGGAATAGCTCCAAATAGAGCGTGGTAGCTGCATCTAGGAGATGACATAGAGATTTGTAAAGCACACACGGATCTGAAAGGTTCAGACCCGTTGACTAAAACCTCTCTCACAAGCAACATGATCAAACCCAGAACTCATTGAGTGTTAATCACATAGTGATGTGAACTAGATTACTGACTCTAGTAAACTCTTGGGTGTTAGTCACATGGCGATGTGACCTGTGAGTGTTAATCACATGGCGATGTGAACTAGATTATTGACTCTAGTGCAAGTGGGAGACTGTTGGAAATATGCCCTAGAGGCAATAATAAATAAGTTATTATTATATTTCCTTGTTCATGATAATCGTTTATTTTCCATGCTATAATTGTATTGATAGGAAACTCAGATACATGTGTGGATACATAGACAACACCATGTCCCTAGTAAGCCTCTAGTTGACTAGCTCGTTGATCAATAGATGGTTACGGTTTCCTGACCATGGACATTGGACGTCGTTGATAACGGGATCACATCATTAGGAGAATGATGTGATGGACAAGACCCAATCCTAAGCATAGCACTAGATCGTGTAGTTCGTATGCTAAAGCTTTTCTAATGTCAAGTATCATTTCCTTAGACCATGAGATTGTGCAACTCCCGGATACCGTAGGAGTGCTTTGGGTGTGCCAAACATCACAACGTAACTGGGTGGCTATAAGGGTACACTACGGGTATCTCCGAAAGTGTCTGTTGGGTTGGCACGAATCGAGACTGGGATTTGTCACTCCGTGTGACGGAGAGGTATCTCTGGGCCCACTCGGTAGGACATCATCATAATGTGCACAATGTGACCAAGGAGTTGATCATGGGATGATGTGTTACGGAATGAGTAAAGAGACTTGCCGGTAACGAGATTGAACAAGGTATCGGGATACCGACGATCGAATCTCGGGCAAGTATCGTACCGATAGACAAAGGGAATTGTATACGGGATTGATTAAGTCCTTGACATCGTGGTTCATCCGATGAGATCATCGTGGAACATGTGGGAGCCAACATGGGTATCCAGATCCCGCTGTTAGTTATTGACCGGAGAACGTCTCGGTCATGTCTGCATGTCTCCCGAACCCGTAGGGTCTACACACTTAAGGTTCAATGACGCTAGGGTTATAAAGGAAGTTTGTATGTGGTTACCGAATATTGTTCGGAGTCCCGGATGAGATCTCGGACGTCACAAGGAGTTCCGGAATGGTCCGGAGGTAAAGATTTATATATAGGAAGTCCTATTTCGGCCATCGGGACAAGTTTCGGGGTCATCGGTATTGTACCGGGACCACCGGAAGGGTCCCGGGGGCCCACCGAGTGGGGCCACCTATCCCGGAGGGTCCCATGGGCTGAAGTGGGAAGGGATCCAGCCCAAAATGGGCTGGGGCGCCACTTTCCCCTAGGGCCCATGCGCCTAGTGTGGGGGAAACCCTAAAGGAAGAGTCCCAGAAGGGGAAGGCACCTCCTAGGTGCCTTGGGGAGGAGGGATTCCTCCCTTGGCCGCCGCCCCCCTAGGAGATTGGATCTCCTAGGGCCGGCGCCCCCCCCCCCCCCCCTTGGCCCCCCTATATATAGTGGGGGAGATGGAGGACTTCTTACCTTTGCCTTTGGTGCAGCCCTCTCCCCTCTCCCAAGTCCTTCTCCTCTCCCGTGGTGCTTGGCGAAGCCCTGCAGGATTGCCACGCTCCTCCACCACCACCACGCCGTTGTGCTGCTGCTGGATGGAGTCTTCCTCAACCTCTCCCTCTCTCCTTGCTGGATCAAGGCGTGAAAGACGTCACCGGGCTGTACGTGTGTTGAACGCGGAGGTGCCGTCCGTTCGGCACTAGGATCTCCGGTGATTTGGATCACGATGAGTACGACTCCTTCAACCCCGTTCTCTTGAACGCTTCCGCTTAGCGATCTACAAGGATATGTAGATGCACTCTCCTTCCCCTCGTTGCTAGTCTCTTCATAGATAGATCTTGGTGACACGTAGGAAAATTTTGAATTTCTGCTACGTTCCCCAACAGCTATTTGAAGCCAATGATGCAGCAACGAAGACTGGAATTCTGAAGCTCAAAAGCTCTATCTGAAGCCAACGATGCAGCAGAGAAGGATTGGAATTCTGAAGCTCAGTATATGAAAGCTGGAAGGAGGAGCCATGTGTTTTTATTCATGATCCTGAGCGCACTTTGTGTCCTATTTTTCTGTTTGTATGAACATATAGGTAGGACCTGGTGGTTGGTCCGATATCTAAAAATCTCATCGGAGAATGTTGTTCCTTATGTTTATGCAGATTATGCTGGAAAATGCTTCTATTGGCATTTCATACGGGACAAAATGAGTGAATCTATGCTTCAAAATGCGTCTATATACATCATTATGTAATTCGTATTGAAATATCTAAAAAAGACCTATATTTAGAACAAGATTTGTAAATTTCGAACGTTTGGAATCTGGCAACAGATCCGAACGATCTTGCTGCCGCCCGATCAGAACGGCACACTGCAGAATAATTGCCGCTTTAATGAGATCCGATTTTATGAAAACAGACACGTCATAAAATAATTACCCCTTCAATGTTTTCCGCGTGGCCGTGGAATTGTTGGTGCTTTAATGGGATCCAGTTTTACAACAGATTTTTTGCGATTAATAACTTTCCTATCATGCGCTCCAAAATTGCGATTTTAGAACATTTTTTTGCGATTAATAACTTTCCTATCATGCACCCCAAAATTGTTGACGCTTTAATGGGATCTGATTTTGTAAATTTTAATATGGTGCATGGCCTCTAGATAAATAGCCAAAAATTGTTGTAGTAGTCAGGAATCAAACCCACAACCTCATGTGCCAATCCAACGCCAACAACCAACTAGATTAGATCAATTTGTTGGTTTGTCACAAGATGCACACTACTTATACCTTCTTAATATGAGTTTCTAAAAGAAATCGAATCAACTGTCTTATCGGTTCCAATTACTTTAAGTTGTGCATCCAAATTTGATCATTTTCTTGCACGTTTCATACCACTTCACATGGTTCAAAAAAGTTTTTTCAAACATTTCCAATAATTTCTGTGTAAATAGCATGGTAATTTACGCGTCATGGATCTGATAACTTATGTACAAATATCATGCTAACTTTGACGCAGGAAAAAGGTTTGTTGAAACATATCCGATAATTTAAATTGGATGATGACTTATGTGCCACTGACCTAGTAAATTACATACACGCACCACGATAACTTTGATATTGGAGTTTTTTTTGTTAAAACATGGGTATATGTAAATGACGAACGTTCCATTTTTTTTAGCCAAATGTACATGATTTTTCACACGAGATTTTTGCACTGAAACATATCCCTAGTAATTTTTGTGATAATATAGGCTCCCGGACTCGATAACTTAAGTACAAACACCATGATAACTTTGACCCGTGGATAAAAGTTGTTGAAAACATACCACCGATAACTTCTTTGTAAATAACATGATAATATACAATTCTGGACTTGATAACTTAGGTATAAACACCATGGTAACTTTGACCCTTGGAAAAAAGTTGTTGAAAACATACTTCGATAATATCTGTGTAAATAACATGGTAATATAGGATCCCGGACCTGATAACTTGGGTACAAACAGCACGATAACTTTGACCCTTGAATTTTTGTTGTTGAAAACACACTTTGATAACTTTTTGTGTAAATAGCACGATAATTTAGGCTCCCGGTCATAATAACTTAGGCACAAACACCATGATAACTTTGACCCGTGGAAAAAAATTGTTGAAAACATACCACTAATAACTTCTCATGTAAATAACATGATAGTATACGCTCCCGGACATGATAAATTAGGTACAAACACCACAATAACTTTGACCAATGTAAAAAGTTATTTGAAAACATACTCCAATAACATATGTATAAATAATATGGTAATATAGGACCCCTAGCCTAATAATTTAGGTACAAACACCATGATAACTTTGACCCGTGAAAAAAAGTTGTTGAAAACATACTCTGATAACTTTTTGTGTGTAAATAGCATGATAATATAGGGTTCTTGGTCCTGATAACTTAGTGATAGATAGGAATCGTTCACGCCCGAGGGTGGCCTGATCTTCATGCCGTAGGATCGAATCCGGGAGGATAACTAGTTGCAAGCAGCTGGGGTAACTAGCTTTATACCTGCCAAGGTTGGATGCAACCCATACGTTGGGGATGGCTGACCGAAGCTACAAGAACTCCAACCCGCTATCCCAACAATTGTAGAGGCACAAACCGGAACTAACCCACAAAAAACGGCCGGAATCGTAGAACACGAATTAGGGGGAACCATAGGCTCCTTCTCGCGAATCTGGATGAACTCATAAGAATAAAGATAGTAAGGATCTCTCAAATTAATCTCTCTAGCAGTCTTGTTGCATAAGCTTGTAGCTAAATGGTTTGATAAAAGGTTCCTAAGAGGATGGGGGAGATGGGGTTTTATAGTTGTGACAACCCCCTAGCTAGGTTTGAAAATAGTTTCAAAAGTAAGCAGGTTTGCAAGGCTTCCTTGGGGGAATAAGCAGTCAACTTTGGGAATTGTTGGAGAGCTTCTCGGAAATTCGCGAAGCCTTGACAGCCTGGACACCTTCCATGAGAATGACTAGAGCTTTTAACTCACAACTCCAAATGATGTGAGGTTTTTTGCATTGAAAAGTAAATTGTATGTAGCTTCTGGTGATGTACCCATGTCGCCCCGTCTCGCCACCACATGTGTGGTACTATGAAACATCAGAGGTAAAAACTGACAGCATCAGCTTCACTTAAAACTTGTTTTCTCCAAACTTGTTCCTACAAACCGGTTGCTTCAAGAGCTCATAGGTTGTTGGATTTTTTCCATGTGATACCTAAGTTCAACCAACAACAATGGGGATGAAAGCATAATTGTGTCATCAAGGTTACATTTTTGAGGACTAACTTATTAACCTAGTGCCAAGTGCCAGTTGTTGTTTTTCCTTGTTTTTGTCTTCTACAAAAAATCAGTACCAAACGGAGTCCAAATGGAATGAAACATTTTGAGGGATTTTTTGGACCAGAAGACACATAGGAAGCTTCGGGAGGAGGCCAGAAGAGCCACGGATGAGCCATAAGCTCGAGAGGCGTGCCCTAGGGGGCGTCCCCTAGGCTTGTGGGCCCACCGTAGCAACTCTAACCCTAATCTCAGCTCTATAAATACCCAAATATTCCCCTTATACCGAAGGGCACACCAAAAATACTTCTCCACTGCCGCAAGCTTCTGTTCTCATGAGATCCCATCTTGGGGCCTTTCCCGGCACTCCGTCGGAGGGGGATTCGATCACAGAGGGCTTCTACATCAACCTTGTCGCCCTTCCGATGATGTGTGGGTAGTTTACCATAGACCTATGAGTCCATAGTTAGTAGCTAGATGACTTCTTCTCTCTCTTTGATCTTCAATACAATGTTCTCCTCGATGTACTTGGAGATCTATTCGATGTTATCTTCTTTTGCGGTGCGTTTGTTGAGATCCGATGAATTGTGGATTTATGATCATATTATCAATGAATATTATTTGAGTCTTTTCTAAAATCTTTTATGCATGATTTAAGATAGCTTTGTATTTCTCTCCGATCTATTGATTTGGTTTGGCCAACTAGATTGATTTTTCTTGCAATGGGAGAGGTGCTTTATAGTTGGTTCAATCTTGCGGTGCTCATACCCAGTGACAGAAGGGGACATGGCACGTATTTGTATTGTTGCCACTAAGGATAAAAAGGTGGGGTTTATTCATATTGATTGGATCTATCCCTCTACATCATGTCATCTTGCTTAAGGCATTACTCCGTTCTTGTTAACTTAATACACTAGATGCATGTTGGATAGCGGTCGATGTGTGGAGTAATAGTAGCAGATGCAGGCAGGAGTCGGTCTACTTGTCACAGACGTGATGCCTATATTAATGATCATTTCTTGGATATCATAATAACTATGCGCTTTTCTATCAATTGTTCAACAGTAATTTGTTTACCCACCGTGTGCTTTCTTTCAAGAGAGAAGCCTCTAGTGAAAACTATGGCCCCCGGGTCTATTTTTATCATATTATTTTCAGATCTATAAAAAATACAAAAATACCTTGCTGTAATTTATTTATCTTTACTTTATTTTATACTTTTACTTATCTTTTATATCAATCTCTATCAGATCTCATTCTTACATGTGACCGTGAAGGGATTGACAACCCCTTTTTTGTGTTGGGTGCAAGTATTTGTTTGTTTGTGCATGTGTATCTATTGGGGACTTGCGTGTTCCTCCTACTGGATTGATACCTTGGTTCTAAACTGGGGGAAATACCTATCCCTATTTTGCTACATCACCCTTTACTCTTTAAGGAAAAAATCAACGCAAACTCAAGAAGTAGCACCCTCAATGAGCAGCAGCACCACGCCCACGAGCAGGAGCCACATGTCCATCATAGCTGTTGTTATCATCCTCCAAGGCACCGTCCACTGTAGCATGCACGAAATTTTCACCCCCTAGTTCCTCAAGTGGGTCAACAGGGTGTAATCGGTGTCGAAGCCTATCGCCACCTGCTGGAGGTCGCTCGTGAAACATTTTTTCAAGGTCTCGAACCATGTTCCGTAATTCCTGAAACTCAGCATGTGTGATCGGGACAACTTCTTCCCCTTGATCTTCTCCATGAACACTTGATGCATTTCCTGCCATGTTAGTGGGGCTAAAATGTGAAATAGGATAATTTTGTTGGAATCACACAACCTCACCTCTTACTCACCAAAATTCTTATGAGTTCACATCAGACTGTACTTCTCTCGGATGTCTTAAAGCGATTGAAAGACAGGGATCAAAGAACTAGCTTCGGTCTTTGGTGGAGGTTGGTAGGGTAAACAAAAAGGGGCTTGTGCTGAAATCAAGTTGATGCAAACCAAGAAAATATGCAGATGGATCAGATGAACCTTTGCACCAAGATTGAAAGAACACACAACACACAAGCTTCTAAAATTTTTCTACCATGCTGAAACTTGTTGATCTTACACAACACTTTCTTTTTCTCTCTTAATTTTTTTTTCTGGCACTCTTTTCTTTCTCTCTTTGATATTTTTTGCCACTTTTTTATCTCTTTTTCCAAAGCACAACAACAAAATTTGAAAACAACTATGAAGATGAACATGGCGCAGATCTAAAAGATGAAGAACATGCAAGATATGCAACAACAAGATCTCAGCACCAACAAGGCTTGAATTTATTTTTGGTGGGACTTTGGACTTCTAGGACAGAAAATACAACATGAAAAACACTCGATCTAAAGGGAAGATAGCAATATAAACTCTAATAACAGATCATACCATGTGAACGAAGGATCTGATGCCAAGTGATAGGTGGAAACCTGATGAACGAGTTCACACCCAAGGGTGGCCCGATCTTCACGTTGTAGCTAGGATTGAATCTGGGAGGATAACTAGCTACAAGCAACCGGGGTAACTAGCTTTATACCTGTCAAGGTTGGATGCAACCCGTATGTTGCGGATGGCTGACCGAAGCTATAAGAAACTCCAACCCGCTATCCAAACAATCACAGAACCACAAACTGGAACTAACCCACACAAAACGGCCGGAACCGTAGAGCACGAATTAGGGGGAACCAGAGGCTCCTTCTCGCGAATCTGGATGGACTCACAAGAGCAAGGGTAGCAAGGATCTCTCAGATCTCTCTAGCAGTCTTGCTACATAAGTTTGTAGCTGAATGGTTTGACAAAAGGTTCCTAAGAGGACGCGTGAGATGGAGTTTTATAGCTGGGACTACCCACCTTAGCTAGGTGTGAAAATGGTCTCAGATCTCTCTAGTAGGATTTTTTTTGTGAAAACAGATTTTGGATCGAACAGGTAATTTGAGCTACAAACATTTTGAATTTTCAAAATAAAGAGAATCTACGATGACATTAGTTTTTTTTTTTGCACTTTTAGTGCATTTGCACGTGTGGAGAAAGTCGGAAGAAGTCACTTTTATCCCCGGAATTTGCCTATTTAAACATTGTGGCAACTTATATAGCATAGACGTGATAACTTGCATACCCTAAGCATGGTAACTTTTTACCCGAGAAAAAGTCTTCGAAATATACCAACATGAAATCTAGTTTCAAAGGTCTCGTCGCGATGAATCATTTATGTGAAGACAATTTTTCCATCGAAACGATGGTTTGAGCCACAAAACATTTTGAATTTTAAAATTGGTGGAATCTTTTGCTGATGTCAGCAATTTGAGCTACAAAACATCGAAACATGTTTGGAGGCATACGCATGCAGCATGTGCTCGTTCATTTGTCCACCTCGGCCACTTTAAAGGAAGAACTCGCGAGCGTGATGAATCGAAGGGATTTACAAATCGTTCGGATATGTCGCTTATAAACATAGGGTAACGTTCGGACGTTATCACTGTCCTGTTTAAAAACTGAGGGAGTAGATATTTAACCAAGATAGATTAGCCTTCCATCCTGCTATTTTCACTGTAGAGCTGGGCTATAAACCACAGTATGTGATGTGATCCCTGATCGAAGGTTCGGATGCTGAAGCAAGCAAATAACACCACACCCACAAACCTGGATTCACATTTGGCATCTAATTCGCGGGTTGGCAAAAGCTGGGTTCACATTTGGCATCTTCCAGCTCCATAGCAAAACCAAAATGCTTGTTGGTGTATCATGTGATTTACTCCTTCCGTTCCAAATTACTTATAGTAAAAATTGATGTATTTAAAATTAAAATACATCTAGATACATTCATTTTTGCGACGAGTAATTAAGAACGGAGGGAGTAGTAGTCATCTCAGCTGTTTAGTTTTGTAGAGTAATAAAGCGTCTCGTCAACTCTTTTACGGTGAATGTGGTGGATATGGGCAGAGTAAGTTCAGTAGAAGCAGCAGCAAGTACTCGTATTGGGCAGAGGAGAGCCGTCCGATGTGTTGTGTGCGGTGGATATGGGGCGGCTCCAAGCAGAGGAGAGGATGTCGCCGTGGAACAAAATGAGATGAGAGGCATTGCATTGGGTGGTGCTCTGCTGCTCGCCGGCATGGCGCTGGGTCTGGGATGCACCACGTCGCCGCCAGCCAGCCACCCGAGCCAACTCCCTCCCTCCCAGCGCAGGTGACCGAATCCAAATTCCAATCCAGCCCGCCTCATGCCGCCTCTTCCCCTGTCCACCGCTCCGCTGCCCCGTGCTTCTTGCCATGGCCGCCGCCTCGCCCTCACGCCGCCGGTGTGCCGCCGCGGCCTCGTGCGCGTCAGGGCGTCGGGGGAGAAGACCCAGCCACCACCCTCCAGAACCAAGATGATCATGGACAAGATTTCCTCAGCCGGCGACGAGGTCGGCGGCGCCGGCGGGGCCTACTCATACGACGCGCTCAAAAGGCTGGACCAAATCTGCTCCAGCATATGCTCAGCTCCCCTAGAAGTTTCCTCCTCCTCCAAAGCCCCTCCGCAAATCGTCACCCGCGTCCAAGGCCCGGCACCGGCGGCGGCTGCCGACCTCGGCGCGGGGACCTTCGACGTGCTGGTGTGCGGCGGCACGCTGGGCATCTTCATAGCCACCGCGCTCAGCTACAGAGGCCTCCGGGTCGGGATCGTCGAGAGGGGCGCCGTCAAAGGGAGGGAGCAGGAGTGGAACATCTCGAGGAAGGAGCTCATGGAGATCGTGCAGGTCGGCATCCTCTCGGAGGCCGAGGCCGAGCAGGTGGTCACCAGCGATTTCAACCCCAACCGATGCGGCTTCGAGGGTAAAGGCGAGATATGGGTGGAGGACATCCTCCACCTCGGCATATCGCCGGCGAAGCTCGTGGAGATCATGAAAAGCAGATTCATTTCTTCAGGAGGAGAAATCTTCGAGGGGAAGAGCGTGTCGGGCATTTCAGTCCATGATGATCTTGCGGTGCTGACACTGAGCGACGGTGACCGTCTGCACTGCCGGCTCGTCGTCGATGCCATGGGCAACTTCTCCCCGATCGTGCGGCAGATCCGCTCCGGCAGGAGGCCGGACGGACTATGCCTCGTTGTCGGTGCCTGTGCTCGTGGGTTTGGGAAGAACACAACGAGTGATGTTATCTTCAGTAGCTCGTCAGTGAAGAGTGTTGGAGATTCAGGAGGATCAGTGCAGCTCTTCTGGGAGGCATTTCCTGCCGGTTCCGGCCCGACTGATCGTACCACATACATGTTCACATATGTCGATCCGCAGTTCGGGTGCCCGAAGCTGGAAGAACTTCTGGAGATGTTCTGGGATCTCATGCCTGGTTACCAAGATACAGTTCTTGAGAACTTGGACATAAGAAGAGTCATATATGGGATCTTCCCGACTTACCGGGACAGCCCATTGCCGGCCGCATTCGACCGGATCTTGCAGGTCGGCGACGCCAGTGGGATCCAGTCACCCGTTTCATTCGGAGGGTTTGGGAGCCTGACAAGGCACCTCGGCCGACTGTCCAACGGCGTGTACGAAGCCGTTTCAGGAGATTATCTGGACACACAGAGTCTGAAGCTGTTAAACCCTTACATGCCGAACCTAAGCGCGTCATGGCTGTTCCAAAGAGCAATGTCGACGAGGCCGGGGACGGACATCTCGCCGACGTTCATCAATGAGCTTCTCTTTGCGAACTTCCAGTCGATGCAGAAGCTTGGGGACTCCGTGCTCCGGCCGTTTCTCCAGGATGTGATACAGTTTGGACCCCTGGTGAAAACGTTGGGCCTGGTCATGATCAGCCGACCGCAGATCTTGCCTGAAATATTCAGGCAGGTTGGAGTTGGGGTCATCCTCAACTGGTCAGGCCACTTTGTGATGCTTGGTTACTACACCTTCCTTTCCAGCTTTCTCGGTCCGGCTGTTCGGCCCTGGGTTGAATCTTTGGCGCCGAGGGATAGATATCAATGGGAGCGGTATCTTGAAGCGTGGGAGTATGGAGCTGGCTTAGACTATCGCCAAGACGAATGAAGAAGCTCCGGCCATTAAAAAGGAAGGAAAATACCATACTTACTTCCTTGGCAGAAAAACAGGGGAATTTGCTCGCTGGTTGGGACAATGATCAAGACTGTTATTACTATGCTCCCCTTAAGAGATAGACTTGCCGGGTTGAAGAACTGACTGAGGTGCTGCAATAATAATTTCAGGCTGGCTGCATTTGCAGAAGCTCTGTCTGATGCCGACGGTGCAGCGAGGACTAGAATTCTGAACCTGAGAAACTGTGTCTGAAACCTGCTATGCAGCGAGGACTGCTGGAATTCGGATGCTCCTCTGCATTGTAAACTTCAGACTGAAGCTGGGAGGAGGCACGTTTTAACTGATGATCCTGATCACTGACGGCGATTTGTATCTTACTTTTGTGTTTGGGTTATTATATGTACTAGTATAAGATTGCTATCATGTTATAGAGTGTATGCTGGAAAATGCTTGTCTTGGCATTTTCTACAGGGAACTTATATCTGATCAATACTGTATATACTTACTGTACTTCCTCGGTAAAAAAGAGACATGGGCATTTGCTCGAGTTTGTTATTAAGAGATACACTTTCCTGGGTCGAAGAGCTGAGGTGCTGCCATATTGTATAGTACGTGTCCTTTCACACGGAAAAAATCAAAAGAGAAGTTGTCTAAGAAATAATGAAATAGCGGCATTAGTATTCCCTTTAAAAAGAAGAAAATAAAAAAATGACAAAATTTGCACGTAGTTTATACATAAATTGCCTTTTTTGTAACGTTTTCTAAACAAGAATGAACTAGTGGCATTGGTACCATCCTTTAAGAAGAAAGAAATGAAAAAATAAATCATGATAAAATTTGCACATAATTTACACATAAATTGCACTTTTATAGCTATGCAAGAACTAACATATATTAGTAGAATTTGCATATTTTTTTAATTCCTACATATAGCTACAGTGCACTTTTTAATTCCTAGAGATAGGTACAGTGCACTTTTTAATAAGTTACCACATAGTAAATTGCACTTTTATACTAGTATCTATCTTCAGCCGCGTTCCCAGAAAGACCTCCCCAGAAGATTTTTTTGCGCCGATGCAGAAAAATTGACCCAGTCGCGTCCCAGGAGCTCGATTTTTGCTGGCCGAAATTAGCGCCGGCGGATCCAGGCCGAACCCGGCGCGCTGGGTGGCGCTCGGGGACGCTGGGGCGAGCGATTTTGGCGCGAAAGAGCCGCGGTCCCGCCGCGTCAGCGACACCGTGCATAGTCTTCCCCCCACGCCTCGGTTTCCCGCGGGAAATCAATGGCAAGGCTGCCGCCAGTCAGCCTTACCATTGATTCTTCACGGGCGGCGCGTCACGGGACGGCGCCGACGCCTCCCCTCCCTCGCACGCGTACACACAGGCACGACGCAGCTATATAAAGCCGTCGGCTTCCCTCGCCTCTGGCCACACCAGCCCTAGCCCTAGCCGCCGAGCCCCCTCTCCCGAGCGCCGCCGTCGAGCCCTCGCTCTCCCTCCCCTCCCGATGGCCAAGCGTTTCCCCAGAGATGAGGCGGCGGCCAACAGCTTCGGCCGCCGCTCGCTCCGCGAACATGATTCTTGGCTCCTGTTCCAGGCGAACATCCCGGCGCCGTCGGACATGCGCGCTGGGCCGACGGGCTGGAAGCTCAACAACGGGGGAGTGCCCATTCCCCCGCTGCCTGACGCCGTGGCCAAACCCGGGTACTTCGCCGAGGAGGTCGACGTTGTGCGCCCTCCCTCACCGACGCCCAACTCTCCCTCCCCCAGTACGCCGCCGACAACCATGCGGCTTGGGCGGCGTACTTCGAGCGCTGTCAGTAGTAGCGGCTGGCGTCCACCAACGGCGCGGCGGTGGTCGCCGGCATGAAGAACGGCGAGGGGAGCCGCCTGTGGTGGGGCGTCCACGGACGTACACTCAAGGGGAACGGCTGACGCACCTCGAGGGCGGCAACGACCCGCCGTTGGCGTACCCCTCGGCGAGGGCGGCCGCCCAGGCGCACCACCGACGCGACGGGCCATGGGCGCCAAGGAGGTTCGGCTCCTCCTCTTCTTCCTTCTCCTCGCGCTCTTCCTCGCACTCCTCCGGCACTCCGGCGCTGCTCGGCATCAAGGCCGAACCCGCGGCGGAGTCGCCGCTCGGCCGACGCACTCGCAGCGTCGGCATCGTCATCAACGAGGATGGACGGCGCGCCTCCTCCTCCGCGCTTCGTCAAGCCAAAGACGGAGCCGGGGCTCGCGCCAGTGAAGGCAGAGCACGGCGAGGTCGAGCGCGACGACGACGCGGCCATTGAATGGGCACGCCAGTACTCCCCCAAGATGACGATGGAGCGCCAGTGCGCCGCCGGGGCCGCGACGAAGGAGGAGTCGTCGTCATCGACGACAGCGACAACGACGATGCGCCGCCGCCGCCACCAGTCCGCCATGGCGATGCCGGGTCCAGCAGGGGCGCCCGCGTCAAGGAGGAGAAGGCCGACGACGAGGATGGCGGCGATGACGGCGACTACTCGGTGTTCAGCAAGTTTTTTTTTAGATTAGTTGATTATATATTTGCTATGTAATGAAAATCGGCGAACTTTGTCCAAATATATGTCTAAGTTGGCCGAAATTTGTCGTGTTTAGCCGAACTACGCCGAACTATGCCGAAATTTGCTATATTTTTTTATTTAATCGCGCCTGGGGGCGGTCCTGGAGCCGATGGCTGGGGACCAACTTGTCTTCAGGCTCATTTTTTACGCCGGCTCATCTCAGACGGCGATTTTAGGCGCCCATGGAGAGCCAACAGCTAAAGATGATCCTATCGCATTGTTTTCTTTTCAGCGCATCAATCTACCGGATCCTGTTGCCGGCAAGGCCTCGACGATCGGCCTGCATGGTGTTTCGCGTGCATTGCATTTGCATGGGCTGCCGCGTCTGTGTACGTGCGTGATCTTTTTTTGAGAACGTGCGTGATCTTGTTGCCTGCGGGTTGGTGTCAAACCTTTAATGCCATCTCCGCTGTTCCAGTTGGTGTAGGCCGGATTCGATGCGTCCGTGCGTATCTTCCATCCGCGTAAGCATAGCTTTGGCTTTGCTCCGTCAAATCAGATCGGGATAAGGAGGAGAGATCGCCCAAGATAGAAGATAACAGAACAGAGCAGGATGCATGCACCAGCAGAGCAGAGTGACTGGGTGAGATTGAATTAGATTAGAGATGGCCCTTCTTGACAGCATTACTCCACTCCAGTAGTCGAGACACATCTTTTGCAATGCTTTTCGCAAAAGTATACACATTATTCATCCAGATCCATGGCAACTGCAATACACCCACCTGTCATATCCATAGAGTTGGAAAGCATTTCGTGGATACCTGGGCCGTGGGCCGTGGGCCGCTAGGGAGGGCGTGAGCGCCAGGTACCGTTCAGGCACCGGAGGCGCCAATTAGAAGTTCTCCGGCATTTTTTCTTCTCATCTGCTCTGCCTATCACAGACACGATATGAACCAGGACCAGCAGGATGCGTCGCCGATCCTCATCTACTACTCTGCACGGAGCAGACACGCTGCTAATAAAATGAAAAACAAACAGTGTCTCTCTCTCTCTCGGTGAGACAGGTGACACCTCATGACGAGCAGGGAGCAAGAACAAGACGGCATGGGGTAGGACTATTCTTCCCTCCCCTTTCGCCGATGTGGTGCCACGCCGTCGCCGCTTCCTCTCCGGCCATGTGCGGCGATCTCGCGGTCTCCTGCTTCCCGTGCAGACACTGTACCGGCCATGCACGCCTCGGTGGCTCCATCGATCTGCTTCGGGGCGGACGCAGCAGCAGCTTTTGTCTGCCCCCGGCACGCGCCTTTCCGGCCGTCGTCGGCAACACCGATCGACACGATCAGCTTCCCGGGATCGGCAGAGATCCTGCCTGCCTGCTCGCTCCCGGCGTCCGTGGAAAGTTCCTTCGTGCCTAGACAAGCTCTGCATGATCACTCTTCTCAGTAACCTAGACACCCATACCGGTAACCAGAGTCTGGTCACGTACACGATTGGTATGTGTGGCAACTTACCCTCCTACCTGCGTGCAGGTTTCACAATTCACACACCTCACCTGCTGGAGTACTAGTAGTAGTTAGTTATCCACCTGTCTAATTTTTCTATTGCACTACACATACTATTTGCATATTGAGGGTCCGAGTTAAAGTGCATTAGAGCATGTACAGCCGGACCTTACTAATCTGGCCCCTAAACGTCCACGGAGACGACCCGGTCGCCTTTCATTTTGCGTCTGGTGCAATCATATACCTCAGTCTTCATACTTCAAACTTCATACATCTCCATACTAAACCATGAAACAGAAAAATAAAGTACTACTACATAGATAAACCAGCCTACCATTACTGGTCGTTGTTGTTAAAAAAAAAACCATTACTAGTCGTTGAAGATGTAGACGACCTCTGTGCCGGCAGTGCTGGATGGACCAGTGTCCCGGTCGTTGGCTGTTGCCCGCGGCTCCAGCTCCTTGTTGGACTCGATATCCGCGAAAGGTTTGTCTCGCTCCGCCTACGGCCCTGTGCCTCGCGGAGGAAGCGGCAGTTAGCCACAACCTTCTCCAGTTAGCCGCGGCTCCGACTGGATGGAGTTGAGGATGGTCCATTCCTCTGTCGCCTTCTCCACTTGGGCGATCTCATACTTCGCCTGTGTGTTGCCAATGCCGGATCTGGCAACTGAAAGCGCCCGCTTGCCTCACATTCCACCCCCTCCATCTTCGCGTCTGGCGCCTACTCGTCCTTCTCGTGCTTCAGAGAGTCTGGAGATAGGTTGGCTACAATCCGAATGGCGCTCGGTCATGGGTCTACTCTAGGAGCTGCAACCGGCAGTCCGGGTGAGCATCAGGTACGTGGTGATTCGTTATTGGACCAGAGCTACATGTGGACAACAAGCTGCGATCAGATGCAGTGGTGGTGGCAGTGCACGCGGGGGGGGGGGGGGGGGGGGGATGGAACTGTGGCTAGGGTTGGTGGTCACAGTCCGGCTTAAATAGCCAAATTTGGCCCCTCGGACAGACCGCCCGAGCAACAACCTCATCGGACCGTTGGGTAATGACGGATGTCCGCGTAGGTCCCATACTCTGGTTTGACGTGGCGGACGCTCCCGGACTATATTTGGACGGGATATGAGGACTGCCAGTCAGTCCGGGCATATAGAGGCGGTTTGAGAAACTCAGCTGGGTCACGTTTTTTGTGACGGGTCACTGATTGTGCCGTCTGCCCGAACGTATAGGGGGCGTTTGAGGAGGCCAGCTGCAGATGCTCTTAGAACTTATCTTGTTGTTCTTTGCAACATTTGAGCGCAACACCCTTCGCATGACTAAAGCCCACAAACTGTAAGATGAAACAGTTTTTTTCTTCTAAACTGGCGCCCTGAAAAGGCACGTGCCCGGGGCCGAGGACAGACAAAACCGAGGGAACACGATGAATTTGGTATTGTGCTTATATAAATAGTATTCTGTGTAAACTTGATCAAAATTCATAAAGTTTGACTTTTCAAAAACTCTACTCTATATGTGCTACATTATATGCAACAGAGGGAGTACAACACAAGCATCAACCGATCCTCAGAAGTACTGTACATAGGAAGATCTGCTTGAAAAAAGGTAGTGAAATCTTGTTTGGTTACTACCCAAATTGCTCCCTTTGAATTCATCATGACCTTTTTATGTAGGGAAACTGCAATTTTTTTCTAAGAAAATTCTCACGCCATGTATGCATGTGAACGAAGAGACGAGCGGTCGAAGCTGCCTCTCTTTCTCCGAGCTACTCATACTAGTGATTCTTAGGGCTCCTTGTTGTTGCTGAGAAAAGTAGGAGTGGTAGATTCGTACGTTAGGCAATAGGCATGGATGCCCCAAAGGTCGCCCGAGTCCAACGGTAACATGTGACTTGCTACGCGCCTGTCCAATGATCGGATCCTACTGAGGATACTCGGACGAGCTGTACCACGGTCTTCTTCTTCCTCTTGTCCCATGTGCATGGTGCACTGTATGCAGACCGACTGTGTCTTCGTCTTGCCGATTCGCAATCTTTTTCTCAAATCGGCCGTACGCGATTCTGTTGGTGAGCCGACGATCTGGTCCACGGCCTCTGCCGGTCAGTTTGCCATGGTGAATTGGCGGTGTAGGTCACAGATAAAATCAACCATGGCTCGTTTGGAAGGAAACAAGTAGAGTAGCCCGTACGTGGTCCTGCTGTGCTCTTGGCCGCGTCATCTTCACGATCCTCGTGCGCTTGTTGTCAAAGTATGCATCACACACCACCGCATATGGCCAAGGTTTTATAATGGCACGCAGATCTGCTGGAATTCAAGGACGAGAGCTACCCGGCCCCCTTCCAATATTCGTTACCCGACGACGGCACGTCCAGATCGTCAAACAAACGGAGCATCTCCTCTGCTTCATAGCAGAGTCCAATGTCCATGTGCGTAAGCATGGCTTGTTTTTGGATTGGCTTGGCATGCTCCGTCAAATCGGATCAGGATCTCTATTCTTAATGGACGGCTTGATAAATAGTCTGCGCGGTTTTTTTTCGCTGGTTTTTTTTCGTCATCCTCCCATCTTCGTTTTATTTTCGTCATCCTCCCACCACTTTCGTCTGGGTTTTTTCGTCCCCCCTCCCACCACCCCATCGGTTTATTTTTTTCACTGTTTCCTTCTAAACAAACACTTTCCTACCGTACAAAAAGACACAGATCTAACTTTACTAAATTACCCAAATCAAACGATCCATCTCATCAATGCAATTTGCTTTAGAAAACATATAATGGATATGAAGGAAACAAATAATAGACTATCCAAATCAATCGATCCATCCCATCAATGCAATTTGATTTAGAAACATATAATAAATTTTAAGGAAACAAACAACAGACTTTAAAGAAAAATCCAATTTTAAGGAAACAAATCAATCGATCCATCCAAATCAAACGATCCATCTCATCAATGCAATTTGCTTTAGGAAACATATAATGAATGTGAAGGAAACAAATAATAGACTATCCAAATCAATCGATCCATCCCATCGATGCAATTTGATTTAGGAAACATATAATAAATTTTAAGGAAACAAATAACAGACTTTAAAGAAAAATCCAATTAACTAATCTCTACTCTTAAAGGCCCCTCGATTGATTTTTGTCTCTCGCTTCCTTTCCCAGCACTGATACAATGGAAGGAATTATAATCCACCTATTTGTTCTCCTATATATCCGTGCAGGCAACACAACATAAACCGGTGAAAAAAACACTCACCTCGCACGTCCCCCTGCCTGCAATCCCGAAACGCCGCCATCGCTCCAGGCTCCAGCCTCCGCCGTCCTACATCTTGCCCCTCTCCAACCTCAGAGACCTCCGCCACCGCCGCCATCTCGGAACCCCAGTTCAGGGCAAGACTCAGGGAGGGTGTGGCTGTGGACGACGCTGCCGCCGTCGCAGAACCCTAGGGCAGGCCGTGGTCGCGTTGCGGGCAGCGCGAGCGGCCGTGCATCTCCCCCGTCAGGTTGTCCTCGGCAGGAACTCAGGACCTCCTCCTGACAGAGCCAAGGCCCTCCGAGGTCCAAGTCGCTGTGCGGCGTGCACAGTAATCTCCCCGGCCTACTCTGTCTTCACGTTAATGCTCCTGTGCTCCGACCCTCCCCGACCCCTCCCAGCAAGCAGCAGAGTCTCTCGGGTTCGAGGTCCACCGGGCCGCCGGCGGCGGCGTCCATGTTCATTGGGCGGAGCACAACGCTAGGTTTGAAATCCACCATGATGCTACTGATGAGGCTCTCCTTCTCCTTTGTTTCGTCTAGGTTTTTTCGTCCCCCCTCCCACCACCCCATCTCGTCTGGGTTTGAAATCAATAAGAGCAGCACAAAGTCTAGGTCCCTCTCTCGGGGTCAGACGGAAGGAGGAGAAGGATTGATATGTAGGAGAATATTAATATTGAACTCTTAAAGTTAATGTGGCCCCGTTGCAACGCACGGGCGTTCTTCTAGTACGGAGTAGTAGGAGAGAACGGGATTGTTTGGTTCTAGGCCTAACCATTTCACATTTGCCTAAGTTTACTTCTTTAAAATGAAAGCCACAAGTTGGCAAGTTTAAGGAAATCTTACCATACTTTTTGAGTGTATGTGATGTGGGACTCTAGTGTGACTTGTCTAAGATGTGGCTTGAACCAAACACCCATTCAAATTGGTCAAACTTGCCTAACTTTAGATGTGGCAACCTTAGACAAATTTAGTCTCAAACCAAACAGCCCCATCGACCAAGATAAGAACAATGCATGCACCCGGAGAGCAGATTGAGGGGGATTAAGTTACATTAGATTGAGATGATCCTACTGCTCGTCCTCATACTGTGCACTGTACTGTAGTAGGAACATATCTTTTTCAATGAAGTATTTAAAAAAAACTATCATAATTCGTGAAACCGTGTCTACAAATTACCATTTTATAAATTTGTGCGGAAAACTACCATTTTCTCATTAATTCTTGACTAAAAACTATCATGTCTGAAAAGTGTCCAATTTGACTCTTTTAAACTCGTTTCTGACTAGTTCAGCCCACACATAAGCGGGCTGAAATGCAATCAGGTCCTACTTTTTTTTTCAAAAAAGCAATACAGTCATGTAGCAGCGGCAGCGGGAGGAGGAGGATGGTGGTGACGAGCGAAGGCGGCGACGGAAGGACCGGGGACGACCACCTGCCGGACCTCCACTGTGGCTCCATGTCCTAGTCCTTCGCCTCCTTCTACTCCTTGTCGCTGGCCTCCTCCTTCTGCGGCCACTTGCCACCGGCGGACGGGAACGGCTGCTGCTGCAGCGAGTCCTCGTCGTTGTCGAGGCCCGGCGACGGGTGGTCGTCGAGGAGCATGTCGGGGGCCTTGCTGTCACCGCCAGTGACCCCCAGCGGGTTCGGGTCCTCTAGCTCGTCCTGCAGGTCCTTCACCTGCTTCTGCAGCCCCCGGCCATGAATGGCGGCGGCAGCGCGGAGGAGGGGGCCGTGGGCGCGGCGGTGCGGCGGTGGCTGGAGGTCGGCGGCGGGAGGCTGGTGCGGCGGTGGATGTTCGCCGGCCCCCGGCCATGGTAGTGGCCAGCCAGCCATGGCCGCACAGGTCCCCTTCCATGGACTGCTTAACTTTTTTGAAGAAAAACTAGGGACCCGATTGTTTTTTAGCCCGTTTATGTGTGGGTCCAACTAGTCAAAAATGCGTTTGAAAGAGCTAAATCAGACATTTTTGAGACATGATAGTTTTTAGTTAAAGATTAATGAGAAAATGTTAGTTTTTTGCACAAATTTATAAAGTGATAGTTTGTAGGCACGGTTTCAAAAATTATAGTAGTTTTTTGTTAAATACTCTTTCCAGTGCCATTCTTCAAAAGAACACGCGTTATTTATCCACGGCAACTGTATGAAATCAGGATTTTACATGATTTCCCATCCCGCGATCGAGCAGATTGCACTAGTTGTCGACTTGCCGATCGAATACCTTGCCAATGCCAGCGGCAGCACTCTTCGAGTACTTTACGACAGACAGGCACAAAGCTCAAAGGGGCACAAAGAAACCGATCTCTCGGTCAGGGAAGTGACATCTCCGTTCTCATAAGCAGTTTGTTTGTCACATGGCTAGCACTGCGCAGCATAATGGGTTATTCCCCTTTGCGAGCTCGCCGTCTGGCCGCGTGCCACACCGTTGTCTGACTGTCTCGCCGGTGGCGGGCGAACTTGTGGTCTCCTGCCTTCCCGGCACTTAGGGCATCTTCAGCCGCGTCCTCAGAAAAACTTTTTCAGACGTTTTTTTTACGCCGGCGCCGAAAAATTGACCCAGTCACGTCTTCATGAGCCCGATTTTCGCTGGCTCAGGCGAAAACAGCGCCGATGGACCCAGGCCGAACCCGACGCCAGCGGGGCGAACTGTTTTGGCGCGAAACAGTCGCGGGCCCGCCGCTTCAGGGACACGGCTCTCTTCTCGCCCCTTCGTCATCCTTATCGCCTCGTTTCCCGCGGCGAATCCATGCCAAAGCTGCCGCGCTGGCACGCCAGTCAGCTTGCGCCATTGATGCCTCACAGGCGGCGCAGTGAAAACCGGATGACGCGCGTCCCTCGCCCTCCCTCGCCCGCCACGCGTACTCACAGCGGCTCGCGCACGGGCGGCGCCTCGGCCTATATAAGACGCGCCCCAGCACACTTGGCGACTCGCACTCTCTCGCCGTCGTCGTTCCTCCCTCTCCTCTCTCTCGCCGTCTCCAGTTCATCACACCCATGGCCGAGCGCTTCCTAGGCGACGGCGCGGCGGCGAACGGCTTCGACCGCCGCCATCTTCACGAGAACGAGGCTCGCCTCCTTTTTGAGGCCGAGTACCCCGCTCGAGTACATCGAGGGCGGCAACACGCCGCGCCTCGAGTACCCTGCTCCCCCGTCCTTCCCACGCCGCCGGGGAAGCTCCTGGACCCCAAGGCGCATGGAGACCGGAGGGTCCTCCTCCTCGTCCGGCGGCTCCCCCTGCCTCCACCTCCGCCCCGTCAAGCCGGAGCCCCAGGGCACGCCTGTCAGCGCGCGCACCCGCAGCTCCGACGTCCGCATCGGCGACAACGCCTCCCCCACCGGCCGCTTCGTCCTCGTCGAGCCCAAGCCGGAGCCCGGCCTCCCCGCGGAGTACGAGGAGATAGCCCGGCATGGCTTCTCCGACGAGGACGCCCTGCGGTGGGCGCGGGACGACTACCTCCGCGACGAGATGGTCCGGCAGCGCCGGGCCCTGGAGGAGATCGCCGCCCGCAAGCGTGGGTGCGAGGACGAGCACGGCGTCGTGGTCCTCGACAGGGACGACGACGACGCCACCCCCGGACCGTCCAACCCGCCGCGCCAACCGGAGGAGGGATGCAGCAGGGACGGCGGAGGCGTCGGCGAGGGCGAGGACGACGACGGCAGTGACTACACGCGGTTCTACAGTCTCCTCGGCATGTAGAACCGCGTGGGCAGGCGGCGAGGCGGGCGGCAAGGGAGACGGCGGGGGTATCCCGCGGTAGTTTTTTCTTTTTTTGTAAAATATGTTTAAATTTGAATAAACTCGAACGTGTTTGCGTTGTGTTTGCACGAATTTAAAGATTTTAAAAACCCGGCATCACGCCCAGTGCGCGGTTTAGCGCCGGTGCGCCCTAGGGGCGATTTTTTGCCCCTCCTGGGGGGCCAACGGCTGGAGATGCCCTCAGTGTCTCGAGCCTTTCCGATCATATACTCCCACCACTTTACAATATAGTGTGCCCTCACTTTCCGAAATTCAACTTTGACTGTAAATTGGGGACAAAAATTATATTATTAAATTTATATCGAAAATACGAATTCGGTGGTATAATTTTTACACCCGCCGCAGTCGGTTTCGGTAGTTAAATTTACGGTCAAAATTGAATCTTGGAAAACATGAACACAGTACATTATGAAATGAAGAAAGTAATAAACACGGAGCCCGGGGGAGATCCCGCCCCCAAGACATTGGCCGATTTTCTCATACGACACCCCCAGTCTGTTGGTCAGACCAAAAGGTTCAGAGTTCGTAGGCTGCACTTGGATTCCCGTTTTGCAGCAGTTTACCTGCGTTAGAAATACACCCGTCAACTTTCAGATATGTTACCTGGCGAACGTTCGCGAAGGTAGATTAGCTGGAGTTGTTCGTTGTAAAACGTTTAATGGCGAATGCTGGCCTTGTACAAAATACGAGCGACATGCAAGGGCGGGGGAATTCAAACTCGATATCTCCTGCAGAGAGGCGTGCATGCTTTACCACTTGGGCTAAAGCACGTTTTGTGGAAATTTGTACTTAAAAATCCTTCTTGTATTTGAAACTAAATTATTTTTATTTCAACATTTCATTTAAAACAAATCTTAAAATCCAGAAACTTTTCCATTTTTGAAAGAAAAAATACCTATTTTTTAGAAGGCAATTTTTCTAAACTTGGCGTGTGCATTTTTTTACAGGTAATATGGCATTTTCTAGGTCTTTATTGTAATGCTCACCATGGCAAATTTTTGGGGAATTTTATCACTTAATCATGATAATTTTGGAATTGTTTTTTTATTTCTCACATGGCAGTTTTATTACTAAGAGCATGGCATTTTAATAGAAATAAAATGACATTTTATTACTAAGAGGATTACGGTTTTATGATTAAGAGTATGAAATTGTTAGTACTAATAACATGACATTTTTATTATTAGGACAATGTCAGTTTAAGTATTAACAGGATGTCAATTTTATTATTGAGAGACTGGCATTTCAATGTTTATTGGTATATCATTCTATAATAACAAGATGGCAGTTTTATTATTAAGATGATGGCAAATTTATTTTTATTAGCATGGCAATTTTCTTTATTTTCAATGGAATGAAAGTTTTATGAATTTTCGCACAGTGGACCAAATAGAGCAAAAAAAATACAGCATGGCATTTTTTTTGTCCTTGTAAAAAATAAAGAAAAAATTCTCGAAAACATGAGCTTTTGGGTACAGTGGAGCATCTTGATGGCAAAGTTTATATAAAAAAAAGGTCACATGACACACTTTTTAATCACACCATTTGTAAATTTATAAATTAGAGAAATTACAGTTCTTATAAAGTAGCATGTCTCTTTTCATATTTTCATATCATGGAAAATATACATTTATGTTTTTCTGATTTTCATATTAAAAAATACTGTATTTCATTTTGTTCCTGGAATTTAAAACGCAGGATGCATCCTCTTCTTCTTGCCCCATCTGCCTGGGCACCACGGGGTACGGTACGCCTGTATCCTGCCCGGCCGGCCCCCGGAAGTGGAAGCAGCCGATCCCGCCATCTTTCCCGAACCGGTCGTACAAGATCTATCTGTTTGCTAGAGCCGGCGACGACGATTTGGTCCACGCATCACCGCACGCTGTCCCGTAAAACTCCTCGTCTGCACAATGCTCCACCGCGGTTTCGACGGACCACATTGACACAGTCGTCACGCACAGTACGTGGCTGGTGCGGATCACCTTGCGCTGGCTCGTTTGGATTACCCTGCTTTGCTTGGTTCGGTCCGTCAAATCAAATCGCACGAACACAAGAGAAGAGAATGCATGCACCGCTATAGCAGAGTAGAGGGAGGAAAGATCACATCTTTACGAGCTAGATAGTCCAACCACATCTTTCTTTTTGCATTACAATGCTTTTCATAAAAAAGCACAAGCATTGTTCGTCCAGCGGAATAACTGTACTCCGGCCACCTGTCGTCGTCTCTGCTTCGCATCCAGCATCCGCATGCAGTGCAGGGAACCACGGTCATTGAGCTGAGCCGCACATGAAATGAAGCAAAGCCGCACATGAAATTGAGCTGAGTCGCCACCCCAGCACCAGCAGGCAGGCAGGCAAAGGGATCCACCCGCTCCGCGTCATTTCCCATTTCCCCCGACCCCGAGCAGATTGCACCCGCTGTCGACTGACTTGCCGATCGATTGGAAACCCGGGCAGGCCAGCAGTGCTGCAATTCGTTCCAGTCGTCGGTGTCATCGATGGGCTAGACACAAAGCTAAAAAGGGGCACAAGGAAGCAAATCTCTGGGTCAGGCAAGCGACACACCTCCTCTGCTAATCTCTGGGTCAGGCAAGCCATGTTACCCTCTCTACTGATCTTGGTCACGTAGAAAGAAGCAAAGCTTTTCAACATGCCCAGAGCATCTTCATACGTAGGACTACAACTTCTATTCTTCTCGTGTTGTCTGACGAAATCCAGTGGATTAGAGAGTCTATTGTTCCTGACAACACTCCAAAGCGACGCTCCAATGATGGACGTATATTATCAAAACAGCGTGCACGGTGACGTTTTCACTTATAAAATATAATGTGACTTTTTGTCTACTTTTATTTTTTTGAATGATATCCGCTTTGTGATCCATTTGAAGTCGGGACCGTTGTCATCCTCCGAAATGAGGCGTTTTTGTGGTTGTCAGATATGTCTTGTGTTATACTCTTTTCGTTTCTAAATATTTGTCTTTCTAAAGATTTCAACAAGTGACTACATACGGAGCAGAATGAGTGAATCTGCACTCCAAAATATGTCTATACATCCGTATGTGGTCACTTGTTGAAATCTCTAAAAAAACAAATATTTAAAAACGGAGGGAGTAATATGATAACAATATTTTATATTTACCATTGGCAGACATGTAGCTTTTCTTGTTGTGTAGAGTGTTTTAACTGCGCGGTGGTCGTGAACAAAGTTTACACGCGGAGCATGCAACACCATTGCCACATGACCACGTCAGAAGGCGCCTTCATCTGAAAGAGCGGCTGGATCTTGTCGATCCGGTGGTTTTTTGGCATTCATTGGCTAGGGCCGACAACGATGCACTACAAGTCAATCCCTTTGGTGAAGGCATAGTGTGTATAGTACATCTAAGAACAATGGTGATCTAGCCTTCAATAGGCCGCGACTGGCTGCGTGCCAGTTCTGTTCATGTCACCATTTTACGCCCCGCTCGCGTGGTTTGTTTAAGGGCTAAATTAGTAGTAAATTACCCCTAAAAATAGTACTTCCTCCATTTCATAATATAAGAGCACCTGTGACACTAGACTAGTGTAGAAAACGCTCTTATATTATGAGACGGAGGGCGTAGTAAATTGTCAGGCGCAGAGCACAAACATTACATTTTGCATGTACAAGGATGCAGGTTAATTTTTCTTTTAAAATTTTCGATGCAAGTGAGTTTGGGAGACTGTATTCTAACTCCACGACGCCTTCCTTGCCGGAAGAGGAGACGAGGCGTGTGCGTGCGCTGGCGACGGCACCTTTTTCTATCGCTGGAGGCGATCGGATGAAGATCTCTGGACAATATTATAGGCATGTGGATGCCGATCCCGGGCGATCCTGCCGGATCCTGCCTGCCCCAACCTCCAACCACCGCTCGCTGCCCTGCCCAAGTTGCTTCCATCCATCCATGCCGCAAATAGCATAATGCAACGTGCCGCCACCCACACCCTGGCACCCTCCGCGACGCAACGCAAACAACAACGCAGCGCCAGCACACGCCCGTACGTGCCACACCTTCAAATTCCAACTACTCCAATTTTTCTACTACAACTTGTAGTAGTATTGTGCAAGCTAGTACAGCTTAGGCCAGAGCTTTGGCTGACTAATTGGCATGTCTGACTAAAATTTCGATGAGTTCTTCCTCGGTCCATCACAGAGTTTCAGCGGTAGCACAAGTACAGAAACGGTGGTCAGAATAAATAAGCCATGAAATTAGTCTTAGAATCATCATCGTCGTCGTCCGGCGGCATTATCTACAACTTGGTTTCACTTTTCACCCCCCCCCCCCCCCCCCCCACCACTTCCCTCCCCTGCTCCTTCCTCCCTGAGCGCACCAAAATTCAGCTAGTGTAAAAGTAGTATGGTTTTTCTAGTTCTTCACTTAGAACTACGTAAATATTCAATATTTTTGCGCACCCTTCCCCCCCCCCCCCCCCCCCCCAGGAGCTACTATTAGCCATGACGATGATGATTCTTCCATACGAGCGAGTAAACCCCAAAAATTTGCAGACGGACGACCTCTGGTGTTGGGGGCTTGCGTTCAGTTTCTTCACGAGGATTCAGGTCTCCACCGCCAGGCCGCTGCCGCCGCTGGAGAGGCTCGCGCTCGTCCCGTCCTGCTCCATCATCGCCGCCTTCCGCTTCCTGCTGCCGCCGCCGCAGTCACTCGTCATTCCGGTGCTGGTCACTTTGGCCGCCACTTCCTCCGTCGGCTCGGCTGGCGCTTGCTCTGCCTTCTTCGGCAGCTGCTGCTCTGCCTGTGGTTTATTTGGCTGCTGCTGCTGTGGCTTTGCTTGTGGCTTCTCTTGTGGCTGCGGCTGGAGCTGGGGCTGCTTCCGCCGGACCAGGTGGGACTTGAGCTTCTTCATGTCAGCCAGCTTCACGGGCTTGAGGAAGAACTCCTCCGCGCCGTCCTCCAAGCACCTGAAAATCAAATCCCGACCACTCCATTCATTCTTCAGCACTCAAACAAACAAGAATTACTGCATCAACTGTACACTGAATGAAAAGAAACATTGCTTCCAATGGTTGATAGCCATTCTTTTCTTGCCATCACATCACTCAAAGGCAAGGACATGTCAGAGATCTTTGCCCGGACAAGCAAAAGATACGGCCTTTTGGGTTTCCAGGCCCTTTTGACTCACGCCCAATGGCCTTCTTTATTGCCACCCAGCCAGCCCTTTTGTTTTGCCCCCCAAGTGTTCCCTTTTTCTCCCTCTTGACCAATAGCAGCAGCAGCCAAGTGGCCACAGAAATTTTCAGAAAAAAAATGAAGCGGCATTTCTTTTTCACAACAAATCTTTGGGTTGAGCATGAAAAGATTGTGTGAGATCTTGACCACCCACTACCACCACAAGGCAGACACTGATGAGGACAGCAACATGTTTTCTCCTAAAATGCTTTGGGTCGTTGTCACCAGGATATGCAATCTACGCATGAAAACACCCGGCATTCATGGCCCCCCGCTCCGGTTGCATTGCCGTTGCGACAACATCAACGGGACTGTTGCGGGGGCGAATTCCTCCGCTTTTTCTCCACTTGTCATATCATGTCACCAATGCTATTGTTCACATCCGAGGGGCCAAATCTTTGGCATTTGGATTCTATCGCCACGTTATTTCAGCAACTATTTGGAGGTTTGCGGAAACTTTTGTTAGGTAGTATTGCAGGAAACGAGAGCGTTGAAAAACACATTTTCTGTGGCTTGAATCATTTTTTCTACTTCCTCTGTTCATTTTTATAAGGCCTTAAAGACATTTTAGACAATGTGCAAAATAGGCTATTTTCAGTTGTCTGAAATGACTTGTAAAAATGAACGGAGGGAGTAGAAAATGTCATCTTCCAGAAGAAGAAGAAGATGAAAAAATAGTACTCGAATTTTATAAATTTTCTTTGCAAGTTTTAGAGGTAGTAGCAGTGCCAAACTACCAGACAGCCTATTTCTGGATGAATGAATGAATGACCAGCTGGCTGCTAGCCTTTTCACTCCTACTCCCAAAGTTGCAATTTTTTTTTTGAGAGTACGCAATCGCGTACCTTAGCTTTATAGAAGGGAGAAATATGTACAGGAACCAAAGTTGCAAATTGAGGGAGGAAGGAAAAGTTGCAAATCTTTGATGCTGTTTAAAAAACCAATCCCAAAGTCTGAAGAGGCCTCCTTGCACCTCCATATTAATTGATATCCACTGGCCATTCAACTACTCCTCCTTTAAGCAAGAACTGCTGCTCTATGATGGCAAGATATTCCTTCTGCTCCCCACCACAGCCCCCCTACCCCTACCCCCATCTCATCACACAGTACATAAGAGGACCATGTACTGCACTGTTAAAACAACACCAGATGCAGGCAGGCAGACGCCGGAACAGTGAAAACCAAATCACTACAACACGCCGATTCCATGAGCTACTGGTACTAGTAAAAAGTAGGGGCAGAGGAGAGCAGAGCATTCATGGAGGGAGGGGGTGAGGGAGGGAGGGAGGTTATTGTGCTGGCTGACCTGCTGATCCTGGCAGGCACATTCTCAGACGACATGATCACCACTGGAATGTCCTTCAATGAAGATGACCCCTGCAAATTAACACGGAACAGCAGCAACTTTTTGAGATGAATGAATGAATGAAAGAATGCTCAAAGGGCTCTGCAAATGCTTTTACCTTGACCCTCCTCAGCAGATCGTATCCTGTCATGCCAGGCATGCAGTAGTCTGTGATGATCAAATTCACGCCCACCTCCTGCGACAAAAAGTTCAGAGGAGCACGTGGGTTGTTCAGATCTCATTCCATGGCGCAAGAACAGGGAATCAACAACCAAAATCTCTTAAAAGAACAACCACTCGGATGGGAGAAAATCAGAAGAATGAATCGAGTCGACTGATTGCTGGTAGTAGTACCTGGTGGTGGTCGGGGGCGGAGGAGGAGGAAGGGGGTGATGAGGAGTCGTCGTCTCCCTCGTCTCTCAGTCCCAGGACCTCCAGCGCCTTGCTCCCGGAGTCCACCGTGGTGACTGCACGCGCCGGCCCCCAAGAAGAACAGAGTCCGTCCGTGAGATTTGGGCACGAGCAGCGGAGAAAAGAAGAGGGGAATTTCAACGGAGTGAAGAGCAATCTGGATGAGCACCTTGGTAGGAGGAGGTCCTGAGCAGCATCTCGATGAGCTTCCGGTCGATGACGCTGTCGTCCACCGCCAGGACGTGGAACCGGGCCTCGGCGTCGACCACCGTCATGGCTCGCGGGCGGGCGGCGCAAGAACCAAAGGAACCGAGCCAATCCGCACGGAGCACCTCCCAATCTTTCTTCCTCTGCTCGCGCTCAGACGGAGACAGAGTAGGATCTCGCCGGTCTCTCCGCCGTGGCCGCCGCCGGAGAAAGGCTTGGATTGGAGAGGTGGGATGGGAGAGGACGGGGGAGCGCTGCGTTGGTGGCTAATGCGGCATCTCGGGGCAGGGAGGGGGGGCTACAGGGAGGATATAGGCGGGGGCGGAGGACATCATTCATTCACTCACACCACACCATGGCAGCACCCACCAGCCACATCACCGGCACCACCGCCACGGCCTCTTCCCGGGAAAGCAGGATCCGACCAGATCACGCACCCGAATCTCCACAGCAAATCGCCTCCATGATTTCCCCTTTATCTCCTCCTCGTGGCCTCTCTCTCCCTCTGTCCCGGTGGCGGTGGTGGGTTTGAGGAGGGAGCGCTCTGTTCTGTTCTTGGCTTTGGAACCGGGCGGACAGGCGCTACCCGGTGGCTTTCCCTCCCCTCCCCTGCCATTTATCGGCGCCGTGGCCAGTGCGTCGCGGATTAATCCGGCGGCTCTGCTTGCTTCGAGATTCGTGCGGGATTCCACGCCGCGTCCCGACCTACCCACGTACACATGAGTGTTGTTTTTACCGCCCGATGCGGCTTCACCTCATCGGCCGTGAAATGCAAAGGAGTCTTCTTGTGCCATGCAAATGAGTAAGATGTTTGAAACCATGAATTTCATTGTAAATTGCGATTGTTATCCTAGGGTTCGTTAGCATGGTTGTGCCATGCTAAGATGTTTGAAAACATAAATTTCAGTATGAATTGCGATTGTTATCCTAGAGTTTGTAATCGAGTCTCTTGACACGAATACGGCGAGCATCGGTAGAGCCTGCTCTCTCCGGATAGAAAAGAAATTTGTATGAGTGATGGAGGATTATGATCCGCAGCTTTTCTTTTACGAAATAAAAGCTATGTAGATTGTAGAATTGGGTCATCAAATTTATATGCCATCCATTGTTATGCCTCTTTTCCCGAGAACATCAAGGTCATGGATAGAAATTCTTAAACCTTTACAAGGCCATCCTTATATACAAGCAAAAAATACAACACAAAATTGGATCTTGATGCCATCTTTCTCCTGCAGTCACCGACGTCGTGTCGCGCAACGTCTAGATCTCGGAATCAGACTGGGGGCGCCGTTGTGATACAACTACCACTATGTCGTCGATTGAAGCCAAAAGAAGTTGACTACAACAAGCTAAGAATTATATTGTTGTACCGGAGAAGAAGGCTATGACAAATAACCGAGTATCGGATTGTTGTGCCTTAGAAGAAGACGACGACAATGAAGTGAGGATCATCGCCGTCCTGGAGAGGATGAAAACAACATTGAAATGAGGGTTGTCATCATACCGGAGAAGATAGTCAGGAAGGAGGTTGAACTACAAGAACCGGGATGCTCGACAAAACCAAAATTCGCCGCGCATCGCCTAAAGGAATATGCCATAAACCATTGCCATCGACTTTGTCGAGCGACATTGTCCAAGTCCACCTAAACATAACGTAGGCAAGAATCACTCTGTGCATATGAAAACCGAACCGAAAAACCATAACGAAAATAAACCGAACCGAACCAATTTTATGTTTTTTATGGTTTCTAGTTTCGGTATGGTATGAACTTTTCATACCGATTTGAATTTTGATTTTTATGGTATGTACCGGAAAACTGAAGGTTAACCGAATAAACCAAAGTAAAAAATAAATTTATATTTCTTGAGATGAACAACCATACAAGTTGTCAGTTTTCTTGTACATGAGTCAAATTCCCTACTAAGCACATAAATTTTTCTTGTAACATAGTCATTTTTCTCTTTCTAAAATGCTAAGCACGTCCATATATAATTATATATGCATGGCATATATAGTTATATAATATTTGTGTAAAATAATATGTGCTTTGAGTCATAAATTTGTAAATTATTATTACGTCATTTTCAAATTCGCGTCAACTTTGGTTATTATGGTATATACCGAAACCATAGCAAAATAATTTGATATATACTGAAACCAAACCGTATTTTAATTTCATATCTTATTTACTAAAATATTAATATCATACAAACTGAAAAATAATATAAACCGAACCATGTAAACCGAATAAACCAAACGTATATAGTGAGGCAAGAATGATGCCAAGTTCTAGCTCTGGCCGAAGCTCCATGTGTTCTCCACCTATCACGCTACCCACTAGCGGGATATCTAGACTAAACCCGAGCCACGTGTTCTCCAAGTTCTAACTCTGGTCGAAGCTCCAGGTGTCCTCTAAGGTGACCCTAAACACGACCAAATCCAAATCGAGGTTATCCCCACCTCGTCGGTGGCTTAAGGGCATCTCCAGCCGTTGGTCCCCTCAGGACGCATAAAAATCGTCTCTCTGAAGGCGAGCCGGCGATACACTCGGCGTTGGGGGCGGTTTTGCGCCCAGCTGTCGTCCCCAGCTCGCTTCCAGGCGCCGAAATTTGCCCACTTTGCACCCCAATTTCGGCGAATAAACGGCCCATATGGGCGAGAATAGGCCCATATTCGGCGTGGTTTCGCCGTGTCTCGGCGTTCAATTATCAACACAATTATTTCTTATCACATATTTCATCACAGAAAAATCAAATACTTCAACAAAATACTACAACAACAAATAGTTCAATACAAATTATATAGTTCAACAAATAAAAACCCGTATTTCATCACGCGGCGTCCCCCTTGAGCCTCCATAGGTGCTCAATCAGATCTTTCTACAGTTGATGATGCACCTGTGGGTCTCGGATCTCCTGACACATACTGAGATAAGCAGTCCAAGTTGTTGGTAGCTGGTGATCAACTTCGGTTAGAGGACCCTGCCTATAGTATGGTTCAGTGTCAAACACTGGGTCTTTTTGCTCGCTCTCGATGATCATGTTGTGCAAGATGACACAACAAGTCATGATCTTCCACATTTGATATTTCGACCAGGTCTGAGCGGGGTACCGAACAACAGCGAATCGAGATTGGAGCACACCAAATGCCCGCTCGACATCCTTCCTGCAAGCCTCCTAAAGCTTCGCAAACCAGGTGTTCTTGCCTCCTGCCACAGGGTTTGAGATCGTCTTCACAAATGTCGACCATCTCGGATAGATGCCGTCAGCTAGATAGTACCCCTTGTTGTATTGGTGCCCATTGATCTCGAAGTTCACCGGAGGAGAATGGCCCTCAACGAGCTTGGCAAAAACAGGAGAGCACTGCAGCACGTTGATATCATTCTGAGTTCCTGGCATATCAAAGAAGGAGTGCCAAATCCAGAGGTCATGTGTGGCTATCGCCTCAAGCACCACACTACAACCGCCTTTGGCGCCTTTGTACATCCCCTGCCAACCAAATGGGCAGTTCTTCCATTTCCAATGCATGCAGTCGATGCTTCCAAGCATCCCAGGAAACCCTCTTGCTGCATTCTGGGCTAGGATCCGAGCAGTGTCTTCCGCATTGGGTGTTCTCAAGTATTGTGGCCCAAACACTCTCACCACTGCCCGACAGAACTTGTAGAAACACTCTATGCTGGTGGACTTGGCCATGCGCCCATAGTCCTCGAGTGAATCACTGGGAGCTCCATATGCAAGCATCCTCATCGCTGTCGTGCACTTCTGGATGGAGGTGAATCCAAGAGCGCCAGTGCAATCCATCTTGCACTTGAAGTAGTTGTTGAACTCCCAGATGGAATTCACAATCCTGAGGAAGAGCTTTCGGCTCATCCGATAACGGCGCCGAAATGTTCTCTCGCCATGAAGTGGAGCATCGGCGAAGTAGTCGGAGTAGAGCATGCAGTAGCCTTGCAGACGATGCCAGTTCTTTGCTTTCACCCGCCCCGGCACCGAGCCACCTCGCCGCGGCTTTTCATTGCTCGCCAGCAGCTGTGCGAGGGCGGCGAGCACCATCAGATGCTCTTCTTCCTGGACGTCGGCCGCGGCTTCCTCCTCCAGCAGCGCGGCGAGCTCTTCCTCCTCACCCGAGTCCATCGCCGAGACAGGCAAAACGCCGAACACCTTGCGCTCGGTGGGCGTGTACCCGCCGTTAATCCGCGCCTCCGCGGCCGGAAACGGCGGCCGAAAACGCCCAGCTGCTGTGGGAGGGGCTGCCGCGGCGAAGCGCTGCTATTTTCCGGCGGGGAATGGCTATCTAGCGGAGTAGGGCCGTGTCCGTCGCCAGGATATAGCTAGTGGTGGCCGAGGGCACGGGGGGGTGCGAGGCGAGTCGGGGGGAAGAAAACCTTGACTTTTCCCCTGTCGGTGTGGGCCAGGCGTGCTTTTCCCTAGTGCCGGAGCCCCCAACGGCTCCCCAGCGTGACGGGTTAGGCCTGTGACCGCCGGGCGGAAAAAAGGTCCGAACCGGCGATTTTCGGCGTCCTGGGGGCACGACTGGGCCGTTTTTTCGGCGCCGGCGCCGAAAAAGTGGCCTGGGGGGCCTGTTGGGGGCGCGGCTGGAGATGCCCTAAGGCACCCGAAGGTGAGGTGAACCGGCGGCGACAACGACACTTACTTTAAAATCCTAGACAAATTTCTTGTCTTTTGAGAGAAGCGGGAGGACAAAGAGGAAAACAATATTTATGCATTCAATACACCCTTCATTCTATAGGAATATGAATACAAGCTTAAAACCTATTTTCTTTTTCTGTTGAGAAGTCCACCTTTATCTTTTTTTTTCAAACAAGACGCAGATATACTACAAATGTTCACAAAAAAGCACCTCCAGCATAATGAAAATTACATCAAGGTTCATAAATCACTTTTGTTGCGAAAACGATCGGATATATTATAAAGATTCACAAGGAGTAGAGACCACTTCAAACATAACAAAAAATGCATTGAGGTCCATGGAGCACCGAGCAACCACTGGCATCATCAGAACGAGTCGACGACGCGTTGTTGTCGCCGCTCGCATACCAAAGCCGACCTAATGATTGTCCATGGTCCTAAGGACCAGCGCTCCGGAGCCGCAGCCGTCGCCGTTGAATGCGCGAATCGATCTGAATAATCTAACATCAAATATCGCCGCGGCGTACAGACAACGAGAAATACAAACCTCGCCGTTCCGAGGAGCCGGCAGGAACCTACCCCGGGCCTCTGTCTAATCGGTCGACAGCTGCGGTGGACACACATGCCCGCTTCCTTTTGGGTTGGCCGGTTGGAGTTGCCCTAATAGCAATTAAAAAACACTGGTGTTACCCTGAAAAAAAAACATTGGTGTTCTTTTATCCCCATGACGAGCGACGAAGAGGCAGCGAAGCCGTTTTTTTTTTGCATCGAAGCTAGAACTTTATTTCAGAATCATTCGGTTACAGTCTGCCCGAAGGCTAACAAGGAGGAAATCGGGGCTCTACTCTAACCAGCACTCCGTGGCCTCGAGAGAGCAAGCACGTTGTGCACACGAGTGAGCCGGAGTATTGAACTCCCTGCTGACATGGTGAACCGAAAAGGAAACAAAATTGAGGACTATATCATCTAGTTCTCGTAAGATAGGCGCGGCTACCGATTGAGAGTTGCCGCGCGAGTTCCATTGGGTGACCAGCTCCATGCTATCGACCTCCATGATCACATGTGACATCCCGCGAAGCTGAGCAAAGATCACACCCTCCCGGAAGGCTAGTAGTTCGGTGATGAAAGGATCTGAAACGCCATCTAGTGGCTTGCACCAAGCCCCAATGAAGGATAAATGGGACCGGGCAACACCGCCAGCTCCGCCTGTTAATCCATCCGAGAAAACCGATCCATCAGTGTTGATGGTAATCCACCCCGCGTCAGGGGGTCTCCAGCCCTGTCCCGCCTGCATCCTTGTGCGACGAACAGGTAACTCCAGCAAAGATAGGGTTTCATGGATCCATTTGATTGCCTGAACAGGATCATATCCATCTTGATCATGAGTCCACTTGTTCCTGGAGGTCCATATAGCATGCATGATTGTGATGATCTTGCATCTGTTATCGTCTGTGAACATAGGATCCAACACAATATCGCGCGCCCACGTTAACGGGTGCAGCCGAGGGAGTTGAAGGTCGAACCGCTCCTTGGCCGCAATCCAAAACTGCTTCGCATGCATCAAATCTTCATCCATTGCCTGACAGATGTCACAGCATCCGAGGGGCTTAATATGTCGATGCTTCAAGGTTGAGGAGTCCGGCAAGATGCCACGAAGCACTCGCTGAAGGAAATATGGCCTAGAGGCAATAATAAAGATATTATTTATTTCCTTATATCATGATAAATGTTTATTATTCATGCTAGAATTGTATTAACCGGAAACATAATACATGTGTGAATACATAGACAAACAAAGTGTCACTAGTATGCCTCTACTTGACTAGCTCATTAATCAAAGATGGTTATGTTTCCTAACCATGGACAAAGAGTTGTCATTTGATTAACTGGATCACATCATTAGTTGAATGATCTGATTGACATGACCCATTCCATTAGCTTAGCACCTGATCGTTTAGTATGTTGCTATTTGCTTTCTTCATGACTTATACATGTTCCTATGACTATGAGATTATGTAACTCCCGTGTGCCGGAGGAACACTTTGTGTGCTACCAAACGTCACAACGTAACTGGGTGATTATAAAGGTGCTCTACAGGTGTCTCCAAAGGTACATGTTGGGTTGACGTATTTCGAGATTAGGATTTGTCACTCCGATCGTCGGAAAGGTATCTCTGGGCCCTCTCGGTAATGCACATCACTTAAAGCCTTGCAAGCATTACAACTAATGAGTTAGTTGCGGGATGATGTATTACGGAACGAGTAAAGAGACTTGCCGGTAACGAGATTGAACTAGGTATTGGATACCGATGATCGAATCTCGGGCAAGTAGCATACCGGTGACAAAGGGAAGACGTATGTTGTTATGCGGTCTGACCGATAAAGATCTTCGTAGAATATGTAGGAGCCAATATGGGCATCCAGGTCCCGCTATTGGTTATTGACCGGAGACGTGTCTCGGTCATGTCTACATTGTTCTCGAACCGTAGGGTCCGCACGCTTAACGTTACGGTGACAGTTATTATGAGTTTATGCATTTTGATGTACCGAAGGTTGTTCGGAGTCCCGGATGTGATCACGGACATGACGAGGACTCTCGAAATGGTCGAGACATAAAGATCGATATATTGGAAGCCTATATTTGGACATCGGAATCGTTCCAGGTGAAATCGGCATTTTACAGGAGTACCGAGGGGTTACCGGAACCCCCCGGGGGTTTAATGGGCCTTCATGGGCCATAAGGGAGAAGAGAGGGGCCGGCCAGGGCAAGCCACGCGCCCCCTCCCCCTAGTCCAAATAGGACAAGGAAGGGGGGGCGGCGCCCCCCTTTCCTCTTCTCCTTTCCCCTTTTCCTTCTCCAACAAGGCAAGAGAGGGGGGAGTCCTACTCCCGGTGGGAGTAGGACTCTTCCAGGCGCACCCCTTGGGGCCGCCCGCACCTTCCCCTCCCTCCTTTATATACGGGGGCAGGGGGGCACCCTAGAACACACAAGTTGATCTTCGTGATCGTTCCTTAGCCGTGTGCGGTGCCCCCCTCCACGATATTACACCTTGGTCATATTGTAGCGGTGCTTAGGCGAAGCCCTGCGACGGTTGAACATCAAGATCGTCACCACGCCGTCGTGCTGACGAAACTCCTCCCCGAAGCTTTGCTGGATCGGAGCCCGGGGAGCGTCATCGAGCTGAACGTGTGCCAAGAACTCGGAGGTGCCAGAGTAACAGTGCTTGGATCGGTTGGACCGGGAAGACGTACGACTACTTCCTCTACGTTGCGTCAACGCTTCCGCTTCGGTCTACGAGGGTACGTAGACAACACTCTCCCCTCTCGTTGCTATGCATCACCATGATCTTGCGTGTGCGTAGGAAAATTTTGAAATTACTACGTTCCCCACCACTCGCCACCAGAAAACTCTTACTTTCGGCACCACATGTATTTTCCAAAGCGCAGACCACAACTGCTTATTTGCTGATGAAGTGTCCGTAATCATCCCTTCCTCTAGAGAGCTAAGCTCGTTGCGAGTCATTAGAGAACGATACACTGATTTGACAGTGTAGTTGCCTGAATTTTCCAGTGCCCATGCCAGAGTGTCTTCCCCGCCCGTTCTACCCAAAGGTATGTTCAGAATGGCATCGGCATCCGGTGCGAGGAAGTTTTGGCGGACGAGATCAACATTCCAATTACCGGTATAATCATCGATCAACTCCGATACACGCTCGAGGGGGGCAGCCCCGAGGCGACCGGCCGGTTTCATGGTAGCAGTGTTGGGGATCCAAGGATCGTTCCAAATGGACGTGGAGGAACCATCGCCTATCCGGTGGATCAGCCCAGTTTCCAAAGCTCTCCTCCCCGCAACAATTGCTCTCCATGTCGAGGAAGCACTCTTAGGAATCGTTGCTTGAAGGAAGCTTGTGTGAGGGAAATATTTCCCCTTCAACACCCGAGCACACAGAGAGCCAGGGTTTGTTATAAGTCGCCAGCCTTGCTTGCCGAGCATGGCTAGATTGAAGACTTGAGGACCCCGAAACCCCAGGCCGCCCTTGATCTTCGGCTGTGTCAATTTGTCCCAAGAGAGCCAGTGTAGGGATCGCTTGTCCAAAGAACTACCCCACCAGTAATTAGCCATGGGTGATGTGATAGTCTTGCATACTTTTTTGGTCAGCTGAAAGCAACTTATACTATATGTTGGAATTGCTTGAGCAATGGATTTCAGTAGCACTTCCCTTCCCGCACAAGCAAGGTTGCGCTCTGACCAGCCACCAATCTTGCTGCGAATACGGTCACTGATGTGGTTGAACGTACCGCTAGTAATTCTGCCAATGGCCGTGGGCAATCCCAAATATCGTTCGGAAAACGCCTCAACTATAATGCCAAGAGACTGTTTGAGGGTCGCTCGGAGGGGCTACTCTGTATTGCCACTAAAGAAGATGGAGCTCTTGTCTCGGTTCACAGCCTGGCCGGAACAAGCAGCGTATATATGAAGAATTTCATTGAGCCATTCTGCACTTTGGGTGTTAGCTTTGAGGAAAATAAGACTATCATCAGCAAATAATAGGTGACTAACCCAAGGTGCATGAACACTCACACGGATCCCCCTGTCGATGCGTGCCCCACCAAAGTTACTGAGCATTGAGGTGAGGCCTTGGGCGCATATGAGGAAGAGATATGGAGAGACTGGGCATCCCTGTCGAAGCCCTCTGGTTGGATTGAAGTACGGGAGCATCTCTCAATTAACCTTGATGGTAAATCTGACCGAAGTAACACATTTCATAATGAGACTAGAAAAACGATCACCGAAGCCCAATTTGGCCAGCATAGCTTCGAGGTAGTGCCATTCCACACGATCGTATGCTTTCAGCATATCAAGTTTGATGGCGCAGCTGAAATTCTTGCCCTTCTTCCTTCTCTTGATGGCGTGGATACACTCATAGGCCACTAGAACATTGTCCGTGATTAGGCGGCCTGGAACAAAAGCACTTTGTTCCTCTCCAATGACTTCATCGAGAATGAGCCGCACGCGGTTGGCCACTATCTTGACTGCAATAGAACAGGGCACAGCGCGATTGGTCTATATTGTGAGATTTTCTGAGGGTGATGGACTTTAGGAATCAGCGTTATTGCTATATCATTCAGTCCCAAAGGTAGTTCCCTACCGTTCAAAAAACTCAAGATAGCCATAGTGATATCTTCCCCCACGACATCCCAGTGTCGTTGGTAAAAACTCGCGGTGAAACCATCCACACCCGGCGCCTTGGAAGGCGCCATATCGAACAATGCTGTCTTCACCTTAGCTGCCGTGTACTCCTGCTCGAGTATATGATTCATATCATCAGTGACCCGTGGTTGGACGCATTGCAACAACTCCTCCATCGGGTTGTAGCCTTGTGATTGGTAAAGTGCATGATAAAAATGAGCGATCTCCTCCTTCACTTCACTTGGATCACTACTAACATGACCGTCGGCCAACTCCAATGAGGTAATGCGATTGATCCTCTTGCGCTGCCTAGCTTGTGCCTGGAAGTAGCTAGTGTTCCGGTCACCTGCATGGAGCCATAGCACTCGAGATCTCTGTTTGAGCCAAATCTCCTCTTGCCGAAGAGCCTCCTTGAGCTGTGAGGCAACAACCCTCTCCTCGTCATTTGGACCGCGCCCTACTGCAGCAGTCCGGAGACGCTCAAGTCTTTTCTGTAGTTTACGCACTCGGTGTTCCATATTCCCAAATTCTTTATGCCCCCATGATCCCAGCTCACGCTGAACCACAGAAAGGGCATCAACAATGCCTTGTAATCCTCCTTGACCTGCTCTTGATTGCCACATCTCCCTCACTTTCTCATCATAGTCGGCGTGTGATTGCCAAACATTTTCGTAGCGGAAAGACTGGGTCGCCCGGGACCAACCCATCGCAGCTGTAGCTCGACACTTGGCAAGCAGAAAGCAATGATCCGATTCTACACTGCTAATATGTTTGACAGTTGAGAACTCAAACATCTGAAGAAAATCGGCATTGGCAAAGGCCCGGTCTAGCCTTGCTTTCACATTCATATTCCCCTGCTGCCTATTATCCCATGTAAAAGGGACACCGCGCCATCCCAGATCCTGGAGTGCGCAATCCGAAATCGCCTCGCGAAAAGCACGCATTTGTGCCTCCGGTCTTTCATGTGTACTAAAATGCTCGTCCGCAAATAGGGTTTCATTGAAGTCACCCAAACATAACCATGCTCCATGCGGGACAGCAAAAAGAGTACGAAGAAACCGCCAGCTATGATGGCGATTCTCCAAACGTGGCTCTCCATAGAAGCCAGTAAAGCGCCAAATTTTATCATTCTGACTGACCTTGACATCAATATGGGATTTGCTGAAATTCTCCAAAGTAACTTCAACATCTTTTGACCAAAACAAACCGATACCTCCACTTAAGCCGTTGGGAGGCCCCAGTGAAGAAAGCAGCGGTCCGTACGTAGTACGTGCGCCACCGTTCCGTTCCGTTCCGTTGCGTGCGCCCTCGTGGACGGGACCCAGCAGAATCCCGAGGCGGGATACGCTGGCGTCACCACCAGAATCCCGAAGTGCGCCAAGCAAATCAACTCCTTTTCCTCCCTGCCGCCGCCGGCCGATGCGGCTGTCGGTCTCCGACGAGTCGCCCGTTTCTCCCGGCTCGAGTCGAGAAGAGATAGAAAGCCCGGCGTGGGAAACCATGCGCTTCACATTCGTGCTCGCTCGCCCAAGCAGTAAATAATTTCTCTCTCTCTCTCTCTGTCTACGGTGGTGGTAAAAAACAGGCGAGCAATTGGACGTGATCCGGTCAAGATCTCGTCCCACACGTCCATCTTTCTTTCTTTCTTTCGGCCCGGCTGGCTGCTGTCCTGCAGCCGGCGCCGGTGCGTGTCGGTCTCTTCTTTTCTCCCCTCACCTAGCCTGACAGACTGAGCGAGAGCAGACGCTGCGGGTGGGGATCACCGACTCCCTTTTTTCATTGCTTGCGGCCGGCCGGCGCCAAATGGACGGCGGCCGCCGGTCCAGTTCGAGCTGAAGCACAACGAATGAACGAAGGAACGTACGAAAGTGTCTTGGTGGCTGAAAAAATACGCTCCGAATAAAATGCCTGTCGGATAAACGAGACAGACTCGGCAGATCGCGCTAGTGTTGTCGCCGGCTTGTTCCTTCTTCAGCGAGCCTCTCTCTCTCTCTCTCTCTCTCTGTGTGTGTGTGTGTGTGTTGATACAAAACGGATGATTGTTCTTCTTCCTTGAACGCATTGTAAAAAGATGTGCTTGGACCGTCAACCAGCAGGGTCGGTCATCTCTAATCTAATCCCATCCTCCCTCCCTCTGCAAGCTGCATTCTCTGCCTATCCTGGGTGACGGGCCAAAGCCAAGGAAGCAATGGAAGATAGGCACGCACCAGCCTCCAACGGCGGAGCGCACTGAAATGAAACCAACCCGCAGACGTGATCGGCCGCGAAACCCAACCATGCCAGCAGCTATCGCGACCCGATGGATGGATCGGTGCGCCGAAAAGAATCGCAATCTTGACGATCATGACGGATCGACGGACAGACCCATCTTATCACTGCTCTGAAACGGAAACGGAAACGGAGGCGGAGGAGATGCTCTCTTCGTTTGACCGTCTCGACGTTGGGTCTTTTCGTTTCGTCTTCTATAGTATCTACGGTACGGCGAAAAATGCGCAATGGTAGGAGTGGTAGCTCTCATCCTTCAATCCCTGCACGCACATCTGCGCGCCATAATAAACTACTTTGGCCGCATGCGATACGATGCGTGATGCGTATTTTGACAGCAAGCACGCGGCCGCAGAGCAGGACAGCCCGTACGTACGCCATGTCCCCGTTTTTTTCTACCAAGTCTTTGTTCCAAACCAGCCAGGGTTGATGTGCTCCATAGATAGATCGCCACACGTCCTGAGATTCGCATAGTTGGACTATCCGGAAAAAAACTACTGGTACGACTACGTAGTTAAGTTACCGCGGCGACATAGATAGTGCGTACGCTGCTAGTCTGGTCAATACAGCGGTGGAATGGAACATCGTGCACAGGAGGGCCGGGACCGGATCGCCGGCTCCACCAGCTGAATCTCGTACGGCCGATACGAGAAAATATTGCGGGGTCGGCTCGGCTCTTCTCATCAGGCCATCTTCACCGCGTGACTCCAAACGAACGTTCGGTTTGACCGGATTTTGTCTCTTTGGAACGGCGATGGGTTCGTTCGTGTCCAGTCTTGTCCGTTGGATCGTGCGTGCGTTTACCGGGCAGCCGCACCCCAAATCACGTTCGCGTTAGACATGGTTTAAAAAAAATAAAAAAACGTAAATAAAATAACTAAAAATTTAAATAAGCGCAGTTTAATAAACATAAAACTTAGTTAGGGTCACCACGGTCACAAAACGGCCGAGTTTCACGTTCAATTTGACATAATTAAACATTAAAAAAATGGCCGCCGCCAGCGCGCTCCTGCCCGTGCCTGTCGATGCCGCCGCCATCGCCGTCTTCAGTACCCGCCGGCGTCGTCGTCGTCGCTGACGAGGTCCACGTAGGCCGGCGGCGTCCAGAGGTGGGCCGGCGGTGCCTGGTAGACGGGGGCAGGCTGGACGGCAGGAGGTGCCTGCACGACCTCCTCCCGTGGCGACGCCTTCCGCCCCAATGACCGCGGCGGAGTGGCGCACCAGTCCACGCCCTCGGCGGCGGCCATCTCCGGTGCAGTGCAGGCCCAGCCCCACCCCTGACCCAGCAGACCCGGGTGGAACGCAGCCATCGGCTCGTCCTCCATCGCCTTCTCCTCGGGGATGGCTACCTCACCGGCGGCGGAGCGGGCCATCATCTCCTCCAGGCCCTCCCACTGCCGCTCATCGTGCGTGTACATGGAGTCCTTCATGACACGCGCCATGAGACGGGCCTCCTCCTCCGTTGTCATGCGAGGAGGTGGTGGCGGAGATGGCGAAGGTGACGTCGAGGGCGTGGGCGTGAGACCGCGCACCAGCCTACGCCCGCGCTCCTAGGGAGCAAGCGCTGCGCGTTTCCGACGTGGCCGCCGCGGCCTAGACGCCGTGCCGGCGAAGAAAGAGGCACGCCGCACGTCGTGCTCGTCCCTGAGCCAGGTATCCTAGAGAGAGGAGTCCGGGGCGTACCTGTCGTCGTAGTACAGGTCGTCGGGGAGGAGGAGGCGGCGGCGCTCGATCTCTTGATAGCGTGCACGGCCAGTCGCCGGGACCGGCGGGATCGGCACACGGGCGGCGCTGAGGTGCCATCCGTTGAGGAGGTGGGCGTCGCTCCAGGGGAGCGGCGTCCTCGTCTCCCAATAACGGCGGCACACCGACGCGCGGACGTAGTGCCGGTCGCGCTAGCCGGCGGACGAGGGGGCGATGGAGAAAGCCGTCGGCGCGGGGGCCCGGCGTGGTGGTGATGCAGCCTCCTTCTTCACGGAGCCGGCGCGGCGCCCCGACGAGGAGCCGGCCTGGCGGTCATGCTTCCCCTTACGGTTCCAGAAGCCCATGGCGTCGAGGGTGGCCGGCCGGCGAGCTCGACAAGGGAAGGCTAGGGTTTAGCACGGTCGGGTTTCGAGGAGGCTGCTGGATGGAGTGGGGCAGTGTGGACGACAACCGGTCCACGGGTTTCCCATTTAAGAAGGACGACGACCTTCCACTGGGCCGATGACAGGTGGGGTCGGCCACCCGTGCGCATTGATGTTGACAGGCGGGAGGTAGGTGGCTGCCCCGCCACGCGGCCAGACGCGGTCGAGCGGCGCGTTTGTTCGGTGTCCGCGACAATCCAAACCCGACGCAAAGATGCGCTTGAAATGGGTCAGCCCGGACACAAAACCAGATGGGTCTGGGCCGTCGCACGCTGGGCCGCCTCGTTTGCCCGTTTTACTTTAAATAGACAGGACCGAACAGGATGGGGTGTCGCGGTAAAGTTGGCCTCATTCTTGGCACAATACGGTGTACCATGGTGCGCATGCACATGGGACAAGAAGAAAGGAGACTTGTCGGGTTCAGGCGTATCCTCAGCTGGATTCGTCTGTTGGACGGGTGTGCGTAGCCTAGCTCCAAGTCCAGCTAGGTGTTGGACTTTGGCGTTCATGGCCTAATCGTATATAAGAATTTGTTAATTAATAAGGGAGAGGTAATGGCAACTTCCCCTTCGGTTCCTCACGTCCAAATTCGGCATCCTCCGTGGACAGCGACCAGGCACTTCTCAAATCGTTACATCCACAGCCGCGTATCTCATATCTGGCACCCTACATCCATAATAAATCATGCAACGTGTAACCATACTTCGTAAATCATGAAACGAACATTCAAATTCAACAACAAACCGACATATAAACCAACAGTAAACAGACATAATTGACATAAACATCATCAAAAAGTTCACCACGGTTTAACCGTCCAACAAATTCTAACTAGATTAGTAGTAGGAACTAGATTAGAAACTGACAAAGGTCAAGCTTCACCACTTTTCCTCGCCGGCCCTTTACCCTTCCGACCGCCAGTGCTGTTGTAATGTAGAGATAGCCAACATTTTAGATTAATCATGACATATATCTCATATTATATATATTTTGTAATGTAGAAATAGATAATATTTTTGATAGTATTAGTAAAAAAACATTAAGTTTGGCTTTCATGAAAATCAATGAATGCCCACTATATTATTGGACGGAGGGAGTGTATGACGAGCGAGAATACGTAATCTCAAGAGGATCAAATCATTTCTATATGAGACATGCTCTCCACATTGCCGGATGTAGTTACATCGACGTGAGTTTTGTATGATGTAGGAAGAGTATGTACGCATAGTACATGAGGAGTGGTAACAGATATTTTTTACACACAGTTATCTATTATACAAGGAGTATATACGTGCAGTATATCGTAAGAAAATCTTGGTAGCTACACATCAATTTGGTGTTTTCCTCCAAGAAACCGGGAGTCTCCACAGCAAATCGCCTCATTGATCTCTCCTTTATCTCCTCCTCCTCCTCATGGCCCTCTCTCTGTGTGTGTGTGTACCGATGGACGATGGTGGTGGGTTTGAGGAGCATTATGTTCTTGTCTTCGGAACCGGGCGGACCAGCGGTATCCGGTTCCTTTCCCTTGCCTCCTATGCCATTTATCGGTGTTGTGGGGAGTGCGCCGCGGATCGGTGGCTCTGCTCTCTTCAAGATTCGTTCCTCGCGCCACGGCATGTCCTACCGAGGGATTGTCATTTTTACCGCCCAACAAAAGTATTCTATAGCTTCTGCTGATAAATCTACATCCCAACTGCAAAACATATTTATTTTTTACTTGCTGGCTTCTGAATTGATGTGTACATTTGTGATAAGGAAGTGAATTACAGTAACAATGTAGAACCATGTGAATTTTTGCTCTGAACTTCATGTAATGACATAGTATTTGTTCGTGCCTTTTAGATGTGTTCCTCTGTGGCTGCAGCTTCCTTTACATCCATGGTTGTACTCGGAGGAGATTCAAGAAGGTCTGGCATGTAAGAACTCACTTAATTAAGTTACACAAATTTGTATCGTGGGCAAGTGTTCAGTTGTTACTTGTGAGGAGAAGAGGTGCTCACGCACGCATGCACACAAAACAGTTGCACGCACGTGGGCGCGCGCACACACACACACAAGCAGGATTATCAGCATGACTTGATGTTTCTTCGTTCTTAGTTGTGTTTGTTTTCTTCTAAGATTTGCAAAATGTAGATATCGGAATTACTTTTGCCCTATTGAAAATAATGTACTTTGCTAAAAAAATGGATATCCAAATTAAGTAGTCCGATGTGATTAAAGAAAATGGATATTGAAAATACATCTATGGATGAAAGAGAGCAGGGTGGTCACTAAGGAGAAATTTAAACAAAATAATGGTATATATTTACTATATTATAAATGGGACGTTGGCCCTAAGTTATCATGGCCATTGTTTCCCGTCTCACACGTGAATGCATGCTTGCTTTCCTGTCAAATGTATTTTACAGTTGATTCAATTTATTTTGTACACAGAGCTATCGGCCCTTTATGATTCATGCGATTGTTGACAAGTTATAGAAATGTTCTACAGTTTTAAATCCTCTGTACCAATGCTTTTAGCTTTCCATATTATTTAATTATGGTTTTAGATTTATTCACTCACAGATCACTTGTAGAAATGTTCTTCAATTGGAGGAAGAGTGATGAGCCGACAAGAGAAGTTGTGAAAGTTGCTTGACATGCCTGAGGATCCCACAAAAATCGACAATGCAAAATCGCGGTTTTGCTAAAACAATTTTGCGGGAACATGAAGGGTCCGGCAGAACAAAGCCCCTATCTCACACTCGAAATTTAAAGACTTCTTACGCTACAACTACGAGGCGTCTACAGTGACTTCGTAAATCTCAAGATGATATGGCGGCTCAGTCTTTCAGAGGTGCTTATAGGATAGAGTCTGCGTGTGTGCGTTCATATGGGTGAGTGTATGTGCGTGTATATGAGCGCTTGTGTATGTACCGATGTTCAAAAAAAAGCATAGTTCATCATACATAGATCATCACATTCGAAACTAAACTAAATCGGCCGACTCTCACTCATCATCTATGCCATTGCGCGCTCTGCAGCGGGGAGCTCCTCAGCAGCGTCCCGACTGATGAAGCTATGTACCTAGGGTAGGGGCACGGACCCGTCCTAAAAAGCCCTACCCAAGGACATCCCTAGAATGAGTCACCTCTCAAACAACTGGAAGGCATCCCACTCGACGGGTTCAAGACACTCGACCAAAGAACAACCACTCGACCATGAAGCCAACCACTCGACTGCCAGAAGACCTAAAGTCACTCCGCAGGCAAACGGTCGGCTATTAAGTACTCCCTCCGTCCGGGAATAGTTGTCCACTGCTTAGTTCATTTACAATTTTGCAGAAAACCCCTTCTAGCTTCAAATCTCTTGCTAATCAGACCCCGCTGCTTCTTCCTCCTTTCTCCATCGCCGGTGCACACCGTGGTCGCCCGCGCCACCGTCGGCACCCACCATAAGGCCGAGCACGTGACGACGGCCAGGGCCTGCGCCACCGCTGTGAACCACCGCCGTCCCTGCCCAGCTGCGCCGCCCGAGGCGAGCTGTGTCGCCCGCACGGAGGCGAGCTGCGCCGCGCTGTCCACCTGCTCCTCCGTGGCGACCACCTCGACGGGCGGCGGCTCCACTGCTGAAGGGCACTGCTCAGCCGCCATCCTCTCCAGCCGTGATTCCTCCCGCCGCCTAGGGCTGCGCCGCGATCCCCTCCCGCCGCCCAGGGCCTGCGCCGGCGCCGCACAGGACCTGTGCGCGCCTGGGTCTCGAGTGCCTGGACCTGGAGCTCCAGGCGGGCCTGGAACTCAGGCTTCTCCTCAACCTCGAGCTTCTTCCGCTGCTCGTCTGCAAGTTGCTGCTCTTCCCCGACGGGCCTGCTCGTGCTGCCGCCCAGAGCTCCCCTGCTCGTTCTTCTGCCGGTGAGAAGAAGAACCTGAGCTCCAATTTCTGTACATTGCGCTTGTTCATTAATTTGAAACACAATTGATCATCTATTGCAAAAAAGTTAACTGAATGTGTTCAACTCCAATGTCAAAGAAGTTAACTGAATGTTCTTAGTCTGGATAAACATGTTCTTCAGTTAACTGGACAAGACTAAATCAAACTGAATGTTATAGATTGAAGAGAAAAAATTGGACAAGATTTAGTGAATTGGAGGTGAACAATAAGGGCATGCCTGCGCCTTCACCTGTACTTTGCGGCCGGCAACAGCCGGAGGATGAACCGTGTGTGAAATGTCAGGTTCAAAATAAACACCAAATGTTAATGTCAGGTTCATCTTACTCTAAATTGATGCATTCAGTGTGTAGATCATCCAATAGGGAAAAATCTTCTTGTTATTCAACACAAGCAAAGAGTACCAACAAATTCTCTGAATGAACATATCTAAACAATTCTCTGAATGAACATATCTCTGAATTATTCAGATTAAGTTAACTGAATTTCTTGCCTTAAGTTAACTGAATTTCTTGCCTTGACTCAAGCATCCCACTGGCTGTAATTTTTTTCCCATCATATGAACAATGGAAATGACCAATAGTTCAACATTTGCTTAAGATTATTTCCATCAAATGAATAGTGGAAATGCCCTTATGTAGCCATGCCAGGTTCTAGTTTTCTAGGACCTGTAGTTGCTTATGAACAAGGAGTACTTTTAATATCTACTTTTTCCTTTCTTGGTTTATTTGCTTTTTGTCTAGGATTCTCCTAAGTGGGTCTTTGATCAAGAATCCTGACATGATGGGTTTATTTGGATTTATTTGAATTTATTCTCATTGAATTTAATCTCCACAGTAGTTGTTCTCATTGAACATGTCTGAACTTCAGCAACCACATCACTCACTCAATCACCTGATCTTGGACTCACCCTTATTCTTCTTACAAGTTGATGTCAGACTTGACACATAAATAAAATTCGACATCAATGAAATATATGCAGTCAATGTACAGTCATTGGAGTAATTTTTGGCGTTGTACATTCAGTGAATATACAATCAACTGGAGTACATTCAGAGTAATTTTCAGTGTTGTACAATCCGTTCTCTAGGGAGTAATAATGCCAAATTAGTTAATTGATCGTGTACTAACAGCAATTCATTTTGAAGATTTACACTGAATCTTGTGTACTGTAGAATTGACAGTAACTGAATTTTCAACAGTGTCAAATCACTCAAGCAGTAACTGAATTTTCACTAATGTCAAATCACTAGTTTCAGAAATATTGGTGCTCACCTTCCATCTTGGCAGTACAAGAAAAACTGAGCAGCCAACTGTTGCCGCTTTGCATGCATTGCTGGCAACTCGAGTAGCTTTACCAAAAAATTAAGCATGGCATCTACAGGTGACAAACAAATGAGCAAGATCCAGTTAGATAACCACTGATAGAAGTATGTGAGTGCAAAAAAAAATTGACAACTGAAATTCAGTTAGATAACAACAGTCTGAATGGAGTACAACATTGATGTTATTTCAGGATTAATAAAGATGGAGCAGCAGCAATGTGAATGGAGTACTTGATGGACAACTGAAATTGACACAAAGCAAGATTCTCATATTTCATCTCACACAATCTATCCATCCATCCATCTCAGCCTTGTTTTGTTCAGTATAGGTTCAACCTCGAACGCCACCATGCAACTCTGTTATGTTTTCAGTAAAGATTGCTTTGTTTACCTCTGTTCTGTTTCCAGTAGACCAATTGAAGAAGATGAAGAAGAAAATTGCAAGAGATCAAAGGGAGCAGAAGGGGAAAAAGGAGACCTTTGAACTCTGGCGGGTTCCATGGGCCAGCGAGGCCACTGCCTTAATCCGCCGACCGCCGGAAGCAACACGGCAGAGGCGTGGGGCGGGGGAGCTCCGGCGGTGAGGGCAGGGCGGCGTCTGGCGGTGTGGACGAGGCGGCCTCCGGCGTGGAGAAGTCGAGCTCGAGCAACAAGGGAAATGGGGGATTTTTAGGGGTTGTGCAGGGGAGCGCGAAATGATGGTGCGGCGGCGCGGCGCGGTTGAGCTGCGGGGGAGCTGCGCGGCGGCGCGGTGTGGTGGAGCGGCGCGGCAGCGCGGCGCGGTTGCGCAGGGGAGCTGCGCGGCGCGGTGGCGCGGAGGAGCTGGGCGGCGTTAGAGCCGGCCGGTGTCGGAGGAAGATGGAGAGGGAGTGCGGGTTTGGTCGGGCAAATGTGAAGGATTTTTTTGTAAAAATCCCACGGGGACAACTATTCCCGGACGGAGGGAGTAGTCTTTATGGTTATTATGACGCTTTATTAGGGACGTTATCAGTAACGCCCCACCTTAAATGTACCTTAAACCCTGCATTACTGAGGGCAGGAGAGGGCCGGCGAACTCTATATAAGCCACCCCCTCCTCAGTATGAGGGGTTCGCACCCTTGTCATCTACACATGCATAATCCAATCGACCGCCTCCGGGCACCGAGACGTAGGGCTGTTACTTCCTTCGAGAAGGGCCTGAACTCGTAAACCTTGCGTGCTTACAACCTCCCAATAGCTAAGGTCTAGCCTCTTCATACACACCCCCCCTACCTCACTGTCAGACTTAGAACCACGACAGTTGGCGCCTACCGTGGGGCATTAGTCTTAGCGCCTAATTGGAGAAGTTGCGATTTTTCCGATCCATTTGATCATGGTTTTGCGGAGTTTTGACGGAGGGCCGCGAGATCCGTCTCGGCGCGCTCACCTTCATCGCCGTCGACTCCACCTGGCTCCCGTGTCGTCTCCCCGCCCTGTCTCCCACCAGCGCAAGCGCTCGGGTCGGTCGAGACTCCAGCGGTGGGTGAGGCACGCCGTGGCCCGCCAGTCGGCGGCCCCACAAGTCGCGGCAATCGAGCCCGACGAATCCCTCTGCGGCCTGTTCGATCTGTCGACTGGCTCCGCGGAGACCGCATCCGAGTGTGATAGCAACGACCCTTTGGCTGAGGTTCTGGCGGTCGAGGGGACACACAGTCCTCCCGGATTCCGTCGCGCTGACGGTGGTGCAGATAGAGGCGATCCGTCGCACCCCCATGACGACTACCTTCCCGAACCTCTTACGTCATTGCAGCGAGAGGAGCTTCGCCGCCGGAACATGGACGCGCTCCACACTCCTATTGTTGGAGAAACCCCCGAGGCCCGGGCCTTGGAGGACGCGCGCTTGGCTAATCTGGCCGAGCGCACTCAACTGGAAAATCTACAGCGAGCACTCGACGAGCAAGCGCGTCAGCGGGCTCCCGAGTCCAGTCGGCGACAGCAAGCTCCCGAATCCAGTCGACGCCAGCTCTTCCCGCCGCCGCAAGTATACCGAACTCCAGTTCAGAATTTGGCTGCCGCGGCCCGCATAGCAGAGTCAATCCAGCCCTCCCAGTCGGAGGCTGGCAGGGGCTTGTTGCAGATCAGAGCATTGCTCCGAGCGGCGGGAAATCAGAATTCCGCCGTCTCTCAGTCGCGGGACAGGATCCACAGTCGATCCGTTGCAACAGAAACAGTCCAGTCGGCTCACAGCCCGAGATCGCCCACGAGGCGTGAGGGACGTGGGGACCGGCACGATCAGTACAGGAGGAATGAGCAGTATGATCACCGACCCGACCGTGATGATCGACGTCGAGTGCCATCCCCTCCCCCGAGGAGTGGGTCATATGCACCTCGACATCGAGATGACAGGCGCCCCCGTAATGTTGGGTAGAGGATCCCAGTTGACCCCAGAGACCCAGGATTTGACGCGAGATCCATCCTTGTTCAAGGTTTGGTGGACAGGAACAGGGCTCATCGATAGGGCCACAACAGAGATACGCCCACCGGCAGCAGAGCACATGCTTCGGGGCCTGAATGTTTCAGTCGAGCCATTAGGGCCGCGGTGATCCCTCCCAACTTTAGGCTGGCGACTGGAGTCAACAAGTTCACCGGTGAATCCAAGCCCGACACATGGCTCGAAGATTACCGAGTGGCTGTGCAGATTGGCGGTGGCAATGATGAGGTGGCCATGAAGCATTTGCCTCTTATGTTGGAAGGCTCAGCCAGAGCGTGGCTGAATCAGTTGGCACCCAGCAGCATTTACACTTGGGAGGACCTCGCCCGAGTGTTTATCACAACCTTCGAAGGAACGTGCAAGCGCCCTGCGGGCCTTACAGAGTTGCGGTCTTGCGTGTAGAAGCCGAATGAAACACTGAGAGAATACATCCAGAGGTGGATCACACTGCACCACTCGGTCGAGAATGTGCCAGACCATCAAGCAGTTTGCGCTTTCAAAGAAGGCGTCAAATACAGAGAGTTGAATCTGAAGTTCGGTCGAACTGGAGAGATGTCCCTGAATCGGATGATGGAGATCGCCACCAAGTACGCTAACGGTGAAGACGAGGACCGACTTCGAAGTGGCAAACTCAAATCAGTCGCCCAAGAAACCGGAGGAAACTCCAGTCGGAAGCAGAAGCGAAAGGCCGAGCCAGCCGCCCCTGGGGAGGCCCTGGCTGTGGCCCAGGGAGACTTCAAGGGAAACCCAAGGGCACATGGAAGCCCAAGAAAGTTAAGGATCAGTATGGGAATGATGTTTTGGACCTGCCATGTCACATCCACACCAAGAAAGATGAAGAGGGTAATTTTATTTTCCCAAAGCATACCACTCGACAGTGCCGGCTCCTGATCCAGCAGTTTCAGGGCAAGCAGCCCAACGATAAGGAAAAGGAACTAGACAGAGTTGAGGACAAGGATGATAGTGACGATGGATACCCCCAAGTCAATTCCACCTTGATGATTTTTGCTGATGTCGAAAGCAAAAGTCGACTGAAAGTCATTAACCGTGAGGTGAACATGGTTGCTCCGGCAACACCTAGTTACCTCAAGTGGTCTCAGACTGCCATCACATTCAACCAGTCTGATCACCCGACGCACATTGCCACCCCAGGGAGGCAAGCTTTGGTGGTCGACCCAGTCGTCGAAGGCACTCGATTGACCAAAGTCCTGATGGATGGCGGCAGTGGTCTGAACATACTGTATGCTGAAACTTTGAAAGGAATGGACATTTCGATGTCCAGACTCAGCACCAGTAACATGAGCTTCCACAGAGTCATTCCTGGGAAGAAAGCCGAGTCACTCGGCCAGATTGCTCTCGATGTGGTTTTTGGTGATTCAAAGAATTACCGCAAGGAAAAGTTGACATTTGAGGTTGTGGACTTCCAGAGTGCTTATCACGCCATTTTGGGCAGGCCAGCTTACGCACGCTTCATGGCTCGACCATGTTACGTGTATCTTAAATTAAAGATGCCTGGCCCCAAAGGTGTGATCACCGTTACGGGCAATCGGAAGAAAGCAGAAGAGTGTTTTCAGAAGGGATCAAAGATCGCTGACGCTCAGATGGCAGTGGTCGAGCTGAAAGAGTACCAAAAGACTGCCGATCCGAGTGAATTGCTGCGAGCTAAGAAGCCTGCCTCCGAGTCATCTTTTCAGTCGGCTGGTGAAACAAAGACAGTCCACATTCACCCGACCGACCCCGACGCTGCTCCGACTCACATCTCGACAATGCTCGACTCCAAATAGGAAGAAGCGCTCATCCAGCTCCTCCGTGAGAACTGGGACATCTTCGCATGGAAACCCTCTGACATGCCTGGAGTTCCCAGGGGGCTGGCTGAGCACCGTCTGCGAGTCGACCCAAAGTTCAAGCCCGTGAAGGAACATCTTCGACGGTCCGCCGTCCAGAAGAAGCAAGCCATTGGCGAGGAGGTGGCTCGGCTCTTAGCAGCTGAGTTCATCCGAGAGATTTACCACTCCGAGTGGCTCACCAATGTCGTCATGGTACCCAAGAAGGACAAGTTACTCCGCATGTGCATCGATTTCAAACATATCAATCGGGCCTGCCCGAAAGATCATTTTCCTCTCCCTCGCATCGACCAAATAGTCGACTCAACTGCGGGATGCGAGAGATTGTCTTTTCTAGATGCCTATTCCGGGTACCATCAGATCCGTCTGTATGGGCCCGACGAAACCAAAACAGCTTTCATCACTCCATTCGGATGCTTCTGTTACGTCACCATGCCATTCGGCCTCAAGAACGCCGGAGCCACATTCATGAGAATGATCCAGAAGTGTTTACTCACTCAAATCAGTCGGAATGTGGAGGCATACATGGATGATATTGTGGTCAAGTCCCGGAAAGGTTCCGACCTGCGGGCTGACCTTGCCGAAACCTTTGCCAACCTCAGGAGGTACGACATCAAGCTCAATGCATCAAAGTGCACTTTTGGGGTTCCAGGTGGAAAGTTACTCGGTTTTCTCGTTTCCGAACGGGGAATCGACGCCAATCCTGAAAAAATTGGCACCATACTCCGGATGAAGCGTCCTGTACGCGTGCATGATGTCCAAAAGCTTACAGGCTGCTTGGCCGCCTTAAGTCGATTCATTTCTCGACTCGGTGAAAAGACGTTGCCTCTTTACCGACTGATGAAGAAGTCTGACAAGTTCGAGTGGACTCCAGAAGCTGATGCAGCTTTTGCAGAGCTCAAAGCTCTGCTCTCCACCGAGCCGGTGCTAGCTGCCCCAATCAGCAAAGAGCCTCTGCTGCTTTACATTGCAGCCACAGGACAAGTTGTCAGTACAGTACTTACGGTCAAGCGGGAAGAGGAAGGAAAGGCCTTCAAAGTTCAACGCCCAGTATATTATGTGTTTGAAGTTTTGACCCCTTCAAAACAAAGATACCCCCACTACCAGAAGCTTGTATACGGGATTTATATGACCACGAAGAAAGTTGCACATTACTTCTCTGACCTCTCCATTACAGTTGTCAGCGACGCCCCACTATCAGAGATCCTGCATAACTGGGACGCAACCGGTCGAGTGGCCAAGTGGGCGATTGAACTCCTTCCCTTAGATATCAAGTTTGAAGCAAAGAAGGCTATCAAGTCCCAAGCAATCGCGGATTTCATCGCCGAGTGGATTGAACAGCAACTTCCGACTCAAGTTCACTCGGAGCACTGGACCATGTTCTTCGATGGATTCCAAGATGCTGAATGGTTCGGGCACGGGAGTAGTCCTAGTGTCCCCCCGAGGAGATAAGCTCAGATATGTTCTCCATATTCACTTCGATTCCTTCAATAACGAAGCAGAGTATGAGGCACTTTTGTATGGGTTGCGCATGGCCATTTCACTCGGCGTCCGTCGCCTCATGGTCTATGGCGACTCAGATTTGGTGGTTAATCAAGTGATGAAGGAGTGGGACGTCAGGAGTCCGGCAATGACTGGGTATTGCAATGCAGTGCGAAAGCTAGAAAAGAAGTTCGAGGGGTTAGAGCTCCATCACATCCCCCGACTGAAAAATCAGGCAGCTGACGACTTGGCAAAGATAGGCTCCAAGAGAGAAGCCATTCCCAGCAACGTGTTCTTGGAACACATTCACTCACCGTCAGTCCAAGAGGATCCTTTCACAGAAGAAGCCCCGCAGCCGAAAAGTGCCACAGATCCGACTGAAGTTAAAGTGCATGCAGTGGTCGACCTAATCATGGAAGTCTTGGCAATCACCCCTGACTGGACAATACCGTACATCGCATATATCCTAAGGAAAGAACTCCCGGAAGACGAGGAGGAGGCTCGACAGATCGTCCGCCGATCCAAGGCCTTCACAGTCATAAGGGGACAACTGTATAGAGAAAGCGCGACTGGAATCGGTCAGAAATGCATAACACCAGAAGAGGGTCAGATAATCCTTAATGATATCCACTCGGGGACCTGTGGTCACCATGCGTCCTCTCGGACTATTGTGGCTAAAGCATACCGAGCTGGATTTTACTGACCAAGAGCAAATGAGATGGCAAAAGAGATAGTCGACAAGTGTGAAGGGTGCCAGTTCTATTCCAACATGTCGCACAAGCCTGCATCAGCCCTGAAGACCATTCCACTCCTCTGGCCCTTTGCCGTCTGGGGATTGGACATGGTTGGTCCGCTAAGAATGGGCAGGAGTGGATTCACTCATGTGCTTGTGGCAGTCGACAAATTTACCAAGTGGATCGAAGCTAAGCCCATCAAGAACCTCGATGCTTGCACTGCTATCAGTTTCGTCAGAGGGTTAACATTCAGATATGGAGTCCCGCATAGCATCATCACTGATAACGGGTCAAACTTTGATTCGGACAAGTTCAGAGCTTTTTGCGCCTCTCAAGGCACACGAGTCGACTACGCATCGGTCGCCCATCCCCAGTCGAATGGACAGCCTGAGAGAGCGAATGGTCTGATTCTCAAAGGGCTAAAGCCTCGATTGATGCGCGATCTCAAGCATGCGGCAGGCGCTTGGGTCGATGAGCTTCCGTCAGTTCTGTGGGGATTAAGGACCACCCCTAACCGGTCGATTGGAAGAACTCCATTCTTTCTGGTTTATGGAGCCGAAGCAGTCCTGCCGAGCGATCTTCTTCATAATGCACCCCGAGTTGAACTTTACACCGAAGATGAAGCAGAACATGCCCGGCAAGACGCAGTCGACCTCTTAGAAGAAGAAAGGGAGATGGCCATGATCAGATCGACCATTTGTCAACAAGACTTGCGCCGTTTTCACGCCCGGAATGTGAAAAGTCGAGCCTTCCAAGAAGGAGATCTGGTCCTCCGAGTGGATCAACAGAAGCCACACAAACTTGCTCCTACTTGGGAAGGCCCCTTCATAGTCACCAGAGTCCTCCACAATGGAGGATACCACCTCTACAATGTCGATCGCCAGATCGACGAGCCACAAGCTTGGAACGCGGAACTGCTCCGCCCCTTTTACACCTGAGTTCTCCCTTAGATGAGATGTAATAAGAAAAAATAATTTCTACAGTTCATTTTTATCAAAGACAAGAGTGTTCCAATAATGGCTGTCACTTTGTTTGCATACAAAACCCCCCAGTGGGTGACTTGGCTGCGAATCCGTTTCACCTAAGTTTGAAAAAATCCTACCGAGTGGAGAGCAAACCTCCCACTCGGGGGCTTAGCTGCAGTCCAGTACTCGCCTAAGTTCTCCCACTCGGAAACTTAGCTGCAGTCAAGCACTCGCCTAAGTTTGCAAAAATCCTACCGAGTGGAGAGCAATCCTCCCACTCGGGGGCTTAGCCGCAGTCCAGTACTCGCCTAAGTTCTCCCACTCGGAAACTTAGCTGCAGTCAAGCACTCGCCTAAGTTTGAAAAAATCCTACCGAGTGGAGAGCAATCCTCCCACTCGGGGGCTTAGCTGCAGTCCAGTACTCGCCTAAGTTCTTCCACTCGGAAACTTAGCTGCAGTCAAGCACTCGCCTAAGTTTCAAAAAATCCTACCGAGTGGAGAGCAATCCTCCCACTCGGGGGCTTAGCTGCAGTCCAGTACTCGCCTAAGTTCTCCCACTCGGAAACTTAGCTGTAGTCAAGCACTCGCCTAAGTTTGAAAAAAATCCTACCGAGTGGAGAGCAATCCTCCCACTCGGGGGCTTAGCTGCAGTCCAGTACTCGCCTAAGTTCTCCCACTCGAAAACTTAGCTGCAGTCAAGCACTCGCCTAAGTTTGAAAAAATCCTACCGAGTGGAGAGCAATCCTCCCACTGGGGGGCTTAGCTGCAGTCCAGTACTCGCCTAAGTTCTCCCACTCGGAAACTTAGCTGCAGTCAAGCACTCGCCTAAGTTTGAAAAAATCCTACCGAGTGGAGAGCAAACCTCCCACTCGGGGGCTTAACTGCAGTCCAGTACTCGCCTAAGTTCTCCCACTCGGAAGCTTAGCTGCGGTCGAGCACTCGCCTAAGTTTGAAAAAACCCTACCGAGTGGAGAGCAAACCTCGCACTCAGGGACTTAGCTACAGTCCAGCACTCGTTTAAATACAAGACCAAAGTCCCACACGACAGATCAAAACCACGAAGATATTCAACAAGAAATCAAGTTCGGATAAAGCCTAAAAGGCCCCAGACCTCAAATCAAAGTACTCGAGCCCTCGACTCGGCAGAGTTTAAACGGTTCCAAATCCACTCGGCATTCCGAGGCAAATTTAAGGAGAAGCATAAAAGTTTTTCATTCCTCAGGTGGAGGACTGGCAGGGGCGACGAACTCATCCAGGTCGATTCCGTCCGCAATACGGGTGGTAGCAGCAATAAAGGTCTCCATGAAGTCTTGAAAGCTGTGCCTCTTGGTATTGGCGACTTGGATGGCGGCCAGCTTTTCTTCTCGCGCCTCCTTGCAATGTGTTGGGGAACGCAGTAATTTCAAAAATTTTCCTACGCACACGCAAGATCATGGTGATGCACAGCAACGAGAGGGGAGAGTGTTGTCTACGTACCAACGCAGACCGACTGCGGAAGCGATCACACAACATAGAGGAAGTAGTCGTACGTCTTCTTCCCGATCCGACCGATCCAAGCACCGTTACTCCGGCACCTCCGAGTTCTTAGCACACGTTCAGCTCGATGACGTTCCTCGTGCTCCGATCCAGCAAAGCGTCGAGGAAGAGTTCCGTCAGCACGACGGCGTGATGACGATCTTGATGTACTACCGACGCAGGGCTTTGCCTAAGCACTACAACGGTACGATCGAGGTGGAATTTGGTGGCAGGGGGCACCGCACACGGCTAAGGAACGATCTCAAGGATCAAGTTGTGTCTTGGGGTGCCCCCTGCCCCCGTATATAAAGGTTGGAGGAGGGGGAGCCGGCCGGCCAGGGAGAGGAGGCGCAGGGGAGTCCTACTCCCACCGGGAGTAGGACTCCTCCCCCCAATCCTAATCCTATTAGGACTCCCGGGGGGAAAAGGAGAGAGAAGGGGGGCCGGCCCCTATCCTAGTCCTACTAGGACTTTGGGAAGGGGGGCGCCGGCCAGCTTGTGGGCTTTCCCTTTTTCTCCTTTTCCACTAAGGCCCAATAGGCCCATTAGTCTCCCGGGGGGTTCCGGTAACCCTCCCGGTATTCCGGTAAAATCCCGATTTCACCCGGAACACTTCCGATGTCCAAACATAGGCTTCCAATATATCAATCTTCACGTCTCGACCATTTCGAGACTCCTCGTCATGTCCGTGATCTCATCCGGGACTCCGAACAACCTTCGGTACATCAAAATGCATAAACTCATAATAACTGTCATCGTAACGTTAAGCGTGCGGACCCTACGGTTCGAGAACAATGTAGACATGACCGAGACACGTCTCCGGTCAATAACCAATAGCGGGACCTGGATGCCCATATTGGCTCCTACATATTCTACGAAGATCTTTATCGGTCAGACCGCATAACAACATACGTTGTTCCCTTTGTCATCGGTATGTTACTTGCCCGAGATTCGATCGTCGGTATCCAATACCTAGTTCAATCTCGTCACCGGCAAGTCTCTTTACTCGTTCCGTAATACATCATCTCACAACTAACATATTAGTTGCAGTGCTTGCAAGGCTTATGTGATGTGCATTACCGAGAGGGCCCAGAGATACCTCTCCGTCAATCGGAGTGACAAACCCTAATCTCGAAATACGCCAACCCAACATCTACCATTGGAGACACCTGTAGTACTCCTTTATAATCACCCAGTTACGTTGTGACGTTTGGTAGTACCCAAAGTGTTCCTCCGGTAAACGGGAGTTGCATAATCTCATAGTTATAGGAACATGTATAAGTCATGAAGAAAACAATAGCAACATACTAAACGATCGGGTGCTATGCTAATGGAATGGGTCATGTCAATCAGATCATTCTACTAATGATGTGACCTCGTTAATCAAATAACAACTCCTTGTTCATGGTTAGGAAACATAACCATCTTTGATTAACGAGCTAGTCAAGTAGAGGCATACTAGTGACACTCTGTTGGTCTATGTATTCACACATGTATTATGTTTCCGGTTAATACAATTCTAGCATGAATAATAAACATTTATCATGATGTAAGGAAATAAATAATAACTTTATTATTGCCTCTAGGGCATATTTCCTTCACAATGGACGCGGACTAAAGATAGAGCCACATCAGCGCCGCACTGAGCAGAAGACTTCTTCCACTCCTGCACTCGGTCAGGGATTCTGTCAAGACGAGTCATCAGAGACTCGAGATCGTTCTGGAGCGTAGACTCTGGCCAAAGTGTCGGGTCGATCCGCGACATGGCAACCTTCAGCCGAGCCAAGTAATCCACGGCGCCATCGATACGAGATTCCAGTCGGAGCAGATTCATGGCAGCGTCATCATTCACCGAAGAATTGATTGGGTCCAAACCCGTTTCAATCCGCCCAGTCTCCTCTTCAAAGTTCTGGCAAAACTCTGCATACACGACCCAAGGATAAGTCAATTCTCACAAACTGAGTCGACACAAAAAAGAACAAGTCAGAATTGAATGTGCACCTTCGAGCTTGGTGTACAACTTCTTGGCGAGGCTCCTCAAGTAGCTCTCCAGGTCATCCCTCCTGCGAGCGATGCCTTCCATCTGCTCGCTCAAGGAGAGGTGCTCCTTCTTCCAACGCGAGCACTCCCTGTTGGCTTCATTCAGAGCGGTCTTCAGCCTAGTATTCTCATCTTCTATTTTGCTGACCAAAGCCAGCTTCTGTGCAGCCAAAGAAATCTTGTCGTCAGCCTCCTTGTGGGCAGCAGCCAAGTCCCGATCCTTCTTCGCCAAGGCCTCGGTCAGTTCTCCTGCAAAAGAAACGATGATTGGTTCAGAAACAGCAGAAGGGTACTCAAACCTAAAAACAAAACCAGTCGACAAAGTCGTCTTACCAGCAACGCCATCTCTGACCTTCTGCAGCTCTGTTCTGGCCAGCTCCAGATCGAGGTTCAGCTGAATCCGCTGCTTCTCCAACTCAGTATAGCGAGACGCAAGTTCACAGGATTTCTGCAAAAGGAAAAATCAGTGGACAGACATCCAAGATAAGTTGCTTCCGAGTAACTGAGGAAAAAAGGTGACGTTTCTAAGACTACAGCCGAATCAAAAACATTCGACAGTAGTCTCGGGGACTACACCCAGTGGGTGCACTCAGCGTGCCCCCACTGGTTTAAAAAAAAAGCGAAAAGTCGACTGTCCGCAGTCGACCGGATACAGATCCATTCGACATGGCCTGACCAGACCAAGAAAAGGAATACAGATACAGAAACACAATGTAAAGACTACAGTCGACTGCCAGCAGTCCACCGTAGTCTCGGGGACTACACCCAGTGGGTGCACTCAGCGTGCCCCCACTAGTCCAGGAAGGGGTAAACACACCCAGCGAGTGTACAGATACAAAGATCTTCAAAAAAAGGAGGGGAAAGACTCTTCGAACGACCAAGGGTCAAGTCGACTGACCTGGACGTTGCTCTGAAGCGCCGAGCTTGCGTCATAGGCTGCCTGGCTGGCCTCCCGAGCCTTCTTCACCTGCTCCATCATGACCCCCGCCTGGCATATAGCCTCCTTCGCAGCAGCCACTTCGTCCTCAAGGACGGGGTATGCGACAAAAAGCGAAGTTGGATCTACAGTCGACGCCGAAGGCTGCGCACTCGACAAAGGATTGGCAAAGGTCACAGAAGCCCGAGGGGCATCGCCACCATCCCGAGCCATGGTCTCAGGCGCCGGAGTAGGCTGGGGAGTCCTGTCAGCCGACGACCTCTTGGTCCTCCTCATCCTCAGCGGTTCGTTGTCGTCGTCATCCGGGAGGTCGATAACATGAGGAGGGGCTGCAAGGGAAACTTTCAATCGACCAAAATCGCAAGAAATGACCAGTCGACTCAAAAACAGTACGTCAGTAATCGTACCAAGGTTGGAGGTAACAGCGTCCCCCATCTCTTGGTCGTCGTCCTTCGCAGAGACCTCAGAGGTAGCAGCACTGCAAATTTCGAAAAGTCAGTCAGTTGGCTCAATGAATCGACCAAGGATCCGTCCACGGTCGACGAAGGAAAACAAGATTTATTACCCGGAAATGATAGGGACGGCTATCTTCATCTTAGGCAGAGCCTTGGACAGCGTCGTGCGTGGTTGCTTGGAGACCTTCCCAGTCGGTGTTGGAGAAGAAGTCCGAGGGCGTTTTGACGATGGCCCGACAGAGGCAGTCGCTTTGCCACGTTCCTGCGCCGGGTCGTGTGCGAGCTTGGATCGCCTCTCCGGGCGGGGGGGGGGGGGGTTCGACCTCCTCCTCCTCCTCTTCGCTGGAGAAGACGTCATCGCCTCCCTCTCCTTCACCATCAGACTCCCACTCGCCTTGGTCGTCCCCGCTCTCGCCTCCGCTCCCTTCCCCTTCCTCAGTCGACCCCTGTGCCCCGTTGGGCGTCGAGTACATCTCAGTGGTCGCGTGGAAAGCAGCAGACAAAACAAAAGTCAATCGACCTACTCAAAAGAAGACCAATGCAGAAAACTAAGATTTCAGTCGGGAGCATAAAGACACACCTGGTCGACCTCATACGAACTGTCGAGTGGAATGACCCTCCTGGCTCCTCGGGGGTTGTCCTTGTTCCCCGTGATGCTTGACAGCCACCCCTCCAACATCTCGTCGGTGACCTCCTCCGGGTGGATCCGAGTGGTGTCTTCGAGGCCAGAGTACAGCCACATCGGGTGGTCACGAGCCTGGAGCGGTTGGATTCGCCTCTTGAGGAAGACTTCCAGCAGATCCATTCCCGTCACACCCGCGCGGACAAGTTCAACCACTCGACCCGCCAGTACCTTGACCTGGGCTTTTTCTTCCGGCGTCACCTTCATAGAAGCAGGCTTTTCGGCTCGGTCGAGAGAGAAAGGTGGGAGACCAGTCGACTGCCCTAGAGTCGCCTGGTCCTGGCAGTAGAACCAAGTCGCCTGCCAACCTCAGACCGACTCCGGGAAAGTGATGGATGGGAAACAGCTCTTCCCCCTCGTCTGGATCGCCAGGCCCCCACACAACTGGATCACTTGCGTCTTCTCATCACTCGACTTGGCCTTCTTGACGACAAGTGAAAATGTGCTTGAAAAGCCCCCAGTGTGGGCGGCAACCCAGAAACGCCTCACACATAGAAATGAAAGCGGCGAGGTAGACAATGGAGTTTGGGGTAAAGTGATGGAGCTGTGCTCCAAAGAAGTTCAAGAAGTTGCGGAAGAAAGAATGGGGCGGCAGAGAAAACCCTCGGTCGATGTGAGTGGCCAGAAGCACGCACTCACCGTCGCAAGGTTGGGGTTCGATCTCCCCCCTCGTAAGACGCGCGGCTTTGTGGGGAATGGCTCCCCCCTCAACCATGTCATCGAGATCCTCCTGCCGGAGCACCGATGGCATCCAGTTGCCCTGGATCCAACCTTTGGGCAGGGCCGTCCAGGAGGAAGATCCGCCGCGCGCAGACTTCTTCCCCTTCCCCGCCGTCGCCGCCTTCTTCGCGCGCTCCAGAGCGGTCGTCTTGCCCTTCACCATCGTCGCCGGCGAGATCTCGAGCTGGTTTGCGGTGGTTGGGCGAGAGCGAAGGCAGCGGAAGGGGTTACGAAGAAAGAGAGGAAGAAGGAGAAGAGAAGAGCACGCGCACTGTTGGGGGACTCCGAGCCAGCAACTTATAAGGGGCCGCTTCCGAGTGGCTGACCAGTAGGCCCAGGCTATCCAGTCAAATCCCGCGGCAGGCGCGCGCGCAGTACGTGGTGAAAAAGGCGACGCGGAGATCGAGGAGCCTTCGTATTGTCACTTCCGATTACTGCGGCCGCCCTCGTTTCGCGCGCTTCCCAAAAAATCCGAATCCCGTGATATCCGCTGGTTGCAGAACAACTTGTCAAAACAGAAAACCCCGCGCGCACCGGCGCTCGGTACATCACAGGTAAAGAAATCCACTCGACGAAAGGCCGGGAATGGATCAAGGCGACTGAAAGAGGTTGATGACATCATCCATGACGGTCGACCCAGAACGAGGCACTCATATAACCCGAAGAATCAGTCGGAAAGGTCACCAACCCTTTTCTCACTCTAGCCTCGACCCATTCGGGGGCTAATGATGAAGCTATGTACCTAGGGTAGGGGCACGGACCCGTCCTAAAAAGCCCTACCCAAGGACATCCCTAGAATGAGTCACCTCTCAAACAACTGGAAGGCATCCCACTCGACGGGTTCAAGACACTCGACCAAAGAACAACCACTCAACCATGAAGCCAACCACTCGACTGCTAGAAGACCTAAAGTCACTCCGCAGGCAAACGGTCGGCTATTAAGTAGTCTTTATGGTTATTATGACGCTTTATTAGGGACGTTATCAGTAACGCCCCACCTTAAATGTACCTTAAACCCTGCATTACTGAGGGCAGGAGAGGGCCGGCGAACTCTATATAAGCCACCCCCCTCCTCAGTATGAGGGGTTCGCACCCTTGTCATCTACACACGCATAATCCAATCGACCGCCTCCGGGCACCGAGACGTAGGGCTGTTAGTTCCTCCGAGAAGGGCCTGAACTCGTAAACCTTGCGTGCTTACAACTTCCCAATAGCTAAGGTCTAGCCTCTTCATACACACCCCCCTTACCTCACTGTCAGACTTAGAACCACGACACCGACACTGCTTGATGTGCGGGAAAAGATTGTTGTGGGGCTCGTTGAAGCAGGCCCATACGCCCCGCCTGCCGCCATGGGAGAGACGACCGCGGTCACGCACCTGCTTGGACCGCCATGGCTTGACGGCAAGCCGGTTGGAGCTGCCGGCTTCCACATCGCGCTGGGTGAGCTTGCGCACACGGCCGCCACGCCCGTGAGCAGCATCGACCATGGGGGAGGAAAACGACGAAAATGGGGAGGGATTTGATGCTCGAGGCCGGGATGGCTAGCTGCGGGGCAGGTGAAATTGCGGCGGAGGGATATTGTTTGGAACCTAAATCCTGGCCAGACTCGTAGATATAGCTTCTTAGGGACGGTTTTGCTGGCCACCTCCAATTTTTTTGTAGGCCGGCCTAAATTTTGCGGATCTATTTAGGCTGCAAAAACACATGTTCCTGCAAAATGGTTGAAGTTTTACGAGCTGGCGAGCTTTTATGGGATTTGCTAGAGATGCTAATCTGTCTTACAGGTAGAGATGCTCTTATGATATATATTAGACATAATTTATGCTGAACTACTAGAATATGTTTATCCCGTTCCAACGCACCTACAATCAACTATCCTTTAAAAAAGAGGAAGTGAATTGAAGTGCCAACCGTACCATCCAAATGGCATGCAGGAAAAAACACTGTGTACGATTTCGTTTCTATGAACTATATTTTTGAGGGAAACGTTTCTATGAATTTCTTGAAAATTTCTAGTTCTAATTGTAATTGGGGCTACGACCTTCGTCCTTGATCAGGATCTGTTCTATAGGCTGGTACCGTTGGGTAATTGGGGCTGTTTAGATCTTAAAACAACAGAGAAATGGATGGAGAGATAGTAACTTTTCTTCTTCCCGGTTGGACGCGAAGGAAGGAAGGATAGAAAAAGGCCCGGCGTGGAAATCCACGCACTCCACGCCCCTGTACACGCCAGTAAATAAAAACGAAGAAATACTCTGTATTTTGTGCCTCCCGTTCTCTCTGTCTCTGCGTGTGGGGCCGGGGGAGCCAGACGAAGCCGAGGGGCAACGGGGCGGTAAAAAGGAGGCGACCGAGCAATTCCACGTGGTCCGGTAAAGATCCCATCTCCTTGGCTTTCGGGTACGTATTTGGATGCGTATCTTCTTCCACATGTCTTCCTTTTCTTTTCTTCCCTCTACGATCATCGCCGCGCTTTTCCTCTCTTGCAGTTGTTGATCTGTTTGTGTTCAATGGACCTCTCTATTTCGATCGACCGATTATTGGCCATCGGTGAAAGCATTGCAAAAGATGCGTCCGTACGGCGGGGCCGGCCGTCTCTGATCTGCCGGTGCATGCATTGTGTTCGGCGTACGTGCGTGCGTATCTCGGGCCAATCCTTATCCTTGACTTGATTTGACGGAACAAAGGAAGACATGCTTACGCAGATGGAACAAGATATACGCCCACATGCACGCATCAAAATCCACTCCACACCAACGGCCGGGCCTCCTACACCGAACGAGATCACGAGACGTGACCGCCCATGCATGCCGTGCATCAACCATGCCGATCGACCTGCCGCGATCCGATCCGATGGACGGAATGATGGATGGATGCGCCGAAGAGAATCGCGATCTTCACCATCGATCTTGACGGGTCGACGGGTCTTATCTCGACATGAAACGGAAAATGAGATGACACTCTCTTTGGTTGCCGATCTGGACGAGACTTGCCAACTCCCTTCTCAAGTTTTCATCTGTGCTCCCGCATATGTGGCTTAATTTAATTGAAAAAAATAAGACCTGGCTCCACCTCCTGAAAATCAGAGGGGGAGATAATTAGATTAAAAAAGAAAAAGAAAAAAAAACAGTCGTAGGATGAAGTGGAAGCACGGATGGGAGCATAAAGAAGGAGCAGGCAGCCGGATCCGATGTGAACGGTGCCATTGTCTCGTCTTTCTCCGCTAATAATGCATGCATGCTAGGAGTAGCTCCCAGCCTTCCTCAATTCCTGCACGTCTGCGCGCCACGATAAAACTTTGGCCGCATGTGGTGTGATGCGTGCATGCGTATTTTGATGCCATGTCCCCGTTTCTTCTAGCAAGTCTTCCCTCCAAACCACCCACGGTTGATCTGCTCGACACACACGCCACACAAGTTCACCGCCACGTCAAGAAATTCGCCCTAGTTTATCCGGAGAAACTACTGCGGTGAGCTGATCAGCTGAATTCGATTGTTGGACAGGCGTTGTTGGCCTGACCTAAAAATTACTGTAGCGGAGAAAGCATGTCAACCTCCCTTTATTCCCTCGACTTTGTTCACATCGTGAGAATGTTCTTTGGAATTTCCCTCAAAAAAAGAGAGAATGTCCCCGCAAATACTTTCGAAAATTTTTGACATATGAAAATTCCCATTAGTTTTATTATTAGGGCGCACTCTTAATTTCAAATAAAACAATAGCTTCATAACAGAAAAATAATTTCTAAAGAGTCTAATTCTCTGCCGCACGGTCACGACTTCCCGTAACTTGGCGAAAAACCATAACCGTCACATGGCTCTCATTCGCAAGTTAAATCCGTTGGTTGCCTTGTTAGGAGGAGGTCTTGATCTTGAGGAGCATGTCGATGAGCTTCTTGGCGGTGACACTGTCGTCCACCGCCAAGACATGGAACCCGGACACGGCGTTGATCACCATCATGCTGCATGGGCGGAGGAAGAACGAAGAGCCAAGCCAATCCATGGAGCCCCTCTGAAACTTTCTTTCTCTCCTAGTGCTCAGGTATAGTGCGGGAAGGAGATATATCTCTTATCTCGTTGGTCTCTCAGTCGCCGCCGTAGCCAGGGAAAGGATTGGACAGAGATATAGGGGGGTGTTTTGGTGGCTAATGCAGCATCTCGGGCTGGGAGTGAGGGCTACGGGGATGATACTGGCGATCGGAGCCACTGCCGCGGCTCTCCAGCCTCCTTCCTAAACATTTTGGTGTTGCAATGGTCTACAAGCGAGGGCTATCTTTTCTGAAATGTATGAGGGCTATCATTTATGAAAACATGCATGTTGTGTTCACCGTTGTTGCAACTGAAACTATGTTTTGTGAAACATTTGTGTTGTGCAAAAACTATATGCAGCAAGGATGGGAAAAATGATTTGAGGTGTTTTACAACAAGGCTTCGTTGCGGTGGAATGAGCGCAACACCAGCCTTGTTGCAAAGGATGGCGCATCAAACACAGTGAGGTGGTTGATCTTTCCAGAAATATCATTTTGTACTAGATAATTGACAATTAATATATATCGAAGGGAATAATTTTTTTCATAGGCCGGCGATGAAAAGGAGCCGAAGCCGTGCACCGGAGGCCACCAAGGAAGAAAGTGAGCCGTACGTATGTGGCCGTTCCGTTGCGTGCGCCCTCGTGGACGGGTCCCATCAGAATCCCGAGACGGGATACGCTGACGTCACCCTGTTATGTCTATCTGGGTTGAGTCGGAAACATTTGATCCGGTTGGAGGCCAAGGAAGGTTCGGCGTGGACACCCATGCGCTCCACACTCGTGTAGGCTTGCCCAACCAGTATACACACAGTAAATAAAGAGTATCAACGGTGGTGGTAAAAAGGAGGCGAACGAGCAATACGACAACGCTGTCTAGTGTGGATTGTATGGAGTGTTGTGATGCAGCTGTTAGTGCTGTTTTTTTTCTTTGATCTTCGGATTTTCTGGTCCTAGAACCTTCACCGTCTTGTTGTTTTCCGCTCCTCTCTGCTATTATCAATGAATGCCAGCGACGCTGGATCTTTTGAAAAAAAAAAGCAATACGACGACGTGATCGGGTCAAGATCTCATCGGCACGGTACTGTGGCGCGCGCGACCCACATGTCTTTCTTTTCTTTCGGCCCTGCTGCTGCAGCCGGTCTCTCTCTTCTTTTCTCCCTCCCCTACGGCCCTACATCCTCTGCTATGCTACGATAGGAGGCCTGCCAGGCAGTCGAGCGAGACCACACGCGGCCTACCAGTGGGGATCATGGCCGCCTTTTTTCTTTCTTATCGTTCGTTGGTGACCTGTTCCTTGTTCAATTGACCTCTCTCCTTTTTCGATAGAATAGACGGATGATTCTTCTTCCCTGAACTGAACGCATTGCAAAATCTGCCGGTGCATGCAGTCTCTTCTACCGGAGTAGTACTGTATCTTGGGACATCTCTGATTTGACTTGACGGACCAAGGCCAAGCAAGCAAAAGGAAGCCATGCTTACGCAGATGGAAGAAGATGCGCATGCACGCATCGAATCAAATCTCCACGACGAACGAACGAACGAAGCAGCCTCGAACGGCGGACCGCATCGAAACCTCTACCAACCCGCAGCGAACAAGATCACGCACGCAACGAGTGCACTGCACGCGATACAAAACCATGCGGACCGATCCGGCCGGCAGCTATCGCGATCCGATGGATGGATCGATTCGCCGGATATAATCGCCATCTTCCACACATCTTATATCTGCTCTGAAACGGAAACGGAGGAGATCCTGACGGGTCTTTTCTCTGTCAGTTGGTAGGAGCGTCCTTGAATTTCTGCAGATCTGCGTGCCCTAATAAAACAAGTTTGGCCGCATGCATGTGGTGTGATGCGTGATGCGTATTTCGACGACAAACGCACGGACGGGCGCATGAGGATCTTCAAGATCCACGCAGCGCAGCGCATGGAAGGGAAGGCAGGACCGCGTACGGATGTCCCCGTTCCCTTCCATTGCAAACGAGCAGTCCAGCGCACTACGGTGAAAAGGTAAAGTACACCATCATGTAGGTAGATTGGATAAAAACAGAGCGTGGTGACATATCTTGGGATTCCTGCATGTCCTGAGTTGGATCCGGTTATTGGACTTGGGTGACCTATGGGGCATTCATCGCCTAACGTAAAAATCACTACTCCTCTCCATCCCAAAATAAGTTTCGGACGGTGGGAGTATTACCGCAGAAGGATTGACCTTTTGTTTTTTGAAAATGAGAAAGAATGTCAGCTTTCCCTCTGTCCGTAGCGTCTCTTTGAAAGTTTAGCTTCTCACTGGACTTAGAGACATTTCTGGGCATCACAAACATTTTATTGAAGCTTTTGACACATTGAAAGTCTAGTTTTTCTTGTATTCGGGAGCATCGTTAATTTTTATGAAATTACACAGATAAAGCAAATAATATGTTTAAGATATTCCAATTCTTTCCCGCATCGCCCACATGGTGAGAAAAAATAATAATTGCCACAATGGATTTTAACATAACTTTTTTACAAATTTGGTTCAAACTTTGTTAGTTCGACTGGAAGGGTTGGACGCGCTTCGCTCCACAGTCGATGTTGTTAGGATCTCATATTTTTTTTATTTGTTTTGGCGCATGGGGGAATTGGAAATCCATCCCATCCCACAGAATCATCAGGCTTGACTTTCCATAGTTTCCCGGAGTATGTTTGAACTTTTTTTAGAATGTCGTGTTTTGGTGGGCTCTTTCTGGAGGTGTGATTCTATGTTACCTGTTAACCGGTCCACACGTATGGGAGAAAGTTTCTTGCACTGGTGGCCATATGCACTATATTGGTGATACAGTGGCGAATGTTTGCGCTTATTGTTTTGATGTGATGAGAGGATGCGCGGGACTAATATGTTTTTATAGGCTGTCTACTCATTTAACAAATTATTGCCCAGCTAAAATTGTGAACCAAACCCAAAATTGGACACCTTCATCGAATGAGAGAGCTCCTTAAAAATCGTTGACCAAGTTAAAATTGTGAACCACGTCCTAAATTGAACACTTCGGCAAAATGAGAGAGCTTCAAAATTAGGAAGCATAGTGAATTTAAAGATATGGCTCATGGTTTTCGTAATTTTCTAAACTTTTCTATTTTCTCCAAAAATTAATCATTCAACGAAAGGGGTCTAAAAAACTAGTCATCTCGGGGCATTTTGGTTGTTGAGAAAAGAAAATTGGTCCAGTAGCATAGTCACGAGGAATTCAAAGTGGGGGCAATTGGGTAACGAACAAACGATTTCAGTACTTTTTAAACAGAGCCACCATGTACAACAGACCAGTTGATGCTTGCATCGTAGTATATATTTATTCTGGACTAGTTTATTGCACATGTGAACGAGAAGGGGTGTCAGCTAGTAGCAAGGCTGTGGATTGTGATGCACTGCGTAGATTTGGTAGATATACCTCACATGGTTATGATAGTGGAATGGAATCACGGCCAAGATACGTCGAACCAGGGCCGCTCAGGATTCTTTTTTTTTTGGAATCAAAAATTGTATACGACAGATACGTAGTGCTGGTTACATATACTAGGAGAACCTAGCTAGTGAAACACAAAATTGACAATCATTTCTATTGAATTCATTTCTCTAAAAAAATGTGATTCTTTTCTTGGTTTATTTAGCACAAAAAAAGGAAACGGTGGAATCTCGTCGACTATGTTTTGTTATTTCTTCGACTATGTTTTGTCCACGGCTTGAAGTTTTCATGCTGGCATCAACCTTGTAGCGCGCGCGCGTGTGTGTGTGTTGAACTCGCATAGAGTAGCGAACATGGTGGTTCAGATCGGGTTTGAGATGCATGCTGATAACTGACTACAAATTGGTTACAAATGTTGGGCGTGCCATCACTCAAATGGCGAATCGTATGGCGCATCATTCCGTTCACTTGAACCGGAATAAGAGCGAGTAGGTCAAATGCTCTGGAGCCGTGGAACGTGTACTGAAGAATGAAGGTGATGAAGGTTCTGACTGGGTTTGACTTGCATGTTGACAGCAGCTCAAAAGTACGTTTTATTTTGGAGGGGTAGCTCAAAAGTACCCACGCAGGACAATAGTTTCCAAGGGGTCCTTGTGGATCAACTAGTGGCATGGCCCATCAGGCTGATCAAATAGTGGCCTGTATCTTTGGGTTCTTCGCTTGGAGGATGCGTGCGATTCCATGTATCTTTGCGCGACCGAAGCTGCAACAGTTCCATGCATGATTCCGGTGCTTTTTGAGGAAGGAATTTACGGACGAGCTCGTGTGGAGAGGCAGGAGGTTTCCACTCCGGGGGCAGGCCAGGGCAGGCAGGATCTCCTCCGATTCCCAAGCCGATCGTATCGACCGGGGAAGCGGGAGACCGCGGGATCGGCACACATGGCCTGGCCGGAGACTCCACCAGAGGCAGCGGCGTCGGCGACGGCAAAAAGGGCATGAGAACCCACGCCGCCGTGCTGTCACCTGTCTCACGGCCGGGAGTATTTGATTTTCCTTTTAGCGGTGTGTCTGCTCGTAAAACAGCAGGATGAGTACTGGCCCCAACGCTGAAGAACGAACTGCTGGCCGGGTCATCGACAGGACGGCGACAACCATTGTGGTCTGCGTGCGTACGGGAACCATATGCTTTCTTTCACGCGCATGCTCGTGACCTGCCCCTTCTGCGGAAAAAATGAAACGAAATGAACTTGAAACTTATAGCTGGATCAACGGAGGAAGAATGACGGAGGCATGAATATCCATGGTCCGTGTTGCCTGCCCGCGGTATCTCTCGAAACGTGGCCCGCTCCTGGTTTCTCCTTCTTGTCTTCCTCTTACGGTTTTCGCTAAATCCGAGTCGACTGAGAATTAGCAAAGTTTCAATCATGCATCACCAACCGTTAGATATAAAATCTTTAAGATCTATGCACACTGTTTTTTGTTGTTGTTTTTGTCTGTATGTTTCGCTGAATCGGCCACAGGAGCAGCCCGTTAAGCGTTGGTGGGAATTTTTAGCGTCGGATAGACAGGCCATGGCGAAATAGGCTTTCGCCCTGCTTTATAGATTAAGCAATGGTCCAAACAACAAGCATCCAAGTCTCAATCAAGAAACAACGGCCACAACACAAACATGCCCAAGAAAACATAAAAGAAATTAAAAAAAAGCCACCTAGTGGCAGCCGCCATGCGGCACTAAGATGACAAAGCTCGACACGCTGTAGCCAGGAGCACATTCAGCATGAGGTTTGATCTGAGTGTTTTTACGTGAGTTTTTCTTTTTTTGCTTTTTCCAACATTGTTTCTACTTTTCTTTCATTTTTTACCTGGCTTCTATATAATTATTATTCCGTTCCTCGAGAATTAAACTATTATTCTGGTCAAACATTTTGTTCCCCTTTTTCCTTCTTATTTTTAATTTACATATCCATTTGTTTTTTTACAACTGTGTATCTTGTATTTATTGACTTTCACCTGTCATTCACGTGCAACTGCAACCAGGGATAGAAGCATGACTTGAACATGCAGGTGGCAAAGATGACAAAACATGAAGCAACTAAAAAGACATATAGATAGCATTCTCAGTATCTTATAAACATTCCTAGTTCTTATAAACACAACAAGTGTATTGCAATACAAAAGAAAAATTGCACTTCTATAATTATTTTAAATTAAAGTAGGAACTATGACTACCCAAAAGACCAAATATCTCAATAATTTGTGAACTTGGTTGTCTTCTCTTCTTCTTCTTCTTTTGACCCGAAAACCATAGAACAATAGTTCTACGGTATAAATATATTAAAAAAATAAAGTTACAATTTACAAATTACCTGAAGACCCAAGGGTCTAGCCGATACCAGCTTTAGGAAACATGAACATTATATTACAAGTTGCAACTGATCCAGTCCGAAAGCTCTTGGAATTACTTTTCTTTCACTTTGAAACGGACAAGTTTGAGGTCTTTCTTGAAGTAGAAGCGCCAAGCTTGCACGGACTGTTGCTGCTGCCTAAAGATTTTATCATTGCGTTGCTTCCAAATGTTCCAACAGCCTAACATGACTATCTCTGAGGCAAAATGTTTGGGAAGATGAGCTTTTTCCAAGTTTATGTCTTCGTAGATTGAGGTCCCTCTTTTCCTCCCTAGAATAATGGTATGGCAACAATCTTGAGCAAATTGGCAATCCCAGAATAGGTGCATTGGTGTTTCTTCAGCCCTCTGACTGCAGTTTGGACAGGATGCATCCTCAAGATACATGCCTTTTCGTTGTAGCAGGGACCTAGTATTGATTCTGCAGTGTGCCATTAGCCAGATGAAAATTTTATGCTTGAGCCTGCTAGAGGAAGACCAAATCATTTTAAAGAACGGATGTCCTTCCTCATCTCCCATCAATTTATTGTACATCCTCATGGATGAGTATTTGTTGGCTAAACCATTGGAAATCCATGTATCTTTGCCACTATCATCAAGCTGTGGAAGAATTCCTTGTAGAAAATTGTGCTGCTCATATGCAATTGTTGACATTGGCAAATCAAAATGCCGTGTAAGATCATTAAGTATACTGAAATTGTGCACCGAGATAGAGTCATCTATTGCAAATGAGTGTAGTTCTGGGAATTTGTCTTGGATTGGTTCGCCTGCCCAGCTATCCCCCCAGAACAGGGCAGAAGTTCCTGAAGAAACTTTACATGTGCTTGCTTGTTTGAATTCAAGCCAAAGTGCTAGATGAGCCCTCCACCATGAAGATCCTTCCATTCTCCCTAGAGGCAGGTTCAAGCTGTAGTATTTTTTCCAAATCAGTTTAATCCAAGGGATCTCTTCTTTGTTCAGAAACTTGAAAATATTCTTCGTGCGAATGGCTTTATTGTGTGTGCCAATATCCATAATGCCTAGACCTTGTTTCTTAGGCTTACATACTTTGGCCCATGCAATTAGGGTAGTACCTCTATCTTCCATCCCAAACTTCCTCCAGAAAAATTTTCTGAGATACTTATTGATATGATCAAGAACACCTTGAGGCAGTGCTAAAGTGCACATGAAAAAGGTTGGGAGGGCTGAGAAAACAGACTTGATCAGAAGAATTTTGCCATCATAGGAAAGCATGGTGGAGCATCCTGTCAGTCTTCCTTCAATTCATTGCATGATTGGATGAAAGTGTTCGATTCTAAGCCTGCCAGTGCTTAATGGAAGCCCCAGATATGTGAAAGGGAATGATCCCCTTCAACACCCTAATATTCTTAACAGAATGTGGATGACCTGCTCAGAAACATTGATGGGGACTAGCATGGATTTCTCATAATTAACTTTGAGCCTAGTGAAAGCTGAGTAGTGGCTGATTAGGTTTTGAATTTGAGAGATCTGAGCTGGGATTGTAGGAAGAATTAGTAGTGTATCATCTGCATATTGGACCACAGGAAACTGAGGGCATGCCTGGCTGCTGAGTGGGGCTGAAATAATATTATGTTGAGTGGCCTCATTTATAATAGATTGCAGGAGATCTGCCACCAAAACAAAGAGGAGGGGAGACAAATGATCTCCTTGCCTTACTCCTCTTTTACAATGGAACACCTTTCCTGGCACACCATTAAGCAATACAGCAGAAGAAGCAGATGATAGAATCATGTTGATCCATTTGATCCATCTGTCCCCAAATCCCCTTGCTTTCATAAGGGCAATAATAGCATCACGCTGAATTAAATCAAAAGCCTTGGCAAAGTCTAACTTAAGTACCACTGTGGGGTTTTTGGATTGTTGACACATGTGCAAATATTCAAAAGCCCAGCCCAGAAAATCCTGGATTGTTCTTTTTTTTGAGGAAACCATATTGATTCTCATGCCCAGTTTTCAAAATAAGGTTGTCTTCTCTTCTTAATCTTCACACAAACTTAAGTGGACAATCGGCATCTCTAATTAGGAAATCAGTATTTAATAATGCTTAATGCTTATAGTTTCGACTTGTATATTCTTTCATTCATGGCGTAATTTAGACGCAAAAAGAAAAAAAATACAAGGAGACACACTTTTCATTGTGTTGTTCCTGATGCCGTTCATGTTGGCCGTGCGCCCTTGCAGTTGGAGCCTTCGGTCAATGCTTGTGTTGGATTTAGTCCCTTTACAAATTTTGATCAGTGAGCTTTGGTTGCGCCAAATTCTGGAAGTTTCGACAATTCGGCCACCGGCGGCATGCTCACGCGAGAGGAAATAGGGATGTGATGACGAGCAAACGAATAGTTTCCGATCGGTCAATCAATGTTGATGTGGGTTTATGGGCTATATTAGCACTAATCATCTGCAACAAGGTTTGCCCAGCTCCGATAAGGGAGGGGCGATGACGGCGGTGCGTCTTCAGCTCGCTTCAGTGTTTGTAGTCGTCGCTTGGTGGTCCATGGACCTGGTTGTAATTTTCATTATCTCTAGTGTTCTCTGTACTGCTATAATTGATGAATATATTGAAAGTTGCTCTCACAAAAAGAAAAATCATCTGCAACTGATTATATGGGCCTACTAATGATGTGCATAGGTCTGCTAAACATCTACCACTGATCGTGTTCAGTCTAGAAAATAAATTCTACCATTGATCGTAGGGTAACGCGCCAACTCACAGGGGTGTGACAGCTTGCAGTACTAGTTTCTGAGTAAAAATCGATTATGCAGTTCACTGGTTACAAAATTGTTTTGGGGGGCCGAGGCTGGTCGTGCATTGCCGAACGAACATAAGACTACAACACCAAGATAGGAACCTCGTCGCCCACTCCACTGAACGACATTGTTGATTACCACCTAAATGGAATGCAAATGAAAATGATGCCAAGATCTAACCCTAATTGAAGCTTCACGCACCCTTCATGTGACGCCCGGATGATTAAGCTACAGTAATTCTCTGCTAATGATGCCACGTCACTGCGGTTACTGTTGTTAAACTCGCGTCGGTTCGAAAACCTAATTCAAATTTTAAAACAAAGTCAAACAAATAAAGTTTTTAAATGTCAAAACAAAAATGTTCGTTGGGTTGCAAATATTCACTAGCTAATTATAAGGTGGCAACCAACATCAGTTGGCTCTCCCTTTAACCCCTAGGAAAATATAAGTGGCCCAACAACATATTAATTGACCTGTTCAATTTCTAAAAGTGCTTGAACAATTACATTGGCTCTAAAACATTTTATGCAACACCACAATGGCTTTCTCGAATTGTGTGCCAAGTTTCAATTTTGACTAAATTCATTTTTTTGTCACTCAAATAAATACGAACAGTGGCTAACTGAAATACACAAAAGGGAAAATAGAAAATGGCCCAACTAAACTGCGTTGTGCACTTAACCGGCCCAGTGAATAGTGGAGCCCAGCCCAACTTCCCTGTTTTCTTCCTCCCCTATTCACCAGAGATTCGGTGGACGCCGCGCGCTCGTCCGTGGCCATGGATGGCCATGTGCCGAGCATCCAACCCTCCCTCGACATCTACAAGGCCACCCTGACCACCCTCACTAACCCTAGCTTCGTTTCCTCCCCCCTCGCGCCTCCCTCACTTCGGTCTAAGCTCGTCCGAGCTCGGCCATTGCCGCGCCATCGTCTTAGCCATGGCCACTAGCCTCCCCAAGCGGTGAGACCGTGCCAAAGAGGACCGCCATCATCATCTTCGTCCCCTACGCCACTGGATCGAGGCTAGGACGTCACGATGCCGCCGCCATCGTCATCTTCCCTAACCACAGCCGCTGTCGTCCACCTCGTCGATCCGCTCCATCAAGACCGCTCCGGCTCCCCTGAGGCCCGTCCGGCCCCGCTATGAGCTCCCGTAGTTGTTCCCCTCCCCCCTCCTCGAATCACCACCGTAGCCGTCGCCCCGATCTCGTCCAGACCCCGCGCCCCAAGCCTTCCATGGTCGTGCCCGCTGCTTTGCGGTTGTTGCTGCTACTCTGTCGCGCCCGCGTCTCGCTTCCCCTCACGCTGGCCGCGCCGGCCGCGCCCACCGCTTCCTCCGCCGTGCCTTCACTCGCTCCTGGCCGCGCCCCCTTCAAGCGCCCGCACGCACTGGCCGCTCCCTTGTTGCGCTGTGCCTGCATCAGGGCCATGCCCTGCTCGCCCTCCCTGCGTGCCCCGCCCGCGCCTTGCTTCCCACACGCGGCCTCGCCTCGGCCCGCCGCCCTCTGCTCCACACCCCCCGCTAGCCCCGCCTCCCCGCGATGCCCAGCGCCGCTGCAGCCCGGCCCGCGCGTCCTTGTCATAGCTCCGCCGCTACCGCCGCTCGTCAGTCGCCATAGTCGTCGCTCCGGCCACTTCAGCACCCACTGGCCCCTCTCCTCGACTCGCGTCGTCGCCCTCTCCCCGTAACCGCTCTCGGCTGACCGGATGGTCACCGGAGCCGCGAGTCCGGCGAGTCCCCGTCGCCTCTGTACGCCACCACCGGCGCGCACAGATTAAAACCAGCAGGTGGGCCCGGCCCTATTAATTAGGCACTAACCTAACCCCCACCTAATATCCCACTGCCTAGTGGGCCCCTTTTGTTAAACTAGCTAATTAAAACTGCTGTTAATAAAACATCCTATGACACATGGGTCCCACTATCGGATTTCGGGTTCCGGCAGACCCTTGAGGTTTGAACACTGGGGTGCGCGCGGAGATTTCGCCTCCTACCTACCTGCACCCCTCCGCCACGCTAGGATCAAACTATCGAAAGAACAACACAAGGGACATAGGGTTTATACTGGTTCGGGCCACCGTTGTGGTGTAATACCCTACTCCATTGTGTGCTGTGGTGGATTGCCTCTTGGGCTGATGATGATGAACAATACAAGGAAGAACAGCCTCGCGAGGGTCTGTTCTGGGCTGAGGCGATGAACTGTTGGGAGGAATTCAGTCACATTTCTCTCTCTCTGCTTCCAACCTCTCTACCCCAAAGACCCTTCCACCCACCAGCTATGTGGGTGGCTGATCCTATTTATAGAGGCCCTGGTCCTCTTCCCAAATATCGAGCAGGAAGGGAGCCAACAATGGCGGGCTAATTTGAAGGGGGACAACAAGTACTAGCTATCCTGACAAAAGTAGTCTTCGCCTGCGCAAAGCTCTGGTGATGACGCCATCTTGGGCTCCATGGTGACCTCCGTCTCGTAGTCCTCCTGGTCTTGGTCTCATTGCATCGAAATGGCAACCTTTGCCTGATGCCTCGGTACTCCGCGGCTGCGCTTGCCCCCTTTGCACCAAAGAGGAAAGGAGGATGCTGCGCGGGCTGGCACCCGCCCGGCGCCCTGAGTCGTCATGGCTTGCGTCACGGGCACCTCGTGAGGTACCCCGCTTTGATCTCTCCGCCTCCTCGCGAGCTAGCCTGATGAGGCCGTGCCTGAGAAAGCTCTGCGTCGTCCGCCCCGTGAGGCTTGGCCCCTTGCGAGGGTCTTGGGTTTGTGTTGGTGAAGATGGGCCGTGCTGGGCCCCCCTTTTGAGCCACGCCGCGGGCCGCAGACAGGCAAGTCTGGGGACCCCTGTTCCCAAAACGCCGACAGTAGCCCCCGGGTCCAAGGCGCGCCCGGACTTGGCCGTGCAGGGAGGCGGAAGGGCAAGAGCGAAGCGCCGCGGGCCCTAACAGCCTGCGGCCTTGGGCGCCGCGTGGCGGTTGACTGGACGTGGGCGCCTTAGCAACCGCGCGAGTTGATAAGGGAGTGGCATCCGCCTAGGCCCTTCTTCTTGCCTTCCTTGGTCGCTGCTCAGATTCCCTTTCTTGCGCCCCTCCTTCCTTCCTTCGAAATCTCCAGATCTGCTCTGACCGTGCGACCTAGGAAGCCATGGCGCCTCGCCAGCCCTCGGCCGCAGCGTGGTACTCATCTGCCCTAGACCCGCCGAACGTGTGGGAGGCGGGCCTTGCCTGGTTGCGCCGGATAGCGACGGCGCGAGGCATCGACGGGGCGAAGGTGTTCAAGGCCGGCTCCGCCACCCCTGAGGGTCAGAGGAGCACCTTCTATCCGCTCTTCGTAAGTGCCATTGTTGCTGGCCTGGTGCCTCCCTTCTCCGAGTTCTTCTTCTCTGTCCTCCGCCATTACAAGCTACAGGCTCTGCATCTCCATCCCAATCCATCCTTCTCCTCGCGATCTTTGCTTATTATTGCGAGGCCCACGTTGGGGTGCAACCCTCAGTGGCCTTGCTGCGCCACTACTTCTACCTCCGGACCTCTCGCGGTCCTGCTTCCGCGTGCGCGAGCTTCGTCGCGTACGGTGACGCCATTGCCATCTCGAACCCTGGGAAGAGGATTGAGGGCTTCAGGAGCAAGTGGGTCTTGGTGGATGCTGAGCGCATCCACCCTCGGCTGATCTTGCCCACGGAGCAGCCCACGAGCTCCAGCAACTGGGGTCGAGCGGAGCTCACGGATCCCCGCGCGAAGATGGTGTTGGAGAAGATGGACGCGAATCTGAGGCCGACTGACATGGCAGCGGCGAAGTTGACCGTCGCGTCTTTGCTGAGGGAGTTCCTGGGGCACCAGCTGGCTCCGCTTCGGCAGTACTTGCTCCCAATGTGGAGGCCCCGTCCAAGCCCCGCGGCCTGGGCCGACGGAGACCTGGCTGCGGTTCTCCAATCTCTGGTCGGGGGCAATGTGGCGAGGTTGGAGGGCGCTCCTACGCCCTTGTTCCTCCGCAACGACTGGGAGCGGGTGGTGAAGTCCATGCCCGTCTTCAACGGGGATGGGCCCGTGCCCGTGGAGACTCCCGAGGAACCGAAGGACGTGCCCTTCGACGACTCCAGCGAAGAGGAGGAAGGAGGGGTGCGGGGAAAAGGGCCTGACTCCGAGGCGACTGATGGAGAGTCGAGGGCTCCCCTTCCCCGGCGCAGGTCCCGTGGTCTCCGCCTCCCTCCGAGCAATGACGACGAGGATGACGACGAGGACGACGACGTGGATGATGACGAGCAGGACGGCGGGAGCTCACCCCCGATCCCGAAGAAGGACAGGACCGGGCTGATCTCCCGCGGGTCTGCCCTGGCCTCGGGGCGGACCGCAGGCGCACCTTCCGCCTCCAAGCTTCCCGAGGTTGACCCTTCCAGCCGGCTTTTAGGCTTCAGGTTTGGCCGGAGGCCGCTTGAGCTCACTAGCAGCGACCCGTAAGTGTTCGATTCTTGTCTTTATTTCTTACTCTGCTTCTGAGGCTTGACGTTCGCATCCCTTGGATAGGCTGGTGCCCGCAGCGAAGAAGTCAAAGGGGGCTCCTGAGGTTCCATCCGTGGCAGCGCCCCTGAAGGAGGGTGACCACGACGCACAGGCTTCTCCTGCCCGGTCGTCCTCGCAAGGCCTGGCTGAGCCGGCTGGGGCGAGCTCAGCCCCCACGGACCAAGTGGCTCCCGAGGTGCTCTCGCCTGCCGCCGCCACTACAGCGGTCGGGGCACGGCAGACTCCGCCTCAGGATGCCGTGGCTGTGCTGCCGCCTTCTCCTCCTACTCCACCGGCTGCTGTTTCTCCGACTCCTTCTGCCATTCTGGATCGTGCTGTTGCTAAGCTGGACCGGCTGCGGCAGGATCTTCTTGGCGCCGACCCCCGCTTGGTGGCCGGGCGTTTGGATTTAGCTTCAGGATGGGTCCGCTCCGACGCTTTGATTCGGGCGGCGCTGGTCTAGGCCTCGACGGCATGCGACGAGGAGAAGCAGGCCGTCCTTGAGGCGAAGGCTGCTCGTGATGCAGCCCCGGGGGAGGTGGTCGATGTCCGTGATCGCTGCAAGGCGCTGGAGGACGAGCTGCAAGGCCTGCGGGATCAGCTCGCGAAAGAGGTCCGCCTTCGCCAAGAGCAGGAAGAAGGCGTGAAGGCTCGTGAGGCGGCCGTCGAGGGCCGGGAGGCCAAGCTCAAGAAGCACCGCGACCGCCTAGGCGCGCTGGAGCAGGAGTTGGGGGCGAGGGAGGCCGAGCTGGACGACAAGGCCCGGGTTCTTGCCGAGGACCGCATGGCCTTCACGGAGTTGGAGGTGAGGGCTCGCTCCTCGCTGAGGACGCTTTACGACAGCGGCCTGGAGAGCCCGCTGGTTGGCGCCGAGGATGGCCCCACCAAGCTGCTTCCCTTCCTGGTTCGTGCTCTTGAAGATGTTGCCCTTGGCCTTGGCCCCACGGCCGAGGCTGAGGCACGTGTCCTGTGTTCTGCAACGCTGACGCGGGTCCTCACCCACATCTACCTTCACGATCCCGGCGTCGACCTCGGCAGCCTGCTGGAGCCAGCAAGCGGCGAGCGTGCCGCTGCTGCTGAAGCCGTGAAGGGTCGCGCGGAGGCTCTGTTGGGGAAGTTCCGGGCCTTCAGCACCAAGCCGGAGCAAGGCGCTGCCGACCCTCCTGCTCCGTGAGGCGAACCCACTCCGCGCTGTTCCCCCGCCGCCAAGTGACTCTGTCGTGACTCCTGTCCTGCTTTGAATTCCTGCACATGTATCATGCCTCGGGGAGGCGTTTAAAACTTGCATTTGGTATTGGGATAACAGTGTGGACTATAATATTTGCTTTCGAATTCCTTGAAATTTGCGCTTTTCCTTCCTACTTGCTTATGTTCTACGCCGGCAGAGCCCGGCCCCGCGCGTACCTCACCCAGCAATAGTCCCGACAGGAAACCAGGACGGGACCAAGGAGTGAGGGGCTACGTGACAAGTTAGGCTCCTGAGTCGCGATGCTCAGGAGTCCCCCTTGGCACACGAACAACAAGTAGGGAGGTATGATGTAGGTGGATCTATTGTTCTACGTCTGCAGAGCCCGGCCCCGCGCGTACCTCACCCAGCAATAGTCCCGACTGGAAACCAGGACGGGACCAAGGAGTGAGGGGCTACGTGACCAGTTAGGCTCCTGAGTCGCGATGCTCAGGAGTCCCCCTTGACGCCCAAACGGCCTTCATACCTTGGCTCCGCTCAGGGAGAGGCGCGCGACGAACCAAGCCCGAGGGCCTGGCTGGGCGGCGTGCGTCTGGGCGTGACCCGGGTGCAGCCCCCGTGCCCAGCCCCCTCGCGCGGCACTCCCGAGGGGAGGCGTTACGATGAGGCTAGAAACTGAGCTTTGGGCTCCCTGAGGTTGATGCGGCCCGGGGGCCACCCTCAGTTGTCTATCACCAGTGCGGAGCATAGCGCTTCCGTATGTGTACGGGCATAGCCGCTCCTCGGCAGTGTCGTCGGCCAGCGCGGAGCATGGTGCTTCCACTGGTACGTGGGAGGGGGGCCCCCTCCGGGAGGAGCCCCCGGGGCGTGTACAACCCCACCCTCTAGCTGGCACGGTAGGGCCTGGCGAGGTGTATCTGGGCACCCGTGAGCCAGCGCGGGACTCACGGGGCCCTACCTCTAGGCGGGTTGCGCCTAGCACTGGGCCTTATCTTGCGATCTGTCTCTGCAAATTTGGTTAGATGCCTGCACTCTACGTCCTCGGGTCCCGGCCCTCGAGCTGGTCTCAGCCGTCGCTGGTATGCCAGGTCGCGATGCCGTGGTCAAGGCCACAGGATGAGGGCTGGAGAGCCAGTAAGAGCCCTGAGTCGCGATGCTCAGGGACCCCCCCTTTAACGTGCAAGTGGTCAGCATGGAGAAGAAAAGGTGCCGAGGACCGGCATCAAATAATCAAGCATGGTGGTTCTAACGCATAACCGAAAATGAACGCAAATGGGATACATGCCGCTGGGCCTGGCCTGAGCGGCTTGGGGATCATGCAGCCCGAGGGGCGCCACCAATAAGGTAAGCTAATCGACGCGAAATAAAAGGGATACACGCCGCAGGGACGGACCCGCGCGGCTTGGGAATAATGCAGCCCTGGGGGCGCTCCCAGCTGGAAGTGAAAGTTGAAAGATGTCACCTGATGACGCTGAAGACGAAGGGGTGTTGGTGTAGCCGGCTCGGTGGGCTGCGGAAGCCGATCCTCATGAGCCCCCAGGCCCAGGGGCCTCGGGAGGCTCCGGAGGCGGTGGCGGTTCCTCGCGGGCCATCTCCATCTCCGCCAGGGCTGCGGAGCGCCTGGCCTCTTGTGCCTCCGTGGTGCCCCTCATGAGGCGCTAGTACGTGTCAGCCGCGCTCGGCAAGCCGTCAGGCATGCGAACATAGCTGCGGGGTGGACCTCCGCAGCGCCCCACTCGCGAGGGCTAGAGGCGGTCCAGGGAGGCGACTTGGTTGAGCCCTGGTACGTCGATGCAGACGCGCAGCCTGCCATCCTCGCCTGGATGGGGAGCCACTGCTGGTAGGCGGCGGCCGCCTCTCATGACTCTTGACTCCTGTAACTCCTGAATGGCCTTGCTGGCGAACTCATGTGGGTCTGGATCTCCTTGCCTTGCTCCTTCTTGGGGGAAATGTGCTTGGAAACACGCCTCCATGTGGTGCCCAAGCGCCTCCCTCATGACCCTAGCTAGGTCGGTGGCCCTCCAGGGGAGAGCCCCCGAGCCCTGCCTGAGGAGGGCGTCGGGCATGCTTTCCTATGCGATGGAAGGAGGTTCCCCCTGGGCAGGCACGGGCCCAGAGGGGCCTGCCTCCTGAGGGGCCAGGCTGGACGATGTCTTCTTCTTCTTGGGGGCGGCCTCGGGAAGCCTCCTGCTTCCGCGATCCGGGTCTTCTAGTGATGCGGCCTGAAAGGCTCGCTCCAGGGAACACACCGCGTCCCTCTCCCCGCAGGGTACCGTGATGACCCCGCCGCTTCCTGGCATCTTGAGGACATTGTAGCCGTGGTGAGTTACGGTCATGAACTTGGCCAGCGCTGGGTACCCAAGGATGGCGTTGTATGGCAGGAGAATGTGAGCGATGTCGAAGTCGATGAGCTCGGTGCGGTAGTTGTCGCATGCCCCGAAGGTGACAGGGAGGCGGACCTGCCCAATCGGGACCGTGGAGCCGTCGGTGATACCGGAGAAGGGCTTGGTTGGCTGAAGCTGGCTGTAGGGCACTTGGAGGTTGTTGAATGTCTCCACGGACAGGACGTTGAGCCCTTCCCCGCCATCGATGAGGGTCTTGGTGACCACCACGTTGCTGATGATTGGGGAATAAAGCATCGGGAGGACTCCGGCTGTTGCCGCACACTTGAGCTGATCTGCTGAGCTGAACATGATGGCACACGCCGACCACCTGAAAGGGCGTGTGGCTTCGAGTCTGGGGAGGACTGCATTCGCTTCGCGGGCGAACTGCTTGAAGATGCATTGAGAGGCTGGGGCTTGAGGTCCGCCCAGGATGCAGGCGATCGCGCGCGGCTCCTGGAAGCCCCCAGCCTCCTCGTCCTGGTGGCGGTCCTCATTTCTCCTTGGATGTGGCGGCAGCGGTGGGAGGCCTGCGTTGCCTTGCGGGCGATCCTCGCGAGGCTGATCCCTCCAGCCTCCCTCGCGAGGCGGGTCTTGCCAGCGATCCTCGCGAGGTTGGTCGCGCCACCCCTGGCGCGGGCCACGGTCTTCCCAGCGTCCTGCCTTCCTTCCTCCTCCTCGACCGTAGCCCCGGTCACCGCGGTCGGGACGACGGCCGATCCTTCTTTCACGCACGGCTCGGAGTTCTTGGCATTCGTTGGTGTTGTGGGTGTGGAGGTCGTGGTACACGCAGTACCGGCTGCCTTTGGGAGGTTCGGGCTGATCTCTGCCCTGCTTGGTGTCTGGTTCTGCCGCGAGCACTGCAGCCCCCTTGCGCTTCACATCCTTGGCCTTGAGCTTCTTCTCTTCTGGGTCTGTGGCAGGCAGCTCGAGGAGGGAGAGACGCCCTTCCTCAGCCCTGGTGCACTTATTTGCCAAGTTGAACAGCTCCAAGGAAGTGCACAGGTCTTCATGCATCTCCAGCTCCTCCTTCATCTTGACGTCGCGCACGCCGTCGGAGAAAGCTGAGATGATGGCCTCCTCAGTCACCTTGGGGATCTTGAGGCGTGCGTTGTTGAAGCGCTGGATGTACTTCTGCAGGGTCTCCCTGGGTTGTTGCTTGATGCGGCGCATGTCGCTCACGGTGGGTGGCCGGTCGCAAGTACCTTGGAAGTTGGCGATGAAGCGGGTGCGCATCTTTTCCCAGGAGGAGATTGTGCCTGGAGCCAGGTTCAGGAGCCAGGTGCGGGCCCCGTCCTTGAGCGCCATGGGAAACCAGTTCGCCATGATCTTCTCGTCTCCGTTGGCAGCTTCGATGCCCAGCTCGTAGAGCTGGAGGAACTCCGCAGGGTCGGCCATGCCGTCGTAGCGAGGAGGCAGGTCTGGCTTGAACTTGTCGGGCCACGCGACGCTGCGTAGTTCGGTGGTGTAGGCGCGGCAGCCTGCTGTGGCCACGGGAGGCCTTGGGTGATGGAGAGCCTGGTCTTGCATGTCCCCACGCGCCGGAGCAGGAGGAAGGTCGCGACGTGCTGGAGCAGGGAGCGCCCGGGCAGCTTCTGGCGGACGAGGGACTTCTTGGCAGCTCTGTTCTTGCTGCGCTGGCACTAAGGGTGGGCATATAAACCGAAGACCGAAATACCGAACCGAAAGAACCGGGACCGGCACCGAACTGACCGAAACCGATTATTTTGGTTGTTACTTCGGTCGTAACTTCTGTAGAACCAAAATTAGTTCGGGATTCTCGGTTACAGGCCTCGGTTACCCGATAAACCGATATATATCCTGTACGTAATTCAAAATCTGAGAAACAGCCCAGCCCATTATCATTACCTGGCAACTCCCGAGGCCCAGCAGACTAGCACCCCACGTGAACTGCTGGAAAGTCACTCCCGATTTCCCATCTCACGCAACCACCTGACCTAGCCGCCACAAGCGTTGCCTCCCCCGCCGGCGGTAGCACTAGGCTGTCCTCCCTTGTCTGCTGCCCCACCGGTGGTGGCGCTCTGCTCTCCTCCCTTGTCTTCTCTCCTCCCTTGTCTTCTCCCCCACCGGCGACGGCGCTCTGCTCTCCTCTCCAGCCGTCGACGGCCACGTGGTGGACTGGCAGCCCGTAGCGGGACTTATCTCTTTCCTTTGTGATTTCTTTTACCATCCCGTCATATTATTCCTTGTTGACTTCCTGTTTTATTGAGAAACCGATTAGGTAGATGAGACGTTTTTGCCTTTAGATCTGATTGCCTCAGATTGACAGTGTTTTCTCTGTTTGATTTGATAGCTTCGGTCTTGTTCGGTTATACCGGAAACCGGACCGAAGTCACGACGCCCCGAACTCTCGGTTAGCAAGATTATGAAAGACCGATCGGTCATCGTTTCCAGGAAACCGAATTTGCTATAACCCGAACAAACAGAACCGAAATTCTCGGTTAGACCGAATGCCCAGCCCTAGTTGGCACCTGACGGAGCGGGTTCCGCCCAGGGGCCACGCGCCTTGGAGCCATGGCGTCTTCTTGAGGAGGAGGCGGCCGGGGCGCTGCCGGAGCCTCTTCGCCCGCGTGGGGCGGGGTGCGATGCAGCGGAACGGACAGCACGAAAGAGCCCCCTGCGGCGCGAACGAGCTCGGCGACGCGGTCGAGCCATTCTTCGTAGACGTCGTCCATGGGACGGTAGCACAGGAGCTCATTTGCCGCGATGAGTGCAGCCCGAGCCTCCACGGGCGCGCGGAGCGCGCGGGACAAAGATCCAGCTGGGGCGAGCGAGGGAGTTGCGGTGCGGCCGTCTTGGCGCACGGATGGATGCTGAGACGATGCTTGCTGCTCGTCCCCCGCCGGGCCGGTGGCGGCGTTGACGGCAGGAGACGGGGAACGGCGAGGACGCCCGCCGACAGGGGCCGTCTGGGCGACGCGGGAAGCGAGGGCGGCCCGGCGCTCTGTGCGGGCCCGACGAGCGTCAGACATGGGCGCGATGGTCGGAGGAGAACGGGGTGATGGGAGACGAATTCCGGCGCACCCCTACCTGGCGCGCCAAATGTCGGATTTCGGGTTTCGGCAGACCCTTGAGGTTCGAACACTGGGGTGCGCGCGGAGATTTCGCCTCCTACCTACCTGCACCCCTCCGCCACGCTAGGATCAAACTATCGAAAGAACAACACAAGGGACACAGGGTTTATACTGGTTCGAAATGTCGGATTTCGGGCTCCGGCAGACCCTTGAGGTTCGAACACTGGGGTGCGCGCGGAGATTTCGCCTCCTACCTACCTGCACCCCTCCGCCATGTTAGGATCAAACTATCGAAAGAACAACACAAGGGACACAAGGTTTATACTGGTTCGGGTCACCGTTGTGGTGTAATACCCTACTCCAGTGTGTGGTGTGGTGGATTGCCTCTTGGGTTGATGATGATGAACAATACAAGGAAGAACAGCCTCGCGAGGGTCTGTTCTAGGCTGAGGCGATGAACTGCTGGGAGGAATTGTTGGAAATATGCCCTAGAGGCAATAATAAAAGCATTATTATTATATTTCCTTGTTCATGGTAATTGTCTTTATTCATGCTATAATTGTGTTATCCGGAAATCGTAATACATGTGTGAATAACAGACACCAACATGTCCCTAGTAAGCCTCTAGTTGACTAGCTCGTTGATCAACAGATAGTCATGGTTTCCTGGCTATGGACATAAGATGTCATTGATAACGAGATCACATCATTAGGAGAATGATGTGATGGACAAGACCCAATCCTAAACATAGCATAAAGATCGTGTAGTTCGTTTTGCTAGAGTTTTGCAATGTCAAGTATCTTTTCCTTAGACCATGAGATCGTGTAACTCCCGGATACCGTAGGAGTGCTTTGGGTATACCAAACGTCACAACGTAACTGGGTGACTATAAAGGTAGACTACGGGTATCTCCGAAAGTGTCTGTTGGGTTGACATGGATCAAGACTGGGATTTGTCACTCCGTATGACGGAGAGGTATCACTGGGCCCTCTCGGTAATGCATCATCATAATGAGCTCAAAGTGACCAAGTGTCTGGTCACGGGATCATGCATTACGGTACGAGTAAAGTGACTTGCCGGTAACGAGATTGAACGAGGTATTGGGATACCGACGATCGAATCTCGGCCAAGTAATATATCGATTGGCAAAGGGAATTGCATACGGGGTTGATTGAATCCTCGACATCGTGGTTCATCCGATGAAATCATCGTGGAGCATGTGGGAGCCAACATGGGTATCCAGATCCCGTTGTTGGTTATTGACCGGAGAGTCGTCTCGGTCATGTCTACATGTCTCCCGAACCCGTAGGGTCTACACACTTAAGGTTCGGTGACGCTAGGGTTGTGAAGATATGTATATGCAGTAACCCGAATGTTGTTCGGGGTCCCAGATGAGATCCCGGACGTCACGAGGAGTTCCGGAATGGTCCGGAGGTAAAGAATTATATATAGGATGTGCAGTTTCGGCCATCGGGACAAGTTTTGGGGTACCCGGTATTGTACCGGGACCACCGGAAGGGTCCCGGGGGTCCACCGGGTGGGGCCACCTATCCCGGAGGGCCCCTTGGGCTGAAATAGGTGGGAACCCAGCCCATAGTGGGCTGGGGCGCCAGCCCCCCCAAGGCCCATGCGCCTAGGGTTGGGGGGGAACCCTAAGGGGGGCGCCCCCTTGCTTGGGGGGCAAGCCCCCCACCCCTGGCCGCCGCCCCCCCTGGTAGATCCCATCTACCAGGGCCGGCGCCCCCCCTGGCACCCCTATATATAGTGGGGGAGAGGAGGGACTTGATGCCCACGCCTTTGGTGCTTCCCTCTCTCCCTGTTACATCTCTCTCTCTCGTAGTACACGGCGAAGCCCTGCTGTCGTGACGCCCTGCATCCACCACCACGCCGTCGTGCTGCTGGATCTTCATCAACCTCTCCTTCCCCCTTGCTGGATCAAGAAGGAGGAGACGTCTCCTGTCCCGTACGTGTGTTGAACGCGGAGGTGCCGTCCGTTCGGCGCTGGTCATCGGTGATTTGGATCACGACGTGTTCGACAACATCAACCTCGTTCTAACGAACGCTTCCGCTCGCGATCTACAAAGGTATGTAGATGCATCTCGTGACTCGTTGCTAGATGAACTCCTAGATGATCTTGGTGAAACGAGTAGGAAATTTTTTGTTTTCTGCAACGTTCCCCAACAGTGGCATCATGAGCTAGGTCTATGCGTAGTTCTTCTTGCGCGAGTAGAACACAATTCGTTGTGGGCGTGGATTTGTCAACTCTCTTGCCGCTACTAGTCGTTTCTTGCTTCAGCGGTATTGTGGGATGAAGCGGCCCGGACCAACCTTACACGTACGCTTACGTGAGACCGGTTCCACCGACTAACATGCACTAGTTGCATAAGGTGGCTGGCGGGTGTCTGTCTCTCCCACTTTAGTTGGAGCGGATTCGATGAACAGGGTCCTTATGAAGGGTAAATAGAAGTTGACAAATCACGTTGTGGCTTTAAAGTAGGTAAGAAAACGTTCTTGCTAGAACCCTAATTCAGCCACGTAAAACTTGCAACAACAATTAGAGGACGTCTAACTTGTTTTTGCAGCAGGTGGTTTGTGATATGATATGGCCAAAGTTGTGATGAATGATGAATGATCTATATGTGATGTATGAGATGTTCATGCTATTGTAATAGGAATCACGACTTGCATGTCGATGAGTATGACAACCGGCAGGAGCCATAGGAGTTGTCTTTATTCTTTTATATGATCTGCGTGTCATTGAGAAACGTCATGTAAATTACTTTACTTTATTGCTAAACGCGTTAGCCATAGTAGTAGAAGTAATAATTGGCGAGCAACTTCATGGAGACACGATGATGGAGATCATGATGATGGAGATCATGGTGTCAAGCCGGTGACAAGATGATCATGGAGCCCCAAGATGGAGATCAAAGGAGCTATGTGATAATGGCCATATCATGTCACGTTTATTATTTGATTGCATGTGATGTTTATCATGTTTTGCATCTTGTTTACTTAGAACGGCGGTAGTAAATAAGATGATCCCTCATAACAATTTCAAGAAGTGTTCTCCCCTAACTGTGCACCGTTGCTAAAGTTCGTCGTTTCGAAGCACCACGTGATGATCGGGTGTGATAGATTCTTACGTTCACATACAACGGGTGTAAGACAGTTTTACACATGCAAAACACTTAGGGTTAACTTGACGAGCCTAGCATGTGCATAGACATGGCCTCGGAACACAGAAGACCGAAAGGTCGAGCATGGGTCGTATAGAAGATGCGATCAACATGAAGATGTTCACCGACGTTGACTAGTCCGTCTCACGTGATGATCGGACACGGCCTAGTTAACTCGGATCATGTAATACTTAGATGACTAGAGGGATGTCTAATCTAAGTGGGAGTTCATTATATAATTTGATTAGATGAACTTTATTATCATGAACATTAGTCTAAAAATATTTTACAATATGTCTTGTAGATCAAATGGCCCACGTAGTCCTCAACTTCAACGCGTTCCTAGAGAAAACCAAGCTGAAAGACGATGGCAGCAACTATACGGACTGGGTCCGGAACCTGAGGATCATCCTCATAGCTGCCAAGAAAGATTATGTCCTACAAGCACCGCTAGGTGTCGCACCTGTCCTCCCTGCTGAACAAGACGTTATGAACGCTTGGCAGGCACGTACCGATGACTACTCCCTCGTTCAGTGCGGCATGCTTTACAGTTTAGAACCGGGGCTCCAAAAGCGTTTTGAGAGACATGGAGCATATGGGATGTTCGAAGAGCTGAAAATGGTTTTCCAAGCTCATGCCCGGGTCGAGAGATATGAGGTCTCCGACAAGTTCTTCAGCTGTAAGATGGAGGAAAACAGTTCTGTCAGTGAGCACATACTCACGATGTCTGGATTACATAACCGCTTGACTCAGCTGGGAGTTAATCTCCCGGATGATGCGGTCATTGACAGAATCCTCCAGTCGCTTCCACCAAGCTACAAGAGCTTTGTGATGAACTTCAACATGCAGGGGATGCAAAAGACCATTCCTGAGGTGTTTGCAATGCTGAAATCAGCAGAGGTAGAAGTCAAGAAGGAACATCAAGTGTTGATGGTCAATAAAACCACTAAGTTCAAGAAAGGCAAGGGTAAGAAAGCTTTCAAGAAGGATGGCAAGGAAGTTGCCGCGCCCGGCAAGCAAGCTGCCGGGAAGAAGCCAAAGAATGGACCCAAGCCCGAGACTGAGTGCTTTTATTGCAAGGGGAGCGGACACTGGAAGCGGAATTGCCCCAAGTACTTAGCAGACAAGAAGGCCGGCAAAACAAAAGGTATATGTGATATACATGTAATTGATGTGTACCTTACCAGTAATCGTAGTAGCTCTTGGGTATTTGATACCGGTGCAGTTGCTCACATTTGTAACTCACAACAGGAACTACGGAATAGGCGGAGACTGGCGAAGGACGAGGTGACGATGCGCGTCGGGAATGGTTCCAAAGTCGATGTGATCGCCGTCGGCACGCTACCTCTTCATTTACCTACGGGATTAGTTTTAAACCTCAATAATTGTTATTTAGTACCAGCTTTGAGCATGAACATTGTATCGGGATCTCGTTTAATTCGAGATGGCTACTCATTTAAATCCGAGAATAATGGTTGTTCTATTTATATGAGAGATATGTTTTATGGTCATGCTCCTATGGTGAATGGTTTATTCTTTATGAATCTCGAACGTAATGATACACATGTTCATAGTGTGAGTACCAAAAGATGTAAGGTTGATAACGATAGTCCCACATACTTGTGGCATTGCCGCCTTGGTCACATAGGTGTCAAACGCATGAAGAAGCTCCATGCAGATGGACTTTTAGAGTCTCTTGATTATGAATCATTTGACACGTGCAAACCATGCCTTATGGGTAAAATGACCAAGACTCCGTTCTCAGGAACAATGGAGTGAGCAACCAACTTATTGGAAATCATACATACTGATGTGTGCGGTCCAATGAGTGTTGAGGCTCGCGGTGGCTATCGTTATGTTCTCACCCTCACAGATGATTTGAGTAGATATGGATATATTTACTTAATGAAACACAAGTCTGAAACCTTTGAAAAGTTTAAGGAATTTCAGAGTGAGGTCGAGAATCAACGTGACAGGAAAATCAAGTTTCTACGATCAGATCGTGGAGGAGAATACTTGAGTCATGAATTTGGCACACACTTAAGAAAATGTGGAATAGTTTCACAACTCACGCCGCCTGGAACACCTCAGCGTAACGGTGTATCCGAACGTCGTAATCGCACTCTGTTAGATATGGTGCGGTCTATGATGTCTCTTGCCGATCTACCGCTATCTTTTTGGGGCTATGCTTTAGAGACTGCTGCATTCACTTTAAATAGGGCTCCGTCGAAATCCGTTGAGACGACACCGTTTGAATTATGGTTTGGAAAGAAACCTAAGTTGTCGTTTCTAAAAGTTTGGGGATGCGATGCTTATGTCAAGAAACTTCAACCTGAAAAGCTCGAACCCAAGTCGGAAAAATGCGTCTTCATAGGATACCCAAAAGAAACTATTGGGTATACCTTCTACCTCAGATCCGAAGGCAAGATCTTTGTTGCCAAGAATGGATCCTTTCTAGAGAAAGAGTTTCTCTCGAAAGAAGTAAGTGGGAGGAAAGTAGAACTTGATGAAGTATTACCTCTTGAACCGGAAAATGGCGCAACTCAAGAAAATGTTCCTAAGGTGCCAGCACCGACTAGAGAGGAAGTTAATGATAATGATCAAGATACTTCTGATCAAGCTCCTACTGAAATTCGAAGGTCCACAAGGACACGTTCCGCACCAGAGTGGTACGGCAACCCTGTCTTGGAGATCATGTTGTTAGACAACGGTGAACCTTCGAACTATGAAGAAGCGATGGCGGGCCCGGATTCCGACAAATGGCTAGAAGCCATGAAATCCGAGATAGGATCCATGTATGAAAACGAAGTATGGACTTTGACTGACTTGCCCGTTGAACGGCGAGCCATAGAAAATAAATGGATCTTTAAGAAGAAGACAGACGCAGATGGTAATGTGACCATCTATAAAGCTCGGCTTGTCGCTAAGGGTTATCGACAAGTTCAAGGGGTTGACTACGATGAGACTTTCTCACCGGTAGCGAAGCTAAAGTCCGTCCGAATCATGTTAGCAATTGCCGCGTTTTACGATTATGAAATATGGCAAATGGACGTCAAAACGGCATTCCTTAATGGTTTCCTTAAGGAAGAATTGTATATGATGCAGCCGGAAGGTTTTGTCGATCCTAAGAATGCTGACAAGGTATGCAAGCTCCAACGCTCGATTTATGGGCTGGTGCAAGCATCTCGGAGTTGGAACATTCGCTTTGATGAGATGATCAAAGCGTTTGGGTTTACACAAACCTATGGAGAAGCCTGTGTTTACAAGAAAGTGAGTGGGAGCTCTGTAGCATTTCTCATATTATATGTAGATGACATACTTTTGATGGGAAATGATACAGAACTCTTGGACAGCATCAAGGCCTACTTGAATAAGAGTTTTTCAATGAAGGACCTTGGAGAAGCTGCTTATATATTAGGCATCAAGATCTATAGAGATAGATCAAGACGCCTCATAGGTCTTTCACAAAGCACATACCTTGATAAGATATTGAAGAAGTTCAATATGGATCAGTCTAAGAAGGGATTCTTGCCTGTACTGCAAGGTATGAAATTGAGCTCGGCTCAAAGTCCGACCACGGCAGAAGAAATAGAAGAGATGAGTGTCATCCCCTATGCCTCAGCCATAGGTTCTATTATGTATGCCATGCTGTGTACCAGACCCGATGTAAATCTTGCCGTAAGTTTGGTAGGAAGGTACCAAAGTAATCCCGGCAAGGAACACTGGACAGCGGTCAAGAATATCCTGAAGTACCTGAAAAGGACTAAGGAGATGTTTCTCGTTTATGGAAGTGACGAAGAGCTCGTCGTAAAGGGTTACGTCGACGCTAGCTTCGACACAGATCTGGATGACTCAAAGTCACAAACCGGATACGTGTATATTTTGAATGGTGGGGCAGTAAGCTGGTGCAGTTGCAAGCAGAGCGTCGTGGCGGGATCTACATGTGAAGCGGAGTACATGGCAGCCTCGGAGGCAGCACATGAAGCAATCTGGGTGAAGGAGTTCATCACCGACCTCGGAGTCATACCCAATGCGTCGGGGCCGATCAAGCTCTTCTGTGACAACACTGGAGCTATTGCACTTGCCAAGGAGCCCAGGTTTCACAAGAAGACAAGGCACATCAAGCGTCGCTTCAACTCCATTCGTGAAAATGTTCAAGATGGAGACATAGAAATTTGTAAAGTACATACGGACCTGAATGTAGCAGATCCGTTGACTAAACCTCTCCCTAGGGCAAAACATGATCAACACCAGAATTCCATGGGTGTTCGATTCATCACAATGTAACTAGATTATTGACTCTAGTGCAAGTGGGAGACTGTTGGAAATATGCCCTAGAGGCAATAATAAAAGCATTATTATTATATTTCCTTGTTCATGGTAATTGTCTTTATTCATGCTATAATTGTGTTATCCGGAAATCGTAATACATGTGTGAATAACAGACACCAACATGTCCCTAGTAAGCCTCTAGTTGACTAGCTCGTTGATCAACAGATAGTCATGGTTTCCTGGCTATGGACATAAGATGTCATTGATAACGAGATCACATCATTAGGAGAATGATGTGATGGACAAGACCCAATCCTAAACATAGCATAAAGATCGTGTAGTTCGTTTTGCTAGAGTTTTGCAATGTCAAGTATCTTTTCCTTAGACCATGAGATCGTGTAACTCCCGGATACCGTAGGAGTGCTTTGGGTATACCAAACGTCACAACGTAACTGGGTGACTATAAAGGTAGACTACGGGTATCTCCGAAAGTGTCTGTTGGGTTGACATGGATCAAGACTGGGATTTGTCACTCCGTATGACGGAGAGGTATCACTGGGCCCTCTCGGTAATGCATCATCATAATGAGCTCAAAGTGACCAAGTGTCTGGTCACGGGATCATGCATTACGGTACGAGTAAAGTGACTTGCCGGTAACGAGATTGAACGAGGTATTGGGATACCGACGATCGAATCTCGGGCAAGTAATATATCGATTGGCAAAGGGAATTGCATACGGGGTTGATTGAATCCTCGACATCGTGGTTCATCCGATGAAATCATCGTGGAGCATGTGGGAGCCAACATGGGTATCCAGATCCCGCTGTTGGTTATTGACCGGAGAGTCGTCTCGGTCATGTCTACATGTCTCCCGAACCCGTAGGGTCTACACACTTAAGGTTCGGTGACGCTAGGGTTGTGAAGATATGTATATGCAGTAACCCGAATGTTGTTCGGGGTCCCGGATGAGATCCCGGACGTCACGAGGAGTTCCGGAATGGTCCGGAGGTAAAGAATTATATATAGGATGTGCAGTTTCGGCCATCGGGACAAGTTTTGGGGTACCCGGTATTGTACCGGGACCACCGGAAGGGTCCCGGGGGTCCACCCGGTGGGGCCACCTATCCCGGAGGGCCCCTTGGGCTGAAATAGGTGGGAACCCTGCCCATAGTGGGCTGGGGCGCCAGCCCCCCCAAGGCCCATGCGCCTAGGGTTGGGGGGGGGGGAACCCTAAGGGGGGCGCCCCCTTGCTTGGGGGGCAAGCCCCCCACCCCTGGCCGCCGCCCCCCCTGGTAGATCCCATCTACCAGGGCCGGCGCCCCCCTGGCACCCCTATATATAGTGGGGGAGAGGAGGGACTTGATGCCCACGCCTTTGGTGCTTCCCTCTCTCCCTGTTACATCTCTCTCTCTCTCGTAGTACACGGCGAAGCCCTGCTGTCGTGACGCCCTGCATCCACCACCACGCCGTCGTGCTGCTGGATCTTCATCAACCTCTCCTTCCCCCTTGCTGGATCAAGAAGGAGGAGACGTCTCCCGTCCCGTACGTGTGTTGAACGCGGAGGTGCCGTCCGTTCGGCGCTGGTCATCGGTGATTTGGATCACGACGTGTTCGACAACATCAACCTCGTTCTAACGAACGCTTCCGCTCGCGATCTACAAAGGTATGTAGATGCATCTCGTGACTCGTTGCTAGATGAACTACTAGATGATCTTGGTGAAACGAGTAGGAAATTTTTTGTTTTCTGCAACGTTCCCCAACAGAATTCAGTCACCTTTCTATCTCTCTCTCCCCCTCTCTCTCTCTCTCTCTCTCTCTCTCTCTGCTTCCAACCTCTCTACCCCCAGAGACCCTTCCACCCACCAGCTATGTGGGTAGCTGGTCCTATTTATAGAGGCCCTGGTCCTCTTCCCAAATATCGAGCGGGAAGGAAGCCAACAATGGCGGGCTAATTTGAAGGGGGACAACAAGTACCAGCTATCCTAACAAAAGTAGTCTTCGCCTGCGCAAAGCTCTGGTGATGACGCCGTCTTGGGCTCCACGGTGACCTCCGTCTCGTAGTCCTCCTGGTCTTGGTCTCGTTGCACCGAAATGGCAACCTTTGCCTAATGCCTCGGTACTCCGCGGCTGCGCTTGCCCCCTTTGCACCAAAGAGGAAAGGAGGACGTTGCGCGGGCTGGCACCCGCCTGGCGCCCTGAGTCGTCATGGCTTGCGTCACGGGCACCTCGTGAGGTACCCCGCCTTCATCTCTCCGCCTCCTCGTGAGCCAGCCTGACGAGGCCGTGCCTGAGGAAACTCCGCGTCGTCCGCCCCACGAGGCTTGGCCCCTCGCGAGGGTCTTGGGTTTGTGTTGGTGAAAATGGGCCGTGCTGGACCCCCTTTTTAGCCATGCCGCAGGCCGCAGGCAGGCAAGTCTGGGGACCCCCGTTCCCAGAACGCGGACACCCACCCACCTGTTTGATTGGTCAACGTTGACCTTTGACTTGCTGACTGTGTATGTTGACCCAGTCAACTGCGCCCCTGTAAGTTTCTTATGCATATGGGTGGGTACATTTTCTGTGTACCCATAACATCTAGATATTAATTTAATTTCGAATTAAATTTAAGTCTAGAAATTAGGAAATCATTTAAAAACTTGGAAAATTCATAGAAAATAAACCGTAACTCGGATGAAAATGTTTTCTACATGAAATTTGCTCAGAAAAATCCAACGAATCCGAATACGTGGTCCGTTCATCTATCACATGCCTCTAGCATGCTGAACTTGGAACTTTCCCCCTCTTTTCCTTTGTCCGGAATCCGACTAACGCCGGGAATTCATCCTCAGATGTTTATCCCCTCCGTCTGCAACGTGCAGTACTACGTTAGGTAGACCCTAGTTCTGCTTACCGTCATGTTATGCTTTGTGATGCTATGTTTGCTTTATATTTATTGTTTCTTCCCCCTCTGATCGACTACGTCGACGATGACCCCTCCTTGCCAGAGCAACTAGGCAAGCCCCCCTTTGATCATCCCGATATCGCCCATTTCCTTTCTCTCATGCTTGCATTAGATTTTGCTACTGTTATTGTTTGCTCCTAATCTGATGCATAGCCTGCTTTTGTAACCTGCTCATTGTTACCTACCTACTTATCCTAAACTGCTTAGTATAGATTGGTTAGTGATCCATCAGTGACCCCCACCTTGTCCTTGTTGCCCCTGCTTCATCATTGAAGACCCGATCAACGGGATCGAAGACCAGGCTCCGGCACCGCACATCACTTTCCCCTTAGTTGCTCGACACTACTGGGTTACTACTGAGTGCCGAGGGTGGAACCTCATACATCACTCCTGATGAGATCTCTGTAGTGTAGCTATTCGGTCGTGGTCATCGAGGGTGATTTCCTCCTTGACCACTTCCGATACAGCTCTGTCGTGCAACCCATCAAGTGTGAACATCGAGGGTGGATCCTCTTACGTTCACCTTGATGATAACATCAAGTGGAATTCACTGGGGGTGATTCCTCGGGTTTTCCCTTTGGTGTTAGACACACAGTTACTATGGTTACTATGACTTTGCACTGAGCCATGTTACTAAAGACGGGTCGGCCCTGAGGGGTAACCGCGCGAGCTTAATAGCGAGTGATGTGGAGTCGGGTTGACTTGGAAGGTGCCCACGAGATACTTACGAGGCGTGGTCGGGCATTCTTAGCCCTTGCCGCAAGTACTCGAGACGGGGCGACGGGGTCACATCTTTCGTGAGTCTCTGCTTGTTACCGCACGTTCCTAATCCACTACGATTTGGATATTTGATCCAAGGGGCCTCTAGCCTGATAACACTAACCATCACGTGGGCATAGTATGGGCGTTCTGCGTCGTATGCATCAGCCGAAGCTTAATAGACGTCAGCGACTGAGCGCCGCGCGCCGGGTTGGACTACATAAGCACCTGCCTTTTTGAAGGAGGTAGCTAGGTCTGCTCACTGGCCGCCCATGCAACGTGTAGGAGTTCCTGGGGTGATGGCCCATGACCCCTGGGGGCATAGATTTAGTCCGGCGTGATGGCCTCTCTATTAAGCCTAGGTCGGGTTGCGGCGTATTGTTTGGCCGAGGCCGGGCATGACCCAGGAAAGTGTGTCCGGCCGGAGTTAATCGAGCGTGGTGGGTAAGTTGGTGCACCCTTGCAGGGAAGAAGACATCGATCGATAGCCTATCCTACGGTAACGAACACTTGGAGTTGTATCCCGATCGATACAACTAGAACTGGATACTTGTAATGAGAAATGGATTGTGATGAGAAATGGATAGTATGGCTCTGGGATTGCTTTCTCACAAGGAGTCGAGAAAGGATCTCTGGCCAAGGTTGATAACACTACTACTTTACATTATGTTGATCTGTACTCTTCTATATGCTGCAAGATGCTTGGAGCTGCTTGAAGATGCTAGTCTTCGATAGGACTAGCTTCTCCCCCACTTATCCTGGCATTCTACAGTTTAGTCCACAGATACAGCTCATTTCCTTTGATACAGATGCATACTTAGTTTAGATCTGATGTAAGTCTTGCGAGTATTTTGGATGAGTACTCACGGCTGCTTTGCTACGTCTTTTTCCCCATACCCGATTGTTGCGACCAGATGACGGATCCCAAGAGTCAGACGACACCACTGATGATTACTACTATCCCGAGGGTGCCTACTACAATGTGACGGCCGCTGACGACTTGGAATAGTTAGGAGGCTCCCAGGCTGGAGGCCTTGCCTTTTCGATCGATGTTGCTTTTGTGCTACCCTTCTTAAGACAAACTTGTTTAACTCATGTCTGTACTCAGATATTGTTGCTTCCGCTGACTCTTGTGTATTCGAACTTATGTATTCGAGCCCTCGAGACCCCTGACTTGTAATATAAAATTTATATTATTTTAATTTGTGTCTAGAGTTGTGTTGTGATATCTTCCCCTGAGTCCTTAGATCTTGATCGTACACATTTACGTATATGATTAGTGTATGATTAAATCAAAGGCGTCACACTCCATCCTATGCCAGTCAACATCGTCGGAACGAGCATAGGACATGGAGAACTTATTCCATGATGTCAAGTGCACCCTTATCTCACCACCTAGCAGCCATATATCTATACCAAGCCCAAGCCATAGCTAGGTTGGCCCCAAATACGACCAAAGCCAAAATGGGGTTACCTCCACAGTTGTCGGTGCCGGAAGGAACCCGACGATGGGGACGAGACTTAGATGGAATTCCGAGGAGCCACTATTTGCCTTTGGAGAGAAGTTGAAGGAGAGGGAGGAAAAACATTTGTTGAGAAATAAATGCACCTCTTTGTGTACCCTCTCTCGTTTCGTTGGAACATGCAAACACGACTCTTTTTTGTGGTGGTGCACAACTCTTGCAAATTTACTGGTTTTGAAAGCCTGTAGGAATCAACGTTTGGTGGCATATTAGTATTATATATGGTTTTTCCTTTTATAAAAATTCTCAGTTGAATAAAAATGGGCTTTAATTTTCAACTATGCTATTTTTGGTGACAAGCATTAACATTTAGTTAGTTAAATTTAAGATCAAAATTTAGCACAAAACACGAATGAGACCAATAAACCAGAACGGAAGTAGTACAAGACTGATAAAGGAAAACAATAATTTGTAAATATTCTAATTCCCACACAGTGAGAAAAAACATAATCGCCATGATGGATCTTGACATGACTTTTAGTAATTTTAATTTTTATCAAGGGTGTTTTTATTTGGTTCGTACTTGATTAGTTCTACTTGAACGGTTGGGCACGCTTCGTTGCACAATTGATGTTGTTGGGATCAAGATTTCCCATGGTTACCGCGTATTTCCGTGCCTCTCGGTAAATCGCCATACCGAGCAAAAAATAAATTTTTTTTTCAAAATTTTGAATTTAAACACTCGATTTATAGTAAAGTACGTAGGATCTAATTAATGCCATGAGAGTTGGTTCTGGCGTGTTGGTAGCAACCTAGTTCCTGTTTTGAGAGGTCTCTGGTTCGAATATTTGTTCATTCACTTATTTGAATTCAAAATTCAACTATAAAATGCGCTCGAAATATTCTCGTTATTTCTCGGTAATCGTGATAACTACATTTACCAGTCCCCCTCGGTAAAATTGCCTCATTCGGTAACCAAAGCCTTGGTTGGGATCTCATTTTCTCTTACTTGGTTTGGCGCATGGGGGAGATGATGGAGTATGTTTTTTTTTACAATATTGTGTTTTAGTGGACTCTTTCTGTAGGTATTATTTTCTGTTATCTACTAATTAATCCATACGTATATGATAAAGTTTTTTACGTCGGTGGTTGCATGTACTATATAGGTGATACAGTGACAAATGTTGGCGCTTCCTGTTCTGCCAAGTGATGAGAGGGTGCATTGAACTGGTATGTTTTTTTAGGCTGGATGCTACGGATTGATTTGAGATCCTCGAGTCAGCTTGCCTGAAAGAATTTTGGCCTGTCGACTGGCGTTCCGCGCTTGGAGGGAGGATGCGCGGCTCACTGCGGTTCCATGTATCTTTGCGCGACCAAAACTGCAACAATTCCATGCATGATTCCGGTGCTTTTCGAGGAAGAGAAGAATTTGCCGATCGAGCTCGTGTCGAGAAGCATGTGCTGTGCACTCCGGGGGCAGGGCAGGATCTCTTCCGATTCCTAGGCCGATCATACAGACCTGGGTGCCCGGCCGGGCTTGTAGGTGAACCGGGAGACCGTGGGATCGCCACACATAGCCAGGCCGGAGACTAGCTAGATGCGGCAAATTTTCGTGTTTTGACTTTTTTTTAATCTATTTAAGATTTGACTTTTGTTTGATTTATTTTTTTAGATCTGACCCTTTTGCTACCGCCAGAGTCCATGACGATAGGGTCTAACAGCCTACCGCTAGGGACGTTGGCGGTAGGAAATATCGCTACCATCAACCGAGCTAGCGGTAGTCTGCACAACCTGGCGGTAGGTACGAGCATGCACTGTGTTCAATACTTAGGAAGTTTTTGACAGTAGGGCATGCAACCCTACCGCCAGGGACCTTGGCGGTAGGCTGTTATATCCTACTGCCATGGTCTGGCGGTAGGCTGTTATATCCTACCGCCATGGTCCTTGAGAATAGCGAAAGGGTTAAATCTTGAATTTTTTTCAAACTAAGATCAAATCTCGAATAGGTTTCAAAAAAGATTAGAACACGAAATTTAGCCGCCAGAGGCAGCGGCGTCGGCGACGGCAAAACGAAATGGGAACCCACGCTGCCGTCCTGTCAACTGTCTGACGGCCGAGAGATCTGTTTGTTTTCCTTTTAACGGCGTGTCTGCTCGTGAAGCAGCAGGATGAGGATTTGTCGTACGAACTACTGCCCTCATCGCTCAAGAAAGAAGTGCAGCTGCTGCTGGTCGGGTCATCGACAAGACGGCAGCAACCATTGTGGTCTGCGTGCGTGCGGACGTGGACCCAAATGCTTTCTTTCACGCCAATGCTCGAGGCCTGCCCCTTCTGCGGAATTTTTTTGAAACGAAATGAACTTGAAACTTGGCGGGGACAATGCAGGAAGAATGACGGAGGCGTGAATATCCATGGTCCGTGTTGCCTGCCCGCGGTATCTCTCTAAGAAACGTGGCCACTCGTGGTTTCTCCTTCTTGTCTTCTTTTCCATTTTTCCGACTGAGATTTAGCGAAGTCTCGATTTTTCCGACCATACATTGTTTTTCCTTCTTATTTTTATTTTCCATATCCATTGTTTTTCTTACAATTGCATATTTCATATTTATTTGGTTTTCAACAAATTGCATGCCTAACATTTGCATGCAACTGCAACCAGAGGTAGAGCCAGGATACATACCCTTCATTGTGTTGTTGACGTTGCCGCTCATGTGGGCCGTACGCCCTTGCAGTTGGAGCCTTCGATCAATGCTTGTGTTGGATTTAGTCCCTTTATAAATTTCGATCTGTGAGCTTTGGTTGCGCCAAATTTCTCAAAGTCTCGCCGGTTCTGCCCCTGGCGGTGTGCTCATGCGAGAAGAAATAGGGGCGGGGTGAAGAGGAAACGAACGGTTTCTGATCGACCAATCAACCTTGTCATGGGCTCGTGAAATATACTAGGAAAGGGGGGGGGGTCCTACTTCCGGTAGGAGTAGGACTCCTCCTGCGCCACCATAGGGCCGGCCGAACCCCTCCCCCTTGGATCCTTTATATACGGGGGCAGGGGGCACCGCTAGACACACAAGTTGATCATTGAGATCGTTCCTTAGCCGTGTGCGGTGCCCCCTGCCACCATATTCCACCTCGATCATATTGTTGTAGTGCTTAGGCGAAGCCCTGCGTCGGTAGAACATCAAGATCGTCATCACGCCGTCGTGCTGACGGAACTCCTCCCCGAAGCTTTGCTGGATCGGAGCCCGGGGATCGTCATCGAGCTGTACGTGTGCTAAGAACTCGGAGGTGCCGGAGTAACGGTGCTTGGATCGGTCGGATCGGGAAGAAGACGTACGACTACTTCCTCTACGTTGTGTCAACGCTTCCGTTGCGATCTACAAGGGTACGTAGATCATACTCTCCTCTCGTTGCTGTGCATCACCATGATCTTGCGTGTGCGTAGGAATTTTTTTGAAATTACTACGTTCCCCAACATTTCAGTCATGTCCGCATACTCCTGGGGATCTTTTCGTTTAGAGTCCAAGACAGTTACTACTCCCTGCTCAAGCCTAATCTTTAGGAGAATATAGTGGTACCTGCGCACACATGCATAACTCATCAATTACATTACTATAACCTGGACTAATATATAAGGGAAACCGAATATGCCCAAGACAGTAACACTCACTTGAAGTTGTAAGGAAAGAGTATTATATCTTTGGTTTCATTTTTTTGAATGATCGTAGCAAGTTGGCCTCGGTATCTTCGGGACGATGTTCAACCTCAGTTGCATCTATGAGATATGTGTTAACGAACCCAATATCACCGATTTGTCTTTTCTTCAATTCGGCGATCTTCAATCTGCATAATATAGTGAGGATAATTATAAATACATGCAATGAAAGAGATGAGCTATATAGAGAGACTTAATGACAGAAGTAGTAGTACTTACATACAGTAGCAGGTGACCGTTGTTTTATCGAGGGCCAATTGATTGAAAAACTGATAGAACTCCTCAAATGGAATAGGCAACAGTTCAATTCCAACGAGGTCATGCTCCGGTTTAACTCTCGCATACAAAGTACTCCTCCCCCCAGACTCTCTGCAGATTTTCAAGTACCAATCATGTAATCTTCACATCATCGTTGTTAAAGATTTTTCATCTTTGACGAGAGGCTTCCCGTACTCGTATCTGTGTATCTGCACCTCCATGGGATCATAATGTACATCGTCGGGCAGGTAATCGTCAACATTGCAATAACCGGGCACCATCCTCGGATCGACGATGTCGCTAGGCACCTTGAACGGGGGGCACGATTGCTTCGCTTGTTCGCCGAGCAGGGCAATTTGTTTCCTAGCTGCTCGTCATTCTTCCAGCCTTTGATCACTGACTGTACTTCCCGACCGCTCCGCTACGGCCCATGTCTTTGCAATAATGCGCTCATAGTTGCCTTTCGGCGGAGACTTGGGTGGTTTTGCCAAAGCAGCCAGAGTGCGCTTCACTTTCACCGGATCTACCTTCTCCTCCGGAGGTGGATGTCTCTTTGCTTTCAACCCTTGAGACCAGTCATCCACTTCGGTTCGCGCGATCTTTGCATTCTCCTCCGGGGTCCTCTCGTATGATAACTTCTGTGGACTCTTCAGAGAAGGACCGAATCTGTATGTCCTCCCGCCTCTGGTTGTACTGCTAGACGCCGGCTGAACAGACGGAGCGGTTGTCTTCTTTACTTGCTTACGAGGAGGAGGAGAAGGACTACGACGCGCCGGAGCAGCTGCTGGAGCAGCGACGGGTCTCTTCCGCCCTTGCTGACGAGGCGAAGAAGGAGGAGGCTGTCTGCTCGGGCGTGCCAGCGTAGGCGGAGAAGGAGGCAGAGTGCCGCCACGGGCCGGAGAAGGAGCCGGCCGAGGGCCCTGATCATCACTCACCGGAGGAGGAGGCGGTGGAGGAGGCAGAGTGCCCTGACTCGCCGGAGGAGGAGGAGGAGGCGGAGGCGTCCAGTTCGGAAGGTTTATGAGCTCCTTCTGCCATAGGCATGGAGTCTTCAGAGCAGAACCCAGCCGAGTCTCCCCTTCACCGGTAGGGTGGTCAAGCTGGAGGTCCTCAAATCCCTCTGTTATTTCATCCACCATCACCCTAGCATATCCTTCTGGAATCGGCCGGCAGTGAAAAGTTGCGCCGGGTTCAGTAGGATAAACAGAGCCAACAGCCGCCTTGACCTTCAAATTCATCCATTACGTCATAAGGTGGCAATTTTGAGACTCCGTGATAGCATCCACGGGATAGCTGGCAGGAGCCATCAATGCATGCTACGGCTGAAGCAGCTCGGTGGAAGCCACGCTGCTTCTCCACTGAGATGGCGGGGTAGCTTCGGGGGAAGCTTCAACAGTACGTTTGCTGCGATTTGCTTCTCGTTCCTCTATCGCTTGTACCCTTGCTTGCAGCGCCTGCATTTGGGTCTGCTGCACTTTTTTGCTCCTCTCATGGGATTTGTAACCGCCTGCATCCGGAAACCCAATGTAACGCCCTCGATGCAACTATATCTCCCACATGCCGAGGCACGACTTAGAGGCATAATCGCATTGAAGGCATATGTCGCAAGTGAGGTAATCTTCACACAACCCATGTAATACATAAGGGAAAGAGATACATAGTTGGCTTACAATCGCCACTTCACACAAATACAGGAATAAAGCATTACATCATTCAATTACACTCAAGGTCCGACTACGGAACCAAAATAAAAGAAGAACCCCAAATGCGACAAAGGTCCCCGATCGACCCCAACTGGGCTCCACTACTGATCTACTGGAACAAAACAACACAAAGGACAAGATCTTCATCAAGCTCCTTCTGAGCTTGGTTGCGTCATCTGCAAGGACTCATCGGCACCTGCAAACTGGTTTTGGAAGTATCTGTGAGCCACGGGGACTCAGCAATCTCGCACCCTCGCGATCAAGACTATTTAAGCTTATGGGTAAGGTAAAGGTATGAGGTGGAGTTGCAGCAAGCGACTAGCATATATGGTGGCTAACATACGCAAATGAGAGCGAGAAGAGAAGGCAAATCACGGTCGATAAAAGTATGATCAAGAAGTGATCCTGGACTACCTACGTCAAGCATAACTCCAACAACCGTGTTCACTTCCCGGACTCCGTCGGAAAGAGACCATCACGGTTACACACGCAGTTGATTCATTTTAATTAAGGTCAAGTTCAGGTTTTCTACAACCGGACGTTAACAAATTCCCATCTGCCCATAACCGCGGGCACGGCTTTCAAAAGTTCAAATCCCTGCAGGGTGTCCCAACTTAGCCCATGACAAGCTCTCACGGTCAACGAAGGAATAGACCTCCACCCGAGACGTTCCGATCAGACTCGGTATCCCGGTACAACAAGACATTTCGACAGGGTAAAACTAAACCAGCAATACCGCCCGATGCGCCGACATCCTGATAGGAGCTGCACATATCTCGTTCTCAGGGCAACACCGGATGAGCGCTCCGTACAACTAAAACCAGCCCTCAAGTTTTCCCGAGGTGGCGCTGCAAAGGACTCTAGCTCGGACCAACACTTAGACAAGCACTGGCTCGGGGGGGGGGGGGAGGGGTTAAAATAAAGATGACCCTCGGGATGCGCGACTCCCAAGGGAAAAAAGGCTAGGTGGCAAATGGTAAAACCAATGTTGGGCATTGCTGGCAAAGCTTTACTTAAGGCGAACTATCAAGGGGTTCCCATTATAGCCCAACCGCGTAAGGGACGCAAAATCCGGGAACATAACACCGATATGACGGAAACTAGGGCGGCAAGAGTGGAACAAAACAGCAGGCATAAGGCCGAGCCTTCCACCCTTTACCAAGTATATAGATGCATTAATTAAATAAGATATATTGTGATATCCCAACAAGTAAACATGTTCCAACAAGGAATGGCTCCAATCTTCACCTGCAACTCACAACGCTATAAGAGGGGCTGAGCAAAGCGGTAACATAGCCAAACAACGGTTTGCTAGGAAAAGGTGGGTTAGAGGCTGAACATGGCAATTGGGAGGCTGACAAGCAAGTGGTAGGCATCGTAGCAATGGCATAGCAAAGACCGAGCAAACTAGCATAGCAAAGATAGTAGTGATTTCGAGGGTATGATCATCTTGCCTGAGATCCCGCAAGGAAGAAGAACGAGTCCATAAAGAAGACAAACGGACGTAGTCGAACGGGTCCTCACAACACGACGTTACCGGAACCAACCCGAAGAAGCAATCACCGGAAAAGAAGCACACGACATAGTAAACAACCAACACGTCATCATGGCATGATGCACAATCGAGTATGATGCATGTCCGGTTTAAGTATGCATGGCATGGCAAAGTGCACAAGCAACCCTACAATTAAGTGGAGCTCAATATGCAACGGGTTGCATATTGACGGAACACCACATCAATTATTTAGTTCTCTCTTGTTTATGTACCCAACAATATTAAATGTTGATTAACATGGCAAGGGGTGAAGCAAATGAAAACTACCTATCTAGTCAAGGTTAAATGAGGCCGGAAGCAACGAACAACAATTCCGGTAAATCCCCATAGCATATTTTAGATTTGGTACTGTTCTGCCCTAAACATTATTTTTTGGGTTGTTAAACATGCAAGAAGAGGCCACCATGTTAAACTAGGCAAAATTTTACCCCATTTACATATAAAGTTTATTAAAATCGGAGTTACGGTTATTTAGTTATGAATTAAACCATATCAGCATGGCATAGGGGCAAATTGATGCAAACAGCATTTTAAACATTTTAAACATGGCTGAAAGTGACATAATATGAAACTAGACACAATTTTAAGCATTTTACATATATAAAACATTTTAATATGAAGCATCGTTTGTGAGTTATTAAATGCATGTTGTGCAAGGGGTTTTTTGTAAATCTGTAAATTCCTGGATAAATAGACAAATCACTCCGCGGAAAAAAAATGTGACATGGGCCGAATCTTGCTGGCCCGACAGGAACAGGGGAGGCGCTGGGGGTCTCACCATGGGCCATGGCCCGGTAGCAGGAGCGGCCTGGCAGGGGGCACGCTGGCGCGCTGGGCCGGATCTGGCATGGCGGCCCAGCAGAGAGGACGGGCTAGGCGGGCCGGCGAACTGGGCCTGGGGCGGAGAAGGTGGCCCACGCGGAAGGTCCACGCGGGCACGGAGCAAGGCTGGTGGCGTCGTCCTTCTCCTGGTAGTAGGCCATGGCGGCGGCGCGGAACCGAACTCCGGCGAGGGCATGCGCAGGCCGGGGACGCGGGGAGGCGTTGGGAATGGGCAGATCCGGATGCGGGGACCCCGGATCTGGCCGCGGACGAGGTCAACGGTGACGGGCGAGGCCGCGGAGGCCGGCGACGAGCTCGGCGGTGGCTCCTGCAAAAAAATGGCGGCAACGCATGGCTCAGAGTGGAGGAAGAGCAAGGGAGAAAGGAGATGGGGAAGGAGCAGGGCAGCGGGAACGGCCTGCAGGTGCTCGTCGGCGGCGCCTCAGGTGGCCGGCGAAGCGAGGCAAAATGAGACGGCGGCGGGGCTCTGGATCGAGGGGCTCCTCCCCTCGAACCAGATCGGGAGCGAGGAAGCAGGATGGTGCTCAGGCCCTGGATGGGCTCGGGCGGGCCCCGCACGGGCCTGAGCGGGCCGCGGTGGATGGGGGCGCTGAAGGGGTGACGTGGCGCATCATGGATGGCCAGGAGCGGCGGCGCTGGCGGCTTCTACCCTCAGGGACGGCACCAAGTGGCGGCGGAGGGACGGCTGGGCGCGGAATCTGAGGAGGGGGGGGGGCTAGAGGTAGGTGGAGGGGCTAGGCTGCCCAAAATGGCAAGGAGGGGGTCTATATATAGGCAAGGGGCTAGGGTTGGGGGTTTTTGTCCGTTTCGGAGCCGTTCGATCTCGATCGGACGACCCGGAGCGGAGGGGGGGTTAGATAGGTGGGCTAGGGGGCTGTGAAGAGAGGTTGGGCTGAGATGAGAGGAGAGGAGAGGAGCCCGACAACTGTTTCCGGAGACCGAAAACGTCCGACGTTTTGACCGACTATAATGCCGCTATAATTATCCGTTGGGACGTCAAACGGACTCCGGATGCGATGAAACTTGGCAGGCGATCTATCTACACTATAATAAGACCACACGTCAAATCTCATCTCATTCCGAGAACATTTTCCGGCCACTTATAAAATACTATTACGGACATGCCGCGGACGCATGCAAGTGTGGTTGGGCTCAGAACGGACAACGGAAGGAACGGGGAGAACCGGACAGATGCAAGTTTCGAAAACACGATGATGCTATGCACATGAAGACATAGTATGCAATGCATGACACACAAGCAAATGACAAGGCAACGACAACGAATAACTGAACGACAGCTGGCACATCGGTCTCCGGGCGTTACAACACTCCACCACTACGAGAGGATCTCGTCCCGAGATCTAGAATGGCACCGGAGGGAAACAACGGAAGAGAAAAGAGGAGAGGTAAAGCTAAGTTGCTTCTTTGACAAACGAGTGAAACCAAAGAACCTTGCGAGGTTGAACAAATTCGAGAAAAGAATACAACGAAGGTGAACAAGGTCGAAAACAGCCATTTAGAAAAGAGGAAGAAAGAACATTGCGAAAAACCTTGAGGTTGAAGGGAAGATATATATCGAAAACACTCCGGTTAAGGGAGGGGATCAAGGAAGACCAAATTCGGGCAGCACTCCGGTTGGAAAGAAAAGGAATTGAATAAGGTCTTGATAAGATGAGAAGATACTTGATGAAATCACAATACACTGCCTCCGTAACTATTGAATGAATTGAAACAAGGGGGTAAGAAAGATCTCAGACCGCACTCCGGTTGAGAAGGGAGTCAAAATTTGATAAGATGAGAGAGCTCAAATGAAGACACGACACACCGGTTGAGAAAAGGATGCAAGACTTGATAAGGCGAAAAGAACTTGAACAAAGGGGCACAATACTCCGGTTAAGCAAGATAGGGAAGGAATAAGAGTGATATAATTTGTACAGCACTCCGTCTGTAAATGGAAGGAATTGAACTTGACAAGATGAGAGGATACTTGAAAAGAGGACACAACACTCAGATAAAAGTATAGGCATGGAAAGATCATGATCTTTGACAAAACGAGATGATGGGTTGAAAAGATGAACATCACAATGCCTCCGGAACAAAAGTAAGAATGGAATGGAGTGAACGAAGGAAAACAATATCTTGAGAGAGCACGGTTACAACAGAAGCTAGAATGGAGTTGTTGGAAAACCCACAACGAAAAGAATAAGCTTGATATGGTCTTATGGAATACCTCTCAAATTAAGAGATGAAAAACCTGCCACTCACGGGAAAAGAATTGGATTGATAAGAACAAAGAGACGAGAAACTTATTTCACCGGGAGGATAAATGAAGAAACTTGGATCATATATAAGCACCATAATAACCACCATCCTTAGGGAAGGCTTAAGGTGAAATATAACCCAAAATAACTCCAACGACGAGATTGATGGATTTAAAATACCTCATTCATAACAACATGTGAATCATGAAACATGAACCCAAATTATCAAGAATGACATAATACCACCTCCAATGATACGGAAGAAAGAATTGCACTCCGGATTGCAATATGAAGAAACTTGAGCTCCTTAGAAAAGAATCTTGATGAAAACTTCGAGAAAGAATTAAATCCTTTATGAACCAACATGTAGAACCTCCATGAAGAACTCTGGTAATAAAAGAATGAACAAAAGAAAGAGAAGTTGAGAACACAAGGTGAATCCTTGCAATGATTTTGTTGGATCTCGCGATGAAATAGTTGAAAAAGGTTGGAACTTCGGGAAAAAGAGAAGATGAACAATTGGAACCAAGAATTTTGATGAACCTCCGGAATAAGGAATTAATCACTTGGATGAAACACGAATAAGAATTACATTATACTCGTCCTTCATCAATTAAATTGATGACAAACCATGGATTTGGCATACTACTTATTCTCGTAGAAAAGATTAAGAGAGATATCGATAACTTGACAAGGACTTGATGGAACCGCCGGTGGGATTTGGAACAACGAATGAATTGATATGATAACAAAAGAAGAGGAATCTTGCACGAACCACCGTAAGAAATGAAAATGAGCGAAGAAAAGATAAAGGGACAACGGGAAAAATTAGCAAATGGACAAAGATGCTTGAGAGAATTTAGATACAAGAGAACGAAAAGATCACGAGCCGATTAAAGATCACTTGAACGAAGCACTGGTAAAATTGAAGAACGAGAGCTAAAAGCTGAGATTGAATAAATCTTAGATGATGGACTCCGGATAACAAACTGACAAGACTCTTAAATCTCTCCGGAAGGGTGAAAAGAATTCTCACGATGAAAACAGTTACGAGAGGATGGCAACAAGTTAGAATCAAGAATCTTGAAGAGAATGAAGCAAGATTAGGGAGAAACTCTTCTTCGGTCTTCAAATGACAACGAGAAACACCACCGTGAACTGTTGAGGCACTCCGGAATGAATAATGGAAAAGGTTGAGCCAATGATGAAAAGAATTTGAAGATTTGGAGAAAGGATTTGACTGATGGTAACTCATTCTTACGTCAAACTTCGAAAAGAAATTTGAGGATAGCTCCGGGAAAATAAGAGGAGTCAGGTAAGATCCTGGGAAAAGACCTGTGGGTTAGGGCCCACTCAAAAGAAAGACCGTTGAAACTTTTAAAGAGAGAATGCACCGGTTGAATTAAATGACTTGAATAAGATCACAACCTCGAAAGATATTGAACGAAAGCAGAGTGAGAAACTCGAATCTTCGAGATATCTTGAGCACTCCGGAACATTTTAATAGTGAGAAGTGAACGATTAAGAATTACACCGGCATGAGAAAACATTGAAATACGGAAAAGAGTATGATCAACACTGAAAGCTTGAATTGGTTCCACCGGAGAAGAAAAGAACGAAAGATGATGAACTTGAAGCTCCGTTAGAATATTCATGAGAATCACCGGATAAGAATATTGATGGAAAAGAATGGAGAGGTTTCCATCAATGAGATGATACTTGATTAAGAAATCTGGGTCCTTGAAGAAAAAACAAGGGAGGGAGGTTGGGAAAAACAAAGGCAACTTGGAGATGGAAGAAATGAACACCGTTGAGAAGAACTAATACTCGATCTTGCGGATGTTGAAAATGGACGGATCCACTTGAAGAGAAAACACGCCAGTGAAAAGGATTGACAAGACAATCTTGATGATCAAGAAGGATTGGTATCTATCAGAGTATGAGAACACCACTTAAACAAGGGATGGAATCAACATTTGACTTCGAAGCAACTCGAATACCACAACTCAAAACAAAACAAAGGATTGGCTTGCAGAATAAGCCGGAACAAACATATGATAGAGATTTCGTCCGAAGTTTTCGTGGTGGGACCTACACGGGCTCGATCGTACAGCACCATCATGTACAAGGCAGTGCACATGACATACAAAGCGTCCCCAAGTCGGCATAGCCAAGGAATCTTTAAGACACAACGAGACCACTGTAAAATCGACCGTGAATAGGCGAACCACTAGACGTCGAACCCCAATTTCATATCATACATCTGTCGAAAAGATATCCTAAGAGCTACTTGAATTCCCACCTATGAAACTCCTGAAACTTTCCGGTTATGCAATCAGGTGTTGGGGATACAGCGGAAGCATAATATCTCACCCAAACTGGCAATACCTACATCCAGCTGTATCCATCCTTCAACACATAACCAAGAAACCTTCGGAAATCATCTACCTCAACCTTCGAAAAGCATCCGTTATACAAGTTATGGCGATACTCCCGAACTCCCGCCCCAGTACTGGGTGGCGTCGAGGTTATCTCACCAACGAACTGCATAAAAGAGATTTTCGATGTCGGCGTACTAAACTCAGGTATTCCAGAATTGCAACGATAAAATTATGATGACAACACCTCAGAGCTCAACTCCCCGGGACACTTCCACTAAACCCCTGACAGGAGGCACCAAGACAATGTTCTCATCATAAAACCATCGGAACGATTCCAAGATACCCGCGTGATCCTAAATTTTTTTAGTGAAATTTGAGAAGAGAAGAGTCAAAACTCTACGTCATGATGCCTTACCAGAGCGACGAAGGGACTGGGAAGTAAAAAGAATTCCTAAACTCTCCGATATATAATTCCTAAAGGACTCAAAACATTTTTCTAGACACAACTCGGCCGCTAAAAACGATTAATCAGTGGGGGCTCCTAAGGTCGGGGAAGGCTCTGATTACCAACTTGTAACGCCCTCGATGCGACTATATCTCCCACGTGTCGAGGCACGACTTAGAGGCATAATCGCATTGAAGGCATATGTCGCAAGTGAGGTAATCTTCACACAACCCATGTAATACATAAGGGAAAGAGATACATAGTTGGCTTACAATCGCCACTTCACACAAATACATGAATAAAGCATTACATCATTCAATTACACTCAAGGTCCGACTACGGAACCAAAATAAAAGAAGAACCCCAAATGCGACAAAGGTCCCCGATCGACCCCAACTGGGCTCCACTACTGATCTACTGGAACAAAACAACACAAAGGACAAGATCTTCATCGAGCTCCTTCTGAGCTTGGTTGCGTCATCTGCAAGGACTCATCGACACCTGCAAATTGGTTTTGGAAGTATCTGTGAGCCACGGGGACTCAGCAATCTCGCACCCTCGCGATCAAGACTATTTAAGCTTATGGGTAAGGTAAAGGTATGAGGTGGAGCTGCAGCAAGCGACTAGCATATACGGTGGCTAACATACGCAAATGAGAGCGAGAAGAGAAGGCAAAGCATGGTCGATAAAAGTATGATCAAGAAGTGATCCTGGACTACCTACGTCAAGCATAACTCCAACAACCGTGTTCACTTCCCGGACTCCGCCGGAAAGAGACCATCACGGTTACACACGTAGTTGATTCATTTTAATTAAGGTCAAGTTCAGGTTTTCTACAACCGGACGTTAACAAATTCCCATCTACCCATAACCGCGGGCACGGCTTTCGAAAGTTCAAATCCCTGCAGGGTGTCCCAACTTAGCCCATGACAAGCTCTCACGGTCAATGAAGGAATAGACCTCCACCCGAGACGTTCCGATCAGACTCGGTGTCCTGGTACAACAAGACATTTCGACAGGGTAAAACTAAACCAGCAATACCGCCCGATGCGCCGACATCCTGATAGGAGCTACACATATCTCGTTCTCAGGGCAACACCGGATGAGCGCTCCGTACAACAAAAACCAGCCCTCAAGTTTCCCCGAGGTGGCGCTGCAAAGGACTCTAGCTCGGACGAACACTTAGACAAGCACTGGCCCGGGGGGGTTAAAATAAAGATGACCCTCGGGATGCGCGACTCGCAAGGGAAAAAAGGCTAGGTGGCAAATGGTAAAACCAATATTGGGCATTGCTGGCAAAGCTTTACTTAAGGCTAACTGTCAAGGGGTTCCCATTATAGCCCAACCGCGTAAGGGACGCAAAATCCGGGAACATAACACCGATATGACGGAAACTAGGGCGGCAAGAGTGGAACAAAACAGCAGGCATAAGGTCGATCCTTCCACCCTTTACCTAGTATATAGATGCATTAATTAAATAAGATATATTGTGATATCCCAACAAGTAAACATGTTCCAACAAGGAACGGCTCCAATCTTCACCTCCAACTAACAACGCTATAAGAGGGGCTAAGCAAAGCGGTAACATAGCCAAACAACGGTTTGCTAGGACAAGGTGGGTTAGAGGCTGAACATGGCAATTGGGAGGCTGACAAGCAAGTGGTAGGCATCGTAGCAATGGCATAGCAAAGAGCGAGCAAACTAGCATAGCAAAGATAGTAGTGATTTCGAGGGTATGATCATCTTGCCTGAGATCCCGCAAGGAAGAAGAACGAGTCCATGAAGAAGACAAACGGACGTAGTCGAACGGGTCCTCACAATACGACGTTACCGGAACCAACCCGAAGAAGCAATCACCGGAAAAGAAGCACACAACATAGTAAACAACCAACACGTCAACATGGCATGATGCACAATCGAGTATGATGCATGTCCGGTTTAAGTATGCATGGCATGGCAAAGTGCACAAGCAACCCTACAATTAAGTGGAGCTCAATATGCAACGGGTTGCATATTGACGGAACACCACATCAATTATTTAGTTCTCTCTCGTTTATGTACCCAACAATCTTAAATGTTGATTAACATGGCAAGGGGTGAAGCAAATGAAAACTACCTATCTAGTCAAGGTTAAATGAGGCCGGAAGCAACGAACAACAATTCCGGTAAATCCCCATAGCATATTTTAGATTTGGTACTGTTCTGCCCTAAACATTATTTTTTGGGTTGTTAAACATGCAAGAAGAGGCCACCATGTTGAACTAGGCAAAATTCTACCCCATTTACATATAAAGTTTATTAAAATCGGAGTTACGGTTATTTAGTTATGAATTAAACCATATGAGCATGGCATAGGGGCAAATTAATGCAAACAACATTTTAAACATTTTAAACATGGCTAAAACTGACATAATATGAAAATAGACACAATTTTAAGCATTTTTCATATATAAAACATTTTAATATGAAGCATCGTTTGTGAGTTATTAAATGCATGTTGTGCAAGGGGTTTTCTGTAAATCTGTAAATTCCTGGATAAATAGACCAATCACTCCGCGGAAAAAAATGTGACATGGGCCGAATCTTGCTGGCCCGACAGGAACAGGGGAGGCGCTGGGGGTCTCACCATGGGCCATGGCCTGGTAGCAGGAGCGGCCTGGCAGGGGGCACGCTGGCGCGCTGGGCCGGATCTGGCACGGCGGCCCAGCAGAGAGGAGGGGCTAGGCGGGCCGGCGAACTGGGCCTGGGGCGGAGAAGGTGGCCCACGCGGAAGGTCCACGCGGGCGCGGAGCGAGGCTGGTGGCGTCGTCCTTCTCCTGGTAGTAGGCCATGGCGGCGGCGCGGAACCGAACTCCGGCGAGGGCATGCGCAGGCCGGGGACGCGGGGAGGCATTGGGAATGGGCAGATCCGGATGCGGGGACCCCGGATCTGGCCGCGGACGAGGTCAACGGTGATGGGCGAGGCCGCGGAGGCCGGCGACGAGCTCGGCGATGGCTCCTGCAAAAAAAATGGCGGCAGCGCATGGCTCAGAGTGGAGGAAGAGCAAGGGAGAAAGGAGATGGGGAAGGAGCAGGGCGGCGGGAACGGCCTGCAGGTGCTCGTCGGCGGCGCCTCAGGTGGCCGGCGAAGCGAGGCAAAACGAGACGGCGGCGGGGCTCTGGATCGAGGGGCTCCTCCCCTCGAACCAGATCGGGAGAGAGGAAGCAGGATGGTGCTCAGGCCGTGGATGGGCTCGGGCAAGCCCCGCACGGGCCTGAGCGGGCCGCGGTGGATGGGGGCACTGAAGGGGTGACGTGGCGCATCATGGATGGCCAGGAGCGGCGGCGCTGGCGGCTTCTACCCTCAAGGACGGCACCAAGTGGCGGCGGAGGGACAGCTGGGCCGGAATCTGAGGAGGGGGGAGGCTAGAGGTAGGTGGAGGGGCTAGGCTGCCCAAAATGGCAAGGAGGGGGTCTATATATAGGCAAGGGGCTAGGGTTGGGGTTTTTTGTCCGTTTCGGAGCCGTTCGATCTCGATCGGACGACCCGGAGCGGAGGGGGGTTAGATAGGTGGGCTAGGGGGCTGTGAAGAGAGGTTGGGCTGAGATGAGATGAGAGGAGAGGAGCCCGGCAACTGTTTCCGGAGACCGAAAACGTCCGACATTTTGACCGACTATAATGCCGCTATAATTATCCGTTGGGACGTCAAACGGACTCCGAATGCGATGAAACTTGGCAGGCGATCTATCTACACTATAATAAGACCACACGTCAAATCTCATCTCATTCTGAGAACATTTTCCGGCCACTTATAAAATACTATTACGGACATGCCGCAGACGCGTGCAAGTGTGGTTGGGCTCAGAACGGACAACGGAAGGAACGGGGAGAACCGAACGGATGCAAGTTTCGAAAACATGATGATGCTATGCACATGATGACATAGTATGCAATGCATGACACTCAAGCAAATGACAAGGCAACGACAACGAATAACTCAACGACAGCTGTCACATCGGTCTCGGGGCGTTACACCCAACCTTCCACGGAATGGAGCCTGGCGTGCCTCGTGTCCGTCCAGGGTGCTCAGGATTCCCGAGGGCCATTGTGAGCTTATCGTTCTCTCTGTCTGGAAGGAACGTCCCTTGCTGTGCTGCTTCGATACAGTGCTGAAGCTTCCTGACTGGTATGTCCATTTAATCATTCGTCCAAATGCACTTCCCTGTTACAGGGTCCAAGGTTCCGCCAGCCCCGAAGATCCAAGTCCGGCAACGGTCTGGCCAGTTAATTGTCTCTGGTTCGATCCCTTTATCAACCAGATCATTCTCAGTCTTGGCCCACTTAGACCGGGCTACGAGGTAGCCACCTGACCCCGTGCGATGGTGATACTTCTTCTTCGCACCATTTTGCTTGTTTGTCGCCGACATCTTCTTACTCTTTTCCGATGTTTTGTGGGCCACAAATGCGGGCCAGTGATCTCTGATCTTCTCGTATCTGCCCTTAAATTCTGGTGTCTCATTATTTTCGACAAACTTATTCAGCTCTTTCTTCCACCTCCTGAATAGTTCTGCCATCCTCTTAAGAGCAAAAGACTTGATTAATTGCTCTTTAACTGGCTTCTCTGGATTATTCTCTGGCGGTAGGGTGAAATTTGACTTCAGCTCAGTCCAAAGATCATTTTTCTTCATATCATTGACATAAGATACCTCAGGGTCTTCTGTAGCCGGCTTAAACCATTGCTGGATGCTGATCGGGATCTTGTCCCTAACCAAAACCCCGCACTGAGCAACAAATGCGCTCTTTGTCCGGAGGGGTTCAATCGGTTGGCCGTCGGGCGCGATTGCTATGATCTCAAACTTTTCATCCGAGCTCAACTTTTTCTTCGGGCCTCGTCTCTTTGCCGAAGTTGTGCTCGATCCGGAGGGCTAGAAAAAAGAACAAAGACTTAATTAATATGTGTACATACCAAAACAATGAATGCATCAATTAGCTAGTCAGCAGAAGCTTAACTAATATATATACCTGGCCGGACTCGGTTCGGTCACCGGAGACGTCCTCACGGTCTCCTTCTTGCACCGGAATTAGGTCACCGGAGCCATCATAATCAGCTGCTTCCAGACCATCGGTCTCGTTGAGAAACAACGAGCAGATGGCATCACTTCCTCATGCGATTATGTCCCCCAACAACTCTTCTTGTACTTCGTCTCGGGCGGTGTCCATAGTTTCTACAAATATTGACAACTTGGCAATTATTATTCAAACATGACAGACGGATATATTAGTGGCAAAAACATAGAACTAATATTAATTAGTGGCCTCGATGCTGCTTCTCTAGGGTTTGGGGTGGCCTTGACACTGCTTCTCTAGGGTTTGGGGTGGCCTCGACAACGCTTCAAGGATAAAAAAAGAAGAGGAAGAAGAAAAAAAGAGGAGAAGAAAGAATAGAGGAGATAAAAAAAGAAGAGGAAGAAGAAAAAAAAGAGGAGAAGAAAGAATAGAGGAGTTAGAGAAAGAATAGAGGTGTTCTAACTCCTCTATTCTTTCTTCTCCTTTTTTTTTCTTCTTCCTCTTTTTTTATCGGGAACGAGGGTCGTCGAGGGTCACCGAACGGTAGAGGAAACCCTAAATAGCAAGTATCGTGGGTGTGAGATACATGTGGCCGTCGGTGTCGGACACTACATCCACGTCCCACAAGTGACGTGGGCGTCGAAGCCCGCGCCACTTGTGGGACGTGGATATAGTGTCCGACACCGACGGTACATGCATGTATCTCACACCGACGATACTTTCTATTTAGGGTTTCTCCTCTACCAGGGTCATCTCGTCTGATCTTATACCGCAATGCACCGCATACCGGGCATGCGTTCAGATCCTTGTATGCACCGCGATAGATGATGCAGTCATTAGGGAATGCATGTATCTTCTCCACCTCCAATCCTAGAGGGCATACGACCTTCTTTGTTGCGTATGTACTGTCGGGCAATTCGTTATCCTTTGGAAGCTTCTTCTTCAATATTTTCAGTAGCATCTCAAATCCTTTGTCAGCCACAGCATTCTCTGCCTTCCACTGCAGCAATTCCAGTACGGTACCGAGCTTTGTGTTGCCATCTTCGCAATTGGGGTATAACCCTTTTTTGTGATCCTCTAACATGCGATCGAACTTCAGCTTTTCCTTTTGACTTTCGCATTGTGTCCTTGCATCGACAATGACCCGGCGGAGATCATCATCATCGGGCACATCGTTTGGTTCCTCTTGATCTTCAGCAGCTTCACCCATTGCAGCATCATTGGGCACATCGTCTGGTTCCTCTTGATCTTTACCAGCTCCCCCTGTTGCAGCATCACCTTATTCAGGGGGCACATAGTTGTCATCGTACTCTTCTTCTTCGCCGTCTTCCATCATAACCCCTATTTCTCCATGCCTCGTTCAAACATTATAGTGTGGCATGAAACCCTTGTAAAGCAGGTGGGAGTGAAGGATTTTTCGGTTAGAGTAAGACCTCGTATTCCCATATTCAGTGCATGGACAACACATAAAATCATTATGCTTGTTTGCCTCAGCCGCATCGAGAAACTCATGCACGCCCTTAATGTACTCGCGGGTGTGTCTGTCACCGTACATCCATTGCCGGTTCATCTGCGTGCATTATATATAATTAAGTGTCAAAATTAATATAAGTTCATCATCACATTAAAATCAAAGTGCATACATAGTTCTCATCTAACAACATATAGCTCTCCAGAGCATCTAATTAATTAAATCATACATTGAAACTATGTAAAACATTTCAATGCGAAAACAAATGCGATCATAATCGCAACCAAGGTAACAATTGATCCAATGACATAATGATACCAAGCCTCGGTATGAATGACATATTTTCTAATCTTTCTAATCTTCAAGCGCATTGCATCCATCTTGATCTTGTGATCATCGACGACATCCGCAACATGCAACTCCAATATCATCTTCTCCTCCTTAATTTTTTTATTTTTTCCTTCAACAAATTGTTTTCTTCTTCAACTAAATTTAACCTCTCGACAATAGGGTCGGTTGGCATTTCCGATTCACATACATCCTACATAAATAAAATCTATGTCACGTTGATCGGCATAATTTTTATAAACAATAAATGAACCAATAGTTATAAAGATAATATATATACCACATCCGAATCATAGACAGGACGAGGGCCGACGGGGGCGGATACCAAAACCGTCGCACTATATAAGATGCAATAATAAAAGTAAGAAAATAATACAAGTATCTATGTAAACATACAAGTAAGAATAATTTTCCTTTCAGAAAGAAGATAAAACAAGAGGCTCACCACGGTGGTGCCGGCGATGAGCTCGGCGCAGGTGATCGACGGCGGTGAAGACGGGGACGGGGCGTGATGGACCGCTAAACCTAGACAAATATTATGGAAAATGGAGCTTGGATATCGAGCTTGGAGAGGAGAAAGCTTAAGTAGTGTGGCTCGGGCATTCCATCGAACACCTTGTGTGCATAGGAGGTGAGCTAGAGCACCACCAAGCCCTCTCCCCCCTCGGCCAGAGAAAAACAGAGCACTGGGGTGCTCTGCTCGCAAGCGAGGGGTATATATAGGCACCTCATTGATCCCGATTGGTGGCATGAGCCGGGACTAAAGGGGAGCCTTTGGTCCCGGTTCAAGCCACCAACCGGGACCAATGGTGGTGGGCCAGTAGCGAGGCCCATTGGTCCGGTTTATCCCACCAATCGGGACCAAAAGGTCCAGATGAACCGGGACCAATGACCCATGTGGCCCGGCCGTCCCCCTGGGCTCACGAACCGGGACCAATGCCCACATTGGTCTTGGTTCTGGACTGAATCGGGACTAATGGGCTGACCCGGTCTGGACCAAAGCCCTGTTTTCTACAGGTGTCGGCGCCGGAAGACAAGATGATGGGTACCTCTACAGGGACCAAATACGACCAAAGACAAAATGGGGTTACCTCTACAGGTGTCGGCGCCGGAAGGCACCCGATGATGGGTACGACACTTAGATGGAATCGCGATGCTTCCCCTTTGCATTTTGGGCCGGAGGAGGTTAGGCGAGCGAGTCGACGTGATCCGGTCGAAATCCATCCATCGGCGGCACTGTTGCGCGCGCGACCCACATGTCTTTCTTTCTTTCGGCCCGGCCGGTGCCGGTCGGTCTCTTCTTTTCTCCCTCTACAAGATAGCTAGCCTGACAGACAGAGAGATGGAGCGAGACCACACGCGGCGGCTGGTGATCATGGCCTCGCTTTTCCCCTTGCTTGCGTGCCCACAGGCCACGGGACGGGATCGCTCTGCCTCCAACTGATGCACATGCATGGAAAACGCCTTTCCGATTGTCCAGATGAAATGCCTTTCCGACAAAGTAGAATCAGCAGATCGTGGTATTAACCCTCTTTCCTTCCCTTTGAAATGTCAATTCACCTCTCTCTTTTGATGGACCCATGATGGTTCTTCCGTAAACGCATTGTCAAAAGATGTGCTTGGGCGGACAATCAAGGAAGTAGTAGGGTCAGATGCAGCCGTACAGTAGGCAGGTTCAGTCATCTCTAATCTAATCCGATCTCCTGGTGCGTGCATTCTCTTCTGCTTATCTTCGAAGATCTCATACGATCCCGGATTTGACGGACCGAAGCTAACCATAGGAAGCAATGCTTACCCATCGGAATCGGATCCCATCTGCACAAACTAATAACCAGCCTCGAACGGCAGACCGCATTGAAACCAACCAACCCGCGGCGAACAAGATCTCTCATGCACGCACGCGAAACACAACGCCGACCCATCAACGCCATGCCGGCAGCTATCGCGATCGGATGGATGGATGGATGGATGCGCCGAAAAGAATCGCGATCTTCACGATCATGACGGATCGACGGACCCATGAACCCATATGATCTTCAAGATCGACGGATCGACGGAGGAGAGATGCTCTGTTGTTCGTTTGACGATCTGGAAACGGTGCCCGTCGTCGTCGGGTCTTTTCTTCTCCGGTAAGGTAAAAATGCATCACTTCAATGCATGGTAGGAGTGGTAGCTCTCGTCCTTCAATTCTCGCAGATCTCTGCGTGCCATGATAAAGCTTTGGCCGCGTGTGGATGCACATTTCGACAAGGAGTATCTTGAAGATCGACGCGGGGCTGCTGGGCAGGACCACGTTTTTTTCTTTCTTCTAGCAAGTCATCCTTGCAAACCAGTCAAGGTTAATGTGCTCGACAGACACGCCACACAAGTTCACCACCACGCCCTGAAATTCGCCATAGTTTAGCGGCGGTGGACGTGGACCGGATCGCCGGCTCCACCAGCTGAATCTCGCACGGCCGATACGAGAAAGATTGCCGGCTCGATCGGCTCTTCTCCATTCCTCGGTGGAATACAGTGAGTGAACCATAGACCATACGGGAAAATTTCAGGTGATACCGAGACTTAGATGGTACCATGATACATACTTCTTGACCGCTGGATCTCAAATCAGACGGCATCTAAAGAGCTATTGTAACTGCACGCGATTTTGAAACTCTTGGATGCCTTTTTTGCAAAATGTTTGAGAGCTTCCCATGGCCATCGGATCTGAGATCCAATGGCTCTCAGAAGCCCGTATCATGGTATCACCTAAGTTTTGGTATCACATGATATCTTCTCTAGACCATACCTCGACGCGCATGCACATGGGACAAGAAGACAGAGACGTCTCCATGGATTACGATGTATAGGATCAAACGCTTAACAGGCAAGCCCATCAAGGAAACGATCGGCAGCGAGTCATACTGTAGCTAAAAAATTAAGCAGCCATCGCAGGGGATCAAACACAAGATCTTAACCAACAGACAAGACAGTACTGCCGGCTGAGCTATGAAGGTTATTGAATCTAGAGCAGCATAAACCTTTAAGAAGCAACATCCAACCTAGTTCTGACATATTTTCTAAATTTCGAATGCAATTTTTTTTGAGAAACCCTTGGTGTTTTATGAAACAAAAACACTTTTCAACTTCGTAAACAAATTTTTTGACAAACAGAAACATTTTGAAAAACAGGAATATTTTCTGAATGTATAAACAAATTTTGGAACCTGAACATTTTCTGAAATTCCCAAACATATCTTTATTTGTGAACAAATTTCGAAAATGAACAATTATTGAATTTATGGACAAATTTGGAAAGCAGGACCATTCTCTAGAATTCCCAGATTTTTTTTGAATATTTGAACAAAACTGAAAAATGTGAAAGTTTTCAGAATTTGCGAAGAAATTTTGAAAACGGGAACAGTTTCAAAATTTTGTGAACAATTTTCGAAAATGCGTACATTTGTGAAAATTTCTGAGCATTATCTAATTCATGAACAAAATTTTAAAACGCGAAAACCTTTTGAATTTGTGAACAAATTTTGAAACATGAATATGTTTCGAATTCTGAACCATTTTTTAAAACAGGAACATATTTCTTAAACCGAACATTTTTTAGTTTGTGAACTAAATTGACGAACACTTTTTGAAATATTGATTTTTTTTTTGAAAATAAGTGAATAGTTTTTAAAATTCTAAACCAATATGAAATTTCAGAAAAACGTTTGTAGAAAAGAAAATTTTCTGAAAAATTGAAAAAAATCTGATATTTTCATTTAATTTTTTTCTGAAACATTAATTGAAAAGAGAAAAAAATCAGACAGAAAAGAGCAAGAAGAAAGAAAAGGAAGACAAAAATAATAGAGAAAAAAGAAAAAGGATAGAAGAATCAAAAATAAAAACAAAAAACGAATAAAAAAAACCGTTTCGGAACCTTCTAAAAGGTTTCCAAAACCAGTACGGTTGGAACACTTAATAGGCCGGCCCACCCGCGAGCGCACCGTGGATAGCCTGTGCGGAACCCGGACTGTTTCCGCAGAGAGTGGCAATGGGATTTTCCGTCTCGCATTAAGCTGAAGGAATTTTTCATCTCCTGGATAAGAGCTAGCCACAACCACCGGGTCTGGTTCATGATGAAATGTAGGGCGGGACCACCTTTAAGGTAAAAGAGCCGATTTGCTCCATCATTTTGCTCTTTTATTCAGTGTTTTCTCGTCTTTTTAATTTTATATGTTTGCTTTAGTTTCTTTTCCTTTTGCTTCTCCGTTTTTATTATTTTTTCTATTGTTTTTTTCCATTTTCTTAGTTTGGTTTATTTTGTGCTCTTTTTCAGTTTTATTTTTTCTTTTGGTTTCCATTCTACATTTTTTCTATATGCCCACAACATTTTTCGAATACACGTTGAACATTTTTCAAATACATTCACATTTTTTAATATATGGTCAACATTGTTTCTATAGACATTTTTCAAATGCTGGATTATCATTTTTTTCATACAAGATTAACATTTTTCATACATGGTCTACATTTCTTCTATTCATGTTCTTTAAATGCCTGATTAGCAGTTTCCAAATAAAAACATTAACATTTTTTAATACATGGCCAACACTTTTTCTATATACATTTAACAATTTCCAAACGCTTGATTAACAGTATTCAACTACTTGTTCAACATTTTATCAAATGCTTGATTGACTTTTTTGTATACATGATCAAATGTTTTCATCATTTTTTAATACATGGTCTACATTTTTTCTATACATTTTTTAAATGTGATTAACAGTTTTCAAATACAAATATTACATTTTTTGAATACATGGTCAACATTTTGTCTATACCCATTTAACATTTTCGAAATACTTGATTAATAGTATTCAAATACTTGTTCAACATTTTTTCTAATGCTTGATTAACATTTTTTATATACATGATCGAAAATTTTCATAATTTTTTGAATACATGGTGAACATATGTTCTATACACATTTAACATTGCCCAAATACTTGTTTAAAGTTTTTCAAATACCTCTTCAATTTATTTTCAAATTATTGATTAACATTTTTATATACATGGTAAAAAATTCATCATTTTTTAATACATGATCAACAATTTTTCTATACACATTCAACATTTTTCTGAATGCTTGATGAACATGTTTCAAATACTTGTTCAGTATTTTTTGAATAATTGATTAATGGTTTTTCAAATACCAGTTCAACATTTTTCATATACTTATTCAAAACATTTCAAATGCTTGATTAACAATTTTAATACTTGTTCAAGATTCTCCAAATGTTTTTTATTGTGTTTTTTGAAATATATATATTTAGAATATTTTAAAATTTTAATTTAAAAAAATAAAACTTTTAAAAAGCGGAAAATGAGCTTTTTCATGTCTGCAAGCTCAAGTAGCCGCATATATAGCTAGAATAGTTCAAACGTGCAAATGCAACATTAGTTCTAACCTAAATAAGTTCAAACATTAAACTCCAACATTGTTATCCCTTTGGCCGCCCACATACGCTCAACCAGATCTTCCTTCAGTTGCTTGTGAGTTGCTCAATGCCGAATTTGTTGATGCATTTGGACAAACTCACCAAATGAGGCCAGATTCTGGTCTGGAACTTCGATAGGATCACCCATGTTGTCAAATTCAATACCTACGACAACATCCTCACCCCCCATCCTCCACGACCATGTTGCCCTTGTAAAGCTTTTGGGCAGTACTTGCATTTTCAATGCATGTACTCAAGAGTCCGAGCAAACCTACCCTCTTGCTTTCGAGATTGCTAAGAGCCTCTCGGTGTGTGCGACAGTTGGTTCTCTCAGGTACCGAGGTTCAACTACCTCAACCACGGCGGTTGCAAACTTCACCATGTCATCTCCGCATGTGCTCTCAAACATCCGTAGGTACTCGTGTCACGAATCAGCGGTCGTGCCATATGCAAGCACGCAATGCTGCCGTGCACTCCTGGTAACCAGAGAACCCAATCCTTCTCACAATGTCCTTCTTCAATATGAAATAGTCATCAAAAGGACCAGATGTCATGGTAGAGACGACCAGAGACATTTTTGCGCCTCCAAAAGCGCCGGCAAAAATTGTCAGCGAAGAGGGCATCAGGGGCAAAGTAGTCAGCCATCAACATAAAATGCTCACACGCCCTGTTGCGATTGAGCACTTGATGAACCTTGACCGACCCCTTGAAATTGAGAACATGCTCTTTCGCACGCTCCGTGTCTGCAAGGATCGCCTACATCATCGCCGTCTCATCCGTGTAGTCTTCCTTGTCGGACGAGCCGTCAGACGACTCAACATAGTGCTCGTATATGTACTCCATATCCGAATCTATTGCTTCAAAGAAGAAGGGACAAATTTTTTGGCACGAACATTTCATTGAACAGTTGTCGGGCACAGTGAGTATGGTAGGAGCGGATGGTACATGTGCAGCCATAGGAGGAGAGGTGCGAAACAACGGTGGAGGAGAAGTGGTGTGGAGCCCGGGTTGTACCATTGGAGGTGATGTACTCGTTGGGTTCTGGCAGGGTGTAGCAGAGCGGTCGGGGTTGTGGAGTGGCAGCGATGGTAAGGGAAAAATGGAAGGAGAGAAAATGAGAGGATGAAGGCGCAGGGTTCAAAAGGGGTATGGTGGGGTTTTGGGTTGGACAGGGGTGTCAGAGTACTACATGGTTGCTGTACAGACTCCTGCAAAGCTCCCCCTCTCACTTTGTCTCAGGTTTGTGGGGAAAAGTGCGTCCAGACTCAGTCGGCGGACCGATACAGGGCTCATTGGATGGTTAAACAAGTTTGAATAGTGCAGCCTGGGCGGTTGCGGGCTGTTTGAGGATGGAAAATGCGGTAACTGTATCTTTGCTTGCAGATTTTGTGCTGGCTTCAACCTCGTATTTAAAATTATACACAATAAAATGCCACTAGCCGTGGACAGCGGGTCATGAGAATGCTGTTGCTTTTGGATGCATGTTCTTGTCCACTTAGTTGACACACTTACCATGTTTTTTTAGAAAATGAGGATGACCCCAGCCTCTGCATCTGAGAGATGCATGCGGCCATTTTATTGATTATTCTTGAGAACCTTACAAAGTAGTATAAGAATATGTCTGAATCCGCCATCTTGGCAACATCTGCCGCTACTCCAATCGATATGATGAAGGTGAAGGAAATATGCCCTAGAGGCAATAATAAAGTTATTATTTATTTCCTTAAATCATGATAAGTGTTTATTATTCATGCTAGAATTGTATTAACCGGAAACATAATACATGTATGAATACATAGACAAAACAGAGTGTCACTAGTATGCCTCTACTAGACTAGCTCGTTAATCAAAGATGGTTATGTTTTCTAACCATGAACAAAGAGTTGTTATTTGATTAACGAGGTCACATCATTAGTTGAATGATCTGATTGACATGACCCATTCCATTAGCTTAGCACCCGCTCGTTTAGTATGTTGCTGTTGCTATTCTTCATGACTTATACATGTTCCTATGACTATGAGATTATGCAGCTCCCGTTTACTGGAGGAACACTTTGGGTACTACCAAACGTCACAACGTAACTGGGTGATTATAAAGGAGTACTACAGGTGGCTCCAAAGGTAGATGTTGGGTTGGCGTATTTCGAGATTAGGATTTGTCACTCCGATTGTCGGAGAGGTATCTCTGGGCCCTCTCGGTAATGCACATCACATAAAGCCTTGCAAGCACTGCAACTAATATGTTAGTTGTTAGATGATGTATTACGGAACGAGTAAGAGACTTGCCAGTAACGAGATTGAACTAGGTATTGGATACCGACGATCGAATCTCGGGCAAGTAACATACCGATGACAAAGGGAACAATGTATGTTGTTATGTGGTCTGACCGATAAAGATCTTCATAGAATATGTAGGAGCCAATATGGGCATCCAGGTCCCGCTATTGGTTATTGACCGGAGACGTGTCTCGGTCATGTCTACATTGTTCTCGAACCGTAGGGTCCGCACACTTAACGTTACGATGATAGTAATTATGAGTTTATGCATTTTGATGTACCGAAGTTAGTTCGGAGTCCCGGATGTGATCACGGACATGACGAGGAGTCTCGAAATGGTCGAGACATAAAGATTGATATATTGGAAGCCTATATTTGGACATCGGAATTGTTCCGGGTGAAATCGGCATTTTACCGGAGTACCGGGGGGGAGGGGGGGTTACCGGAACCCCCCCGGGGGGGTTATTGGGCCAACATGGGCCTTAAGGGAGAAGAGGAGAGGAGGCAAGAGGTGGCCGCGCGCCCCTCCCCTTCCTAGTCCGAATAGGACAAGGGAAGGGGGCCGGCGCCCCCCCCCCTTTCCTTCCTCTCTTCCTCCTATTCTCCCCCTTCTCTCCTAGTCCAACTAGGAGTCCTACTCCCGGTGGGAGTAGGACTCCCCTTGGCGCGCCACACCTTGGCCGGCCGCCTCCTCCCGTTGCTCCTTTATATACGGGGGCAGGGGGCACCCCAAAGACACACAAGTTGATCCTTGAGATCGTTCCTTAGCCGTGTGCGGTGCCCCCTGCCACCAAATTCCACCTCGATCATACCGTTACAGTGCTTAGGCGAAGCCCTGCGTCGGTAGTACATCAAGATCGTCACCACGCCGTCGTGCTGACGGAACTCTTCCTCGACGCTTTGCTGGATCGGAGCCCGAGGATCGTCATCGAGCTGAACGTGTGCTAAGAACTCGGAGGTGCCGGAGTAACGGTGCTTGGATCGGTCGGATCGGGAAGAAGACGTACGACTACTTCCTCTACGTTGTGTGATCGCTTCCGCAGTCGGTCTGCGTTGGTACGTAGACAACACTCTCCCCCTCGTTGCTATGCATCACCATGATCTTGTGTGTGCGTAGGAAAATTTTGAAATTACTACGTTCCACAACAGTGGCATCCGAGCCTAGGTTTTATGGTTTGATGTTATATGCACGAGTAGAACACAAGTGAGTTGTGGGCGATATAAGTTATACTGCCTACCAGCATGTCATACTTTGGTTCGGCGGTATTGTTGGATGAAGCGGCCCGGACCGACATTACGCGTACGCTTACGCGAGACCGGTTTCCCCGACGTGCTTTGCACAAAGGTGACTTGCGGGTGACTGTTTCTCCAACTTTAGTTGAACCAAGTGTGGCTACGCCCGGTCCTTGCGAAGGTTAAAACAGAGTCTATTTGACAAACTATCGTTGTGGTTTTGATGCGTACGTGAGATTGGTTCTTGCTTAAGCCCGTAGCAGCCACGTAAAACTTGCAACAACAAAGTAGAGGACGTCTAACTTGTTTTTGCAGGGCATGTTGTGATGTGATATGGTCAAGATGTGATGAGATATAAGATGTTGTTTGAGATGATCATGTTTTGTTGAAGTTATCAGCAACTGGCAAAATCCTTATGGTTGTCTCTCTATTGCATAAGATGCAAGCGTCCAATAATTGCTTTACTTTATCGCTATGCGATAGCAATAGTTGCAAGAGCAATTGCTGGCGAGACGACCACGTGACGACACATTGATATAGATCAAGATGATGGAGATCATGGTGTCATGCCGGTGATGATATAGATCATGACAGTACTTTGTAGATGGAGATCAAAGAAGCAAGATGATGATGGCCATATCATGTCACATATATTGATTGCATGTGATGTTTATCTTTTATGCATCTTATCTTGCTTTGATTGACGGTAGCATTATAAGATGATCTCTCACTAAATTATCAAGAAGTGTTCTCCCTAAGTATGCACCGTTGCCAAAGTTCATCGTGCCCAGACACCACGTGATGATCGGGTGTGATAAGCTCTACGTCCAAATACAACGGGTGCAAAACAGTTGCACACGCGGAATACTCAGGTTATACTTGACGAGCCAAGCATATACAGATATGGCCTCGGAACACGGAGACCGAAAGGTCGAGCGTGAATCATATAGTAGACATGATCAACATAACGATGTTCACCATTGAAAACTACTCCATCTCACGTGATGATCGGTTATGGTTTAGTTGATTTGGATCACGTGATCACTTAGAGGATTAGAGGGATATCTATCTAAGTGGGAGTTCTTAAGTAATATGATTAATTGAACTTAAATTTATCATGAACTTAGTCCTGGTAGTATTTTTGCAAATTATGTTGTAGATCAATAGCTCGCGTTGTTGCTTCCCTGTGTTTATTTTGATATGTTCCTAGAGAAAATTATGTTGAAAGATGTTAGTAGCAATGATGCGGATTGGATCCGTGATCTGAGGTTTGTCCTCATTGCTGCACAGAAGAATTATGTCCTTGATGCACCGCTAGGTGACGGACCTATTGCAGGAGCAGATGCAGACGTTATGAACGTTTGACTAGCTCAATATGATGACTACTTGATAGTTTAGTGCACCATGCTTAACAGTTTAGAATCGGGGACTTCAAAGACGTTTTGAACGTCATGGACCATATGAGATGTTCCAGGAGTTGAAGTTAATATTTCAAGCAAATACCCGAGTTGAGAGATATGAAGTCTCCAACAAGTTCTATAGCTAAAAGATGGAGGAGAATCGCTCAACTAGTGAGCATGTGCCCAGATTGTCTGAGTACTACAATCGCTTGAATCAAGTGGGAGTTAATCTTCCAGATAAGATAGTGATTGACAGAATTCTCTAGTCACCATCACCAAGTTAGTAGAACTTCGTGATGAACTATAATATGCAAGGGATAACGGAAACAACTCCCAAGCTCTTCGTGATGCTGAAATCAACGAAGGTAGAAATCAAGAAAAACATCAAGTGTTGATGGTTGACAAGACCACTAGTTTGAAGAAAAGGGCAAAAGGGAAGAAGGGGAACTTCAAGAAGAACGGCAAGCAAGTTGCTGCTCAAGTGAAGAAGCCCAAGTCTGAACCTAAGCCTGAGACTGAGTGCTTCTACTGCAAAGGGACTGGCCACTGGAAGCGGAACTACCCCAAGTGATTGGCGGATAAGAAGGATGGCAAAGTGAACATAAGTATATTTGATATACATGTTATTGATGTGTACTTTACTAGTGTTTATAGCAAACCCTCAGTATTTGATACTAGTTCAGTTGCTAAGATTAGTAACTCGAAACGGGAGTTGCAGAATAAACAGAGACTAGTTAAGGGTGAAGTGATGATGTGTGTTGGAAGTGGTTCCAAGATTGATATGATCATCATCACACACTCCCTATACTTTCGGGATTAGTGTTGAACCAGAATAAGTGTTATTTCGTGTTTGCGTTGAGCATGAATATGATTTGATCATGTTTATTGTAATACGGTTATTATTTTAAGTAAGAGAATAAATTGTTGTTCTGTTTACATGAATAAAACCTTATATGGTTACACACCCAATGAAAAATAGTTCATTGGATCTCGATCATAGTGATATACATAATCATAATATTGAAACCAAAAGATGCAAAGTTAATAATGATAGTGCAACTTATTTGTAGCACTACCGTTTAGGTCATATTGGTGTAAAGCGCATGAAGAAACTCCATGATGATGGGCTTTTGGAATCACTTGATTATGAATCACTTGATGCTTGCGAACCATGCCTTATGGGCAAGATGACTAAAACGTCATTCTCCGGAACAATGAAGCAAGCAACAGATTTGTTGGAAATCATACATACTGATGTATGTGGTCCGATGAATATTAAGGCTTGCAACAAGTATCATTATTTTCTGACCTTCACAGATGATTTGAGCAGATATGGGGATATCTACTTGATGAAACATAAGTCTGAAACATTTGAACAGTTCAAAGAATTTCAGAGTGAAGTGGAAAATCATCGTAACAAGAAAATAAAGTTTCTACGATCTGATCGTGGAGAAGAGTATTTGAGTTACGAGTTTGGCCTTCAGTAAAAACAATGTGAAATAGTTTCACTACTCATGCCACCTGGAACACCACAATGTAATGGTGTGTCCGAACGTCATAACCGTACTTTATTGGATATAGTGCAATCTATGATGTATCTTACCGATCTACCACTATCATTTTGGGGTTATGCATTAGAGACATCTGCATTCACGTTAAATAGGGCACCATCTAAATCCGTTGAGACGACACCGTGTGAACGATGGTTTGGCAAGAAACCTAAGTTGTCGTTTCTTAAAGTTTGGGGTTGTGATGCTTATATGAAAAAGTTCCATCCTAGTAAGCTCAAACCCAAATCGGAGAAATATGTCTTCATAGGATACCCAAAGGAGACTATTGGGTACACCTTCTATCACAAATCCGAAGGGAAGACTTTTGTTGCTAAATTCGGAGTTTTTCTAGAGAAGGAGTTTCTCTCGAAAGAAGTGAGTGGGACGAAAGTAGAAAACTTGATAAGGTAATTGTACCTTCTCCCTTATTGGAAAGTAGTTCATCACAAAATCTGTTCTTGTGACTACTACACCAATTAGTGAGGAAGCTAATGATAATGATCATGTAACTTCAGATCAAGTTACTATCGAATCTCGTAGGTAAACCAGAGTGAGATCCGCACTAGAGTGGTACGGTAATCCTGTTCTGGAAGTCATGTTACTAGACCATGACGAACCTACGAACTATGAGGAAGCGATGATGAGCCCAGATTCCACGAAATGGTTTGAGGCCATGAAATCTGAGATATGATCCATGTATGAGAACAAAGTATGGACTTTGGTTGACTTGACCGATGATCGGCAAGCAATTGAGAATAAATGGATCTTCAAGAGGAAGACGAACGCTGATAGTAGTGTTACTATCTACAAAGCTAGAATTGTCGCAAAAGGTTTTCGACAAGTTCAAGGTGTTGACTACGATGAGAGCTTCTCACTCGTATCTATGCTTGAGTCTGTCCGAATCATGTTAGTAATTGCCGCATTTTATGAAATCTGGCAAATGGATAAACAAAACTGCATTCCTTAATGGATTTATTAAAGAAGAGTTGTATATGATGCAACAGAAGGTTTTGTCAATCCGAAAGGTGCTAACAAAATGTGCAAGCTCCAGCGATCCATCTGTGGACTGGTGCAAGCATCTCGGAGTTGGAATATACGCTTTGATGAGTTGATCAAAGCATATAGTTTTATACAGACTTGCGGTGAAGCCTGTATTTACAAGAAAGTGAGTGGGAGCACTACAGCATTTCTGATAAGTATATGTGAATGACATATTGTTGATCGGAAATAATGTAGAATTATTCTGTAAAGCATAAAGGAGTGTTTGAAAGGAGTTTTTCAAAGAAAGACTTCGGTAAAGCTGCTTACATATTGAGCTTCAAGATCTATAGAGATAGATCAAGACGCTTGATAAGTTTTTTCAATGAGTACATACCTCGACAAGATTTTGAAGTAGTTCAAAATGGAGCAGTCAAAGAAAGAGTTCTTGCCTGTATTACAAGGTGTGAAGTTGAGTAAGACTCAAAGCCCGACCACGGCAGAAGATAGAAAGAGAATGAAAGTCATTCCCTATGCCTTGGCCATAGGTTCTATAAAGTATGTCATGCTGTATACCAGATCTATTGTATACCCTGCACTGATTTGGCAAGGGAGTACAATAGTGATCTAGGAGTAGATCACTGGACAGCGGTCAGAATTATCCTTAGTGAAATAAGGATATGTTTCTCAATTATGGACGTGACAAAAAGGTTCGTCGTAAAAGGTTACGTCGATGCAAGTTTTTGACACTGATCCAGATGAATCTAAAAGTCTCAATCTGGATACATATTGAAAGTGGGAGCAATTAGCTAGAGTAGCTCCGTGCAGAGCATTATAGACAAAGAATTTTGCAAAATACTTACGGATCTGAATGTGACAGACCCGTTGACTAAAATTATCTCACAAGCAAAACATGATCACACCTTAGTACTCTTTGGGTGTTAATCACATAGAGATGTGAACTAGATTACTGACTCTAGTAAACCCTTTGAGTGTTGGTCACATGACGATGTGAACTATGGGTGTTAATCACATGGTGAAGTGAACTATTGCTGCTAAATCACATGGCGATGTGAACTAGATTATTGACTCTAGTGCAAGTGGGAGACTGAAGGAAATATGCCCTAGAGGCAATAATAAAGTTATTATTTATTTCCTTAAATCATGATAAGTGTTTATTATTCATGCTAGAATTGTATTAACCGGAAACATAATACATGTGTGAATACATAGACAAAACAGAGTGTCACTAGTATGCCTCTACTAGACTAGCTCGTTAATCAAAGATGGTTATGTTTTCTAACCATGAACAAAGAGTTGTTATTTGATTAACGAGGTCACATCATTAGTTGAATGATCTGATTGACATGACCCATTCCATTAGCTTAGCACCCGATCGTTTAGTATGTTGCTGTTGCTATTCTTCATGACTTATACATGTTCCTATGACTATGAGATTATGCAGCTCCCGTTTACTGGAGGAACACTTTGGGTACTACCAAACGTCACAACGTAACTGGGTGATTATAAAGGAGTACTACAGGTGGCTCCAAAGGTAGATGTTGGGTTGGCGTATTTCGAGATTAGGATTTGTCACTCCGATTGTCGGAGAGGTATCTCTGGGCCCTCTCGGTAATGCACATCACATAAAGCCTTGCAAGCACTGCAACTAATATGTTAGTTGTTAGATGATGTATTACGGAACGAGTAAAGAGACTTGCCAGTAACGAGATTGAACTAGGTATTGGATACCGACGATCGAATCTCGGGCAAGTAACATACCGATGACAAAGGGAACAACGTATGTTGTTATGCGGTCTGACCGATAAAGATCTTCGTAGAATATGTAGGAGCCAATATGGGCATCCAGGTCCCGCTATTGGTTATTGACCGGAGACGTGTCTCGGTCATGTCTACATTGTTCTCGAACCGTAGGGTCCGCACGCTTAATGTTACGATGACAGTAATTATGAGTTTATGCATTCTGATGTACCGAAGTTAGTTCGGAGTCCCGGATGTGATCACGGACATGACGAGGAGTCTCGAAATGGTCGAGACATAAAGATTGATATATTGGAAGCCTATATTTGGACATCAGAATTGTTCCGGGTGAAATCGGCATTTTACCGGAGTACCGGGGGGGGGGGGGGGGGGGTTACCGGAACCCTCCCGGGGGGGTTATTGGGCCAACATGGGCCTTAAGGGAGAAGAGGAGAGGAGGCAAGAGGTGGCCGCGCGCCCCTCCCCTTCCTAGGCCGAATAGGACAAGGGAAGGGGGCCGACGCCCCCCCTTTCCTTCCTCTCTTCCTCCTATTCTCCCCCTTCTCTCCTAGTCCAACTAGGAGTCCTACTCCCGGTGGGAGTAGGACTCCCCTTGGCGCGCCACACCTTGGTCGGCCGCCTCCTCCCCTTGCTCCTTTCTATATGGGGGCAGGGGGCACCCCATAGACACACAAGTTGATCCTTGAGATCGTTCCTTAGCCGTGTGCGGTGCCCCCTGCCACCAAATTCCACCTCGATCATACCGTTACAGTGCTTAGGCGAAGCCCTGCGTCGGTAGTACATCAAGATCGTCACCACGCCGTCGTGCTGACGGAACTCTTCCTCGACGCTTTGCTGGATCGGAGCCCGAGGATCGTCATCGAGCTGAACGTGTGCTAAGAACTCGGAGGTGCCGGAGTAACGGTGCTTGGATCGGTCGGATCGGGAAGAAGACGTACGACTACTTCCTCTACGTTGTGTGATCGCTTCCGCAGTCGGTCTGCGTTGGTACGTAGACAACACTCCCCCCCTCGTTGCTATGCATCACCATGATCTTGTGTGTGCGTAGGAAAATTTTGAAATTACTACGTTCCCCAACAGAAGGGGTGCAAGCTGGGCCAAATATCCAGACCTCTCACCTAAGCCTAACATCTAAAGCCGGAGGCCCCGATCGAGCCACAACTTCGGTATAGAAACGTGGCCCGAAGAAAAAGTTGCGCCCAGATGAAAGGTTCGCGATCACAGCAATCGCGCGCGATGGCCAACCGATTAAACCTATCCAGACCAAGGAAGCATTTGCTGCTCAGTGCGGGGTTCTTGTTACAGACAAGATCCCGATCAGCATCCAACAATGGTATAAGCCTTAGAAGGAAGGCCCTCAGGTGTCTTATGTCAACGATATGCAGAAAGATGATCTTTGAACCGCGCTGAAGGCAAATTTCACCCTACCGCTAGAGGAGGATCCGGAGAAGCCAGTTAAAGAGCCATTGATCAAGTCTCATGCTTTTAAGAAGATGGCAGATCTATTCAGGAGGTGGAAGAATGAGCTAAAAACAATGTTTGTCGACAAAGAAGAGACACCAGAATTCACCGGCCAGTATGAGAAGATCAGAGGTCACTGGGACGCATTTGTGGCCCACAAGACATCGGACAAGAGTAAGAAGATGTCAGCGACAAATAAGATAAATGCTGCGAAGAGGGAACATCACCATCGCACGGGGTCAGGTGGCTACCTCAAAGCCCGGCCGTTGTGGGCCAAGGCTGAGAATGACCTGCTTGATAAAGGGGTCGAACCAGAGACATTGAGCTGGCTAGACCGTTGCCGGACTTGGTTCTTCGGGGTTGGCGGCAACTTGGACCCTGTAACAGGGAAGTGCGTTTGGACGAACGAGCAACTGCGAATACCCGTCACGAAGCTTCAGGACTATATCGTCGCAGTGCAGCAAGGGACGTTCATTCCACACAGATAGAATGACGAGCTCACAATGCCCCTCGGGAATCCTGGGCACCCTGGACGGACACGAGGCACGCCAGGCTCCGTTCCGTGGAAGGCTGGGTTTCCGGACACATGCGGTTACAAATGCCAGGAGAGGAGGAGGAAAGTGGAGCAAACCGAACTGCAGAAGCTGCATGCTGATATGTCTCCAACATATCTATAATTTTTTATTGTTCCTGATACGTCTCTGTCGTATCTACTTTTCCAAACACTTTTGCCCTTGTTTTGGACTCTAACTTGCATGATTTGAATGGAACTAACCCGGACTGACGCTGTTTTCAGCAGAATTACCATGGTGTTATTTATATGCAGAAACAAAAGTTCTCGGAATGACCTGAAACTTCACGGAACAACTATTCGGAAATAATAAAAAATCCTTGCAAAAGATGAAGGCTAGGGGGCTCACCACCTGTCCACGAGGGTGGGGGCGCTCCTGCCCCCCCTAGGGCACGCCCCCTACCTTGTGGGCCCCCTGGAGCTCCTCCGACTCCAACTCCAACTCTAAAAATTTGGTTTCGGGGAGAAAAGAATCAGAGAGAAGAAGTCATCGTGTTTTACGATACGGAGCCGCCTCCAAGACCTAAAACCTATTGGGAGGGCTGATCTGGAGTCCGTTCGGGGCTCTAGAGAGGGGAATCCGTCGCTATCGTCATCATCAATGTAGCGACCCGACCTCAGACGGTCAAGTCTCTGTGCTTCAGTGTCATCCCTGGATCGGTAATGCTGACACACACAGTACCCGAGGATTTATAACAGAGTAGCAATAACACACTTATTACATTGAATGTCTCCAAAGAGAACTTATTACAATAAATATGGCTTAAGACCATCTAATACGATAACAACGGAAGGCTTGGAAGATAAAGTGAGTCCATCAACTCCAACGACATTGCTGAGCTGCACAGCCACGACCTAACGAACCTTACTCCTCGTCTGAAAAGTCTGCAACATAATACGCTGCAGCCCAAAAATGGGTCAGCACATGGAATATGCTGGCAAAATAACATAGTAGAGCAAGAACATAATAATGCTATCACTACATGCATATTTGGCTGGTGGAAAGCTCTATGGTTACAGTTTTGCGAAACGTCAATTTTTCCATACAACAAAGGAATATATTCTAATTTGACTATCATGGTAGTTGAAACATCATTGAGAAGGTTCCTCCAACTCAATCCCAATTAAAGTAATTATCAACCCAACAATATTAATTTAGAGTGATGAGATACTTAAGATACTCCAAGTACTAGATACTCAAGATTGTCCATAACCGGGGACACGGCTAACCATGATTAGTTTATACACTCTGCAGAGGTTTATGCACTTTTCCCCACAAGACTCGATCTCCTCCGTTGGTTTTCTCGCACTACAGGGTGTTTGAGAAACGGATGATCGAGACACAGTCTTTCAGAAACATTAAATCTCTACTCCGGGCAGACCATACCAAACCTACAATCCCACTACCTGCTGATCCACCTCTTCAAGAGTTTCCCGCAACTTACTCAGCTATGCTAGAGCCCATAATAGCTTGTGGTCGCACACGGAACTTTCTAGCATGAATAATCTCAGTTCCCTTTGAGCCTGGGAGGTGGTCCATAGGGAGATCACACAGGTACTCTGGGATTTCCAAAAATGCACGCAACACTTGGTACTCCAGGTGCCTCAATCCACCAGATGTGTATTTAAGTTACCACCTTAAGTTGAACCATTAATTATAAATCTCACATTTGTCATGGATTTCACTCACCAAAACCTCGTCTACGAGCATAGCATAGCAATATAAGCAACGCATAGAAGTAACTCCCAAGGGTTTGAATGTAACAGGGTAATAGGTTCTACCTCATCAACTACTTCCCAACCCACATGTTAAATAACATCCTAACCATGCAATATTTGAGGATTGGTACTAATGCATAAAACTGGGTGATAAAGGGGTATGATCAAAGTGTTACTTGCCTTGCTGACGATCCGCGTAACCTAGAGACTCCAAATAACAAGCTTCGCACTCCGGGAATTCTATCGCAAACAAACAATAACTTACATAAGCAATCAAGAAAAGAAACACGGGTAAATCTCAAATAAGATGATCTAACCAGAAAGTTCAACTTAAGACCTCTGGTTTGCAAAAAGAATCAAATCAAACGGAGCAACGAAACTCAAACGGCGAAAGAAACAAGATCCATTTACTAATCTGGACCTAGGTCAAATTTTATAGTAGCAAAAACTTGTGCAAGTTGGTTAAACGGAAAGAGGGTCTCGAGATGAAGATCTAGGCGCTTGAATCGCCTGATTCCGACTAACGAGCGAAAAGATAAACTAGAATGAAAATCGGATCAGAAATCTCGATCAGAAATAATTGCGGAATAATCTGATAAAAGAAAACTGATGAACAGGCTAACAAATGAGCATTCGTCATCTGGAACTAACAAACGAAAACCATTCGTTAAAACAAACATACGGACGAACGTCCGCTAAAAAGAAAAACCAGGAAAAAAACCGGCGAACCGAAAAAAACAAGCTAGCGTTTTTTTAACGAAAACCGAACCGGTTTTCTAAAAGAACCGAACGGCGCTATACCTCCGGCGAGGTACGGCACGGCGGCGGCTCCGGCGAGCGGCGGGCAGCGCGGGGCGGCGGGGGCGCGGGCAAAGGGCGGCCGGGCGGCAACGGGCAAAGGGCGGCGGGGCGGCGCGACAGCGGGCGACGGCGACGCGACGGCTTGCAGCGGCGAGGTGGGCGGCTCGCAGCGGCGGGGTGGGCGGCTCCAAGGTGCGGCGGGGTGGGCGGCTCCAAGGGGCGGCAGGGCGCGGCTTTTAAGGAGGGGGGGGGGGGTCGGCTTGGGGAAGGGGGCATGACGCGGGGGAAGCGGAGTCCGAGCCGGACTCCGGTTCGGGCGGCGCGGGGAGGTGGGCCTGGCGGCTGGGCTTCGGCCCAGTTAGCCCTGGCGTTTTTTTGAAAATAATTCCGCCAAAACTAAAAACAAATCCTAGAAAATAAAATCAAATTCTAAAAATGCCAAAACAAATTTTCTCCGTCTAAATAAAATATTTAGAACGAGATGAACATTTTCTTGGCCCTAAAATGCAATTTTGAAAACGTGCAATTTTTTCTAATGCAAATAAAATACAAAATAGAACAAATATTGATTTTAATATTTTTCCTCCAATATTTCATTTATTTTGGAGAAGTCATATTATCTCCTCTCATATATTTTAATATGAAATATTTTCAGAGAGAAAAATAATTAAAACCAAAATCCTTGTTTCAAAATTTGATAAAAATCAGATTTGAAAACCGGGGAAATCCCCAAATCTCTCCGAGGGTCCTCGAGTTGCTTAGGATTTCGAGGATCGCGAGACGAAATGCAATAAAATATGATATGTAAGAATAATCTATGTATAACATTCCAAATTGAAAATTTGGGATGTTACAAACCTACCCCCTTAAGATGAATCTCGCCCTCGAGATTCGGATTGGCTAGAAAATAGGTGTGGGTGGTCTTTGCGGAGATCATCCTCTCGTTCCCATGTGGCTTCATCCTCCGTATGGTGGCTCGACTGAACTTTGCAAAACTTGATGACCTTGCTGCGGGTGACTCGACTAGCAAACTCCAAAATCTTGACTGGCTTCTCCTCATAAGTCAAGTCATTGTCCAACTGAATCGCCTCCAAGGGTACGGTATCTCTTAGCGGTATGTTGGCCATCTCAGCATGGCACTTCTTCAACTGGGAAACGTGAAACACATCGTGAACTCCTGGCAGTCCTTCAGGTAACTCCAACTTGTAGGCAACTTCTCCCATCCGTTCCAAAACACGAGATGCTCCTACAAATCTCGGGGCTAACTTTCCCTTGACTCCAAAATGTTTCACTCCTCGCAGAGGTGATACTCGCAGGTATGCTCTATCTCCAATTTCATAGGTTACCTCCTTGCGTTTCGAATCTGCATAACTCTTCTGTCTGGATTGAGCTATCTTCAGTCTATCCCGGATCAGTTTAACCTTCTCCTCAGACTCTTTGATCAAATCTGGTCCAAACAACTGTCGGTCTCTGACTTCACCCCACATCAATGGTGTTCTGCACCTCCGTCCATACAGGGCTTCGAACGTTGCCATCTTCAAACTGACTTGGTAACTACTATTGTATGAGAACTCTGCGTAAGGCAGATTGTCATCCCAACTAGATCCATAATCTAGCGCACAGGTTCTCAACATGTCCTCCAGAATCTGATTGACTCTCTCGGTCTGTCCATCCGTCTGCAGGTGAAATGCTGTACTGAACTCCAATCTCGTTCCCAAAGTCTGGTGCAGCTGATGCCAAAACTTTGAAGTAAACTGTGTTCCTCTATCCGATATGATGGTCCTCGGAACTCCATGCAGACATACGATCCTGGTCATATATATCTTGGCCAACTTTGCACTGGTATAAGTTGTTTTCACTAGGATAAAGTGTGCCACTTTGGTCAAACGGTCAACTACTACCCATATAGAATCATATCCTGATTTGGTTCTGGGCAATCCGGTGATAAAATCCATGCCAAGTTTATCCCACTTCCATTCGGGTATCGGCATAGGCTGTAACAATCCTGCTGGCTTTTGATGCTCTGCCTTCACTCTTTGACATACATCACATACGGCCACATACTCGGCGATATCCTTCTTCATCCCTGTCCACCAGAAACGTTCCTTTAAATCCAAATACATCTTGGTGTTTCCGGGATGTATCGAGTATGGTGAGTCATGTTCCTCCTGGAGAATTAACTTCCTGATCTCTGTGTTATTGGGCACATAGACACGGTCCTCAAACCACAGGGTGTCGTGCTCATCCTCACGAAAACCTTTGGCTTTTCCTTCGCTCATTTTCTCCTTTATCTCGGCAATCTCTTTGTCATCCTTTTGAGTTTCCTGAATCTTTCCCAACAATGTAGACTGCACCTCCATTGTTGCAACAAAACCTCTAGGAACAATCTCCAATCGAAGTTCCCGGAGATCCTCTGCTAACTCCTTTGGCAATCCCGTGCTTATTAGGGTATTAGCATAGCTCTTCCGGCTCAAAGCGTCTGGTACGACATTGGCCTTTCCTGGATGATAATGAAGCTTCATGTCATAATCCTTTATAAGCTCCAACCATCTTCTCTGCCTAAGATTCAGCTCCTTCTGGGTGAAAATGTACTTCAAACTCTTATGATCTGTGTACACATCACAATGGTTTCCAATAAGGTAATGTCTCCAAGTCTTCAACACATGCACTACGGCTGCTAGCTCCAAATCATGCGTGGCATAATTTAACACGTGTGGTTTTAGTTGTCGTGAGGCATACGAAACAACTCTTCCGTCCTGCATAAGTACACTTCCAAGTCCTAAGCGAGAGGCGTCGCAATACACTTGAAAATCCTTATGTATATCTGGCAGTGTCAGCACTGGAGCTGTAGTCAAACATTTCTTCAGGTCCTGGAAACTTGCCTCGCAATCTTCCATCCATTTAAACTAGGTATCCTTCTTCAATAATTCTGTCATGGGCTTTGCAGTCTTTGAAAGATTCTCAATGAATCTACGGAAGTATCCTGCGAGTCCAAGAAAACTGCGGATCTCGCTAACTGAAGTGGGTGCCTGAAGGAAATATGCCCTAGAGACAATAATAAAGTTATTATTTATTTCCTTATATCATGATAAATGTTTATTATTCATGCTAGAATTGTATTAACCGGAAACATAATACATGTGTGAATACATAGACAAACAGAGTGTCACTAATATGCCTCTACTTGACTAGCTCATTAATCAAAGATGGTTATGTTTCCTAACCATGAACAAAAAGTTGTTATTTGATTAACGGGATCACATCATTAGTTGAATGATCTGATTGACATGACCCATTCCATTAGCTTAGCACCCGATCGTTTAGTAAGTTGCTATTGCTTTCTTCATGACTTATACATGTTCCTATGACTATGAGATTATGCAACTCCCGTTTGCCAGAGGAACACTTTGTGTGCTACCAAACGTCACAACATAACTGGGTGATTATAAAGGAGCTCTACAGGTGTCTCCAAAGGTACATGTTGGGTTGGCGTATTTCGAGAATAGGATTTGTCACTCCGATTGTCGGAGAGGTATCTCTGGGCCCTCTCGGTAATGCACATCACTTAAGCCTTGCAAGCATTACAACTAATGAGTTAGTTGCGAGATGATGTATTACGGAATGAGTAAAGAGACTTGCCGGTAACGAGATTGAACTAGGTATTGGATAGCGACGACCGAATCTCGGGCAAGTAACATACCGATGACAAAGGGAACAACGTATGTTGTTATGCGGTCTGACCGATAAAGATCTTCATAGAATATGTAGGAGCCAATATGGGCATCCAGGTCCCGCTATTGGTTATTGACCGGAGACGTATCTCGATCATGTCTACATTGTTCTCGACCCCTAACTCGTTTAGCTCGATAATTTTCAAAAGTTTGACATGAGACCCCTAATTCGAATTAGCCCATTAACAAAAGAGTTGTTAGTTAGCCCAACCTAGGGGGCTAGCGCCCCAACCCACTTCAGCACTTCTACTAGACCTAGGACCTAGCCGCCACGAGACCCTAGAGTCATCTAGGTGAAGGAAATATGCCCTAGAGGCAATAATAAAGTTATTATTTATTTCCTTACATCATGATAAATGTTTATTATTCATGCTAGAATTGTATTAACCGGAAACATAATACATGTGTGAATACATAGACCAACAGAGTGTCACTAGTATGCCTCTACTTGACTAGCTCGTTAATCAAAGATGGTTATGTTTCCTAACCATGAACAAGGGGTTGTTATTTGATTAACGAGGTCACATCATTAGTAGAATGATCTGATTGACATGACCCATTCCATTAGCATAGCACCCGATCGTTTAGTATGTTGCTATTGCTTTCTTCATGACTTATACATGTTCCTATAACTATGAGATTATGCAACTCCCGTTTACCGGAGGAACACTTTGGGTACTACCAAACGTCACAACGTAACTGGGTGATTATAAAGGAGTACTACAAGTGTCTCCAATGGTAGATGTTGGGTTGGCGTATTTCGAGATTAGGGTTTGTCACTCCGATTGTCGGAGAGGTATCTCTGGGCCCTCTCGGTAATGCACATCACATAAGCCTTGCAAGCACTGCAACTAATAAGTTAGTTGTAAGATGATGTATTACGGAACGAGTAAAGAGACTTGCCGGTAACGAGATTGAACTAGGTATTGGATAGCGACGACCGAATCTCGGGCAAGTAACATACCGATGACAAAGGGAACAACGTATGTTGTTATGCGGTCTGACCGATAAAGATCTTCATAGAATATGTAGGAGCCAATATGGGCATCCAGGTCCCGCTATTGGTTATTGACCGGAGACGTATCTCGATCATGTCTACATTGTTCTCGACCCCTAACTCGTTTAGCTCGATAATTTTCAAAAGTTTGACATGAGACCCCTAATTCGAATTAGCCCATTAACAAAAGAGTTGTTAGTTAGCCCAACCTAGGGGGCTAGCGCCCCAACCCACTTCAGCACTTCTACTAGACCTAGGACCTAGCCGCCACGAGACCCTAGAGTCATCTAGGTGAAGGAAATATGCCCTAGAGGCAATAATAAAGTTATTATTTATTTCCTTACATCATGATAAATGTTTATTATTCATGCTAGAATTGTATTAACCGGAAACATAATACATGTGTGAATACATAGACCAACAGAGTGTCACTAGTATGCCTCTACTTGACTAGCTCGTTAATCAAAGATGGTTATGTTTCCTAACCATGAACAAGGGGTTGTTATTTGATTAACGAGGTCACATCATTAGTAGAATGATCTGATTGACATGACCCATTCCATTAGCATAGCACCCGATCGTTTAGTATGTTGCTATTGCTTTCTTCATGACTTATACATGTTCCTATAACTATGAGATTATGCAACTCCCGTTTACCGGAGGAACACTTTGGGTACTACCAAACGTCACAACGTAACTGGGTGATTATAAAGGAGTACTACAGGTGTCTCCAATGGTAGATGTTGGGTTGGCGTATTTCGAGATTAGGGTTTGTCACTCCGATTGTCGGAGAGGTATCTCTGGGCCCTCTCGGTAATGCACATCACATAAGCCTTGCAAGCACTGCAACTAATAAGTTAGTTGTAAGATGATGTATTACGGAACGAGTAAAGAGACTTGCCGGTAACGAGATTGAACTAGGTATTGGATACCGACGATCGAATCTCGGGCAAGTAACATACCGATGACAAAGGGAACAACGTATGTTGTTATGCGGTCTGACCGATAAAGATCTTCGTAGAATATGTAGGAGCCAATATGGGCATCCAGGTCCCACTATTGGTTATTGACCGGAGACGTGTCTCGGTCATGTCTACATTGTTCTCGAACCGTAGGGTCCGCACGCTTAACGTTACGATGACAGTTATTATGAGTTTATGCATTTTGATGTACCGAAGGTTGTTCGGAGTCCCGGATGAGATCACGGACATGACGAGGAGTCTCGAAATGGTCGAGACGTAAAGATTGATATATTGGAAGCCTATGTTTGGGCACCGGAAGTGTTCCGGGTGAAATCGGGATTTTACCGGATTACCGGAACCCCCGGGAGGCAAATGGGCCTATTGGGCCTTAGTGGAAAAGAGAGAAGGGGCAGCCCACAAGCTAGCCGGCCGAACCCCCCTTCCCTAGTCCTATTAGGACTAGGAGAAGGGGCCGGCCCCCCTCTCTTCTCTTTCTGCCGAAGAGTCCTACTAGGAATAGGATTTGGGGGAAGGAGTCCTACTCCCGGTAGGAGTGGGACTCCTCCCTGCGCCTCCCTCCTAGCCGGCCGACCCCCTTGCCCCTGACCTTTATATACGGGGGCAGGGGGCACCCCATAGACACACAACTTGATCCTTGAGATCGTTCCTTAGCCGTGTGCGGTGCCCCCTGCCACCAAATTCCACCTCGATCGTACCGTTGTAGTGCTTAGGCGAAGCCTTGCGTCGGTAGTACATCAAGATCGTCATCACGCCGTCGTGCTGACGGAACTCTTCCTCGACGCTTTGCTGGATCGGAGCCCGAGGAACGTCATCGAGCTGAACGTGTGCTAAGAACTCGGAGGTGCCGGAGTAACGGTGCTTGGATCGGTCGGATCGGGAAGAAGACGTACGACTACTTCCTCTACGTTGTGTGATCGCTTCCGCAGTCGGTCTGCGTTGGTACGTAGACAACACTCTCCCCTCTCGTTGCTGTGCATCACCATGATCTTGCGTGTGCGTAGGAATTTTTTTTGAAATTACTGCGTTCCCCAACACTAGGAGCCAGCCATCAGGAACCAAACATCCTTGTTTAATTTATGTCGGTGTGAATTTTTTATGGGATCATGGGCTTTTTCTGTGTTGTTTATTACCTTAATGTTCTTGTTTAATTTATTCCATTCTGAATTTTTAATGGGATCATGGGATCTTCTGGGTTGTTTATTACCTTCACGGGCACTCGTGAACTTTCGCGAGTATAACGAGCCTATAACAAACCGAGCTGAACCGAGGTTTTAGCTTATTAATATTAACGAGCTTAATGATAACGACCTTAACGATAATGAGCTTAATGATAACTAGCCGAATGAGCTGAGCAACTCGTTAATCCAGCCCTAGCCGGAACTACATGCATCTTCAAAGCCGTGGACCTGAGGCGGCGAGTTCCCATGAGGGCGGCGTGGACTACTCCTACTTGGGCCTGAGGTGCCACGGCGCTAGCGGGAGACACATCCTTGAGGCCGTTGACTTGAGGCTCGCCGCCAGCGAGTTCATGGAGGGCGACCCTCCTGATATTGGGCAAGCGTGCAACCAACAGAACCCTGAGAGCGAAGGTCATGGTACATATCCTGGCGATGTCGACACCAGCGTTCATGTGGTATGCGCCTAAAAAAATCAGGATGCAATCCCCTCCTCTGATCTGATCTGATTCTAGCCAGATTTCACTGAGGCCTTGTTTGGCGCATAGGGTTTGGGGAGGTTTCTAGGGGATTATCCCCGAGGGGGCCAGAAACCCCACAATTCCCCGCATGTTCATTTGGCGTATAGGGTTTGTTATGGGCAAACCCCTTCGATCCACTGAAACCCCCCTCAAACCACGTGGTTTTGAAGCATCGAGGGGGGCCTCGCGGAATCATGGGGCGAGAAGGGTCAAGACGGCGACACGGAAGGAGACGAAGTCGCCTCCTCGACACGGCACCACCGGGACCTCGTCGCCGGCGTCCTCCTCCGCCAGAGTGGTGTTCTCTCCCTTCCCCACCCCCGCTCCCCCTCCTAGGTTTTCTTGACACGGACACTCGCCCGTCTCCCACTTGCCGCCACCGCCAATCTATTCTTTTTGTTGTGAGCCGACCAAATCGATCCACACACAATCCATGCTTTCTCTTACTACAGATTGAATTGCTGGAGTTGGGGTGAGGACAAGGGCTGTGTAGATCTCAATTTTGGGCCCTGGATTTGCTGCCTGCAAGATGTTAGCTTAAGATGTTCAACCAAAGAATGTCACCTGCGACTTGTCTCTGATAATGGCCGTAAAGTCACTATCCTATGCAGATTGTTATCTCAGCTGTGTTTCAGCTTGCTTGCATTGTAGGCGTCCAAGTTGTTTAGCATGCTCCAGATTTTCTAGCAACCTCTACCCCTGAATCAACTAAACAATGACTTCATGTGCAGGTTCTTTCTTACTTGATTGCATACAACAGCTTTTGATGACTTATAACAGTAGTTAGGTGCTCATTGCCTACAAATTTGTGGCACTAGAATTTAGCTTCAGACCTGAACATGTACTAGTTTTATTAGCCAAATTGTAATGGATCCAGTAACCATGTGTAGATGAAATAATTTGCAGAGCCCCAAGAAGGTAGCTAGTCCCCCTCCCCCAAAACCTCCAGCAATAGTATCACTGTCCTTATCTGAATGAACTAGTTGTAATCGCATACTAGATTAACTTGTTTGCTGTCAATGTTCTCTCTGTATGCTCAAGATCTTAATTGTCTTTTTTGTCAAAACTAAATCTTAAGATATAGGGCCTCATGGTTTGCAACGGAGAAAGTACTTGACTTAAATATTTACTTGTAGTAATTGTACACTTCTTTATTTGTATCTAGAGGTAAGTTTTCTAGGAAATGTCATGTGCAGGTGTGCAGGGCGATCTCTCCAGAGCTCGAGTTCGTCTAGCCAGTACCACCACCTCAACTGCAGATGCGTCGTCTCCTCCCTCGGGTACCACCGCCACCTTCACTGCTACTACACTAGTATTAGCTACGCCGGAGCTATGTTGAGGCCGGGGAGGGGGGGGGCTGCCCCCCCCCCCCCCCCCCCCCCCTTGTTTCGCGCCCCGGTGATTTTTGGCTGCTTCAGCCACTGATTATTAGTACACCATGATCCACTGAGCTGATTGTGATGTATGTACAGTAGTAAATAAAGGACCAGTGCACTCTATGGATGATGATTTTAATGGACCATACACAAACACACACACACACACACACATGATTATTATTAGCTTCTTTTTCCTTTCAATTTCTTGATTTGAATCACTCTTGATTAATCTGCCCGTGGAGGGTGATTTTGTTGTTTGTTTCCTGAAGTCATCCTTCCATGTGCCACGTGTTTTTTTACTCGTTCAGTTATGTGCTTACGAACGAGTGTTGTGCAGTTGATTGGAGTACTTGACAAGAAAGTTTTATTATGACCACCGTTTATCAGTTGTGTGTATTAGACAGTAGACGTATCAGGAAGTAGACTCTAGAGACCATATTAGGCGGTGTCCGTTTAGGAAAGTATGCTAGATTTTAGAGTCTATTAGATTATTTATTTGATATATGTAACTTAGCATTGAAAGAAACAACAACCAACATTCTTACTCAAGACCAGCATTAGTATTGCTCGACCAAAATACATGATGCCACTAGCAGTACTCAACATGCAAATTCTGCAGCAACAAGTCTTTGCTACTAAACAATCATCGGAGTGCCCAAAATAGGCCGTTTAACTTGTACACTTAGGCCACAAAAGACTATTGTTAGCCCCAACTATAATTAACTCTGTCCAAAATACTATCTAGAAGATTTGCACATGCTAAAATAAATAATGAACATCACAAGACGGAGCTGTCAAGAGTTGGGTGAAAGTGAAGATTGCATTGCACTCTAACTCCAAATTTGCTCGACAGCTGATAGTATAAACAACATAAGTCAGTTTTGATCAAACATGCATCACCAATTCATGAACGCATCCAGCCATCATCCGCGCTTTAGAAAACTGAAGAAAAAAAAAATACATACTTAGTATTCTTTAGACAGCCGACAGTACAAACAACATCAGTCAGTTTCCATGCAATTAGAGGTGAAAACAACGGCAACTATTTGAGGTTAAAAAGAGGTAAAAATATATGTTGTACATGATCGAGTCCATAAATTCAACACTTAGCATTGAAAGAAACAACAACCAACATTCTTACTCAAGACCAGCACTAGTATTGTTCGACCAAATTAAATGAGTACTCAACATGTAAATTCTACAGCAACAAGTCTTGCTACTAAACAATCATCAGAATACCCAAAATAGGCCGTTTAACTTGTACACTTAGGCCACAAAAGACTATTGTTAGCCCCAACTATAGTTAACTCTGTCCGAAATACTATCTAGAAGACTTGCGCATTCTAAAACAAATCATGAACATCACAAGATGGAGCTGTCAAGAGTTGGGTGAAACTGAAGATTGCATTGCACTCTTGAAACTCCAAGTTTGCTCCTTTGTTCTTGTCATCCTACTCCACTTCCTTTGTGAGGCCAACAAGTGGCGGGTTTGTGGCAGTCCAAGGTAGTTGTTGTGTTCCAATATAACTTTAGTAATTTCATAACTTTCTGTCGCTCGATCCAATGTAATAACCATCCAAACTAGACAACTAGTTCTTGTTTCAGCTCTAAAACGCTTTGGCTCATGTTCGATTTGACATTTCCTTCTAAGACCCTCATTGGAACAAAAAAAATCTGCATGAAGTCACCTTTTCATCAAATTTGCTTTCCTTGGTGCATCTTTTCCTCACATCAAAGCCTATGTGACCCCCCGTATCTACCCAAAACAACCAAGCCTCATCTGAATCTTTGAATCTCATACCAACTTGAGGTATCCTCTTGTCAATTTGTGCCATTGCACACCACTTCCACAATTGCATCATACCCAAATTCTGCCAAAATCCAAAACGACATATATATTAGAGAAAAAACAAGCACGAATGTGAAATAATGATTAAGAAAACTGAATGTCGTGCACAAATACAATGACATCACTTCAACATTCACTAGTAGAAAAAGGGCCTTCAGTCCCGGTTCTGGAACCGGGACTAAAGGCCCTCCACGTGGCCGTTGCCTGGAGGTTCACCTTTAGTCCTGGTTGGTAACACCAACTGGTACTAAAGGATATTTTATGTTTTTTTTTGAATTTTTTTTTGAATTTCAAATTTTTGAATTATTTTAACCTCTAATCTCTAATCACCCCTCATCACAGCTCAATTTAATCTTTAATCTCTAATCACCCCTCATCATTTCAAATCATCTAACTTCCCGAACGGTCACCCATCCTCTCACTACTCCAGCCTGAGCACGCTTAACTTCTGTGTTCTATTCTCCCTCGTTTCCAAGTCTGCACTTGTTGTTTTCCTGACAATAGTAAGATGGCAATCCTATTAACCCTCAGAAATTTAGCTTGAGCATGAAGTCACACATTTCACTGTTTGAGTTTGAAACTATTGTCATAAAAATCAATAATTATTAAGTAACACTAATATTTCTTGAATAAGTAGTTTGACCACAGCTTGACCACGGTTTGACCACAGTTTGACCATAGTTGACCACAATTTAAAAAAACTGAAATAATTATTTAGTAACACTAATATTCTTGAATAATTATTTAGTAACACTAATACTTCTTGAATAAGTAGTTTGACCAGATTTAACAAAAATTCAAAAAGAACTGAAATTTGAGCATAACTTTTTTTCCTTTTAGAACTTGAGGATTCTAAAAATTTGCAAACAGGCCATAGGCGGTCTCCATCGGATGCGGATTTTCGTTCCGAACATTTTGATATATTATACGTTTTTTTCCGACATCGTATGCAAAAGTTATAGCTGTTTTACATTTTCCCTACATTTTTGCAAAACATGTCCAAATTTAAGTTTTTAAATTTTCCTAACTAGTAGATGTAGTAACATAACTACCTCTCGAAGGATTTTAAATTTTGAAGTTTCTATCATTTTCTTTTGTTTTTTACAAAACTGAAAAGGCGATGCACGGGGGGGGGGGGGGGGGGGTAGGATTTGAAAATTGCACCATTAGTACCGGTTCGTGGCACGAACCGGTAATAAAGGTCTCAACCCCGTTAGTACCGGTTCGTGGCACGAATCGGTACTAAAGGTTAGTACCGGTTCGTGCCACGAACCGGGACTAAAGGTCTCATTTGAACTGGGAGTAATGCCTGTATGGTGCCCTCGCCGCTTGGACCGGGACTAATGCTCACATTAGTCCCGGTTCGTAATGCAACCGGGATTAATGCTCTTTTCTGGCTGGACCAAAGCCTCTTTTTCTACTAGTGATTAGGGACCTTGTTCTAACTGTTGTCTTCATTCAAAAGATATAAACAGAATGATACTTTTCTACAGATTACCTCCTCAAGCAACACACATAGTTGTGCTAAATTTTGAACTAAATATCCTCAGACAAAAACATATACGAAACAAAGGAGGGGTTGTGCCTTCGTACCTCTGAACATTCCTGCAGGTTGCTCCTGTTTAGCTGAAGAAGCTCCACAATCTGTAGCGGAGAAGCCCCAAAATCGCCGGAATCGGAGAGGTTCAATGCGTCGGCGTGGCACTTCCGCATTGGCTTAGCCCCGACCCCCTCGAGCACCTCCGCAGCAGCTCAGCTCCAGCCCCCCTCGAGCACCACCGCGGCGGCTCAGCCCCAGCCCCCTTGCGCACCTTAGCGGCCGTGATGCCCCAACCCCGTCGCCATCCGTGCGGTGCCCGTCCACCCCAACCCCTCGTCCAGTCCCTTGCGGCGGCTTGGTGGTGGACCTCAGCGGCCCGGTGGTGGACGTCGGCAGTGATGTAGACGGTTCACTCAGCGACGGTGCCGCACCAATTCCATCTGCTCTACCAACAAAGAGTAGCCATTTGCCGTGCGTAGTTTGTTCGCGGTGATTCCGTGTCGCCAACATTAGCTAGCTGCCATGAACCCATGGTTGTCGAGTGTGGCTTGGCGTATGTACGTTTGCCAAGTGCCCATGGTTTGGCTCTCGGCGAAGAGTCAGACACCCAGCATATACGAAATTCCAGTAGTGAGTGTTAGAACCACATATTTTTGCAAGAAAACCAACCATCATTCTTTAGGCTCTGAACATTATCTATAATTGTGACTAACACATTGATACCGCCAAGGAAGTTATCACACGTACAGTTATTACAATGACACATGGCATCGATGCCTTGACAAAACATGAGGAAGAGGAAGAGATGGCATACATAATATACAAGAGAAATATATATCGGGAACAGACAGTGTATATCAGAGATGTCACTATCAGTGCACATGAGAAGGTGATCCGCACGACCACGTCACCAACTTTAATGCACCATCATACTGAATTCAACTCTTGATTTTCTCAGTAAGTATCATACAAATTGCGAAACACGATCTTTAGTCTGTACACAGCAGACATGACGGATATGCAGAATTAATTGTACGAATCTCGTTCTTGTGTGTCAGAACTCAAGTAAACAAATGTGAACATCATCGTAAGGAATGTAGAAATGTAAAGAGTTATCCTATTAAATTGCTGCTTTTCTACTTTGGACATCTATATATAGACGACCAAAGCAGATTACCTTTCTTTGCATCATTGGGACCGTAGAAGATGCTAGGAGCTGGAAATGCTTACTTGTTGTTGTTAATTAAAGTAGAGATGATCTACTACTTCGACAATCCTAAATGAGTATGTACAGGAAAGAGATGGCACCTGCCAATCAGTCAAATTAAAACTTGCAGACACGAACATACCTAGCATACTGTTTTTCTTTCCATGTGAACTCCCTGCTCAGCATGATTAAGTTAAAGTGGATAAAGCTCCGCCTCATTCACAACCGCGAGCGAAGAAGTGCTGCAGAAACTATTTGTTTGCAAATAAAACACTCATACTAATAGTGGAATCCATTGTAGCCTTCGTCCGGACCTTATCCCCTTCCCCCGAGCCGCTCCCGTGAGCGGACGGGGGAACCCGCGGCCGCCGCCTCCCAGTCCCTCTCCTTGGCCCCCCTCCCTCGCCGGGGGAAGCCCGGCCAGCGCAAGCGGCGGCGGGGCCTCTCCTTTCCCCTCTGCACGGAACCCCTAGCCGGTGCGGGACGGCTGGCCGCCGGGGGCGCTGCGCTATGGTGGGGTTTAGCGGTGCGGCGTCGGGCTCGCGCGGGAGCGGTGGCTCCGTCCGGTGGCGGCGCGGCCTCTCCAGGCGGCTTGGTTGTGGCACGGTGGCTGCTGGGGCAGCGATCCAAGGTGGTGATGGGGACATCTGCTTCGGGTGGTTCGCGGGTGACGACCCGGTTAGATCCGGCCGAATCTGCTGCCGGTGGCCCGTCCAGCGGCAAGGGCTGAGGTCAGCAGGGACCACGGGCGACCGGTGCTGTCGTGGATCGTTTGGCGGTGCTGGTGGCGTGGCTGCGGTGGTGGAGGTGCGTGTGCGTCTTAGCGTCCGGCTAGGCTCCTCTTCCTGGACGATGGCGTGCCGCGTGGGAGGGCTTGCTTGGGCCCGTCTTTGGTGGCGGTGGCGGCGGATCTACCATCCTTCTTTGGCGGATGGGCGGCTGTTGGTGGTTGTTGGGGAACGTAGCAGAAATTCAAAATTTTCCTACGTATCACCAAGATCTATCTATGGAGAAACCAGCAACGAGGGGAAGGACATTGCATCTACATACCCTTGTAGATCGCTAAGCGGAAGCGTTCAAGAGAACGGGGTTGAAGGAGTCGTACTCGTCGTGATCCAAATCACCGGAGATCCTAGTGCCGAACAGACGGCACCTCCGCGTTCAACACACGTATAGCCCGGTGACGTCTCCCATGCCTTGATCCAGCAAGTAGAGAGGGAGAGGTTGAGGAAGACTCCATCCAGCGGCAGCACAACGGTGTGGTGGTGGTGGAGGAGCGTGGCAATCCTGCAGGGCTTCGCCAAGCACCACGGGATATGAGGAGAAAGAGAGGGAGGGCTGCACCAACGAGAGAGATCAAATCCGTGTATTGGGCAGCCCCTAGGCCAAGTATATATAGGGGAAGGGGAGGGGCTGCGCCCCCTTTAGGGTTTCCACCCCTAGGGGTGGCGGCCAGCCTAGATCCCATCTAAGGGAGGCGGTCAAGGGGGAGGGGGGAGGGAGGCGCACCAGGATGGGCCTTAGGGCCCATCTGCCCTAGGGTTTGCCCCCTCTCCTCTTCCCTTGTGCCTTGGGCCCTTGTGGGCTGTTGGGGAACATAGTAATTTCAAAAAAATTCCTACGCACACGCAAGATCATGGTGATGCATAGCAACGAGAGGGGAGAGTATTGTCTACGTACCAACGCAGACCGACTGCGGAAGCGATCACACAACGTAGAGGAAGTAGTCGTACGTCTTCCCGATCCGACCGATCCAAGCACCGTTACTCCGGCACCTTCGAGTTCTTAGCACACGTTCAGCTCGATGACGATCCTCGGGCTCCGATCCAGCAAAGTGTCGAGGAAGAGTTCCGTCAGCACGACGGCGTGGTGACGATCTTGATGTACTACCGACGCAGGGCTTCGCCTAAGCACTGCAACAATATGATCGAGGTGGAATTTGGTGGCAGGGGGCACCGCACACGGCTAAGGAACGATCACAAAGGATCAACTTGTGTGTCTAGAGGTGCCCCCTGCCCCCGTATATAAAGGATCCAAGGGGGAGGGGTGCGCCGGCCAGGGAGAGGGTGCAGGAGGAGTCCTACTCCTACCGGGAGTAGGACTCCCCCCCTCAATCCTATTCCAACTAGGATTCCCAAGGGGGGAAAGAGAGAGAGGGGGGCCGGCCCCTTCTCCTAGTCCTAATAGGACTAAGGGAAGGGGGCGCGCGGCCAGCTATGGGCTGCCCCTTTTCTCTTTTCCACTAAGGCCCATGAAGGCCCATATGGCTCCCGGGGGGTTCCGGTAACCTCCCGGTAATCCGGTAAAATCCCGATTTCACCCGGAACACTTCCAATATCCAAATATAGGCTTCCAATATATCAATCTTTACGTCTCGACCATTTCGAGACTCCTCGTCATGTCCGTGATCACATCCGGGACTCCGAACAACCTTCGGTACATCAAAATGCATAAACTCATAATAACTGTCATCGTAACGTTAAGCGTGCGGACCCTACGGTTCGAGAACAATGTAGACATGACCGAGACACTTCTCCGGTCAATAACCAATAGCGGGACCTGGATGCCCATATTGGCTCCTACATATTCTACGAAGATCTTTATGGGTCAGACCGCATAACAACATACGTTGTTCCCTTTGTCATCGGTATGTTACTTGCCCGAGATTTGATCGTCGGTATCCAATACCTAGTTCAATCTCGTTACCGGCAAGTCTCTTTACTCGTTCCGTAATACATCATCTCACAACTAACATCTTAGTTATAATGCTTGCAAGGCTTATGTGATGTGTATTACCGAGAGGGCCCAGAGATACCTCTCCAACAATCGGAGTGACAAATCCTATTCTCGAAATACGCCAACCCAACATCTACCATTCGAAACACCTGTAGTACTCCTTTATAATCACCCAGTTATGTTGTGACGTTTGGTAGCACCCAAAGTGTTCCTCCCGCAAACGGGAGTTGCATAATCTCATAGTCATAGGAACATGTATAAGTCATGAAGAAAGCAATAGCAACATACTAAACGATCGGGTGCTAAGCTAATGGAATGGGTCATGTCAATCAGATCATTCAACTAATGATGTGACCTCGTTAATCAAATAACAACTCTTTGTTCATGGTTAGGAAACATAACCATCTTTGATTAACGAGCTAGTCAAGTAGAGGCATACTAGTGACACTCTATTTGTCTATGTATTCACACATGTATTATGTTTCCGGTTAATACAATTCTAGCATGAATAATAAACATTTATCATGATATAAGGAAATAAATAATAACTTTATTAGTGCCTCTAGGGAATATTTCCTTCAGTCTCCCACTTGCACTAGAGTCAATAATCTAGATTACACAGTAATGATTCTAACACCCATGGAGCCTTGGTGCTGATCATGTTTTGCTCGTGGAAGAGGCTTAGTCAACGGGTCTGCAACATTCAGATCCGTATGTATCTTGCAAATCTCTATGTCTCCCACCTGGACTAGATCCCGGATGGAGTTGAAGCGTCTCTTGATGTGTTTGGTCCTTTTGTGAAATCTGGATTCCTTTGCTAAGGCAATTGCACCAGTATTGTCACAAAAAAATTTCATTGGACCCGATGCACTAGGTATGACACCTAGATCGGATATGAACTCCTTCATCCAGACTCCTTCGTTCGCTGCTTCTGAAGCAGCTATGTACTCCGCTTCACATGTAGATCCCGCTACGACGCTTTGTTTAGAACTGCACCAACTGACAGCTCCACCGTTTAAAGTAAACACGTATCCGGTTTGCGATTTAGAATCGTTCGGATCAGTGTCAAAGCTTGCATCAATGTAACCTCTTACGATGAGCTCTTTGTCACCTCCATACACGAGAAACATATCCTTAGTCCTTTTCAGGTATTTCAGGATGTTCTTGACCGCTGTCAGTGATCCACTCCTGGATTACTTTGGTACCTCCCTGCTAAACTTATAGCAAGGCACACATCAGGTCTGGTACACAGCATTGCATACATGATAGAGCCTATGGCTGAAGCATAGGGAACATCTTTCATTTTCTCTCTATCTTCTGCAGTGGTTGGGCATTGAGTCTGACTCAACTTCACACCTTGTAACACAGGCAAGAACCCTTTCTTTGCTTGATCCATTTTGAACTTCTTCAAAATCTTGTCAAGGTATGTGCTTTGTGAAAGTCCAATTAAGCTTCTTGATCTATCTCTATAGATCTTTATGCCTAATATGTAAGCAGCTTCACCGAGGTCTTTCATTGAAAAACTCTTATTCAAGTATCCCTTTATGCTATCCAGAAATTCTATATCATTTCCAATCAGCAATATGTCATCCACATATAATATCAGAAATGCTACAGAGCTCCCACTCACTTTCATGTAAATACAGGCTTCTCCAAAAGTCTGTATAAAACCAAATGCTTTGATCACACTATCAAAGCGTTTATTCCAACTCCGAGAGGCTTGCACCAGTCCATAAATGGATCGCTGGAGCTTGCACACTTTGTTAGCTCCCATTGGATCGACAAAACCTTCCGGTTGCATCATATACAACTCTTCTTCCAGAAATCCATTCAGGAATGCAGTTTTGACATCCATCTGCCAAATTTCATAATCATAAAATGCGGCAATTGCTAACATGATTCTGACAGACTTAAGCATCTCTACGGGTGAGAAGGTCTCATCGTAGTCAACCCCTTGAACTTGTAGAAAACCTTTTGCGACAAGTCGAGCTTTATAGACAGTAATATTACCGTCAACGTCAGTCTTTTTCTTGAAGATCCATTTATTCTCAATTGCTTGCCGATCGTCGGGAAAGTCAACCAAAGTCCATACTTTGTTCTCATACATGGATCCCATCTCAGATTTCATGGCTTCAAGCCATTTTGCGAAATCTGGGCTCACCATCACTTCTTCATAGTTTGTAGGTTCATCATGATCTAGTAGCATGACTTCCAGAATTGGATTACCGTACCACTCTGGTGCGGATCTTACTCTGGTTGATCTACGAGGTTCAGTAGTATCTTGTCCTAAAGTTTCATGATCATCATCATTAGCTTCCTCACTTATTGGTGTAGGTGTCGCAGAAACGGTTTTCTGTGATGTACTACTTTCCAATAAGGGAGCAGGTACAGTTACCTCATCAAGTTCTACTTTCCTCCCACTCAATTCTTTCGAGAGAAACTCCTTCTCTAGAAAGGATCCATTTTTAGCAACGAATGTCTTGCCTTCGGATCTGTGATAGAAGGTGTACCCAACAGTCTCCTTTGGGTATCCTATGAAGACACATTTCTCCGATTTGGGTTCGAGCTTATCAGGTTGAAGGTTTTTCACATAAGAATCACAGCCCCAAACTTTAAGAAACGACAACTTTGTTTCTTGCCAAACCACAGTTCATAAGGCGTCGTCTCAACGGATTTTGATGATGCCCTATTTAACGTGAATGCGGCCGTCTCTAAAGCGTATCCCCAAAACGATAGCGGTAAATCAGTAAGAGACATCATAGATCATACCATATCTAGTAAAGTACGATTACGACGTTCGGACACACCATTACGTTGTGGTGTTCCGGGTGGCGTGAGTTGCGAAACTATTCCACAATTTTTCAAATGTACACCAAACTCGTAACTCAAATATTCTCCTCCATGATCAGATCGTAGAAACTTTATTTTCTTGTTACGATGATTTTCAACTTCACTCTGAAATTCTTTGAACTTTTCAAATGTTTCATACTTGTGTTTCATTAAGTAGATATACCCATATCTGCTTAAATCATCTGTGAAGGTGAGAAAATAACGATATCCGCCACGAGCCTCAATATTCATCGGACCACATACATCGGTATGTATGATTTCCAATAAATCTGTTGCTCTCTCCATAGTACCGGAGAACGGTGTTTTAGTCATCTGGCCCATGAGGCACGGTTCGCAAGTACCAAGTGATTCATAATCAAGTGGTTCCAAAAGTCCATCATTATGGAGTTTCTTCATGCGCTTTACACCGATATGACCTAAACGATAGTGCCACAAATAAGTTGCACTTTCATTATCAACTCTGCATCTTTTGGTTTCAACATTATGAATATGTGTATCACTACTATCGAGATTCATCAAAAATAGACCACTCTTCAAAGGTGCATGACCATAAAAGATATTACTCATATAAATAGAACAACCATTATTCTCTAATTTAAATGAATAACCGTCTCGCATTAAACAAGATCCAGATATAATGTTCATGCTCAACGCTGGCACCAAATAACAATTATTTAGGTCTAATATTAATCCCGAAGGTAGATGTAGAGGTAGCGTGCCGACCGCCGATCACATCGACTTTGGAACCGTTTCCCACGCGCATCGTCACCTCGTCCTTTGCTAGTGTCTGCTTATTCCGTAGTCCCTGTTTCGAGTTGCAAATATTAGCAACAGAACCAGTATCAAATACCCAGGTGCTACTGCGAGCTCTAGTAAGGTACACATCAATAACATGTATATCACATATACCTTTGTTCACCTTGCCATCCTTCTTATCCGCCAAATACTTGGGGCAGTTCCGCTTCCAGTGACCAGTCTGCTTGCAGTAGAAGCACTCAGTTTCAGGCTTAGGTTCGGACTTGGGTTTCTTCTCCTGAGCAGCAACTTGCTTGCTGTTCTTCTTGAAGTTCCCCTTCTTCTTCCCTTTGCCCTTTTTTCTTGAAACTAGTGGTCTTGTTGACCATCAACACTTGATGCTCCTTCTTGATTTCTACCTCCGCAGCTTTCAGCATCGCGAAGAGCTCGGGAATAGTCTTGTTCATCCCTTGCATATTATAGTTCATCACGAAGCTCTTGTAGCTTGGTGGCAGTGATTGGAGAATTCTGTCAATGACGCAATCATCCGGAAGATTAACTCCCAATTGAATCAAGTGATTATTATACCCAGACATCTTGAGTATATGCTCACTGACAGAACTGTTCTCCTCCATCTTGCAGCTATAGAACTTATTGGAGACTTCATATCTCTCAATCCGGGCATTTGCTTGAAATATTAACTTCAACTCCTGGAACATCTCATATGCTCCATGACGTTCAAAACGTCGTTGAAGTCCTGATTCTAAGCCGTAAAGCATGGCACACTGAACTATTGAGTAGTCATCAGCTTTGCTCTGCCAGACGTTCATAACATCTGGTGTTGCTCCAGCAGCAGGCCTGGCACCCAGCGGTGCTTCCAGGACGTAATTCTTCTGTGCAGCAATGAGGATAATCCTCAAGTTACGGACCCAGTCCGTGTAATTGCTTCCATCTTCTTTCAACGTTGCTTTCTCAAGGAACGCATTAAAATTCAACGGAACAACAGCACGAGCCATCTATCTACAATCAACATAAACAAGCAAGATACTATCAGGTACTAAGTTCATGATAAGTTTAAGTTCAGTTAATCAAATTACTTAAGAACTCCCACTTAGATAGACATCCCTCTAATCCTCTAAGTGATCACGTGATCCAAATCAACTAAACCATAACCGATCATCACGTGAGATGGAGTAGTTTTCAATGGTGAACATCGTTATGTTGATCATATCTACTATATGATTCACGCTCGACCTTTCGGTCTCTGTGTTCCGAGGCCATATCTGCATATGCTAGGCTCGTCAAGTTTAACCTGAGTATTCTGCGTGTGCAAAACTGGCTTGCACCCGTTGTAGATGGACGTAGAGCTTATCACACCTGATCATCACGTGGTGTCTGGGCACGACGAACTTTGGCAACGGTGCATACTCAGGGACAACACTTCTTGATAATTTAGTGAGAGATCATCTTATAATGCTACCGTCAATCAAAGCAAGATAAGATGCATTAAAAGGATAAACATCACATGCAATCAATATAAGTGATATGATATGGCCATCATCATCTTGTGCTTGTGATCTCCATCTCCGAAGCACCGTCATGATCACCATCGTCACCGGCGCGACACCTTGATCTCCATCGTAGTATCGTTGTCGTCTCACCAATCTTATGCTTCCACGACTATCACTACCGCATAGTAATAAAGTAAAGCATTACATCGCGATTGCATTGCATACAATAAAGCGACAACCATATGGCTCCTACCAGTTGCCGATAACTTGGTTACAAAACATGATCATCTCATACAATAAAATTTAGCATCATGCCTTGACCATATCACATCACAACATGCCCTGCAAAAACAAGTTAGACGTGCTCTACTTTGTTGTTGCAAGTTTTACGTGGCTGCTACGGGCTTAAGCAAGAACTCATCTCACCTACGCATCAAAACCACAACGATAGTTTCTCAAATAGACTCCGTTTTAACCTTCTCAAGGACCGGGCGTAGCCACACTTGGTTCAACTAAAGTTGGAGAGACAGTCGCCCGCAAGCCATCTATGTGCAAAGCACGTCGAGGGAACCGGTCTCGCGTAAGCGTACGCGTAATGTTGGTCCGGGTCGTCTCGTCCAACAATACCGCCAAACCAAAGTATGACATGCTGGTAGGCAGTATGGCTTGTATCGCCCACAACTCACTTGTGTTCTACTCGTGCAAATAACATCAAACCATAAAACCTAGGCTCGGATGACACTGTTGGGGAACGTAGTAATTTCAAAAAATTTCCTACGCACACGCAAGATCATGGTGATGCATAGCAACGAGAGGGGAGAGTATTGTCTACGTACCAACGCAGACCGACTGCGGAAGCGATCACACAACGTAGAGGAAGTAGTCGTACGTCTTCCCGATCCGACCGATCCAAGCACCGTTACTCCGGCACCTCCGAGTTCTTAGCACACGTTCAGCTCGATGATGATCCTCGGGCTCCGATCCAGCAAAGCGTCGAGGAAGAGTTCCGTCAGCACAACGGCGTGGTGATGATCTTGATGTACTACCGACGCAGGGCTTCGCCTAAGCACTGCAACAATATGATCGAGGTGGAATTTGGTGGCAGGGGGCACCGCACACGGCTAAGGAACGATCACCAAGGATCAACTTGTGTGTCTAGAGGTGCCCCCTGCCCCCGTATATAAAGGATCCAAGGGGGAGGGGTGCGCCGGCCAGGGAGAGGGCGCAGGAGGAGTCCTACTCCTACCGGGAGTAGGACTCCCCCCCTCAATCCTATTCCAACTAGGATTCCCAAGGGGGAAAAGAGAGAGAGGGGGGCCGGCCCCTTCTCCTAGTCCTAATAGGACTAAGGGAAGGGGGGCGCGCGGCCAGCTATGGGCTCCCCTTTTCTCTTTTCCACTAAGGCCCATGAAGGCCCATATGGCTCCCGGGGGGTTCCGGTAACCTCCCGGTAATCCGGTAAAATCCCGATTTCACCCGGAACACTTCCGATATCCAAATATAGGCTTCCAATATATCAATCTTTACGTCTCGACCATTTCGAGACTCCTCGTCATGTCCGTGATCACATCCGGGACTCCGAACAACCTTCGGTACATCAAAATGCATAAACTCATAATAACTGTCATCGTAACGTTAAGCGTGCGGACCCTACGGTTCGAGAACAATGTAGACATGACCGAGACACTTCTCCGGTCAATAACCAATAGCGGGACCTGGATGCCCATATTGGCTCCTACATATTCTACGAAGATCTTTATGGGTCAGACCGCATAACAACATACGTTGTTCCCTTTGTCATCGGTATGTTACTTGCCCGAGATTTGATCGTCGGTATCCAATACCTAGTTCAATCTCGTTACCGGCAAGTCTCTTTACTCGTTCCGTAATACATCATCTCACAACTAACATCTTAGTTATAATGCTTGCAAGGCTTGTGTGATGTGTATTACCGAGAGGGCCCAGAGATACCTCTCCAACAATCGGAGTGACAAATCCTATTCTCGAAATACGCCAACCCAACATCTACCATTCGAAACACCTGTAGTACTCCTTTATAATCACCCAGTTACGTTGTGACGTTTGGTAGCACCCAAAGTGTTCCTCCCGCAAACGGGAGTTGCATAATCTCATAGTCATAGGAACATGTATAAGTCATGAAGAAAGCAATAGCAACATACTAAACGATCGGGTGCTAAGCTAATGGAATGGGTCATGTCAATCAGATCATTCAACTAATGATGTGACCTCGTTAATCAAATAACAACTCTTTGTTCATGGTTAGGAAACATAACCATCTTTGATTAACGAGCTAGTCAAGTAGAGGCATACTAGTGACACTCTATTTGTCTATGTATTCACACATGTATTATGTTTCCGGTTAATACAATTCTAGCATGAATAATAAACATTTATCATGATATAAGGAAATAAATAATAACTTTATTATTGCCTCTAGGGCATATTTCCTTCAGTGGGGGGGGGGGGGCACCAGCCCACTTGGGACTGGTCCCCTTCCACACTTGGCCCATGAAGCCCTCCGGGGCTGGTGGCCCCACTTGATGGACCCCCGGGACCCTCCCGGTGGTCCCGGTACGTTACCGATAAACCCCGAAACTTTTCTGGTGACCAAAACAGGACTTCCCATATATAAATCTTTACCTCCGGACCATTTCGGAACTCCTCGTGACGTCCGGGATCTCATCCGGGACTCCGAACAACATTCGGTAACCACATACAAACTTCCTTTACAACCCTATCGTCATCGAACCTTAAGTGTGTAGACCCTACGGGTTCGGGAACCATGCAGACATGACCGAGACGTTCTCCGGTCAATAACCAATAGCGGGATCTGGATACCCATGTTGGCTCCCACATGTTCCACGATGATCTCATCAGATGAACCACGATGTCAAGGACTTAATCAATCCCGTATACAATTCCCTTTGTCTATCGGTACGATACTTGCCCGAGATTCGATCGTCGGTATCCCGATACCTTGTTCAATCTCGTTACCGGCAAGTCTCTTTACTCGTTCCGTAACACATCATCCCGTGATCAACTCCTTGATCACATTGTGCACATTATGATGATGTCCTAACGAGTGGGCCCAGAGATACCTCTCCGTTTACACGGAGTGACAAATCCCAGTCTCGATTCGTGCCAACCCAATAGACACTTTCGGAGATACCTGTAGTGTACCTTTATAGCCACCCAGTTACGTTGTGACGTTTGGCACACCCAAAGCACTCCTACGGTATCCGTGAGTTGCACAATCTCATGGTCTAAGGAAATGATACTTGACATTAGAAAAGCTTTAGCATACGAACTGCACGATCTTGTGCTAGGCTTAGGATTGGGTCTTGTCCATCACATCATTCTCCTAATGATGTGATCCCGTTATCAACGACATCCAATGTCCATGGTTAGGAAACCGTAACCATCTATTGATCAACGAGCTAGTCAACTAGAGGCTTACTAGGGACATGGTGTTGTCTATGTATCCACACATGTATCTGAGTTTCCTATCAATACAATTCTAGCATGGATAATAAACGATTATCATGAACAAGGAAATATAATAATAACCAATTTATTATTGCCTCTAGGGCATATTTCCAACAGTGGTCTCTCGTCAGTTAGTGCCAGTACCTGTGTTGGGGCAAGGCAGGGTGCTTCGGGGGGGGAGGCCGGTAGGAGGGATGGGTTGTTCCGACATGGTCGAGCTGCCCGTCGCCGGCACAGGGGGTGCCGGTCGTGGCCGTGTGCCGCTCCTCCCCCTTCCTCCTTCCCTGACATGGTGTTTTTCTGTTCGCTTTCCTGTGATGCTTGAGGCGGGACAGTCGCTGCCGATTCCGAAGGTGGTTGGGTTTGGTGGAGCTGTCCAAAGCCTTCCCCTTTGATGGCCTTAGGACGGCCTGGGTGCTGGGCAGCGGCCCTGGAGGTGGGAAACGTGTTGGTCTTGGGAAGACTGCGCGACTCGGGTGTGGGCGAGCAAACATGGCCGCTCAGGCGGCATGGTTGCAGGTGGTTGTCGGGGGGGGGGGGGGGTTGCATCGGAGGAGTCAAAGCAACGGGGTTCATCACCTGTCCGGTCCTTGGACTGGACGGCGGCGGCGACGACTGCGGTCGTCATTTCCTCCTTGCAGGCTCCGTCGCGGTGCTTCTACTCCCTTCGTGTTGCTCCGGGCGAAAGCTTGATCCGCGAGGATCAGACGGTGGCGGCTATCCGTGGTCGTGCCCTTCTTGGAGGCACCATTTTGAAGTCCCTGCTCCGACATTGGTCGTATCATCTCTCCTCGGTGGATCGCACTTGCGGTGGTGTCCGTTGGCTCAAAGCGGTTCTTCTTTGATTATTTGTAGTGTGCTTCGTAGTTGTTGGGGTAGTGTGTCGGTGTCCGGCATCCTTATATCTTGCCTTTGGTGTGTGTGTTTGTGTGATGGTGGCGTGTGTTTGTATCGGTGTTCTGGGATGTTGCGGTGTTGGTTGCTTTATATATATAAAGCGGGGGAAAACCTTTTTTCGTAATCCACTAAAAAATATACCTCAGCGAAGAGAGTCCTATGAAGAGCTTCCTTTTTTCAGAATCAGGCACACTGCACGTCAGATCGTCATTTATACCATTTTTATGCAAGCATTGCTTTTCTTTTTATCAACAACACTAAGCTGCTGAAATACAAAAAATACTGACTAACTGCCATAGAGCAATCTGCTCTCTCAAGGTTACAAAATATGAGCGATTTGAGGGCTAAAAGAATGGATCAAACCAACTATAATTTGTGGTCATTTAAATTAATGCTTTTAGAAATCTTGGCCAAACACATGCATGGTATGCACAAACTGGACTCGAATACTTGATGCATAACTAATTAATAGGAAGAGTTTAACCTACTACTAATAGAACAGTGGTACCCATGTATCTTAATTATATTGATACATACAGATGCGTATAAATATCATCAAGAATGCCATACATTTCACCATAGCAAAATACAGAAGCAGAGAAGGGAAGTGAGAGAGGAATTAATGTACTTCTATCGCCATCTTGGCACTAACTATATGCAGCAACCTGCATGGATTCAAGGATCTCGCTTAAATGCCATCGACGCAGCATTACAAACTCTAACCAAGCCATCTTCCAGATTAATCGATGGGAAAAAGAATTATTTTCTTTTATTTTCACAATAATAGTTTTGGCAAAAGGTGCCACCCCAATGATGAGTAACAAACATTTTAAACAACATGTAGAGAGAGAACAAGCCGATGATTCCAATTGCATATATCTTCATCAGTGCGTGAATTCCAATCAACATGGTGAGCAGCTGTTACTTGCCAAACAATGAATTAAGGAAAATAAGAAAAAGGATCAACTGTACCACCAAAACTGGAAGTTCCAAGTAGCTGCCACTTGTCAAATGCTGATCGAGCATAGGATTTACCGAAGGAACAATCCAGCAGAACAAGCTGAGTGAGCCCTATGTGCCCCGGAAGGACCAATCACAGCAAAACCTGTAAACACAACACACAATCTTAAGTGCAAGTAGAAGGAGAAAACCCACAAAACAACAAAAATGGCGCACTGGAATCCACTATGAGAATACTTCTGAATATGGGCATTGATAAGAGAAAGCACACCAGACCCGTGTGAGAGAGGTTTTAGTCAACAGGTCTGAACCTTTCAGATCCGTGTGTGCTTTACAAATCTCTATGTCATCTCCTAGACGCAGCTACCACGCTCTATTTGGAGCTATTCCAAATAACTGTTCTACTATACGAATCCAGTTTACTACTAAGAATAATCTGGATTAATGTCAAAGTTTGTATCGGTGTAACCCTTTACGACGAACTCTTTTACCACCTCTATAATCGAGAAAATTCCTTAGTTCACTAGTTACTAAGGATAACTTTGATCGCTGTCCTGTGATCCATTCTTGGATCACTCTTGTACCCCTTGAGTGACTCATCGCAAGGCACACTTCAGGTGCGGTACACAGCATAGCATACTGTAGAGCCTATGTCTTAAGCATAGGGGACGACCTTTGTCCTTTCTCTCTATTCTGCCGCGGTCAGGTTTCGAGTCTTACTCAATGTTCACACCTTATAACACAGCCAAGAACTCCTTCTTTGCCGACCCATTTTGAACTCCTTCAAAATCTTGTCAAGGTATGTGCTCATTTGAAAGTTTCATTAAGCATTTTGATCTATCCTTATAGATCTTGATGCTCAATGCTCAAGCAGCTTAATCCAGGCTTTCCATTGAAAAACACTTTCCAAATAACCCTATATGCTTTCCAGAAATTCTACGTCACTTCTGATCAACAATATGTCAACAACATATACTTATCAGAAATTCTATAGTGCTCCCACTCACTTCTTTGGAAATACAAGTTTCTCATAAACTTTGTATACACCCAAAATCTTTGATCATCTCATCAAAGCATACATTCCAACTCCGAGATGCTCACTCCAGTCCTTAGAGAGCTTTGCATACTTATTAGCATCTTTCAGGATTGACAAAACCTTCCGGTTGTATCACATACAACCTTTCCTCAAGAAAATCGTCGAGGAAACAATGTTTTGACATCCTATCTGCAAGATTTCATAAATAATGCAGTAACAGCTAATATAATTCCAACAGACTCTCAACATCGCTACGAGTGAGAAAGTCTCACCGCAGTCAACTCCTTAAACTTGTCGGGAAACTTCTTAACGACAAGTCGAGCTTTCTTAATGGTGACATTTACCATCATTGTCCGTCTTCCTTTTAAGATCCATTTGTACTTAACAGCCTTACGACCATCAAGTAGTTCTTCCAAAGTCTACACTTTGTTTTCATATATGGATCCTCTCTCGGATTATATGGCTTCGAGCCATTTTGGAATCCAGGCCCACCATCGGTTCTCCATAGCTCGTAGGTTCATTGTTGTCTAGCAACATGACTTACAAGACAGGATTACGTACCACTCTGAAGTAGTACGCATCCTTGTCATCCTACGAGGTTTGGTAGTGACTTGATCTGAAGTTTCATGATCACTATCATAAGCTTCCACTTCAATTGGTGTGGGTGCCACAGGAACAACTCTCTGTGCCCTGCCACACACTAGTTGAAGAGACAGTTCAATAACCTCATCAAGTCTCCACCATCCTCCCACTCAATTCTTTCGAGAGAAACTTTTCCTCGAGAAAGGACCCGATTCTAGAAACAATCCATTATTGCTTTCGGATCTGAGACATGAGGTATACCTAACTGTTTTGGGTGTCCTATGAAGATGCATTTATCCGCTTTTGGGTTCGAGCTTATCAGCCTGAAACTTTTTCACATAAGCGTCGCAGCCCCATACTTTTAAGAAATGACAGCTTAGATTTCTCTAAACCATAGTTCATACGGTGTCATCTCATCGGAATTACGTGGTGCCCCTTTTAAAGTGAATGTGGTTGTCTCTAATGCCTAACCCATAAACTATCGTGGTAATTCGATAAGAGACATCATGGTATGCATCATATCCAATAGGATGCAGTTATGATGTTCGGACACACCATCACACTATGGTGTTCCAGGCTGTATTAGTTGTGAAACAATTTCCACAATGTCTTAATTCTGTGCCAAACTCGTAATTCAGATATTCATCTCTATGATCATATCATAGATATTTTATCCTCTTGTCACGACGATCTCTCACTTTCACCCTGAAATTACTTGAACCTTTCAATAATTCAGACTCGTGATTCATCAAGTAAATATACTGAACATCTACTCAAATCATCTGTGAAGCAAGAACATAACGATATCCACTACATGCCTCAGCACTCATTGGACTGTACACATCAAAATGTATTACTTCCAACAAGTTGCTTTCTAGTTCCATTTTACTGAAAACGAGGCTTTCAGTCATCTTGCCCATGTGGTATGATTTGCATGTCTCAAGTGATTCAAAATCAAGTGAGTCCAAACGGTCCATTTGCATAGAGTTTCTTCATGCATATACACCAATAGACATGGTTCGCATGTCTCAAACTTTTCAAAACGAGTGAGCCCAAAGATCCATCAACATGGAGCTTCTTCATGCGTTTTATACCGATATGACTTATGTGGCAGTGCCACAAGTAGGTGGTACTATCATTACTATCTTATATCTTTTGGCATGAAAAAGTGTATCACTACGATCGAGATTCAATGAACCATGCATTTTAGGTGTAAGACCATTGAAGGTATTATTCAAATAAACAGAGTAACCATTATTCTTCTTAAATGAATAACCGTATTGCGATAGTCATAATCCAATCATGTCTATGCTCAACGCAAACACCAAATAACAATTATTTAGGTTTAACACCAATCTCGATGGTAGAGGGAGCGTGCGATGCTTGATCATATCAACATTGGAAACACTTCCAACACATATCGTCAGCTCACCTTTAGCTAGTCTCCGTTTATTCCGTAGCTTTTATTTCGAGTTACTAACACTTAGCAACCGAACCGGTATCTAATACCCTGGTGCTACTAGGATTACTAGTAAAGTACACATCAACACAATGTATATCCAATATACTTCTATCAACCTTGCCAGCCTTCTAATCTACCAAGTATCTAGGGTAATTCTGCTCCAGTGGCTGTTCCCCTTATTACAGAAGCACTTAGTCTCGGGTTTGGGTTCAACCTTGGGTTTCTTCACTAGAGCAGCAGCTGAATTGCCATTTCATGAAGTATCCCTTCTTGCCCTTGCCCTTCTTGAAACTAGTGGTTTCACCAACCATCAACAATTGATGCTCCTTCTTGATTTCTACTTTTGTGGTGTCAAACATCGCGAATATCTCAAAGATCATCATATATGTCCCTGATATATTATAGTTCATCACGAAGCTCTAGTAGCTTGGTGGTAATGACTTCGGAGAAACATCGCTATCTCATCTGGAAGATCAACTCCCACTTGATTCAAATGATTGTTGTACTCAGGCAATCTGAGCACAAGCTCAACAATTGAGCTTTTCTCCTTTAGTTTGCAGGTTAAGAAAAATCGTCGGAGGTCTTATACCTCTTGACGTGGGCACAAGCCTGAAATCCCAATTTCAGCCCTCGAAACATCTCATATGTTTCGCGACGTTTCAAAACGTCTTCGGTGCCTCAACTCTAAACCGTTAACTGAACTATCACGTAGTTATCAAAATGTGTATGTCAGATGTTCGCAACATCCACAGACGACGTTCGAGGTTCAGCACACTGAGCGGTGCATTAAGGACATGAGCCTTCTATGAAGCAATGAGGACAATCCTCAGTTTACGGACCTAGTCCGCATAGTTGCTACTATCAACTTTCAACTAAATTTTCTCTAGGAACATAACTAAACAGTAGAACTGAAGCGCGAGCTACGACATAATTTGCGAAATCCTTTTGACTATGTTCAGGATAAACAAGTTCATCTTATGAACTCCCACTCAGATAGACATCCCTCCAGTTATCTAAGTGATTACATGATCCGAGTCAACTAGGCCGTGTCCGATCATCACGTGAAACGGACTAGTCAACATCGGTGAACATCTTCATGTTGATCGTATCTTCTATACGACTCATGCTCGACCTTTCGGTCTTCTGTGTTCCGAGGCCATGTCTGTACATGCTAGGCTCGTCAAGTCAACCTAAGTGTTTGCATGTGTAAATCTGTCTTACACCCGTTGTATGTGAACGTTGGAATCTATCACACCTGATCATCACGTGGTGCTTAGAAACGAATGAACTGTCACAACGGTGCACAGTTAGGGGGAACACTTTCTTGAAATTTTAATGAGGGATCATCTTATTTACTACCGTCGTTCTAAGCAAATAAGATGTATAAACATGATAAACATCACATGCAATCAAATGGTGACATGATATGGCCAATATCATATTGCTCCTTTTGATCTCCATCTTCGGGGCTCCATGATCATCATCATCACCGGCATGACACCATGATCTCCATCATCGTGTCTTCATGAAGTTGTCTTGCCAACTATTACTTCTACTTCTACAGCTAACGGTTAGCAATAAAGTAAAGTAATTACATGACGTTTAAGTTGACACGCAGGTCATAAATAAATAAAGACAACTCCTATGACTCCTACCGGTTGTCATACTCATCGACATGCAAGTCGTGATTCCTATTACAAGAACATGATAATCTCATACATCACATATATCATTCATCACATCCTTTGGCCATATCACATCACATAGCATACCCTGCAAAAACAAGTTAGACGTCCTCTAATTGTTGTTTGCATGTTTTACGTGGCTGCTATGGGTTTTTAGCAAGAACGTTTCTTACCTACGCAAAAACCACAACGTGATATGCCAATTGCTATTTACCCTTCATAAGGACCCTTTTCATCGAATCCGATCCGACTAAAGTGGGAGAGACAGACACCCGCCAGCCACCTTATGCAACTAGTGCATGTTTGTCGGTGGAACCGGTCTCACGTAAGCGTACGTGTAAGGTTGGTCCGGGCCGCTTCATCCCACAATGCCGCCGAATCAAGATTGGACTAGTAACGGTAAGCATATTGAACAAGATCAACGCCCACAACTACTTTGTGTTCTACTCGTGCATAGAATCTACGCAATAGACCTAGCTCATGATGCCACTGTTGGGGAACGTAGCAGAAATTCAAAATTTTCCTACGTATCACCAAGATCTATCTATGGAGAAACCAGCAACGAGGGGAAGGAGATTGCATCTACATACCCTTGTAGATCGCTAAGCGGAAGCGTTCAAGAGAACGGGGTTGAAGGAGTCGTACTCGTCGTGATCCAAATCACCGGAGATCCTAGTGCCGAACAGACGGCACCTCCGCGTTCAACACACGTACAGCCCGGTGACGTCTCCCATGCCTTGATCCAACAAGGAGAGAGGGAGAGGTTGAGGAAGACTCCATCCAGCGGCAGCACAACGGCGTGGTGGTGGTGGAGGAGCGTGGCAATCCTGCAGGGCTTCGCCAAGCACCACGGGATATGAGGAGAAAGAGAGGGAGGGCTGCACCAACGAGAGAGATCAAATCCGTGTATTGGGCAGCCCCTAGGCCAAGTATATATAGGGGAAGGGGAGGGGCTGCGCCCCCTTTAGGGTTTCCACCCCTAGGGGTGGCGGCCAGCCTAGATCCCATCTAAGGGAGGCGGCCAAGGGGGAGGGGGAGAGGGAGGCGCACCAGGATGGGCCTTAGGGCCCATCTGCCCTAGGGTTTGCCCCCTCTCCTCTTCCCTTGCACCTTGGGCCCTTGTGGGGGGGGGGCGCACCAGCCCACTTGGGGCTGGTCCCTTCCACACTTGGCCCATGAAGCCCTCCGGGGCTGGTGGCCCCACTTGGTGGACCCCCGGGACCCTCCCGGTGGTCCCGGTACGTTACCGATAAACCCCAAAACTTTTCTGGTGACCAAAACAGGACTTCCCATATATAAATCTTTACCTCCGGACCATTTCGGAACTCCTCGTGACGTCCGGGATCTCATCCGGGACTCCGAGCAACATTCGGTAACCACATACAAACTTCCTTTATAACCCTAGCGTCATCGAACCTTAAGTGTGTAGACCCTACGGGTTCAGGAACCATGCAGACATGACCGAGACGTTCTCTGGTCAATAACCAACAGCGGGATCTGGATACCCATGTTGGCTCCCACATGTTCCACGATGATCTCATCGGATGAACCACGATGTCAAGGACTTAATCAATCCCGTATACAATTCCCTTTGTCTATCGGTACGATACTTGCCCGAGATTCGATCGTCGGTATCCTGATACCTTGTTCAATCTCGTTACCGGCAAGTCTCTTTACTCGTTCCGTAACACATCATCCCGTGATCAACTCCTTGATCACATTGTGCACATTATGATGATGTCCTACCGAGTGGGCCCAGAGATACCTCTCCGTTTACACGGAGTGACAAATCCCAGTCTCGATTCGTGCCAACCCACCAGACACTTTCGGAGATACCTGTAGTGTACCTTTATAGCCACCCAGTTATGTTGTGACATTTGGCACACCCAAAGAACTCCTACGGTATCCGTGAGTTGCACAATCTCATGGTCTAAGGAAATGATACTTGACATTAGAAAAGCTTTAGCATACGAACTGCACGATCTTGTGCTAGGCTTAGGATTGGGTCTTGTCCATCATATCATTCTCCTAATGATGTGATCCCGTTATCAATGACATCCAATGTCCATGGTTAGGAAACCGTAACCATCTATTGATCAACGAGCTAGTTAACTAGAGGCTTACTAGGGACATGGTGTTGTCTATGTATCCACACATGTATCTGAGTTTCCTATCAATACAATTCTAGCATGGATAATAAACGATTATCATGAACAAGGAAATATAATAATAACCAATTTATTATTGCCTCTAGGGCATATTTCCAACAGTGGTCTCTCGTCAGTTAGTGCCAGTACCTGTGTTGGGGCAAGGCAGGGTGCTTCGGGGGGGGGGGAGGCCGGTAGGTGGGATGGGTTGTTCCGACGTGGTCGAGCTGCCCGTCGCCGGCACAGGGGGTGCCGGTCGTGGCCGTGTGCCGCTCCTCCCCCTTCCTCCTTCCCTGACATGGTGTTTTCTGTTCGCTTTCCTGTGATGCTTGAGGCGGGACAGTCGCTGCCGATTCCGAAGGTGGTTGGGTTTGGTGAAGCTGTCCAAAGCCTTCCCCTTTAATGGTCTTAGGACGGCCTGGGTGCTGGGTAGCGGCCCTGGAGGTGGGAAATGTGTTGGTCTTGGGAAGACTGCGCGACTCGGGTGTGGGCGAGCAAACATGGCTGCTCGGGCGGCATGGTTGCAGGTGGTTGTCGGGGGGGGGGGGGGGGGTTGCATCGGAGGAGTCAAAGCAACGGGGTTCATCACCTGTCCGGTCCTTGGACTGGACGGCGGCGGCGACGACTGCGGTCGTCATTTCCTCCTTGCAGGCTCCGTCGCGGTGCTTCTACTCCCTTCGTGTTGCTCCGGGCGAAAGCTTGATCCGCGAGGATCAGACGGTGGCGGCTATCCGTGGTCGTGCCCTTCTTGGAGGCACCGTTTTGAAGTCCCTGCTCCGACATTGGTCGTATCATCTCTCCTCGGTGGATCGCACTTGCGGTGGTGTCCGTTGGCTCAAAGCGGTTCTTCTTTGATTATTTGTAGTGTGCTTCGTAGTTGTTGGGGTAGTGTGTCGGTGTCCGGCATCCTTATATCTTGCCTTTGGTGTGTGTGTTTGTGTGATGGTGGCGTGTGTTTGTATCGGTGTTCTGGGATGTTGCGGTGTTGGTTGCTTTATATATATAAAGCGGGGGAAAACCTTTTTTCGTAATCCACTAAAAAATATACCTCAGCGAAGAGAGTCCTATGAAGAGCTTCCTTTTTTCAGAATCAGGCACACTGCACATCAGATCGTCATTTATACCATTTTTATGCAAGCGTTGCTTTTCTTTTTATCAACAACACTAAGCTGCTGAAATACAAAAAATACTGACTAACTGCCATAGAGCAATCTGCTCTCTCAAGGTTACAAAATATGAGCGATTTGAGGGCTAAAAGAATGGATCAAACCAACTATAATTTGTGGTCATTTAAATTAATGCTTTTAGAAATCTTGGCCAAACACATGCATGGTATGCACAAACTGGACTCGAATACTTGATGCATAACTAATTAATAGGAAAAGGAGTTTAACCTACTACTAATAGAACAGTGGTACCCATGTATCTTAATTATATTGATACATACAGATGCGTATAAATATCATCAAGAATGCCATACATTTCACCATAGCAAAATACAGAAGCAGAGAAGGGAAGTGAGAGAGGAATTACTGTACTTCTATCGCCATCTTGGCACCAACTATATGCAGCAACCTGCATGGATTCAAGGATCTCGCTTAAATGCCATCGACGCAGCATTACAAACTCTAACCAAGCCATCTTCCAGATTAATCGATGGGAAAAAGAATTATTTTCTTTTATTTTCACAATAATAGTTTTGGCAAAAGGTGCCACCCCAATGATGAGTAACAAACATTTTAAACAACATGTAGAGAGAGAACAAGCCGATGATTCCAATTGCATATATCTTCATCAGTGCGTGAATTCCAATCAACATGGTGAGCAGCTGTTACTTGCCAAACAATGAATTAAGGAAAATAAGAAAAAGGATCAACTGTACCACCAAAACTGGAAGTTCCAAGTAGCTGCCACTTGTCAAATGCTGATCGAGCATAGGATTTACCGAAGGAACAATCCAGCAGAACAAGCTGAGTGAGCCCTATGTGCCCCGGAAGGACCAATCACAGCAAAATCTGTAAACACAACACACAATCTTAAGTGCAAGTAGAAGGAGAAAACCCACAAAACAACAAAAATGGTGCACTGGAATCCACTATGAGAAGATACTTCTGAATATGGGCATTGATAAGAGAAAGCACACCAGACAACAAATATTGTGCGCTGGAATCTACTGTGAGTAGATACCTGTAAACAAAAGGCATTGATACGCGTTGTTGCTACTTTATAAGTACCAACATGATGAAGACATTCCTGCACACAAAGGCACAGGTACACAACATTTGTTTCCATATTCCACAGATCACAATCCTAAGAAATCAACATGTTGGGGAACTGGTCAGTTTGGCATTTCCCCTTCCTGCCGCCAAAGCCGCCGTTGAAGTGCGGCATGGCGCGGTGGCCGTCTCCGGTGGACCTGGCGTTGGATCATGAGCAACTGGTCAGCATGTTGATTTTTTGGGAACGGCGGCTCTGGCGGCAGGAAGGGGAAATGCTTTGCTGGAGGTCTATTTGATCTTTTTTTTTCTCTCCCTCAGGGAACGGGTGTCTATTTTATCGGCTTACTATTTCTTGGGCTCGATGGGGCCTTTCGATGGATCCATTTTCCATTGGACTTAATTGCCAAGATTACCCATTTCTCAAAAAAGTTGTCTAAAAAAACCATTTCTCAAAAAAATTTCCCAAGATTACCCCATGCTTTTTCTGGCCCTAAAAAAAGATAAAACCCATTTTTCCTTATAGCTCTAAAAAACTGTAGCATCAATATGATTTTGGATTGGATTGCCAATTTTGACTTGACCAACAGCTAATCAAGGAGCTCTCTCATTCAAGTGAGGTGTTTGATTTTGAATTTAGTTCACAGTTTTGGCTGATCAATGATTTCTCAAATCAATCGGCAACAATCAGCTTAAAAATACACCAGTCAAGAAAAATAAATGCGAGCATGCGGCACTGTAGCGCCCATATAATACATGCAGTCAAGAAACACTCCTACATATGTGCAGGTTAATTTGCAGATAACACATAATTATAGTCCCAGAAAGAGCTCATCAAAATACCACTTTATAAAAAAAAACATGAAAAAAGAAAAAAACACGCTTCATCATCTCTTTCACGTGCCAAACCATTGTTCTTATGAATCACAATAACACCATCCACGAAGCGAAGCACACCCGATCCTTCTAGTTTGAAACTAAACCCCATGTTAATAGATCGCGATAAACTTTTTCCGATGTGAGTTGTATTTTGTAAAGTGCCTACTTTTACTTCCTCTGTTAGTACGTGTGTACTTTCCATGTTAGTGTAAGCACTGTGGCAACAAGAAGCATTGTAGCAGCAAGAATTGGGTGCATGTCGCTAGGGATCTACCCAATTGAACCTAGCCCATGAAGTATGACTTAGATGATAATATCCGCACTGATCTTCGCATAAAATGAATGACATAGGACTTAGATGTGCAATACGTGTGGCACATGTGCTTTAGCAAAACCGATAAAAAAATAGGTGACTCTACGTGTCGGCCGGCGGATTATCAGAAAAGATCCACCGTCTCGATGACCATTGGATGAACATGCTAATGGCCGTTTTATCTACCAACGTAAGCAGCCACCCCTTTGCAATAAGAGTGGTGTTGCAGAATGCCCCTTGCAACAGGATGCTTGTTGCAATCACCTCGAAGCATTTATTTTTCTTCTGAAAAATCTTTCCAACAAAGGTAATGTCGCACAAAATATTTGCAACAGATGATGTGTTGCAGAAAACGTTGTTGACCGTTTTTTACCATAATTTTTGCAACAGAGCTTATGTTATAACATTAGGACATGTTGCAAAGAGCATTCTCGCGGTAGTTGCGTGCAACTCGTTGGAGAAGCTCGCTGGATAAATTCGTCGGTGTGTTTGCTGGCGTCAAGCACCGATGGCGGCGGTCGGAGCAGAACAATGAGGCGACAACTCAATGGTGGAGATCGCTCTCTCTGGTTGCACGCCTTGCAACAATGTGCAGCTCACCACAGAAGCTCGTCGGCGGCGAGTGCCGGTGGCGGCAGTTGGAGCAGTGCGGGGAGGCGGCGAATCGACGGGAGCTCAAGAGGAGCACGAGAGACGACTTCTCTCGAGGATCCAAATCCTGCAGCAGTGTGTAGTTGCAAAAGCACTCGGTGTGGCCACAGGGCACGTGGCACGCAGAGAAGGCTGAGGACACGGGCATGCGATCCGCCGGGTGATTTAAAGATTGCCCTAAAAAATTCCACGAGACAACAGTTTTAGGCACGCGGAGCAGGGATGCTCAGCGGGGAAGACAGAGACAACGACGCCATGGTACTTCATGAGCTTCCCTTCGAACTCCAACTCCCATCTTTGGTGAGGTCGGTTTGTTGTTTAAGCTCGCCGCTTTTAAAGGGGAGAGGGTGGAGTCGCCAAACCTCACCCACACGAACCGCGGCCATGGATTGCCGCCTCCGCCAACGCGGTAAGGAGGACACCTTGCGCCTCAGATCCAATTAGAGGTGTTAAGTACTCGCGTGCAAGATTTTGGTGCTAGTCGTTGGACGTTGAAGCGGGGCGCAGATCCAAAAAGCTGTCGTTCGAGAATCTCCCTGAACCGAAAGATCTACGAACACAGCATACCCTCTGGTTGGGCATGGCGGCAGTGGAGGAGGAGCGTGGATGTACCACTCCTTTTCCTAAGCTCCCAATGACAAGTGATAATGCAGCCATTATAAAAGGTTCTCAATTCTCCTCAACTAGCAAGATGGTATCAAATTTCCCACCATCTGCCATACACCTACATGGGCCTTAGAGATTAACCAGAAACCATTGTATTATATGGGCCAGAGCCAATCTATAATTCAACAGTACAACACCGACAACTTCACTCGCTAATTCCATCCTCTCAAAGTTTTCATGTCGCAGGTAGAACTTTTCATTTTTCTTGAAGTGGATGACAAATTCATGGTGGTCTGTTGAATTGGGAATCTGTTTTTAGGCACAAAAAAAGGACCTTCTCTGATTAGCCATCACCATTTGTGCCGTTGCAATGCCTATCAAAAGATTGCAGTCCACACCACTTGATATCATGAGATGGTGTGTGGAATTATAGTTTATTGTTTAAGCTTCACAGGGATTTGAGCTATCTATCCACAGTGTCGCTCACGACTATAATAATCCAAAAACTTTGAGTGGACATGTGTCTGTTTTACGCCTTTTTCTTGGTACCCTCCCTTTTTACAAAAATAATAATAATGAAAATTTGAAGCAGTTTTGTATAAGAAAATCCTACTGATATGAAAGGAAACTCCTTGTAGTATGACCAGACCAACAATGAATTTGATGCGTTATTTATTAAGACGTTTGCCTAACGTCTGCTAGCAAATGTGGATCTTGCAGCCTCAAAATCCTGGTTATGCAATTGTAACTCTAGGGGCGAAAATTGCTTTTGGAGCTCGGCCTCCATGGAGGCTAGTTTTTGGAAAATTCAAAATTCAACAAAATTCATACTTTTACATTTCAAAAAAAACTGAGAATAAATACAGACATACATGGAAGCATAACACATATTTGTGTAAATTTTCAGGACGAGATACGTTGAAATGGGGGATGTGCATAAAAGACAAATCTATGACTTTTCAACACATGATATACTATTCATCCCAAAAGTCCATGAATTTGTTCTTTTTGCAAAGACTGCATCTCAAGGTATTTCATTCCAAAATTTTACACAGATACATATCACACCCTTGTGTACCTGTACATTTGTTTTCAGATTTTTTGAAACCAAAAAGTATGAATTTTGATTTTTTTTTTTTCAAAAAATCCGGCCTCCATGGAGGCCAAGCTCCAAAATGCCGTTATCTTCTAGTAGCAATGTTAAACTCAAGCCTGTGATGTATGTAGGACTTGCTACAAAGCGTAATATCTCAACTCACACTAAAAGAAGCCGGACGGACAAGCATACTCTCTTCTCGGTTGAAGGATCGCTGGACATACCACCACAATCTCTGCTTCCATAGTCGCAAACATTGAGCACATGACGTGGATAGATTTATCAACAATGTCAACACTGTGGTGGAGCGGCACATCAGTCTGGCGGTCGACAAATTCATCGTCAGAGCCGCGCTCCGGAAGCGGCACGCCGACCATGTGAGTAGATGGGTTGGCTTTACCACAGTGTTGAGGGTGAAGCACATCGTCCTCGATCTGAACCCGGCAATGAGCGCCCATCACCGGTTGGAAGCACCTAATAGATACGAGTTCTGCCCGAGAGGGAACACCTGTCACCAGTGATCCGCTGACAGGACCAGACACTGTCCAACTTTTCATGCCCATCACCAGAGTGATCAATGGCGAATCTTGGAAGAAAAAGAAGCGGAGGCTCAAAGTTAACGGTGGATGTAGGACGACAAAGGCTTGGACGCCGGCTGCCGCCGTAGGATAGGTTTAGGGTCAGGTCGGAACTGTTTCTTCTGATCTAAATGTTCGAAAGCTAATGAAAATCTGCGTTGTTTGCATGAATGTCTTACGTTTTGTATGAAATATGTTGTGTTTGCATGTACTTTGTCCGGTTAGTTTAAATAGTAGTTGAATTGTATGAGGCTACGGTTGGATGGTAGTCTCTCGCATCCGTGTCCGCGGACTGATTACCCCCTTGTTCGTGGACGGATGCTCTAGAGGAAATATGCGGGTTGTTGTTGGAGATGCCCTAAGATACTACGCGGGTATCTCTTTCTCTCTCAAACCGACAACGAAATTTCATGTGTACAGGTGCAGGGCGACCTCTCCAGTGTGCAACAGTGCTTTCCTTTGTCTAACTAACATAAGGTATTACGTGGGTCTCTCTCTGGTCCATGCACTCTCTCTATTCCATACACACACTCTCTCTCTCTGTGCACGCACGCTTTCTGACTGACTGCCACTTGATCTGATTTTGGTCATGCAGGACAACACGTCGATGGGTTATCCCCTCTCCCGCACATACCTGGACACCTTCCTATGGGAGGAGGCACTAGTAGAAAAGGAGGCTTTGGTCCAGGCCGAGTAACCCCATTAATTCTGGTTCAGTTCAGAACCGGGACCAATGAGGGCATTGGTCCCGGTTCGTGAGCCCAGGGGGCCGGCCGGGTCATGTGGGCCATTGGTCCCGGCTCATCTGAACTTTTTGGTCCCCGTTGGTGGGATGAATCGGCACCAATGGGCCTCGCTCCTGGCCCACAACCATTGGTCCCAGTTCGTGCCTCAAATCGGGACTAAAGATTAGACCTTTAGTCTCGGTTTGAGACACGAACCGGGACTAATGGGGATGAGACATTTAGTCTCGGTTCGTGCCACGAACCGGTACTAAAGATCCCATTTTCAAACTCTACCCCCCCCCCCCCCCTCCGATCGCCTTTTCAGTTTTAAAAAAATAAAAGAAAATGATGGAAATGTCAAAAAAATAAAAGAAAATAAGTTTCGCATATGATATGTGGTCTAGTTGTTGGGAAAATTTGCAAATGTGAATTTTGACTTTATTTGCAAAATCTGTCTGAAATTTGTAAAATTGGGCATAACTTTTACATACTAACTCGGATGAAAAAGTTTTTTATATGAAAAATCATCTACTCGAAAAGTTACATCCGAATTTTCAAAATCCTCAAAAACCTAATAGAAAAAAGTTACGGGGCTTTTAAGATCTAGAGTGAAAAAAATCAAACAGTGGGCAAACTGTGGTCAAACAATGGTCAAACTAATTATTCTAGAATATTAGTGTTACTAAATAATTATTTTAGTTATTTCAATTTTGGTCAAATCTGGTCAAACTGTGGTCAAACAATGGTCAAACTAATTATTCAAGAAATATTAGTGTTACTAAATAATTATTGTTTTTTAAAACAATAGTTTCAAAATAAAACTATGAAATGTGTCACTTCATGCTCAAGCAAAATTCCTGGAGGTTAATAGGATTGACATCTTAGTATTGTCAGGAAAACAACAAATGCAGACTTGGAGCGAGGGAGAATAGAACCCGAAAGTTAAGTGTGCTCAGGCTGGGGAAGTAGGAGGATGGGTGACCTTTTGGGAAGTTAGATGATTTGGAATGATGAGGGGTGATTAAATGATAAATTGAGAAGTGATGAGGGATGGTGATTACAAACTAGAGCTTAAAATAATTCAGAAATTTGAAAGAAAAAAAAATTCAACAGAAATTTTCAAAAAAAAACAATCATAAAATTTTCTTTAGTCCCGGTTGGTGTTGGTGTTACCAATCGGGACTAAAGGTGGAGCTCCACGTGGCCGCGTCCTTTAGTTCCGGTTCTGGATTGAATATTTGGTGTTGTCGCCTTCAGTGTCGCTGTGATCGTGGCGACGTGGTACTTTTGCCAGAAGTCGAAGGCGGATCCTGAGGAGCCGATGGCGGTGCCCGCGGGTGCAGCTGCAGCGCCAACTTCAGAGCTCGAGTTCGTCTAACCAGCACCACCACCCCAGGTGCAGATGCACCAGTCTCCTACCTTTGGTACAACCTGTCACATGTGTTTTTTACTCCTTCAGTTCTGTGCTTGCGAATGCATACTGCGCGGTTGGTTGGAGTACGTGATAAGAAGGTTTTACGTGAATGCCGCCCGATAAAATCGCCCCCGCTGGGAATCTGGCACGAGAAAAAGGTATCACTCTCGCCCAAGAAAAAAGAACGCTCCCCCACTAGGAATCGACCCCAGGTTCTTCGCTAGTCGCTAGCAGGCGGAGGGACAGAGCCCAAGAACCAACTCGCCCATATCACCCTTTCTGTTTGATTCCTTCATTTCTACGTCATATGGAGTCTCAACACAGAAATCTACGAATAGCTTTATAAAATTTCCTTGCTTTCATTTTGTTTCAAGCATCATCCCCTTTTCGTTTTGCTCCTTGATTGTACTCATTTTACCGAATGGAAGCTCTCATTGAATATAAAGCATCGGACCATGGTGTACCTTGAGTTTGTATTACCGTCGCCTTCTCCTACATCATCTTTGCATAGATTATACTGATATAAGACGGCGTCCGCCCACATCCGCACCAACACCTGAAGACAGTCCACATGACAGGGGTTTCTGGATTTGCTGCTCAGCTGGAGCTGCCTAAGTACATCCTCCTGAGTGCACATGTGCTGGAACATATGACCATTGATACAGCAAAGGAAAGATATCCACAGGTGCTTTGGGTGTCGTATCCCGATCATGTTTTGGAGGTCGAGGAACTTGCAAGGCGATCCTCAAGGGGTGTACCGTGATGTCTTGACGGTTTTGGGGATCATCATTCCTTCATATTAGGAAGGGTTGCAGCTGCAGTACATATGCAAACATGGCGGCTGACTTATTGGCGAGTATTTTGGCCATTCTATCCAATAGACGTTTTTTTTCTTAGTATTTTGGCTGCACAATCATGTTGAAATATTTATCTGTTATTTTTTTTTTGAAATATTTGCCTGTTGAGTAGTTTGGCTGCTCTATCTTGTAGTTTTTTTTGCTGCGTAACTTGGCCGCTCTATCATGTAGAAAGACTACCCATAATAAAAGTAACATAGATGGTAACATCACGCTAATTAGACAAAATAGATGGTGTGGCAAATAATTAATGATGAAAAAGAGGCATGTAATAGCATAGCTAGTTACTCATACTACGAGTAACATCACATATACCAAGACAAGATATATGTCTATAACCTAATAAATGAAGAGTTACATAACACCAAACTTGTGTTATTCCCCACTATAGAGGTAGTAACATATGCATGTTACTAGTCTAAGTTACTCCTCACTGTGGATAGTCAAATAGTTGTTTGTTGAGTAATTTAGCCGCTCTATCTTGTAGAACTGTTTCAAAAATCCATTGGTGGTCCCGGAAGCGCGCGCTACTGCATGTGAAAATATATTTTGAGATGTCAAAAAAATCAACAGAAACTTGTGTGTTCTTTGTCACATCCAAATGCTAATACAAATTTATAGGCAAAAAGATTAAACATTTTGGCCTGTGCATAAAAAAAATAAACACCAAATGTTACTCCACAATGTCATCCTAAATTATTATTTTTCACCGGTGAAACACCGCAAGAAAATTTTCAAGTATCCTTGTGACACTAACACAAACGTCTACAAAAAAATCATATTTTTTAAAACATTTACTATATATTTTTATTTACTATTCACGGAGGAGCGCGCACTCCTGGGAGCCAAAACACCATTCTCGTTCAGCAACCATGGTTCAGTACTCTCGTCATCTCTTTTCGAGATTTGTTAAGACACCCACCTCTTTAACAACCAACTTCATATTTTGTCAGACTTCATATCAATTTCTCGAAAGAGATACTATTGTTTAAAAAAATCATTTTCTGTCCAGCACTTTGACTAACCACACCCTTGCAAAGGAAAGACGATCTTATCCTACGACCTAAGTATTCTTGCAGCAGTTCAGTTAACCTACCCTCTCGTTTAGGGTTTTTCATCCTCCGATGGCGATCACATCACCGTTGTGAGTTCTCAGTTGACGCCGATACCTCCCTAGCGAGCGCACTACTACCTGATCTGCTGCTGTGGCGGGGAACCGGTGTGCCCTTCTGGTTTTGGTGTGTTCAACGCGGCGGCTTCTTCAACCCTAACCCTAGATGGCGAGGTCTGAAGGGTCATCATCGGCCGGTTGGGCGGGGAAGAATCTGGAGGAGATGCTGCAGCATCTTGATCTGCAGGAGGAGGAGCTAGATGATGTGATTGTGGGGGAGGAAGAGGTGAAAAAGTTTGAGGCAGATGCGCGCTGGATGGCTATTGGGAAGCTGCATACGTCGCGACCCTTTAGTTCCACATCTATGTTCGAGACTCTGAAGTCGGTTTGGGGCCTAGCTCATGTGCCGAAATTCAGAGAAGCGGGGGACAACTTGTTTGTGTTCCAGATGTATTGCTTGGGCGACTGGAAGAGGGTCGTTCATGGCGGTCCGTGGCTGTTCAAGGGGATGGGCCTTTTAATTGAGGATTATGATGGCAAGACGGAACCAACTTCGGTGGTCTTCGATGGCCTCTATGTCTGAGCTCAGATCCATAGTATCCCGGAGTTATACCGCAAGGTGGAAGTGGTGGACCAACTGGCTCGCCGCATCGGGAGAGTGAAGGAAATCCAACTCGCACCAAAGCTATACTATGAAGGGACTATGTCAGAGTCCGAGCGAGAGTTCAGATGCAAAAGCCGCTTACCAGAGTCACGCCTTTGAATGTTACAGGCAAGGGACGTCGTTTTTTGCCAGTGAAGTACGAGAAGATTCCATATTTTTGTCAGGTTTGCGGACATATGGGGCATAATCATGAGAAATGTGGGGATGGAGTCTGGGAGGAGAAAGCAAAACAGTGGGGTTCATGGATGCTGGCTAAAAGGAAGGAAAGTGCACCGGAACCACAAGGAGGCGAGCGGGCACAGCGTGGGGGCAGGACTGGGGGGCGAGGTAGATCCAGCAGGGGAGGACGTGGCGACCCACCTCCTCGTCAGAGGTCACCACCTCGCAAGAGATCCTCCCAGGAGGCCGGCCTGGGTACAAGTGAGGACGTAGATGATGAAGTGACGAGCCCTCTAAAACCAGTGGAACCGGCTACGAACGGAATTGATAAATGAGAGCCAATAGCACGCAAAAACCTGAACTTGGTACTATCAGAAAACATGGGAACGGAACAACAGCCTCACATACATCAAACTGAAGGTAAGGGGGCTATAAGACAGAACACGGAGCAATCAGCAGTGGGGACGGAAGGTGCACCAGCTAGTATACTGCCTGTGAGTACGCCTCCATTGCCACAGGCGTATGTGTCCCCAAGAGAGATTAAGAAGGCAAGGAAGGCGGATTCACCAACAAAACACTCTCAGATGGCATTATTGGCAGGCTCCGAGCGGGAGCACCGCCAGGCCCAATGAAAATCCTCAGTTGGAACTGCCGCGGGATAGGTGATCCCGCGACAGTTCGAGAGCTCCGCGACCTCGTGGATATGAGTTCACCATCGGTCTTATGTTTAGTTGAAACTCAGTTGCAAAAAAGTCGAGTAGAAGGTCTTCGTTTTTCCCTTGGTTTTGATTTTAGTTTTGGAGTCTTAGTACTGGCCGCAGTGGTGGCATTTGTGTTCTTTGGAAGAATTCTGTTGATGTTTCAATAAAGAGCTTTTCGCAGTATCATGTGGATGCATGGGTGACGGATCCAGGGAAAGGTCAATGGCGACTATCATGCTTCTATGGCGAGGCCACAAGGAGCCTCAGATATAAAACGTGGGATATGATGAAGAGGTTACGCAGGGAAAGTACTTTGCCATGGTTGTGCATAGGCGACTTCAATGAAATACTTCGTCCCGAGGAGCAGATGGGTCTGCATGAAAGAGATAGTGCATAGATAGAAGCTTTTCGAGAGGCAGTGGATCTCTGTGGCCTCGCTGATTTGGGCTACAGAGGCCTAGACTGGACATGGGAGAAGAAAGTAGCTTGTGGTAGCTATTGCAGGGTTCGGTTAGACCGAGCGCTCGGTTCGGCAGGTTGGTCTGAATTGTTTCCTTTTGCCTTTGTCGAACACCTGACGGTCGCCAAGTCCGACCACTCGCCAATTTTACTAGAGACATATAGAGTAGATGGAAATGTGAGGGTTGCTCAAAGGCCATTTCGCTATGAGTGTATGTGGGAACGGGACCCACAATTTGCTGATGCTTTGATGGATGCATGGGAAAAACCGGGCAAGGCGCACAGTGCTCACGACTTGTCACAGAAACTTTCTTCGGTGGCCAGCTCTCTCAAGCACTGGAGCCGGACCAAGTTTGGCTCAGTTAGGTCAGAATTACGCCAATTGCGGCGTCGCCTCGAGGAGTTGAGGGTGGAAGTGCAGCGGGTTGCGCCTAATGATGAAGAAAAGAAGGTAGAAGCCCGGATTGTTGAACTCTGCTACAGGAAGGAAATTATGTGGCGACAACGTGCACGAATACAGTGGCTGGTGGAAGGTGATAGTAACTCAAAAAAATTTCACCGAAAGGCGAGTGCGAGGAGGGCAAAAAATCGCATCACCGAGCTCCAAAGGCCAGATGGGTCGCTGTGTTCTAATCGGGAGGAGATGGCTGCCATGGCGACAGAATTTTATGGAAACCTGTATGCATCTGAAAATACAATTGGTATGGAGGAGGTACTGTCGCATATCCCTGCTAAGGTTGATGATAATATGAACACCATGCTCAATGCGCCTTACAGCAAAGATGAGGTGAAGACAACCCTCTTTCAAATGTTCCCGACAAAGGCCCCTGGGCCGGATGGTTTTCCTGCCCACTTCTTTCAGTGGAATTGGGAGTTATGTGGTGACAAGGTGACTGATATGGTGCTACGAGTTCTGAGTGGAGTTGACTCTCCGGAGGAGATAAATAAAACGTTCATTGTTTTAATCCCAAAGATTGCTAGTCCAAAAAATTTAGGACAGTTTCGACCGATTAGTCTCTGCAATGTGATCTACAAGATTGCATCGAAGGTACTGGCTAACCGGCTCAAACTTATTCTCCCTGATATCATCTTCGAGGAACAGTCTGCATTTGTACCAGGCCGTCTTATCACTGATAATTTCATCTCTGCTTATGAATGTTTGCATTTCATGAAGACAAAGAAATTGAAAAGGAATAGATTTTGTGCTTTGAAGCTGGATATGATGAAGGCGTATGACCGTCTTGAGTGGTCTTACTTGAAGGCAGTCATGCTGAAGCTTGGGATTAGTGCTAGTTTCACTGAGACGGTCATGAGATGTGTCACATCAGTGTCTTTTGCTGTGATGTTTAATGGTGGGAAGCTTGACGAGTTCAAGCCATCATGAGGTATCCGGCAGGGGGACCCAATTTCCCCATATCTTTTTTTGCTAGCAGCTGAGGGCTTGTCATGTTTACTCAAATCCCTCAACCATGATGATAGCACCCCAGGAATTCAAGTGGCCCCAAATGCTCCCCAGACCCCAGGTGAATCATCTCCTGTTTGCGGATGATAGTTTATTGTTCTTTCACGCTACCCCAGCTATGGCCACCAGTGTTGATTTGCTTTTGCAGAGGTACTATGCAGCTTCTGGACAACGCATAAACAAGGAGAAATCCTCTATCTTCTTTAGCAAGGGCTGCCCTGAGAACTTGAGGGAAGAGGTCAAAGTGGTGCTTGATGTTCAGAATGAGAAACTGTCCGAAAAGTATCTTGGGCTCCCCTCTGATGTGGGGTGAGCTAAGGAGGGCTCCTTCAAATTCCTTAAGGATAAAATTTGGAAACAAGTGCAGGGATGGATGGAAAAAACTCTTTCAGTGGGGGGTAAGGAGGTTCTTATTAAGTCAGTGGCCCAAGCTATCCCAACATACTCTATGGCATGTTTCAAACTGCCACGGGGTTTGTGCCAACATATAAACGGCCTGCTTCGGAAATTCTGGTGGGGTTCTAAAAAGGGAGAAAGGAAGACAGCCTGGGTGTCGTGGGAGGTCATGTCACAGCCGAAGTTTATGGGCGGGATGGGCTTCCGCGATATTGAGCTTTTTAACCTTGCACTCTTGGCTCGTCAGGCGTGGCGACTCCTGCAAGAACCTGAGACCTTGAGCGCCCGGATCTTGAAGGCGGTGTACTATCCTACTTGCACGGTTCTGGAGGCGGAAGTGGGCAAGTCCCCGTCGCAAGTTTGGCGGTCAATCATTGAAGGCAGGGACACCTTGAAGCTTGGTATAATAAAGAGAATTGGAACAGGAGAAGATACAGAGATTTGGCACGACAACTGGATTCCCCGGGACTTCAAGCTCCGGCCAGTGTGTGCCAAGACAAACAACCCGCCGGTGATGGTGTCTGAGCTAATCGATCAAACTACACTAGCGTGGAACAGCAACATGCTGGATACTCACTTCTATGCGATGGACAAAGAAGCAATTCAGAATATACCTATCAGTTCGAGGGCATAAGCTAACTTCTAGGCGTGGCACTATGAGAAGAAAGGGGTGTTTACGGTGAGGTCAACATACCGCTTGTTAGCAGCAACAAAACAGCAACGTACTGACTGGTTAGAGCATAACACAGGACACTCTGATGCGGGGGCTGTTCACAAATCATGGTCCAAGATTTGGAAGGCACAAGTACCATCTAAAATCCGCGTTTTTGCTTGGCGCCTAGCTAAAACGTCTTTGCCAACAGGGTACGTCCGGAAGGAGAGATCCATGGCGGACACGGCCGAGTGCTCGATTTGCCATGCGACCGTTGATAACTGGAGACACTCACTATTCGAATGTCATATGGCCAAATGTGTGTGGGCACTTGCGGACGAGGAGGTAACAGAAGTGATCATTTCAAACAGGGCGGAGGATGCTAAGCTATGGCTGTTTTGGCTAATGGATACCTTACCTACGGTGGAACTTACCCGAGTTCTGGTGACTATGTGGGCTATTTGGTGGGCCCGGAGGTGAGCCATACATGATGATCAATTCCAGAGTCCTATGAGTACTCATTGCTTTGTCAATAAATTTTTGGAGGAGCTGGAGATGGTAGCAGATCAGCCCCCAACGCCCAAGGATATGCTAGAGACTTGCATGTGAATCCCCAAGAAGCACAGGGGGCTAGAACTAGTGCGTGTGCTATTCCTGCACCTTCCGCTGCTAGTTGGCTCCCTCCACAAGAGAGTGATGCAAAATTGAATGTGGATGGTGGCATATCCAGGAGAGGCGATCGAGGGGCTGCATCTGTTATATGCCGAGACAAGACTGGCCAGTACTTGGGGGCTTCGGCGATGGTTTTCGACGGTCTCGTCGACCCGGCGATTCTTGAAGCCCGAGCGTGCAATGAAGCACTGGCGCTAGCATCAGACCTAAACGTCCAGTCTATTTGTGTGGCGTCTGACTGTGCAGAGGTGGTCGCAAATCTGGAGCCTGGAGGTCCGTGCCGCTACTCTATGATTCTTGAGGAGTTCAGAGCACAAAGAGTTTCTTTTGATTTTATTCGAGTAGTTCATGAGAGGAGGATTCATAATGCTGAGGCCCATTCGTTGGCCAAAGCGGCCTCCTCTCTCCCTTTTGGGCGCCACGTGTGGCTAGATGTTTTGCCCAATATCATCTGTATTCCGTCGAAACTTGATACTTAATAAAGTTTTACAGATGCTCAAAAAAAAGTATTCTTGCAGCACGCCCTCTTCAGAAGTTTGGCTACTTTTGCTTGAATAGAGGGTAGAACTATAATGTAGATCGGGTCAGGTCCCTAAGGTTCCAGAGTTGGCCATAGGTGAGTCTAAAGACATTGTGATTGAGTGATACCCACCTTCCCCTCCAAAAAAAAGTAAGATTGCAATCCGAACTCCAATACCGTAAGTTACAACCCTTAACTCCCAAAACCGTCCATGATTCAACCCTTGTCTTCATGTTGACCGGTTTTGACTCGTTGATTGGCTGAACAGTAAATTAAAAAAAATGTTTTTTTTTCATTGGGTGAACATTAATTCAGAAAAAAGAGTTACAAAAGATAAAAATTCAAAAAAAAAATGATGTTTGAGTGTGTGATGTCCGTGCCAATTTTCAGCTTGTTTGGACATCTGGGTAGCTCTCGGAAAAAAGAGTAAAAGACAAATGTGTGGTCTGTGAAACAGTTAACTGTCCCTGCACTGTTTAAGCCGATTTTTTTCCAACATTTTTATTTTCTCTGAATTTAGGGAGTGTTCGGTGATCCACTAGCTCCACCAAGTCTGAGAATCTGCAGAGCACCTACTCCTCCGCTCCTGGACTTTTAACTAGCGCTCCACCAACTCCCGGAGCGAGAGTGTGGAGCGGAGGAGAGCCGAACAGGTCCTTACTATCCATCGATCAACTAGGTCGAGCTGGTCAACATGGAAAGAAGGGGTGAATCCTAATCGGTTTTGAGAGTTGGGAATTGTAATTTAGACAGTATCGGAGTTTGGGTTGTAAAAAGTTCGGGTTGTCATGTTGGTGTTGCATGCTCTTGCGATAGACATGCATGCTCGCATTTTCAAAAGGGTTTTTAAAAGGAACACACCGAGCAGGAGCGCAATGTGTGAGACGCACTAATCGCCAACGTACTAAGCACTAGCACTATTCAAGTCTCCATTGTCAGGATTTAGAACAAAATATATCCACCATCATGATGCTGCACATGCCGGATCTCGATTACAAATCTACTCGTATGTACTTCCTCCGTTTTTATTTAGTTTGCATATTAACTTTGATCAAAGTCAAGTTTTACAAACTTTGACGAAGTTTATATAAAAAAATATTAAGATATACAACAACAAATCAACAACATTAGATTTACTATTAAATGTACTTTCACATCGTATAGATTTATTATAATAAATGTCTATATTGTTTTCTATAAATTTGGTCACATTTTACGAAGTTTGACTTCAGTCAACTCTAATATGCAGAATAAATAAAAACGGAGGGAGTATATAAGTAAGAAATCATATTCTGCCACGTATCGTCGAAAAAAGAAAAAGAACGAACCATTGCGTACGGCCTACAGCCACTCGACCTTTCACTGACGCGTGGACCCGCCGCCCACACGTCAGAGAGGCGTCCGTTGCCAACACGTTGGTGAGTCCTCTCGCGCGCCACCTCTTCTGTGGTGGTAAGTTTAATCCCCTGTGACTTCCTGCCCCCAAACTCTCCTCACTCCCCGACCTCCACTCCTCCCCGACGGCGGCGACGGAGCCGCCGGACCTCCGCGGTTCAGATCCCGACCTCCTCTCGCCGGTAAGGGCCGTTCCGCGCAAACGCCCGCCCCGTTTCCCGCGGCGGCGAGAGCAATCCAAAATCCAAATCGGAAACACCTCCCAGCGCTCGGTTGGGCGCCGTCCCGTGTCTGACTCGTTCCACCAGGTCCTCCTTCTCGGCGATTTCTTCGTGCGGCCTCCGTGATCGATGGCGATGGCCTCCGCCAGCGGCGGCGCGATGTTCCCGCCGACGAACTCCCCGCAGAAGCTCTGGGAGGACCCGTCCTTCTTCCGGTGGAGGAAGCGGGACGCGCACGTGCCGCTCCGCTCGCAGGACACGCTCGAAGGTGAGCCCAATCTCGCCGCGCCCACACGAGATCGATCAGGAAGAAATATCAATCCTCTTGCTGTTTTCTGAACTTCTTTTTCTGCTCTCTGTTTTTAACTGTCGAAAAACAGGGGCGCTGAAGTACTGGCGCGAGCGGAGGAACGTGAGCCACCTGGACGCCGAGGCCGCCGTCTGGGACGACGGCGCGGTCCGCGGCGCGATGGACAGCGCGGCATTCTGGTCCCAGGGGCTGCCGTACGCGCGGTCGCTCAGCGGGCAATGGAAGTTCCGGCTGGCGCAGTCGCCGGAGACCGTCCCGGACAAGTTCTACGATGCGCAGTTCAATGACTCTGACTGGGAGGCTCTGCCAGGCACGGTTGCTGCTTGCTTGTTCTGATGTGCTTTTAGTCTAATGCTGTTATTTACTTAGTACTGTATTTTGTGTTTTGTTTTGCTGGAATTCTGTTGTCTAATGGACATATGGATATAAACTTTGTTGCAGTTCCCTCGAATTGGCAGATGCACGGGTTCGACCGTCCTATCTACACAAATGTCACTTACCCTTTCCTGATGAATCCGCCGTTTGTGCCTTCCGAGAACCCCACGGGCTGTTACAGGAAGGTTTTTCACATCCCAAAAGATTGGAAAGGTATGATGTATATTGCAGCTTATGCGGACATCTGGTTGTTACACCTGCTCTGCTTCTGACGAAATCAAAATCTTGCATACGCAACCAGATCTCCATTATGAATCCGTTCATTGCGTTGCACCTGCTCTACTTCTGACAGAATCAAAATCTTGCATACGCAACCAGATCTTTTGAATCCATTGATTGCATTGCAACTAGCATAAACAGCTGTAATGCTGGACAATTCTGGATACAGTGATGATACCTCCAAGAAAATGAGTTTGTTTACTGTGATGATGTTTTTACATGGTTCATGGAATTCAAAATTTGTTTGTGCATCAATTAACAATACAAAGAGAAAATTTGTTTACTGTTATGAGTAGTTAGTTCATTAAATTACCTCAAAAATCCTGACAGTGGCAAATCCTGCTGTCAATTTTTTTGTCATCGAGGATTTGCATAATCTGACCGTGCAGTTCTCCAAGAGTTTGGCTGGTTTATATTTGTTACCTATCTCCTTAATTACACAGACATAATTGTTTGCCCTTTACATTTTCTTCCTGTTCTTATGGTATGTCTGTGCTGTCTCCTGTTATGCTAATTATGACATTTGTGTTCTGTCTCCTTATGCATAATATTTCTGTCTCTGATTGACATGGATATAGCACTGACTGTTATCATATATTATGTCCATTCCATTTTTAAACAATTCTGAGCTGATTATGATAGGTCGGAGGATCTTGTTGCACTTTGAAGCTGTTGATTCAGCTTTTCTTGCTTGGGTAAATGGCGTACCAATTGGCTATAGGTATGACACAGATTACCTCACTGCTTGTATTTTTTTATCTCCAAAACTGTACAGAGACTTATCAAGTTCATATATAACCCATAATACAAAATGAAGTAATTTCATGGTGGTGACTTGTAATAGATCCTTGCAGTATTTACTTGAGTACCAATTGGCTATAGTCATCTACTGGAGTTTTATATTCTATTGTTCAGAAAGTAACTCCATATTTTGTGTATTTATGCAGCCAAGACAGCAGGCTTCCTGCTGAATTTGAAATCACTGATTGCTGCCATCATTGTGATTCAGACAAGGAAAATGTTCTTGCTGTTCAAGTCATGAGGTGGAGTGATGGTTCTTATCTTGAAGATCAAGACCATTGGTGGTTGTCCGGTATTCACAGAGATGTGTTGCTATTATCAAAACCACAGGTTACTTCTTGAGTTCTGCTTGCGTCTTATTGAATGAATTCTAAGCTGTTATTTTTGACACACCATGAATTTAACACTTGAGTAAAGTATATCATTTCATGAATGAGTAATAGATTGTTTCAGGGATCAAATGAGTAATAGCAGTGTTCATGTTGCCAGCTATGTCCAGAAAAACAATAGAGTACTCTTATTTTTTCATCTTTACACTCAGATGCGAAATATCGGCTGAAAACTTTTTTCTTGTATATATTAGCAGTGACCAGATTATTATGTAATATATCACCCATGTAAGCAACTATGCACAAACATGCTAGTTTTGAACTTGTGACATGTAAACTGCATTTGTCATTTAGTTTGTTTTTGTCTGTGATCACTGATCAGTGTAAAATCTTGGTTAATGAGTTTGTATTTTTTTCCCTTGCAGATCTTTATTACAGATTACTTTTTCAAAGCAACCTTGGATGAGAACTTCCGGGTAGCTGATATTGAGGTAATTTTGCTAGCCATCTTGGTCAGATTATAAACATCTATGCTACATGCTGGAGTGCATGCTGCAAGAAAATAGTGAACAGTGGTATAATCCTTTCTGGGATGGGAATGCTAATTTAACCTTCAAACAAGCATATTATTAATTATAGTTGAACTAAACCAAATAGATCTTTTTAAGTTGACCACATCATTTTTTCTTTTGAAGAAAGGTCGTCTGCCTGCTTGTGTCTTATATAATCCTATATCATGAAGTCAAAACAGACAAAAGACAACATGTTTATCAAATGTTTCTGCATGGCTCCCATGATATAGATTTGTATGTTTCGCCCTTTTTAAGTTTTAACTCTATATTGGGCAAACCATTTTCTACCTTCCAGATGGTATAGCTGCTAACTTATGTATTAGTCAAGGAAACGATGCTGTGCTACAATTATACTGACTTTTAATTTGTTCTATATTTCAGGTTGAGGTGGAAATTGATTCACACAAGCAAGACAGGGAGCATATCCCAACTTTGTCGATTGAAGCAACATTATTTGATAATTCTGAATCATCTGATGATTTGAATTCAGACATGTCAGCTGCTAACGTGGTCAACTTGAAGCCAAAGCCAAAACCTAAGGGCGGCCCTTGCCATGGTTTTCATGGTTATGTTCTTGGTGGAAAAGTGGAAAATCCAAAGCTTTGGTCTAGTGAAAAAGTAAGAAATCTAATGCTGGGGAAATTCTATAAAAACATTAGTATTTACAATTGAACTACTATATCTTATAACTATATTTCCTTTTCCAACAGCCGAACTTATACACTCTTGTTGTTCTCCTTAAAGATGCCAATGGGAAGCTTATTGATTGTGAATCATGCCAAGTAGGGATTCGTAATGTGGTCCTGGCACACAAGCAGATGCTTGTCAATGGATCTCCTGTTGTAATTAGAGGTGTCAACAGACATGAGCATCATCCACGTGTTGGGAAGACAAATTTAGAAGCATGCATGATCAAGGTTACTCATCCCTTCTGTAAACTGTCATATTTGAAAGCATAGCATGCCATCTGTTCAGTTTGATGTTTCCAGTCAGTAGCTTCAGTTATTTACTGTTTATCTTTTGATAGGATCTGGTTTTGATGAGACAAAACAACATCAATGCTGTTAGAAACTCCCATTACCCCCAACATCCAAGGTGGTATGAGTTATGCGACATTTTTGGTCTTTATGTAATTGATGAAGCCAATATCGAGACACATGGCTTTGATGAAAATAGCCATTTCAAACATCCTACACTAGAACCCATCTGGGCAAATTCTATGCTTGATCGTGTCGTTGGCATGGTGGAGAGGGACAAAAATCATGCGTGCATAATTATTTGGTCCTTGGGAAATGAAGCCTCATATGGACCAAATCACTCTGCTATGTCTGGTAAGCGGTAAAACGTTTTCTGCGATGCCGGTTCAAGTCTTGCAGTTTTTTTATGATTTTGTGAATCATAATCTTGTAGGGTGGGTTCGTGGAAGAGACCCAACAAGGCTCATCCATTATGAAGGAGGTGGCTCCAGAACATCATCCACAGATGTTGTATGCCCCATGTACATGCGTGTCTGGGATATTCTCATGATTGCAAATGACCCATCTGAAAACAGGCCCCTCATTCTTTGCGAGTATGGTAACTGTGGCACCACATTTGTACTTGATTCCCTTTGTTTTTATATTCATATACCTGACATATTAAATAAAACATTTCCCTTTATTTTCAAGATATTCACATGCTATGGGGAACAGTAATGGAAATATTGACGCATATTGGAAGGCGATAGACAACACGATGGGACTCCAAGGAGGTTTTATATGGGACTGGGTCGATCAGGTTATGTTCGATTTACTCTCATCTTACCCTTAACCTTCTTTTTTACTGGGAGCATGCTATGCCAAAATTTCTGTTTGCATGGTTGTCCTTGTGTATATTCATGATTCTAGTGTACATGACATACATATCGGATCACTGTTGGGCCATTTTCATCGAAAATAATATTGGCTCATAGACCCATGTCAATCTAATCTAGAATATACAAAATTTAAATGCCAATATAGATCATCAACTCTGTTTGTTGTTGTAGTGTCTTAATTTTGTTTCTCCACTACGTCATTTTCAAAAAATATTCAGGGTCTACTGAAGGAGGATGCTGATGGATCTAAATCTTGGGCATATGGTGGTGACTTTGGAGACACTCCAAATGACTTAAATTTTTGCATTAATGGCATTGTGTGGCCTGATCGGACGCTTCACCCTGCTGTTAATGGTAACTGGAAAGACCTGTCAATTGGAAAGAAATTTATTGCTGTTTTACATGTACTTTAAATCCTGATAATCTGTTACTTCACGAAGTTGTTACACATAAGATCTTCGTCTCACTAGCCTCTAGATGTCAAACTTATTCGGTCAATTAATTCTTCTTGCAGAGGTTAAATATCTTTACCAGCCTATCAAAATATCGCTGGTGGATAATATTCTTAAGGTAGCCTTTGATCTGATAAATATTCCTCAAGTTGTTTCATTACACGGTTAAAGGATCTAATAGATCGGTTATTATTCTCATGCAGATTGAAAATGGACAATTTTCTGAGACAACAGAGGCTTTGGACTTCAGCTGGATTCTTCATGGGGATGGAAGCGTTTTGGGCTCTGGTTCACTCAGTGTCCCAAACTTAGCACCACAAAGTAGCCATCTTATCAACATGGAATCATCACCTTGGTTTACTCTCTGGAGTACCAGTGCAGCAAAAGAAACCTTTTTGTCTGTACACGTGACACTGAGGGACGAAACACGATGGGCTAAAGCTGGTCATGTCTTGGCTTCAGCACAACTTTGTTTACCTCAGACAAAGGGTTTTGTTCCTCATGTATGTTTCCTCAGACTGATCCTGTTCACTCCTGTTTCTTCTCATTTATCTTACTGCTAACCAGACACTACCATCTTCAGGTGATAGCATTGTCCAAGAGCCCTCTGACCTCTAAACAGGTTGGGGATGGTGTAATCATTAGCAAGAACCATGAATGGCAAATCAAAATAAACAGTCAGTTGGGAACAATTGACAGTTGGAAGGTATGTTGTTGTTGTCCAAAGGAAGTTTCATTCTGTTAGCATATTTGAGTGTGCATCCTAGATCTAGGAGGCAAGTAGAGGATAATAAACATATAAGAAGTCCAATTGAGACTATGCTCAAAACCATGAAAGCAGATTTTTTGGGAGGTTCATCTGAACAAATATCAGGTTTATATGACTTGGCTTTTTTTGCACAAAAAAAAGAGAGAAAAGGTTGGCCTGTTTAGTTCACAGTTATGTAGCATCTATCATTATTTTAAAAAGGTGTTCCACGCGTCGCTGTAGTTTGTGGTACCTATCTGCTCCAGTTGGTTCCAAGAATTGTATGGTCCTGAATAGCGACTGGCTTTGCACAATGCACGCTGTAACTTGTGAGCGCCATCCATGACTATGCTCCAGATTTTATGAAGGATACCATCCATGCTGTATAAATATCTAGTCACGGCTTATGATTGAGTCTTCGTATCATGTTTTTTTTTAATATTTATGTGACTTAAACTTGTCACAATAAGCTGTTGCCATGAGATATCTCATACGGAGTACTAGTATTTGTCTTCTAAACTTGGCCATCTGTTTTCACTTTATTCCCTTTTATGCTTTGATGGTTCCTTTCAGTTTGCAATGTTTACATTCATCTAGGACTTCTAATTGTATTTATTTTCCATGTGTTCTGAAATCTGAACAACTGCAGATGAGCTGTTCCATTGTTAGTTTACAGTTACCTTAGTAATTAGTATGCCAGACACAGAATATGATTCGAACTTCTATCAGCGTCACTGCTATTCCGTTCATCGAAATGTGGAACTCATGATACTTGTGTGAACAACAGATCAACAACGTCGAGCTTATGAGCAAGGGAATATTTCCTTGTTTTTGGCGTGCACCAACCGACAACGACAATGGAGGCTTCTACACCAAGTCCTATGCCACAACATGGAGAGAAGCCTTCCTCGACAACATCTCTTTCTACAGCAGCCAGTTTTCAGTGAAGGAGCTGCCAGACCACACCGTCGAGGTTTCTACCACATATTATGGCCTTCCCGGGCACCTGCCAAAACCTGACAATGCCGCTCTTTCAGAAGCATCCGAGTCCGTGCTCTTCCGGGTCCACATGCGCTGCCGGATCTACGAGTCCGGCGACGTAATCCTGGACTACGAGGTAAACCCCAAGAGCGACCTCCCCCCTCTCCCACGGGTGGGCGTCGTGTTCAACGCGGAGAAGTCCCTGAACCATGTCACATGGTACGGGAGGGGCCCGTTCGAGTGCTACCCCGACCGCAAGGCCGCGGCGCACGTTGGCGTGTACGAGAGCGGCGTGGAAGACCTCCACGTGCCCTACATCGTCCCAGGCGAGTGCGGCGGCCGCGCGGACGTCCGGTGGGTGGCGCTTAAGAACGCCAACGGGTTCGGCCTTTTCGCGTCAACCCACGGTGAGTCCCCGCCGATGCAGGTGAGCGCCAGCTACTATGGCGCCGCCGAGCTCGACCGGGCCACCCATCAGCACAAGCTCGTCAAGGGGGGCGACATCGAGGTCCGTCTCCGTCTCCATGTGATATCTCTCTGAAACTGAAACTGTTGGAACTGAGGTGACGGAGTGGTGCTGAAAATGGTCTCGATTGTGTTGTTGTGTGTTGCAGGTGCATCTTGATCACAGGCACATGGGGGTGGGCGGGGACGACAGCTGGACGCCGTGCGTGCACGAGCAGTACCTGCTGTCGCCGGCGGCGAGCTACAGGTTCTTGCTGCGGCTGCGCCCCTTGTCGCCGTCGTCGTCGTGCCACGACATCTACAGCTCCCAGCTACCTAATTGATGGTCTCACCTGTCCGATGTGCCCGTCAGGCGTACGTCTGAGAGAGAGAGAGAGAGAGAGAGAGCATTCGAGAGACTGAAACAATAATGCCCGAGTCGCTCTCGCTCGTGTAAACGTAAGGCTGTGTAACTGGACAGGTACCTCTCATCTGCCTGTCAATAAAGAAGCCAGCGTGATGCGCTGCTCTTCAATAAAAACGACGTCTGCTTGTGGACCTGTTTGATCGTTTGTTAATTTGTGTGGTAGCATGGACCTGTTTGGATCGCATCGCATGGATTTCACATGACACACGGCTGTGGGAGTAGGAAAACACATATGAATGAGATCGTGATAATATACCCCACCCGCAGTGGAAACTTTAGAAGACGCGAGCTGCTATGGTTCGGTTCATACGAAAGAAAACAAAAATTACAAGTTACGATTTCAAAATAAAATTTGATCGAAAATACTACCGTAGGTATGACTTATAAATTGAAAAGAGGAAGTAACATGAGAAATTTGAAAAGAAAAGAAACGCATTTGACCTGCATTTCTTGGATGTATAATGCGTTTCACTTCTAAACAGGTTTGAGGTGATCAAGAGCATGTGCCCCGTCCCTGATCCCTCCCTAAAAAATTCTCGCATGCTAATGAATCGATTTTTCTCTTTCAGGTTTCGAGTTTCCTGAAGATTTTCCAAATGTGGAGAGAACCTAAAAGAATATAGAAAAAAAATATGTCAAGTTTCCTGAAGATTCTCCCCGATTCATTTGCGAGATGTGCAAAAACAAAAGCTGAAGCGTTTAAAAAAAAAGATTATTTGCTGATATTATTTGAGAGAGACCGATACCCGCCCGACCCCGCCGCCCCCAGCTGAGCGCGCAGAGGAGCCACCCACCCCACCAGTCCGCCACCATGGCCGCCCGGAGCGCTCTCCTCGCCGCCGGCGCCGCAGCACTGGTCGCCGTCGCGGCCGTCTTCCTCCTGCCCGACCCCGCTTCCCGCCTCCCATGTACGCGCCCCCTCCTCCTCCCTCCCACCCCCTCCGTTTTCCCGCGGAGGGAAGCTCATGCTCAGCTCGTCTCCTCTCCCCGCAGGGGCGCCGCGGGGACGCTTCGCCGACATGATTCTGGCCAACGCCACCATCTACACCGCCGACCCCGCCCGCCCCTTCGCCGCCGCCATGGCCGTCCGCGCCGGCCGCGTGCTCCGCGTCGGCACCTACGACTCCCTCAAGGTTGTCCTCCGACCTGCTTGCCCCCTCTCTCGGCAGAGATTATATCTGTAAAAAAATATCTGCTCTGTTCTGCTTGCGGCGTCACTGCAACTGCAACCGCAGGCGCATATATTTTCTGTCTCCTGCGTTTCGCTCAAAATTGACTGCATAGACTGTAAAGTGCAGGAATTCAAGGGCCGAGACACGTATGAGCTGAATCTCAGTGGCAATGTGGTGCTCCCGGGATTCATCGACTCCCATGTGCACCTAATCGACGGCGGCCTGCAGGTAGTGCTTTGCCAGTTTGCCTATCTGCCTCCCCTTGCAATGACATCATGACATGGACAGGCCGGGACATTACAGTTTCAATATTACTACAGTTCTGTAAATTTAACTTCACAGTGTACTCCTGTTTGAACTTTGCTGCAGTTGGCTAGGGTGCCGCTTCGAGGAGTTAGAAGCAAAGATGAGTTCATCAGCAGGGTGAAGGGAGCCGTCAGAGGTTTCGATGAACTATGCTGCTCTTTCTCTCAGTTTATCCATTCTGTTTTTAATTATTTTGTTGCTTAGTACTGTACACCATGGGATGTTTCTGCTTTCTGTTATTTATATACTAGCATGGTTTGCACACAAGGGGTCAGGGGTTTGCCAAGACATGATTTCTGTTGCATGTATCCGACTAGTCTTTGTCTACTGAGTTGTCTGGTGTTACCAATCACCAAATCTCTCTGCAATACTACTACTATCTCTGAGACTTGTTTCCTGAACAGATAAACATCCTGGCGAGTGGGTACGCGGAGGAGGTTGGAACAATGATTTTTGGGGTGGTGATCTCCCCACTGCTGCTTGGTTAGACGACATATCTCCTGATAATCCAGTGTGTTTTCAATTCAATCTCGCGAGTTCGATCTTTTTCGAGAAGCTGTTACATAGGGCCAGCCAGTGACTCATTTTCAATTGCAGGTCTGGCTCTCACGCATGGATGGTCACATGGGATTAGCCAATTCACTGGCTATGAAGATTGCTGGGATTGACAAAAACACAAATGATCCAGTTGGTGGAACTATTGTAAGAACAACGGAAAGAGGTAACCTTTTATTGAACTTACGTAATTAACATTTAACACTGACCTTTTACCTTTGCGGGCCAGGAATTATTTTTCAAATACAATATGATTTTCAATTCAAGCACAAATATGGTCTCACCAACAACAAAAAACTCAGAAGCAAACCGTTAACTGTTATGATCAAGAAAGTTCATGATGAATTATCATGGTCATGTGTGCCTTTTCTGAATTTTTTGTATATATTTTCACAGTATTCTCACGGAGTCATGGTTCGCACATTAAGATATTGATGATATAATATGTTTAACTATGTAATGTGCACTGTTCTTTTTAATTAGTCATGTACTTTCAAGTGCAAACATTGTTGTAAACACTTAGGTAAGATTAAAAAATCACCTGACCTGCATTATTATTTGTAGAGCCCACTGGTCTTCTGGTTGATGCTGCTATGAAGCTTGTATTTGATGTGGTTCGAGAAGACTCTGTAAATGAAAGACGAGAGGCTCTCCTTAGAGCAAGTAAACACGCTCTAATGAGAGGGGTGACTACTGTTGTTGATGTTGGAAGTTATTTCCCTGGAACCTCAGAAGAGCAAACTTGGCAAGATTTTTCAGGTATCTTGTGCCACTTTTGCTTGTAATATTGGTGTTATGAAATCACCAAACTCAGATACAAAGTATCTTACAAAAATCTGCAGTTAACAATAGAACATATCAATAGTTCCATATGTATGTCTGCATTATACTTTGCGGAATTTATTGGTGGGACGCGTCCATTGTTGATGTCTTTTTTTTTTGAAACAACAGAATGCAACTAAACTATATACGTTGAGTTTTGCACCCCCAATCGATAAAATGTTTGTTAATTCTGTTAGACATAAAGCTAATCTATCTGGTCTATATTGTCAATAATCAAGCATTACTCTGCCATTCAAGTAAAAGAACCATACTGCTCATGTTAAATCAAATGTTATTTAGAGCTGGACGTTTCTTCCGTTGTTTGGATGACTCCTAATGAATTTCAATTTGATTCACTCGTACCTTTCTTTTGAAGGATCAAGGATCTACTTTTGTAGTTTTTCATCTATAACCCTTGTTTTGGACTGGAACCTTATTTGTTCTGAAGTATTGTGCTTACATCACAACAGATGTCTATGAATGGGCTCATTCTATGGGAAAGATGATGATCAGAGTCTGCTTATTCTTCCCAATGCCGACATGGCCTCGTGTTTCTGTAAGTTATGTTTCATGAAATATACCAAGCTCTTCTGTTCTAAGTGCTTAATATTATGCGAATGCTATTAACAAGTATCTGCATATTATCTCTTGTAGGATCTTATTCATGAAAGAGGTCGATCTTTAAGTGGGTGGATTCATCTAGGTGGTGTGAAAGCTTTTCTTGATGGTTCTTTGGGTTCCTCAAGTGCATGGTTCTATGAAGTAAGTAAGTCTTGAGTATGGTCTGAGTACCTATCAGACATGTTGTTAGTGTTAGTGCATTTATATTGATGGTGTAGAAATTTATGTCCATAGCAATGCTGTCTTTTTGTGGCTAAAGCTTCACAAATACTCTGTTTTGTGGTCGTCCGTGGAATGTGATACATCATGGTACTAGTTTGTGATTGTTCTGGTTATGTATAAAGGAAACCAATATGATTAGCCCGATCAGTCTCTGCTTCTGCAAGACACTGTAAATTGAGAAAGGTTGTGTCAGCAAGTGCATGATGCACATCATATTCTTATCTAGAGGGTTGATATTTTACCACTAAATCTACTTTGCATTTTGAATTTCTGGATGTAAATTTGTGGTGGTCCATTAGCAAATAAGGTTTGGATTTTTGTTAACGTTGTTTTAAGAAGGTATCTGGTTTTGGTACTTATTCATTTGGTGGTGGAAACTGTAAAGGTGTACAATTATTAATCATTTCCTTCTTTTGCTAAACTAAATACTCCAACTTCTTAAGCAATAGCTTGCTAATATATATAAAGCTTATCCCATTTTTTCTATTATAAAATATGGGTGTTTGGGGGAGCAAATGTCTAATCTAACAATCTTGGCTTTTCACTTTTTTTTCCTTTACTAATTTGTCCAAGGCTGGGCGGGTTAGCGCCCCACCTCCTTGAGTTTGGCATAGCTCCACCCGTGGTTGTGTCAGCCAGGCAGTTGATTTCGCTATAATTCAAATAATAAACTGTTATGTTCTGGTTTGTAAGTGTTTAATATATATGGTCAGCCTTATGTGGATGCTCCTGGCGATTACGGTCTCCAATTGTTAGATATGGATGTTCTGCTCAATGCAACATTAGAATCAGACAAATCAGGACTTCAGGTACACGTTTTCCATTTGTGCACATGCTTAATCATGTTTACCATCATCTGAGAAAGTAATGTTGTTCTTTTTAAGGTTGCCATACATGCAATTGGAGATAAAGCTAACGATATGCTGCTAGATATGTTCGACAAGGTTGTCAGTTTGAATGGAACGAAGGACCGTAGGTTTCGGGTATGTTTTTCTGTAGCATGCTGAAGAAGAGATTTTACCCTCAAATCATTTTTGTAGTAACTAACTAATAAGTTGAATATAATTTAAACTTGCTTCTTGTGAAATCAGATTGAGCATGCACAGCATCTATCCCCAGGTGCAGCAAAGCGCTTCGGAGAGCACGGTATCATTGCATCTGTGCAGGTCGACCATTCTCTTCCATTCCTATATATGTTATATAATGCTCGTAATGATGGTCTCTGTTTCTGCATAACAACATAGGAGTCTGAAGGCTCTGGTATCTTGTTACAGTTCTCCCCATAGTTACTTGGAATTATCTGAAATGCTACACATTGATATGATAAAGTGGATCACACTCTGCATCTTCTGAAAGATATGCTTGTTTTTGGCAGCCAGATCATTTGTTGGATGATGCCGACTCTGCTGGAAAGAAGATCGGGGTAGAACGAGCTGAGCGGAGCTCCTACTTGTTCCGGTCACTACTGGCCGGTGGCGCACATCTGGCTTTTGGTTCTGATTGGCCTGTATGTATTTCCCGGGAATCCCTTCAACTATCATATCAGTTTTGTTTCGCAGGGAAATTATACAGACAGTTTTGTGTGTGTGTGTGTGTGCGCGCGCGCGCGTGCAGAGAGATATAGGACGTTAACTGTATGTGTATCTGTTTCACAGGTTTCGGATATTTACCCGTTGCAAGCTATTAAGACCGCAATGTCACGCAAGCTGCCTGGATGGGAGGCGCCTTGGATCTCCGCCGAGCGCTTGCCACTGGATGATTCCTTGAAAGCGTGAGTCTCTTTGCAGTCATGCATGTTCCATTTGGCTATACTCTGTTTCTGAAATGTCCATGTGTGTATGAGGTATGACACTTGTTTTTCAGTCTGTACTATTACTAATCGAGTTCTTTCTGCACGAGCTGCAGGCACACGATATCTGCCGCCTACGCCTGCTTCCTGGACCATGTTGTGGGCAGCCTCGTCGAAGGGAAGTACGCCGACTTCGTGGTCCTGCCGTCCACCTCGTGGCGTGAGTTCGCCGGCGACATCCCGGGGCACGTCCTGTCGACGTACGTGAACGGCAAGCAGGCCTATCCGTAGCCCCGTTCGCTGCGACGGCGCTCCGGCAGCCTCCAGGTCCGGTCCGGAGACACATAAGTATACGTTAATTAGCACCAACCATTGTTGGTTAATTCTGGAAGTACTTGTCATAGTGCCAATATTATTTGTTGATACTGTTGTAGACATGAGGATTACGTTGGATCCAGATATTTTTTGTACATAAATATAAATTACGAACCGAAAGCTTCTGGGTAGCAGACTGGTGGTGTGATGATGCGCGCCCAATTTTAAATTCCAGCGTTGAACCCTTTCAACTCCGGCTGCTTTTGTCTCATCGCGCGACCGGCCGGTCCACAGCTACCATTGCTTCCCTTTCGGCCTGAAATGTTCGTGGTGGTTGGTCTGTGGATGGACTCACTCCATCGGCCGGAGGAACGGCCGACGACTAAGATTGACGGATTGCCGCGGCTGAAGCCTGAAACTACGGACCGATGACGCGGCCCAAAATACCCAGGCCGGGCCGGGTCGGACTTGCCTCTCACGCTGGGCTCGGGCTTTGCTTTGTAGCTCGAATGTATATTCGGGCTGAGCTTGGGCTTTCGTCTTTGCACTGGGTTTGCCCATAACAACACTGAGAAGCAACATACGGGCTGGGCTTTTAGGCTTTAGGCCTATTAGTAAATGTGCACGTGCAACGCACGTCTATTTGAACTAATAAATGTGCACGTGTAACACGTGTTTATTTGGATTAACACACTATACTAAACTTAATACATGACAATTTATTCATAAATTTGAATTTTCCTTATAAAATAGACAATCTCTTATTCCCTACTCGTACAAATAATTTGAAATATTATTTTTCCTTAATCAACATGTCTCCTGTATTAAAAGACCACCCAGTGTTTCCAATATATAAAACTCAAAATTATTTAGAAAATCTATCATGATTCTCCATATGCACACATTTATGCAAGTATACACATGAAAATGTCACTTAGGACAAGATAAGGAACTGTTTCAGTGCCAACAAACTCCAGTTAAGAATTATTATTACAAGACAAAAGCATTAATACGACAATTTGGAACAGTTACTTGAGTACTACACATTTCTTTAAGGGCTCAACATTCTAAAATTTTGACAATATAACAAATATCCTCTCAGTTTGTAGTAATAATGATACGAAGATAAAACAAATTGAAAATGGTCTTCAACATGCGTAGGCTACCGCTTGTAAGAATAACAGTGGCAAAAAAAGGCCAACAAATGCCGGTTTAGAAAGAAAAAACTGCAGACATGCTTCCAATTTTAGCAACTCTAGTGGATAAAACATATCTTACCTCTCAAGTTAGGAAATAGTCAAATGAAAAAATGTACTTCTTATAAGTAGTAGAGATAAAGTCATAAGGATCATGATTCAAGATATTCGGAGAAACATGGTTGGTCTCTCTGTATGATGCGAACTCGTCACCTCTACCAAAGTGGTCGTGTGTAGTATGTAATGTAGAGTGTAATAATGAAATAAAATAAACGATATGAGAATTTACCATGACCACAAAATATCCTACATTCGTAATCATCATAATCAACATGCATTTTTTTGCTTCTCTTGTATGTGGTCCAAGTTTTCTATCAGGAAAACATGTTAACTCAACTGTAGATAAGGACGATATGAAAATGCTCATGTAAAATTACAATTGCCATGTATCTGCTGGACAAATAAATACATTTATGCAAACTTCAGGTTATTTTAGTAAAACTTATGCGAACTTTATTTTTTTCACTAAAACTTATGCAAACTTCTGGGTTTTTTTTCATGTAATTTCATGACTGCAAGTAAGGTCTTGGTTCAGCGAATTTGTCTGTGAGTTCACTATGTAGTGGTGAGTTGGCCATGTAATAATCGGTAGTCAGTAATTAAAAAAACAGGAATGTCTGTTGCAGGTACGTGAAAATCAGTGAAAAAATAAAGAAAGAAAGAAGGCATTGGTTGCCTTAAACCCAACTGTGTGTGCTCCAGCGCGCCTCTGTTTCTCATTGCCTCATCTCTTGTTCGTGTACTTCTAGATGTGTCACCACCGGCGAGGTATCGATGACAGTAAAAAAACAACACTCGGTGCTTATTTGATTAGTGTGGCACGTTCGCGTGAAGGCAAGCGTCTCCGTCGTTCAGGCCTGCGAGCGGCCGCGGCGACCGTGTCCTTTCACCAGCTGGGCGGCGTTGTCGACGCGGGTGAATCAGTCGTCCAGCTTTGAGGCGGCGCCCTCTATGCACCGGGGCGCCCCCACTCGATTTTTTTGGCCCGCTTATACTGGTCCAGAATACTCAGCGTTGCCCTCACTTAAAGGGCGTCGGCGGTGGGTGGTTGTCAGCGTGGGTATTGTGGACGGAGTTGAAGTCGACGCGGATGCGGATGGTTCTCGGAGAACATGCCAGGACGTTAACGAAGTCGTTGCAGTCAGTAGAAAAGTGACCTGGCCTCTAGGCAAAAGACGAAAGCAGCGACGACACGTGTGTGTGTTCGGAGGAAGCCGCAGCTCCTCCTCGCGTATCTCCCGCTGTGGCTCGCATGGGTGGTGGGCTGGTGACGGCAGGCGACTCGCGATTGCGATTCCCGAGGCGATAGGATGCGCTCGCGATTAGTTTCCTAATAATTAGACGCGCTCATGATTAATTATCTAATAGAATGCGTCCGTGATTAGTTTCCTAATAATTAGATGCGTCCATGATTAATTTCCTAATAGGATGCGCGTGTGATTATTTTTTTAATAATAGGATGCGTCGGTGATTAGTTTCCTAATAATAAGATGTGTTTGTGATTAGTTTCCTAATAATTAGATGCGCCCGTGATTAGTTTCTTAATAGGAGTGTCCGTGATTATAGTTTCCTAATTGACCGGACGTGGACTTTCATATTTTCCTCTGCGGTGGAGTACGGTCAGTCAATGTAAATTGCTAAGTGTATACAGAGAATAAATTAGGTTAAGATTAACCGTTAGATTGAGTTTAATGGGACTAATCATGCGGTGATAATATATTTATATACGTTTTGTAGGATGTACTTAGAAAGATAGTGTTTGCTTTTTTATAAATAGTATAGCAGTATAGATGTCCGGCTGGGGTCGGCCTTGAGTTTCCCTTGAGAAAGTGTGTGTTCTGGGCTTCGAGCGGGGCTTGGGCTTGAAGTTTGGGGTTCGGGCTTTTCGAAGCCCGGCCTGAAACCTGGCTCGGGCCGACCCGACATATGATCAGGTTTAGTAAGGAATTGGACAGGAGAAGCTCGGCCGAAAGTAACCTTAGCTTCGCCACCTGAAGGCATCTCGAACAGATCCTCATCACCGAATAAAACATATATTGAATTTTTTTGAAAAAAAACAAAATAGCTCCAGTAAATCCCTGAAATGTGAAATTAATTGGGGACCCATATAACTCGGTCTACTTCCCAACTATTAAGGAGAAAACGACCTTCCCATAAACCTTTCCCAATACATGGCACGGGAAGCAACCACATGAATTTTCACTCTTGTCTGCATGATGGGCGGTCAGCTGCGGCCCCGCCACCCCGGTCACTTCTCCATGCCGTAGCGGCTGATACGTCTCGAATATATCTATAATTTTTGATTGTTTCATGCTATTATATTATCCGTTTGGATGTTTAATGGGCTTTAATATGCTCTTTATATTATTTTTGGGACTAACCTATTAACCGGAGGCCCAGTGTCAGTTTCTGTTTTTTTTGCCTATTTTAGTGTTTCGCAGAAAAGGAATATCAAACGGACTGAAACCTTCGCGATGATCTTTCTTGGACCGAAAGCAATCCAGAAAACTTGGAGTTGAAGTCTGGAACGCCACGAGTCAGGAGGGCGCGCCCGGGGGGAGACATGCCCCCACCCTCGTGGGCCCCTCGTAGCTCCACCGATGTACTTCTTCCGCCTATATATATACTCTTATACCCTAAAACATCAGGGGAGCCACGAAACCACTTTTCCACCGCCGCAACCTTCTGTACCCGTGAGATCCCATCTTGGGGCCTTTTCTGGCGATCTGCCGGAGGGGGAGCGATCACGGAGGGCTTCTACATCAACACCATAGCCTCTCCGATGAAGCGTGAGTAGTTTATCACAAACCTTCGGGTCCATAGTTATTAGCTAGATGGCTTCTTCTCTCTCTTTGATTCTCAATACAAAGTTCTCCTCGATGTTCTTGGAGATCTATTCGATGTAATACTCTTTTGCGGTGTGTTTGTCGAGATCCGATGAATTGTGAATTTATGAACTTGATTATCTATGAATATTATTTGGTTCTTCTCTGAATTCTTATATACATGATTTGATATCTTTGCAAGTCTCTTCGAATTATCGGTTTAGTTTGGCCTACTAGATCGATCTTTCTTGCAATGGGAGAAGTGCTTAGCTTTGGGTTCAATCTTTCGTGTCCTATCCCAGTGACAGTAGGGGCAGCAAGGCGCGTATTGTATTGTTGCCATCGAGGATAAAAATATGGGGTGTATATCATATTGCTTGAGTTTATCCCTCTAGATCATGTCATCTTGTCTAATACGTTACTCTGTTCTTATGAACTTAATACTCTAGATGCATGCTGGATAGCGGTCGATGTGTGGAGTAATAGTAGTAGATGCAGAATCGTTTCAGTCTACTTGACACGGACGTGATGCCTATATTCATGATCATTGCCTTAGATAACTTCATAACTATGCACTCTTCTATCAATTGCTCGGTAGTAATTTCTTCACCCACCGTAATACATGCTATCTTGAGAGAAGCCACTAGTGAAATCTATGGCCCCCGGGTCTCTTTCTTATCATATTGCATCTGTTTTATTTACATCGCATCTCGTTTACTATTTTGCAACCTTCACTTTTCAATCTATACAACAAAAATACCAAAAATATTTACCTTACTATCTTTATTAGATCTCACTTTTGCAAGTGGTCGTGAAGGGATTGACAACCCATTTATCGCGTTGGTTGCGAGGTTCTTGATTGTTTGTGCAGGTACTAGGTGACTTGTGCGTTATCTCCTACTGGATTGATACATTGGTTCTCGAAAACTGAGGGAAATATTTACGCTACTTTGCTGCATCACCCTTTCCTCTTCAAGGGAAAACCAACGCATGCTCAAGAGGTAGCAGCGCCCGACCCCCAGCCGCCCCGGGTGCCTCTCCTCTCAATCCCATCGCAGCGGCCGCCTCCTGGACGCGTGCCCCCACGTGCGCAGGTCAAATGACCGCCGTCTCTCGGTTTTCGCCTCTGGACTTCTCGAGCTCAACAGACCTCCACCAACCTTCCACCTCTTCCTCTCATTCGCATCACCTCTGGACGTCCACAAGGTGTTATATGAATTTCCTCACCCATCTTTTATCTCCCAAATAATTGTCATCAAAACTGTAGATGCTTATTTTGTAGATGAACCTGTTGTTTTTCGAGAATCATCGTTGGATGAGATGATGACCTGGATACGGTGATTTCTTTATATATGCAGACACGGTGGCAAACAAGAAGCCAAAGCATGAAGATTCCGTGCCTGGGCATATTGTAGTTCACTGAAACAAGCAAGTCAGTCATGGTAAGCTTATGGAGGACTATTTTGGAGAGAATGTGGCGTTTGGGCATAAATATTTCAGGAGAAGGTTCCGAATGTCGAAGGATTTGTTCTTGCTCATTTTGAAAGCATCGGTTGCATGCATTGGAAGTGAGAGAATTGCCCTACAATATTGCACAAACAATTTAAAAGGTAAAGATGCAACCATAATTCTAGAAGCCGTGGCATCAAATGACCTTAAATTTGGCATTCATATTTTGGTTTGCAAGGATCTCACATTGACCTGAATGTTTTGCAAAGATCTCATTTGTTTTCAAGGCTTTAAGTTGGGGAGGCACCATCGGTGAACTTCGAAGTCATTGGGATCCATACAATATGGGCTACTATCTACTATTGGCATATATCCTTCATGGTCTATGTTTGTGAAAAAAAATCAAACGCTCAAGGCAATGTGAGAATTCATTTTGCGAGGGGTCAAGAAACACGTAGAAACGATGTCGAGCGACCATTTGGGGTTCTGCATGCTCTTTTTTCCATCGTTGGTGGCCATGAAAGATTTTGACACCAAAGTATTTGTGATGCATCATGACCGCATGCATGATCCTACATAACAATGATCATAGAGGATGAGCGTTAAGAGCTGCAAGACATTCGTTATGAGAACATCGAAAATTTATAGAAATGCGTCGACGGATCGAAACCAAACGGTGTGACGATCTTGTTGAGTATTTGTGGGCTTTCCTTGGTCAATAGACTTCTTTATAAATTGTTTTACTTTGAATGATTTGGATCATTTTTTATGTTTCCTTTCTATAGATTGGGCCATCTGTTATGTTTAAATTTGCATTTGAATATTCAAATTACATTCATCAATTGTAGATCTGAAATGATGTTCAATTACGTGCGCCCGAACTATAATTATGTTGGTAGAATATATATATATATATATATATATATATATATATATATATATATACAAGTTTAAAAAGAAATAGAAAAAATATTAGGTAGATTTGTTGGAATCTGTTATAGAGACATTCCTTAAATTATTAGTAATGGTACATAGACGGGATGGTTCTTACAGATTCAACGGAGTGTGATTAGGTGGAGGTTTCGGATTGAAGATTAGGAGGAAGGCGGGGGCCACCCCCCATGAGAATAGGGGGAGAGATTAATTAAAGTTGTTGATCCCGTGAGATGCCCATAACTATCCGTGCGTTTAGGATTATTTGGACACCTTCAGTAACCAATTATTGAAAAAATTGTACGGGATCAGTTGGAGATGCTCTTGCTGTCACCGTCGACTAGTTTGTCCCTAGTAGCAGTTGGTTAGGGATATGCTTGCCACTTGGTGTTTCTAGAAGCACCATTGTTTCCGATTTTGCGGTGCAGACATGTAGTGGGCTGGTCAAACGGTCCACTTTGCTTGTGTATTCTTCCTAAGAGCAGTACTACTGACATGCCTATTCTTTTTTAGAACAAATTATGACTTGTCCTCGCATAAAACGGGGGAAATAGAAGTAGTATAACATGTAGCCTGTAGGCGCCCAAATTAGAGAACGACAATGCTGCACGCCCATAGTTTTGCATGCGTTGAAAGCTGACTGGTGCGTAGTAGTTCAGCGAGAAGCGTCAGCAACAAGATTAGTTGAGCAGAACATAGACCATGGTAGGATGCCGGACCGTGGATCGGCTATGCAAAAACAGTGTGCGCGACGTGGACACTGCAAACTGTGTGGTCAGAAATTTCTTTTTTTTAACTATCTCCGAGTCACTGCATTAAAATAATGCATGCAACCATCTTTATTAATTTATATATCAGAGTCTATCAAAATAAATACAAACATCAATCCAAAGTCACCTTCAAGACGAATAAAGTCGCTACACCTACAAGTATAAAAAATATGCCCTGAACGTATCAACGGACACCATCTAGCCCAATGGCGTTAAGAAGCCGCCCGCCTGGCAAGCTGAGAGTACCGACCGGTTTAGGCGTCTCACAACGCGCACCACATCCGCAAGTTTTAGGATCCACCGCCGCCATCTTCTGTATTCCCATCTTCACGAGGGATCATTGCATAGATTTTGCTAATCCCATCCGTCGTCGACGTCACCACGACGCCAAACAGCGCCACCAGCCTGCGTGCGTCCATCCTCACACGCCCGTTGGCGACACTTCGGTGCACCATGCCGCCAAGCCCCCTCGTCGGCCTTGCGATAGATGTAATACCCTCCTCCTCTTGTCCCCACCAGTCAGCTCCTGCTCCAAAATGATGCCCCCATGAAGGAGAACGACACTGTAGGTGCCCTCATCGTCCGATCCGGGAGATCCAGATCAAACGTTTTCCCCCGAAACATCCCAATCGTATTGACACAACCTGCAACGATGATGCATCGAGAAGGACACGGCGTCATAGACGCCACCATGACCGCAGTAGGCGCGTTTTTTATCTGAAGTCGCGTCGCCCCGATCTCGTAGCTGGCTGGGACCACGCGGAGCCTTGCCATGAATACGTGTGGTGCCGCCGGTACACCGACAGAGAACCAGCAACCCTCACCGGCCCCAACGTGCCGCCAGCCACCCATCGGCAAAACCGATGACGAATCGGGCTGGGGACCAGATCCACGGCCGCCACCACACCCACCATTGCCGGAGACCTCAGATCCTGCGGGCCATGGAGGATAGTGCGTTCGTCTCACGACCAGGGACACCGCCTAGGCCGCTGCACACGCTCCCCACTAGACTCGCCCCGGCCGATCCATGAGGGTCGTTGTTGCATCTAGCACCCCGGCCTCTTCGGCACCAGACCCGCCGCCGCTGTGGCCTATGCCGCCGGCTGCGGCGGCGGAGGGGAGGCCGCGTCGTGGTTGGCTATTGGGTGCTTGAGATCACCCCCTGGAGGCGCCTTGGGGAGGCGTCGCAAGGGGGTCGGGAGTCTGTTCGCGTGGTTAGCTGTGTTGCCGACCATACATGTCTGCATTCTCTCGTCGTTATGCTATCCACCTGCAGCTTGTGATTATTTCAAAACAAAACTTCCGGCCTAGATTGAATTGAAATGATGTTTGTGGGTTCTTACAAATTGAATTTGTTTCGTACATTTATTTATGAGAAAATTCGGAGGGTCAGAATTCTTTCCAATTCGAAAGTCCCAAATAATCAAAGGAAGCACACACACAGAGAGGGGGGGGGGGGGGGGGGATTCGAACCCTTAGTAAAAGAAATTGAACAAACTCACTCGATCGGCCGGAGGAATGGTGGATGGCGAAGACCGACAGGCCGCCACGGCTGATGCCTGTTCGGCCGTCAGCGGCGGCGCGGTACGGAGTTGGACTGCACACAGCCGGGCCCGAATCCAACTCGGCTTCTTTCTCCTGATGTCACGCGGGCTACGTACCCGCTGATGTTCGCTAAACTGTCACCGTAGGCCGCTTTCATCTTTTCTATGGAGTAGATAGATAGCTTAATCCATCAGCTTACGGCGGGTATGCTTTGCATGCCGCTTCACGTCTCACGAAGCACTATCGATGGATCCTTTCCGGCCTTGCGCCGCACACACTCTGTCTGTGTGCTGGTCAAAGTCAAACAAATGGCCACCTTTCTGTTTCCTGCGACGTCGCGTAAAAACTACAGTACTCGGATCATTATTCAAGTATACTTGTCCTGGCGAAACCGGAACTATAGCATAGCCTGCATGGGCCCCAAACCAAAGAACGACGAACCATAATTTGACCTGCGTAGAAGACTGACTAGCTGTTTCTCAAAAAAATAAAAAATAAAAAGAGAAAACAAACTGACTGGGTGGCGGTGCCCAGCAGTAGTGGTTCAACGACCATCAGCAGCAAGATTAGTATTTTGTCCTTTTGTTTGTATTTAACTTTTGCGGCGGAGCAGCAAGGTTGATTAGTTGATGGGGAGAACACGTACGGACCCAGGGTAGGGTGCAAGCAAAAAACTCTGCAAGGGTATGTTCGGTTAAAGCTTGCAAGAGCTCATTAACATACTACACTATGTTATAGCCTATACGAGATGATGTGGGTGATTTTTACAAAGGAAGATGATGGCTACAATTGTGCTCGTTTGTTGCCTTGTATAGGCTAGGTTGGGTCAATTAGATTGAATAGATGGGTTGAGGTGTCACAGAAAAAGGCTATCACATAAAATAATAATATGTGTCATGATGTACTAACAAGTTTAAAGAGTTGCTTGTGAAATTCGTTTAGTTTGACGAGCTGAAATCAGTGAATGCCTCTATTTGTTAAGAAACAAGCTACGAGCTTGATCAGTCGAACTATCGAGCATTCATTAAGCTTGCGAGCTACGAGCTTTGGTCCACCCCTAATATCACATACCATTGCGGAGAAAGCCTCGTCAAGGTAGCACATTGGTGTCATCGTCATCACTTCATTCCAAACAGTAGTATCGGCCTTCCTTTACCCTTAGCAAACGACTCTAACTTCGCCATTGTTCATGGCCTTACTAGATTCTGACACCCAAGGTTTTGTGACGCATCATGACCGCATGATACTGCATAACAATGATTATAGAGTTGGAGCGCCGCAAGACTTCCGTTATGAGAATGAGGGGAGCAAAATTTATATACCACCCATTGAGTCAGAGAGGGATGAACAATGAGAATTTATTGAAGTGCATTGACGGATTGAAAACCGAGCGGCGTGATGATCTTGTTGAGTATTTGTTGGAAATATGCCCTAGAGGCAATAATAAAAGCATTATTATTATATTTCCTTGTTCATGATAATTGTCTTTATTCATGCTATAATTGTGTTATCCGGAAATCGTAATACATGTGTGAATAATAGACATCAACATGTCCCTAGTAAGCCTCTAGTTGACTAGCTCGTTGATCAACAGATAGTCATGGTTTCTCGACTATGGACATTGGATGTCATTGATAACGGGATCACATCATTAGGAGAATGATGTGATGGACAAGACCCAATCCTAAACATAGCATAAAGATCGTATAGTTCGTTTGCTAGAGTTTTTCCAATGTCAAGTATCTTTTCCTTAGACCATGAGATCGTGTAACTCCCAGATACCATAGGAGTGCTTTGGGTATACCAAACGTCACAACGTAACTGGGTGACTATAAAGGTATACTACGGGTATCTCCGAAATGTCTGTTGGGTTGACATGGATCAAGACTGGGATTTGTCACTCCGTATGACGGAGAGGTATCACTGGGCCCACTCGGTAATGCATCATCATTATGAGCTCAAAGGTGACCAAGTGTCTGGTCACGGGATCATGCATTACGGTACGAGTAAAGTGACTTGCCGGTAACGAGATTGAACGAGGTATTGGGATACCGACGATCGAATCTCGGGCAAGTAACATACCGATTGACAAAGGGAATTGTATACGGGGTTGCTTGAATCCTCGACATCGTGGTTCATCCGATGAGATCATCGTGGAGTATGTGGGAGCCAACATGGGTATCCAGATCCCGTTGTTGGTTATTGACCGGAGAGTCGTCTCGGTCATGTCTGCATGTCTCCCGAACCCGTAGGGTCTACACACTTAAGGTTCGGTGACGCTAGGGTTGTAGGGATATGTATATGCAGTAACCCGAATGTTGTTCGGAGTCCCGGATGAGATCCCGGATGTCACGAGGAGTTCCGGAATGGTCCGGAGGTAAAGAATTATATATAGGAATTGCTGTTTCGGCCATCGGGACAAGTTTCGGGGTCACCGGTATTGTACCGGGACCACCGGAAGGGTCCCGGGGGTCCACCGGGTGGGGCCACCTGCCCCGGGGGGCCACATGGGCTGTAGGGGGTGCGCCTTGGCCTACATGGGCCAAGGGCACCAGCCCCAAGAGGCCCATGCGCCTAGGGTTTTAAAAGGGGAAGAGTCCCACAAGTGGAAGGCACCCCTAGGTGCCTTGGGGGGGGGGGGGTGGGGGGGGGGGAAACCTCCCTTGGCCGCCGCCCCCCTAGGAGATTGGATCTCCTAGGGCCGCCCCCCTAGGCCCTCCTATATATAGTGGGGGAAGGAGGGTTTTTCATCCACGCCTTTGGTTGCCTCCTTCTCCCTCTCCAACACCTCCTCCTCCATAGTGCTTGGCGAAGCCCTGACGGAGTATTGCAGCTCCATCACCGCCACGCCGTCGTGCTGCTGCTGGAGCCATCTTCATCAACCTCTTCTTCCCTCTTGCTGGATCAAGAAGAAGGAGACGTTACGCTGACCGTACGTGTATTGAACGCGGAGGTGCCGTCCGTTCGGCGCTAGGATCTCCGGTGATTTGGATCACGTCGTGTACGACTACCTCATCCCCGTTCTTTGAATGCTTCCGCTCGCGATCTACAAAGGTATGTAGATGCATCCGATCACTCGTTGCTAGATGAACTCATATATGGATCTTGGTGAAACCGTAGGAAAATTTTCATTTTCTGCTACGTTCCTCAACAGTATTTGTGTGTGGTCGTTGGTTAATAACTTCTCTATAAAATGTTTTACTTCGAATGACTTGGATAGTTTTTTATGTTTACTTTGAATAGTTTGGATCATATGTTATGTTCAAATTTGCATTTGAATATCCAAATATACATCTTCAATTGTAGATCTGAAATTATGTTTCCCACAAAAAAAAAGATCTGAACTTATGTTCAGTTACATTTTTTTAGAAAAGAAGGAAGACCCTGGCCTCTGCATCTGGGCGATGCATGCAACCACTTTATTAATTATTTACAAAGACCTTACAAAGAAATACAACAATAAGTTTGAAGCCACCGTCTAGACAACATCTGTCGCTACTCATATCCAGTTGATGAAGGGATGTTGATAGTCCGGGTCTAATACCACAGACCTCGCAACCAAGCCTAACATTTAAGACCTGAGGCCCCAACCTAGCCAATTGCAGGGTTTGGGGCACACACCGGTCCGGCGCGCTCTCAGAGGCCGCCGCAGCCAACTGCCACCGTTCCATCTTCAAAACTATGCTGACGCATCAACCTTGCTCGGTCTAGCTGTTGTCGACGTCACCACGTCGCCCAACGGCACCACCTCCCCGCGCGCGAATAGCTGAGCACGTTGCGGTCGCCATCGATACATCCCAGCACCATGCCGACAAGTACCACCAACTGACACAGCTTGAAGTCTTTGAAAGATCTATCGTGCGTAGCACCTGTCGGTTAGGCATGATTTGACATCTCCATCAAAGCTCCGTGCAAGACAAAGCCGCTCCACCTCCTGCCTCTGACTTCCAGCGCTGCTCCATGAACGATGCTCCCAAGAGAAAACGACACTACAATGCCGCCATTGTCCGATGTGGAACACCAGATCCTAGGGTTTCCCCCGGAGCAGCATGAGTGGGCCGACAGTAGTTACACGATGATGCCTTCATCAAGGTAACGGCGTAGAACACAACCATCACCTGTCACCGGCTCGGTTTTTACCGCAACCATGTCTCCCCAACTCGCAGCCAGGACTAAATGATGGTTCTCGAGATCCGACCACCCATCCTCTGGCTGGCCACCTCCGACGAAGAAGATGACCACCACCGCTGGCTACACCGGCCATAACAGATCTGCCAGAGGTGCCACCGAGCAGTTCACCAGGCCCTCCGACGCCGTCATTGATTTAAAGCCCGATGGCGCGCCGCCGCAGACCGCATCGCGCCACCGCCCGACCCAGGCCAGCCACCGCAGGCAGCCGCCTGTGGCCCGAGACAGGGCCGATCATCGCCGCCGCTTCTAGATCGGCCGCACCTCCACGCACATTGGGGCCCCGACACCCCTGAGACGCGGGAGAGAGGAAGGACCCCCGCCACCGCCGCCGGCCTCTGGGCACAGGTCGGCGGCGGCAGGAGGAAGATGATTTAGGGCCCGGGGACGACTAGGGTTGGGGTGCCACCCGAGTCGCCCGAGCGCGGGGCGACGCGGGGGTTGGGACTTATGTTCTATTACGTATGCGACAAATATAGTTATTTGAACTATTATGTTGATAGAATAGACCTGCATATACCATTTGTATACAAGTTTAAAGAGAAATGAAGAACAAATTATTTGGTATACTTATCGGAATCTGCTAAAGCGCTTCATCAACAAACAGTCCCTAAATTATCAAGACACCTTCAGTAACCATTTATTGAAAAAGTTCTTATGGGATCAGTTGAAGATGCTCTTACTGTCACGGTCGACTGATTTATCCGTAGTAGCACTTTGGTTACGGATATGCTTGCCGCTTGATGTGTTCCAGAAGCACCATTGTTTCCGATTTTGCGGTGCAGATATGTGTAGTGGGCTGGTCAAACGGTCCACTTTGTCTCTTGGCAGGAGCAGTTCCGCAACGTCATGCAAAAACAAATATACTACCAGCATGGCTATTGTTTTTAAAACAGTACTCTCTTCGCTTTTATTTACTCTGCGTATTATCTTTGATCAAAGTCAAGCTTTGTAAATTTTAACAAAAATTATAGACAAAAATATTAACATATACAATAACAAATTAAAACCTTAATTATTGAAAGTACATCCACACCATATAGATTTGTTATGGTAATTTTTTGTTACAAACTTGGTCAAACATTAGGAAATTTGAATTCAGTCCACTCTAATATGTAGAGTAAATAAAAACAAAGGAAGTATTACTAGTATAACCTTTGACCAGCCAAATCGATCGCAACAAAAAAATTTGTGTGTCCATCACTCATCGGTTGAGGCAACATTTTGAAGGTCAGACCCGTCTAGTAAAGTTAAGTTTTGCATGATTTTATTTTTGACGTGTACTTAGTCACTATGTACCACCTTTGTGTGAGCCCACCCTCTGCAGGCCCCGAAATCAAAGAACTACGAGGGCTGCACGTCCATAGCTTTATCTGTGTTGAAAGCTGACTGGTGCGTACGAGTAGTTCACCGGGAGCAGTCAGCAACAAGATTAGTGTTTTATCCTAAAAAACCAAAATTTGTGTTTTAGAAAGAAAGAAACAAGGTTAGTTGACGAGAACATGGACCATGGTTAAGATGCCGAACTGTCGATCGGCCAAGCCAAAGAGTGTGCGCGGCGTGGACTCCGTAGACGGCGTCATTAGAAATAGTTCTAGCTCTGGTTACATTAATTTTTCGAACAAGTATTTTTGGATAGAGGGAGTATTTCAGAATGAAACTTTCGGCTAGATTGAAATGTTCGTGCTCATTGATCCATGGATGGACTCTCGACGAGCTGGTGGACGGCTACGACAGACGGACCGCCGCACCTGAACCTTGAAACCGCTCCCGTCGCCGGGCGGTCGGCGGCGGCGCGGTACGGCACGCAGCCGGGCCCGAATTGATCTTGGCTTCTTTCTCCTGATGTCATGCGGTGTTCGCTAAACATCAGCCGGGCCCGCTGATGTTCGCTAAACTGTTACCGTAGACCGCTTTAATCATGTTTTATATGGAGCAGATAGATAGCTTTATCCATCAGCTTACGGGAATGCTTTGATCGACCCTTTTCCGGCCTTGCGCCGCGCACATCTTGTCTGTGTGCTGGTCAAACAAATGGCCACCTTTCCGTTCCTCGCGACGTCTCGCGTGAAAACTACTCCTCGTAGCATCACTATCCAAGTATACCTGTCCCGGCGAAGCCGGAAAAGATAACCTGCACGGGGCCCAAACCAAAGAACAACGAGCCATAGTTTGACCTGCGTACGTACGTAGAAGAGACTGACTGGCTGGTGGTGCCCTGGAGTAGTGGTTCAGCGAGGACGGTCAGCAGCAAGATTAGTATTTTGTCCTATTGTTTGTTTTTAACTTTTGCGGCGGAGAAGCAAAGGTTGATTAGTTGACGACGAGAACACGGACCTAGGGTAGGGCTAGGATGCAAGCAAAAAGCTCTGCTCCGGTCCGTTCGCTTAGAGCATCTCTAGCCGCGTCTCAACAGGCCTTTCCACGACCATTTTTTAGCATTGGTGCTGAAAATTCGGCCTAGGCGCATCCCATGAGCCCACTTTTCGCCGGTTAGTTTTGAAACTGGCGTCGGTGGACCCAGACCGAACCCAGCATGTTGGGGACTCTCGGGGGCGCCAGGGCGATTGATTTTGCCGCGAACGAAAGCGAGCCCGCCGAGTCAGCGATCCCGTCTCGTCGTCCTCAACCCCTCGATTTCCTGCGGGGAATCAATGCCAAGCCTGCCGACGGTCAGCCTTCCATTGATTCCTCACGGGCGGCGTGGCGACGCGCCCCCTCCCGCCACGCGTACACACGACGTCGCCCCCCTCGCCGGTGGCCGCACCCGCCCACAGCCTCCCTCTCCCCCGTGCACAGCCGCCGTCGCCGACCTCTCTCCTCTTCCCCTCGTCTCTTTCACAGCCGTGACGATGGGCGAGAGGTTCCCTGGCGATGGGGCGGCGGCCAATGGCTTCAGCCGCCGCTCGTTGCACAAGTGGGAGGCCTACCTCTTGCATGAAGCGAACATCCCGGCGCCTCCCGACATGTGCGCGCCGGGGCGGTAGAGGCTCAGCGCCGAGGGCGTTCCCATTCCCCCGCTGCCCGACGTCACCACGCTCCCCGATCACTTCGCCGACGAGGTCGACCGCATGCGGGCGTCGCTGCCGGAGGAGCAGCGGGCCCTCCCGGAGTACGCCGCCGACAACCACCAGGCGTGGGCGGCGTACTTCAAACACCAGCAGGCGCATCGGTTAGCCTCCACCAACAACGCGCCGGTCATGCGGGGGACGAGGAACAGCGACGGCCGTCACCTGTGGTGGGGCGCCCCCGGCCGCATGCTCCACGCTGTCCTCCGGCACCTCGAGGGCGGCAACGAGCCGCCATTGACGTACCCTGCCGCCCCTGTCCCACGGCGGAGCGGCGGCCAATGGATGCCAAGGAGGACGGCATCCTCTTCTTCCTCCTCCCGCTCCTCCTCCTACTTCTTCGGGTCGCCGGCGCTGTTCAGCGTCAAGACCGAGCCCACGGAGACGCCACTCGGCTAGCGCACCCGCAGCGCCGATATCATCATCAACGAGGGCGGACGCGGCTCCTCCCCTCGTCGTCAAGCCGAAGACGGAGCCGGGGCCCGCCGCCGTGAAGACGGAGCCAGGGCTCTCCGCCATGAAGCTCGACGACGCGGCGATCTTGAAGTGGGCCCACAAAGACTGGGCACGAACGTTGCTGGAGCGCCAGTGCTGCGCCCTAGAGCAGATCGCCGCTCGGCGCCATGGCCGCGACGAGGGAGGCGTCGTCGTTCTCGATGATGACAGCGACGACGACGCGCCGCCACCGGTCCGCCAGGGCGACCCCGGGCAGGGGTCCAGCAGGGGCGACCGCGTTAAGGAGGAGAAGGACGACGAGGACAACGGCGGGGACGGCGACCGCGGCGACTTCGCCGCGCTCATCGCTTTCTTCGGGCTGTAGTTGCGGCCTTTTTCTTAAGTATTTAACTTTGCTATGTAAAAAAACTATTTAAGTCACCTTTGGCCGAATCTTTGTCTCTTTAGCCGAATCTTTGTTCAAAAAACTTGAAATAAAGGCATCTGCGGGCGTCTGGGGGGCGACCCTGGGGCCGGCGGCTCGGAACTCGATCACCGCCAAGCCGACTTTTAGCGCAGGTTCGCCCCAGGCAGCGATTTTACGAGCCCCCTGGGGAGGCCAACGGCTGGAGATGCTCATAAAGCTTGCGAGCACTCGTTAACCGACTACAACATGTTATGTCCTACGATAGTTTGTTGCCTGATATAGGCAAGATTCCCCCGCAAAGAAAAAGGCTAGGTTGGGTTTATTAGATTGAGTATACGGGTTGAGGTGTCACAAAAAGACTGTCACATAAGATAAGAATATGTGTTGTGATGTCTTTAGCGAACTAAACACTCTTATATTAGTTTACGGAGGGAGTACTAATAAATTTAGTGAGTTACTTGTGAAATTCATTAAGTTTGACGAGCTGAAATCAGTGAATGGCTCTGTTCATTAAGAAGCAAGTTACGAGCTTGACGAGTTGAACTATCGAGAACTCATTAAGTTTGCAAGCTACGAACTTTTGGTCCACCCTAATATCACATACCATTACAGAGAAAGATTCGTCAAAGTAGCACATTGCCGTCGTTGTCATCACTTCATCCCAAGGAGCATCACCGGGCTTCCTTTACCCTTAGCAAACCACTCTAACTTCGCTGCGTACAACCATCAATCCAATCCACTCCGAAGAGGTTGTGCGAAAACAGATAAAGACCATGCCAATCACTTAGTTATCCATGGTAAAGACGATGCAACTTTGATTCTGATGAAGAGCTAAGAAGGAGAATTATGCAACTTGGACGGCTGGACGTGCTAAAGGCATAGCCAATGCATAGCCCCAGGGTGATGCTACATAGGCCATGTAGGATCGAATATAAGAAAAAGAGGTAATATCACTGGTAGTCACATAACTTGCGTCGGATGTGCAGTTTGGTGTTAAAACTTTAAAAATACGGTTTTTTGGTCATCTAACTTGTGTTTCGGTGCAAATACGGTCACTCTGGCTGTCTGCACGCGTATCCGCCGCCCGCGTGGCACACATGTTAGGATTGGGGCCACAAGTCAGTGGGACACTAACAACATGTTAGGCTAATCTATGCAGGGCCCGCCTGTCCGTCGGTCAACCATGGGTTCTTCATCCGCATGTGGATAATTTTTCCAGAAAAGGTGCGTGACGGAGTTGATCTACCTTGAACATGGCCGCGCGTGAGCTAACCACTGCACCAAGCACCTATTTGTGTTCATAAAGAGAGACACTGAATTTTCTATTTTTGCAATAATGACGACTACTCGTATCCAAAATTTTTGGAATGAATTTCTATTAAGAGAAAAATTGTTAGAGGCCGAAATTTTTGAATTTAAACAAGAGAAGCTAGTCTAAAAATACATGGACGTAACTTAAATCCTTAGATAGGCATACAATATCAGACCCTCTTTTTGGAAAAAAAATGTATTATTCACGCTCATTTAAAAAAATGTGTTAGTTAAAATATTGCTCTCAGTGCCGCAACAATGAATTGGATTCATGACCTTCTATAAGAAACGAGTTAGGCTGACTTTTAAACTAAATATATTTAGACACTAAAAATGAATTCAAAATTTCGGGCGAAAAAACCCGGGATTGCTGATATATTTCAAAAACCAGATTTTGCAGTCCCTTCCAAAAAATTCGAAAAAAAGGATCTTGCTCAAGAACAAGTTTGTTACATTTTGGTTTAAACATTATACCTTTTGAAGCGTTTTATAATTTGTATTACAATTGACAGTTTCTGGCAAAAATAGATTTTTCGTAAATGTATATTTGTGGCTGAACCTGGTAAGACGGAACCAGTCTAAAAGCAAATGTATCTCTTTGAAAGCATGGAATTGTCTTTATTGTGGTGGTTCTCTAGTGTTTGCGTATATGGAAAGTCTTGAGTTCGAATCCCCACCTGTTCCCTTTCGGAACTGCTCCATGAACGATACTTACGCCCGACTTATGCACGACATTTAAATCCGGCGGCCGGTGCTATTTCAATGATACGCATGTGCGGCCTAATTTAATCATCGTCTGTGAGTCGTCCGTTTCTATCGTCTGTATAGCACTACTCGTTCCCTTTTTATTTCTCACTTGTTCGGATCCATACGTGCTGATGGGGGTCTTCTGTGTGTTCAAATATAGAGTGAGGGTTGTTTCTGCAAAAAGATGCGCGGGCGTGTTGCACCAATTTTTTTCATTCGCTGACAGTTGGCCACAGCCCAGCTGGCATGCCATATAAGCACGGGATACGTCCCGATACAGACAAAGTGACCGTATTCGCACAAGATGACAAGTTATGTGACCACAATTCTGTATTTTACAAATTTTGTAACCAAACTGAACATTGAGCGCAAGTTGTATGACTTCCAGTGATATTACCTCTAAGAAAAAATAGGTTCAGATGAAGCAGCATGATCCTCTGCAGGAGGCGGGTGCTTGGGGAGAAAAAGTATAGTTCGGTGCATAAAGCTGACAAGGTTAAAGTGGAGAGTAAAGATGCATGTGTAGTGGAAGTATTTATTTTCTATTTTTTTGATGAGTCCCACTACCGGTAGCTTGCATTGAGGAGAAAAAAAAAACCAATGTAAATGCCTGGAGTTATTTTTTTATCATAGGACATCTGTATTTATATGTCACTATTGTACATGCACTCAGTAGCAGTATAGTAACGTCATGTTAAAGAACAAATAGTATGACGTATTATCCTTTGTAAAAAGGAAGAAGAAAAGGTAGTGCGTAGTAGGAGTATACCTTTGTAGGTGGCCAAAACCAAGAAGAAAGGAGGCTGAACGTACGCAAGCCCATAGTTTTACCTGTGCTGACGATGCGCTGGTGCCCAGGATTAGGCTCAGAGAGAAGAGTCGGCAACAGGATTAGACTGTGTGACGAGAGCGCGCACGGATGAAGAGTCGGCGAGGATGCCGCCGGCCTGTACGTCGAGCGGCCATGCATGTGAAACAGTAGGCGCGAAGGAAGCAGTTGTGGCTCCTCATTTTGCTCTCGCTTCTGACTGTTCCAGGACGAGAATTAGCCGCGTGTTTCAAAAAAAAAGAGAGAATGGCGAGGAGGAGCGTGGGCCGACGTGGCGCCTCGATCCACTCTGGCGCAGCGTGGATGATGTCTCTGCCACATGCACGCACGCGCAGCAATATCATACAGTGGAGATCACATGCCGGCGTCGGTGCAGTAGACTAAGCAGTATCTGGCAAAAGAAAAAGTAAAGAGCAAAATTGCCAGATGGATGTGGGTGGATCCAGGCCCCGGTCCAACCCAGCACCAAGGTTCCGCGCACACGCGCAACACCGCCGCTCTGACGACCCTCGAGCTGGCCACGAGGGAGAACAATTCGCAGTTCTCACCTCCCACTGCCCCACATCCCCAAACCCAATAAGGACCCGCCACGTCGTCCCTTTTAACCACTCCCGTCTCCTCGGCCGTTTCCATGGCCGTCCGCTTTGACCATTGACCCAGCCACGGCCACCCGACCGGCCGCAATACAAAACTGAAAATGAATAAACAAGCACGTGTGCACGGAACGCCGAGGACCAGCTCAGCTGCAGCTCCCGTTGAACCGTCCAACTTCCGAGGTCAAAGCCCCGTCCAACCATGGCGAGACGAGAGCCCGGAGGGAATACATATACGCCTCCCCCCTCAGATCCACACGCCGCATTCCTCGCGCTCACTGCCCACCCAGCTCATCCATCTCCAGATCTCCTCCTCCAGCACCATCATCTAGAAGCTTCTCGAAGGCAGGCACCATACACTTCTCTTCTCTCGCTATGGGCAATGGGCTGTCTCCGTGCGTGAGCATGCCGGCGGCCGCTGAGGCGCCGGCCGCGGCCAGGCTGGTGTACTGGGGCGGCAGGACGAGGGCGCTGCCGGTCACCGACGACGAGGAGGGTGAGGGCAACGGCGGTGTCTCCTGCACGGCCGCGGACGTGACGGCGGAGCTGCTCCCGGCGGACCACGTGGTCTGCCCGGCCGACTCCTTCTTCGTCGGCCTCCCGGTCCCCGTCGCGTTGCCGGGGGAGCGGCTGCTGCCCGGCCGGACCTATTTCGTGCTCCCCCGCCGCCTCCTCTCCTCCCCCTCCCCCGGCGGCAAGGCGGCCGTGCTCACCGCGGCCACGCTCGCGTCGCTGTCCGCCGCGCCGGGGGGCAGGAAGACGGTGCAGCTCGCCGGCCCCGGCCAGTGCCCGTTCGAGTACGTCAAGGGCGGCGAGGACGGCGCCGCGGCGCTCATCCGGGTCCTGCCGCAGTTCATCGAGAAGGTCATCACCTGGGACGGCGGCAACGGCAACGCCGATGCTGCCGGCCGGTGCGGGCCGGGCAAGGTGGCTGCGACGGGGACGGAGCTGTGCAGCACGCCGGAGCTGAAGCGGCACTACGCGCAGCTCGTGGGCGTCAAGGGCCGCCCGTGGTCGCCGAGGCTGGAGACCATCTCCGAGCGCAGCAAGAGGAGGATCTTCTCGTCACCGGCCAGACTGCTGCTGTCTTCGCAATGATATAATTAGCTAATGAGCCTAGATCGTTCTGGATTAGAGATTAATGGGGATTAATTAGGTAGCGAACACAGCGTTCGATTTTACTTGTACAATAGTTGGAACTGAAATACAAATGTACAAATTTGTCGAAAACATTTACAAATGTATGTAAGATTTTTGGATCCTACAAGTCATGGCACCCTCTCTCGTTTCCGTAAACTGACCGGGCTGTCCCTCCAAACGTTTAGGGTCAGTTTATGGGTCCGGCTGTAGATACTCGCAGGACATCCAATGGCATCCTCTGAAATCGTTTGATCAGATTGTCCATTTTATCCTTTCTCCCAGCGCGTTGCACACACTATGGATGTGCTCGCCCCTTCGTAGTCATCTTTAGTAAACCGTGCTCGCAGCAAACCCCCCAGGGATGAAAATGAAAATAGAGTGGAAAGTTTCCGCTTTTTCGGAGGAAAAATGAAAACTAAGAGGAAATATGATAACAGAAACGGAAATTTGCAAAATAGAAATGGAAGTGGAATTTTTTATGCGGAAACGGAAACAAAAACGGAATGGTGTTTTCTGGTGGAACAGACGCGGAAACGTAACTTTCCATTTCCGTGAATATGGAATTTCCGTTTCTACTATAGGCCCATGGCTGCTTTGTAGCCCAATTACCAAACAACACACAATGACACAATGAGCAGACTGGATCATTTGAGGACCAACTTTTACTTCCACGTGCATTCTCAACTAGACACAATACGGAATTGTCATGTACTATTACAATACTACCCTATGTTACCAACACAACCATATTATCATGTAGCCATGTTAAAAATTTCTTAAATTTCTTTGTTTTTTGTGTGTATTTCTCTATGATTCAAGGGGGTTTTAAGTTCCGGTCATCACACTGTTCTGTTTTCGTGTTCGCTCTGTATTTGATCCGTGTCTGTTTTCGGTAGTATTTGTTTCCGTATTCATTTCCGCCTCTGCAAAAAAATATAAAAACAAATATGGTAGCACCCAGTTTCGTCTGTTTCCGCTCCGTTTTCATCCCTACACCCCCCCCCCCCCCCCGCGCGTCGGCGAAGCTTCCAGTGCCACCACTAGATTTGCTCCTGCAACATGTGCAAGACGAGAGTCGCGTTGTCGTCAACACACATCTTCCCTCGTTGCGGCAACGTCGCTCGCCATACCCAGCCTCGCGGTACCATTCCGACAGTCGGAGGCCTCGTAGCTCCATTGGTAGGGTTGCAACACTCATTGGCTGACGGCCCCTTCCGGCGACCCACCAGCTCCCCCACTCCCGCTAGGGTCCTCCTCCCCCCGCCCCCGCCGACGGGCCCTAGGCCTCTCCCACAGCCGCCGCCCGCCCGGCGCGGCACCCCGCTCCCGCTCCCGCCGCCGCCGTCGCCCGCCCCGCCCCCCCTTCTCCGTCCCGCCGCCTCCGCCGTCTCCCCGGGCGGCGCGCGACCCCCTTCCGCCTCCTCCGCCCCCTCCGCCCTCCCCCCCGTCGCCGGCGGTCGCCCCCGGATCTGACCGGGTGGTGTCGGCGGCGGCGGGCCGTTCCTTACCTGCGCGCGCTCCTCCTTCCTGGGGTGGGGGGAGGCAGCGGTGATGCTCGGTCGTGGTGGTCCAGCGTCCTATGGTGCGGAAACCGGCGACACTCGCCGTGGTGGTGCCGCTTCTTGGCGGCGGGGCGGTCCGGTGGTGCTGGTCGGCCGATGGCGTGTCCTCGGCCCAGATCTGGGCCCGTAGGGTCCCTTCTGGGTCCTTGCGGATCAGCTCCGGCGCGACCGCGACGCTCTCTGTATGGGGAGGCAGGGGAGCGGCTTGGACTGGGACAGCAACGCCGACGACGTGCCAGCTGCTGCGTGGAGGCGGGAACTATCCGGGCCTGTGGGGCCATGGGCCCGGTAGGCTCCTGCTATGGCGTCCGGTCGACTACCGTCATGGATGGTGGAGGTGGGGCCCTCCCGTATGCCGACGGTGCCGCTACGCTAGTCCCGACTCCTCTTCTTCGTTGTGTAGACCATCTTCGTGGGCCCGCGGTGAGACAGCGTGGGAAGCTTCGTGTCCGTGTTGGCGCTAGGTGGTGGTCGGTTTGGTGGCGAGCTCCGAAGTGCCTGAGATAGAGGCTGGGATCGGGAGAAATCCCTGTTGGCTTGGCCGACATCGACGCGGTGGCGCCTGAGGGTGCCGCCGGACCTTCCTGGAGGGCGACGAAGGAGGTGGACGGGCGGCGGCGGCTACATGGGTAGCGGCAGCGGCCTAACGGCGGTGGTGGCGGCTAGGATAGGAGCGCGGCGGCGGTGCTCGAAGTATGCGAAGAAACCGACAACATGACAAAGACCGACGCGGACGGTGGCGTTCCCGCGCCAAGGGAGGTGGCGCGACGCATACCACGGGAAGTCAACGCGCGTGGACGATGAAGTGGACCGTGGGCCGCCGCGCTATGGCCCGAAGGGGCGACGCAACGGAGGCGGGCAGGTCTGGGTGACAGCGGGAAGACCTCGGGGCGGCGGCAGGGACCGTGGGCCGCGGTGCGACAGCCCGAAGGGGCGGCGCGACGGAGGAGCGCGGGTAGGTGCAACCGCGGGGGACGGCCTCTAGACGGCGGCGTGGACCGCGTGCCACGCTCGCTACGGCCCGACGGGGCGACACAGTGGTGGCGCGAGGGTCGGTGCCGCCACGGGGATGACCTGGAGCGGACGGCCTCTGGGCGGCGGTGGACCGCGGGCCGCGGTACTACGGCCCGAAGGGGCGACGCAGCGGTGACGCGTGTCGGTGCAGCTGGGAGAAGAAATACGGGGCAGCGGCGCTGCGGCCCGACGCAGCGGCAGCCCATTGCTCGATCGGTAGAGGGGCACGCTGAACACGGGGCAGTCTTCACGGGGCCTGCGGAGGCGCGCGCAACCGACAGGTCAGGTCGGTCGCACGGCGTAGATGAGGCGGATCGCGGCGGGGGGCGGGTGATCAATCCGATTGCGCGCGAGGTCGGGGACGCCGCTCGATGAAGGTGCGGTGGTAGCGGAGTCCGAGATCAAGCCGCCGACGGCGGGCGGCAGGGCGGCTATGATTGACCGCCACATGGCGCGAGGCCGCCGGGTCAGGATGATGCACGAGATCCGGTCGGAGCAGGGCGGTGATGGTCGACGTAGATCGACGGGCGGGCCGTCGCGCGAACGACGGCGGTGAAGGGCCGCCGCATGACGCAAGGTCGTCGGGTCGGGGCGACCGGCGGGCCGACGCAATGACGCCGCGCGAGGCCGCCAGGTCGGTCAAGAAGCCGGCCGATCGCGCCGGTGTTGGAGTAGAGGCGCACGGAATCGACGGCGGCGGTGGGCGACGCAAACCGGGTCACATGGACCGAAAAACAAAATAGAAGACGCCCATCAAAGCAACCAACGAGAGAGAGAAAACCCGGATTAAAAGACCAGGAAAAAAACTCTCTAGGGCAGCCGGCCAACACAGCCGGCGGACGAACCCTAGGTATGGACGGCGTGGCCCCCGGCGGCGGTCATGGAAGCTGACCACCCCAGAGGCAGCGCGTGGGTGCGGAAGCGGCGGCGGCTAGGGTTTAGAATCCGAAAACTGATACCGTGTTAGAAGGAAGAGAGAGGATTAGGTGGAATAATTGTTGTATTGCTTGAGTCTCGTGTGCATATATATAGAAGTTACATGATTTACTTGAAGTATAAGGCAAGCCAGAATATTTTCTAGTCTAATATATGTTTCCTGATATAATCACGTTACTCAACAAGGACTCTTGATTGGTCGTCTATGGTACAGTTGAAGTTGCTTGCTCGGGGAGAAGTAATGAAGATGAAAGTCGATGTCAACCTCGACTGAGTTCCCCTGTGTTAATCTTTGGTGGTAGCCACATCAGTTGGAGTGCCCTATTCTCTGGGTGTGATGTATCGGTTTTCGGCTGATTTTTTGTTAATCATTCAAGTGATTTTCTTCTTCTTAATTATTGGATAGATCTCTAAGTGTTGTCTACAGTAAAGATCCCAAATATAAGAATCCAAATAGTTCATGATTTTCGGCACAAGAAGACATTAAATGCGGTTGGTGCGGAATATTAACTATTATGAGCAGACAACTTAGATAACAACATGGATGAATCAACTTAGAAGATATATCGATATGCATATCTAACAAGAATGCAGATCCTACTAAAAAAGCGCGAATGATCAGCCTAGCGCATTGACGGTTCACACACAAGAGTGCTACCTCAATTCCAAAATATAAGATGTTTTGGTAGGGTATTATATTATGGAATGGAGGTAGATACTAGAATATTCACAAAAATATAGATACTACTGCTAGTAATAATTCTATCCAACACACTTTATTTCAAAAAGTAACTCCTTTTAGAAATTTAGGACAGTATAACCGAGCCACTTCTAAGCCCTCACACGCCATCAGCACTTCTAGCCGTTTGATTTGGCGTCTCGGTCATTTCCAGCCGTTCAATGATCGTTAATTGCTAGCAGTTTCACATTTGAAGCATGCTGGTTCATTGGGCTGTGTGGTCCATCTCCGTGCTTGCCGTAAAAAGGCCCAGATAGTCTATCAGATCCAGCTAACACAATGGCAAGCCCCTAAAAGAACGGCATTTCCTAAACAGCGCTCATAGCGCCCGTTATAGGCTTAACCGTACAGGACGCACACCCCATGCACCGCCCTGGGCTGGCCCACTTTACTTTTTTTTTCTGTTTTAGAGGCGCAAAACGAGAGCGTGTGCAACGTGACTAGAACTCCCAATCTCCTGGCGTAGTGTTCGTTCTCACAACCAACAAGCCACCCTCCTTGACTTGTTTACTCAAAGCTTTTTCCTTCTTATACTCTTCGTTATTTTTCTTTTTTTCCTGGAATGCTTTCGCTTGTTTTTTTATTTTCTTTTTCGTTTTTTGGAACAGTTTATTTGGTAAACTTTTTTAAAATACATTTTTTAACATCCGTGAACTTTTTTCGAACTTGATGAACTTTTTCAAATTCATGAACATTTTTCGAATTTGATGAACCTTTTCAAATTCAATGATGTTTTTTCAAATTATATGAATTTTCCAAATTTGATGAACTTTCTTTCGAATTCAATGAACATTTTTCAAATTTGGTGAACTTTTCTCAAAATTAGTGAACCTTTTTTCAAACTTGGTGAACTTTTCAAAAAACTTCGATGAACTGTTTTTTAAGTTACAAAAAAATATTTGTGAACTTTTTTCCAAAATCGATGAACCTTTTTCCATTTTTGATGAACTTTTTTCATGATTGGTGAACTTTTTTCGAATTCGTGAACCCTTTTTGAAAATCCGTGAACTCTTTTTCAAATCGATGACCTTTTTTTCAAAATCGATGAACCTTTTCCAACTTTATGAACTTTTTTTTTCAAAAAATTGAACTTTTTTTGAATTCATGAACCCTTTTTTGAAAACCCGTTAACTCTTTTTCAAATTGATGAACTTTTTTTCAATCTTGATGAACTTTTTTCATGATTGGTGAACTTTTTCTTCAAAAAAATTAAACTCTTTCGATTTTATGAACCCTTTTTGAAAATCTGTGAACTCCTTTTCTAACTGAATGATTTTTTTTCAAAATATGTGATTTTTCTTTTCAAATCCGATGAATTTTTTTACAAATCGATGAACCTTTTCCAGATTTGTGAACTTTTCTTCAAAAATGATGAACTTTTTCTAAAGTGATGAACCTTTTCAAGTTCACGGTTATTTTCAATAATTTCGAAAACTAAGTGCATTAGATAGCGCGGCCGCATGTCCTTATATTATTGATACTTTCCTCATCCACTAGAGTCGAGTAGGTCTACTGGTTATGTGCGCTAGTACGTGAAGTTAACATCTCGAGTTCGAATCCTGGACAGGGTGACCTTTTTTTGCGCTTTTTCGCTCGTTCAGGTTGTGGCAACCGGGCGCATCGACTTTGTTGGGCCAGGCCCAGGTGGGCAGCGCGTGGGCGCCAGTACCTGTTAGCGGCACCAAAAGCGCTGCTTAGGAGCTCCCAAAAAAAGCCCATTTCCTTCCTTGCTGGTTGTTTGCTAGATAACCACCACGCGTCCAAGAATACTCTGCTTTTCGTCAGCGTCCACGACCTAGCGGGCGGCGGCGGCGGCGGAGTCCACCGTTTCCTCCGGCGATTAGTTCATCGGAGTACACCAATTCCTCACATTATGCCGGCTCTCCCCGGTATAGCGGGAGTCTCCGAGGGCCCAAGGAGGCGCGGGGTGAGCTCGTATGGCGGAACCACCGGCAACAGGGGAAGGAGGTGGGGGAGCGAAGGAAGACTTGGAGAGGATGGCAGCGCAGTCCGACCCTGCGGTCGAAGATGAGAACCACCTGGGAGACGGCGGTAAGAAGGGGGCCGCAGGGAGTGGAAGTGGAAGCCAGGGGCGGGAGGGAGCAGATGGGGAGTACCATGCTTGGGGACCTCCCTCAAGTCTTGAGGATAGATTTGAAGGTCTGCACCTGCGTGGAGAGGAGGAAGTTGAACTCGATTTCAGTGCTGAATTTGAAGATCTGGTCTAGGGATGGCAATTTTATCCATGGATCTGGATACCCATGGATACCCGACCCGGTTGGGCAAGGGTATGGAGCACATTTCTGCCCATGGGTCCGTGGATATGGATACCCATGAACAACCGGGTTGGGCATGGTTATAGTTTGTGGTCCATGGATATCCAATGGATACCCGTATCACATGTGGGGCCATATGCCAGTGACAGTAGAAAGAGAGATTCAATGGGAAATGGCAGGAGACATGCAACTTGTGCGATGAGCTATATGCTGCAGAATCAACCTATGGTATGTCACACTTAAGGACTCATCGTATTGCTTGTTTCCTACTTATGCATGTAGTTTATGTTGTCATTTGTGAGTGAATAATGATGAGTTAATTTGATCTTTGGGAAGGCTTCATGCTGACTTTTCTATGCCCATGGAGCTCCATGGGTATGTGGGTATGTAGCGGGTTTGGGCATGGGCACAAGTTGTGCCCATGGATAATTTTGTGGATGGGCAAAGGGTAGGAAGATGGGTTGGATTTGGACCAGCTCCACCCCCCCCCCAAACCCGACCCATTTCCATCCCTAATCTAGTCAAGGACATTAGGTGGCTGGCGATATTCAGAGTTCATACAACTCGTCAGTTCAGCCATTCAGCTCTGTACAACGCGATGCGCACGACATGGTCATCGGCCCAACAAGTTATCTTCAAACCAAAGGGTGTCAACCTGTTCATTGCACAATTTAGTTGTTTGGGGGATTGGAAGAGGGTGATGGACGGTGGCCCCTGGTTGTTCAGGAACGCGGCTGTTGTGATCCAGGAATACGACGGGTTTAGCAATGTTAATGAATACAAGCTGGATAAGATCCCAGTTTGGGCAAGAATTGAAGGGGTGCCGGAGGGTTTGATGCGGAAGAAAGAGCTAGCAGAGAAGGTAGCCCGCAAGGTAAGGGAACTGCCAATAACGGTGGTAGTGAATGAAGGCTTCATCAACACCGCCAAATTTCTTAGGGCCAGAGTGTTTCTTGATATTCATGTGCCTCCGGTCAGGTTTGTGCCCATAACCTTGAAGGAGAGGAAAAAGTACCCAGTTTACTATGAAAAGCTTCCCGACTTTTGCTACTTTTGTGGCCTGATGGGGCACCAAGTGGAGGAGTGCGGGGATGGTGTGCACGATCCTACTGCTTGTGGATGGGGAGACTGGCTTCTGTGGAACTTTGAAAATACTATGCCAAAACAGAATGGGGGGGGGAGAGGAGGAGGCAGAGGTGGGGGAGATAGGGGAGGAAGTGCTTCAGGAGGTTGAGGAGGTTGGGGTCGAGGGAGCATGGCTCGTGGCAGCACCAAAAGTGATACAAATGAGGCCACTGAAATGGAGTATAGTACTCAAGATGTTAGATATGGTATTGACCCGGGACAGCGTGGAGCAAGGAAAAGGCTGGTTGGCCCAGATGGCACTGTCAATGCGAACGGGGCTGATGCAGTTCCTATTATGCCGGGCACTGTTGCTGAAAAAATTCTTCAGATTGAGGCAGCTCCAGTAGCGAATGACGCAAATGCAGGGACCACTGGCAAGCAACCTATTGTAAAGAGGCGTAGGCAGGGAGATGATGGAGCTGATGGTGAAGTGGATCCTATAACTGAGGCGGCATCCCACGTGGATGGCCGCCAAACCAATGAGAACCCTGTGCTAGAACTATCGTGGGATTGGCGACCCCGCGACAGTTTGTGAGCTCCGGGAGCTCATACAGGAGTGTGCACCGTCGGTGGTTTGTATTGTGGAAACACAGTTATCAAAACAGCGTGTGGAAGGCCTGACGGCGATGTTAGGTTTTGAAGGTGGTTTTGCGGTGGCTAGTAGCGGGAGGAGTGGAGGCTTGGGTGTTTTCTGGAGGCATGGTTTGTACTTGAGAGTCAAGAACTTCTCAAGGTATCATATTGATGCCTGGGTAGCTGAACCGGGAAAGGGGGATTGGAGGCTGACGTGTTTCTATGGAGAGGCCAACAGATCACTTAGGCAAAATACTTGGAACACTATGGCTAGACTGCGAGGTGAATCAACCCTACCATGGTTATGTATCGGGAATTTCAATGAAATTTTGAGAAGAGAAGAACAAATGAGGCCGAACGAGCGGGACAGTGCTCAAATGGAGGGATTTAGAGAGGCGGTGGATGTATGCGGTCTGGCTGATATTGGCTATGTGGGGCTTGACTGGACTTTCGAAAAGAAGGTTCATGGGGGACAATTCTGTCGTGTACGCCTTGACAGGGCACTTGCATCGCCGGACTGGAGTGCCATGTTCCCCTTTGCAACTCTTCGTCATCTACAAGCAGCAAAGTCGGATCACTCTCCGATTGTTTTAGGTAATGATCTTGATGATGTAAACAACCGCATTGCAATAAAAAAACCTTTCCGTTTTGAGCGCATGTTGGAGACCCACGATGATTTTTTCCCTTTGATTGATTGCCTGTGGTCAGCGGAAAAAGGGGAGACACTTTAGGAACTAAAATTGAAGTTGGAACAGCTGGCTGATTCCCTGGCAAGATGGGGATCCAGAACCTTTGGGTATGTTCGAGCTGAACTTAGAACTCTAAAGCGGCGATTAGCTGAGCTGAGAGCTGATTCTTCGAGAAGTGGACCATCACATGAGGAGATTAAATGGCAAGAAATGATAATGGAGCTGAACTTCCGGGAAGAAATCATGTGGAGGCAACGTTCCCATATCCAATGGCTCGCTGAGGGTGACGGTAATACAAATATTTTTCACCAGAAAGCAACAATGAGAAAGAGGAGAAACCGTATATCTCGGCTAACAAGGGAAGATGGTACCGTTTGTTCTGATGAGGAGGAGATCAGAGATATGGCAAGACAATTTTATAAAAATTTATATGCTTCGGAGGGTACTGTAGGCATGGAGGAGGTGTTGTCACACATACCCAGAAAGGTGAATGAGGAGATGAATGATATGCTATGCGCCCCATACAAAGACTCGGAAGTCAAGGAAGCCCTTTTTCAAATGTTCCCAACCAAAGCACCGGGCCCTGATGGCTTCCCAGCGCATTTCTTTCAGAAAAATTGGGGTGTTTGTGGGGAGGAAGTAACCAAGGTAGTACTAAGAGTGTTTAATGGGGAAGAGTCTCCGGAGGTGGTTAACATGATGTTTATCATTATGACCCCTAAGGTATTGAATCCAACCACCCTATCACAGTTTCGACCGATTAGCCTGTGCAATGTGATTTTCAAAATCATATCAAAAGTTCAGTCCAATCGGTTGAAGATGATTTTACCAGAGATTATTTCACATGAGCAATCAGCGTTCGTACAGGGGCGAATGATCACCGACAATATCATAGTAGCTTACGAGTGTTTACATTTTATGAAACGCTCAGGAAGTAAGAAGAATTCGCACTGCGCATTAAAACTGGATATGATGAAGGCATATGATCACGTTGAGTGGAGGTACTTAGAAGCAGTTTTGGAGAAGCTTGGCTTCAGACGCTCTTGGATGATGAAAATCATGGCATGCGCATCAACGGTTTCTTTCTTGGTTCTTGTTAATGATAATAGAACAGAGAAGTTTTTACCAACCCGAGGAATCAGGTAGGGATATCCAATCTCCCCATATTTATTTCTGTTAGCAGCTGAGGGTCTATCTTGCTTATTAAGGTCGAGGAGTAGCAACGAGCATGTGAAGGGCGTGGTGATTGCCCCAACCGCCCCTTCGGTTAATCATCTTTTATTCGCTGATGATTGTCTTCTTATGTTTAAGGCTAATACCGAGGGAGCAATTGTTATGAGAGACACCATTCAACAATATTGTGATGCATCGGGACAATGAATCAACCTTTCAAAATGAAGTATTTTATTTGGTAAGGGTTGTCCGGAAGAGACTAGGAATGTGGTGAAAGGCATCCTCGAGGTCACCAATGAATCTCTTTCAGAGAAATATTTAGGGCTGCCGACCGAGGTTGGCAAGTCAACGAACAGGGCCTTCAGGTACATTAAAGACAGATTATGGGGTAAGATTCAAGGGTGGATTGAAAAGTGCTTGGCGGCTGTTGGAAAGGAGGTGCTCATAAAGTCCGTTGCCCAGGCCATATCCACCTTCTCAATGTCATGTTTTCTGCTTCCAAGAGGGCTGTGTCAAAACATTGATACTATGATCAGAAAATTTTATTGGGGAAGCAAGGACGGAGAAAGAAAAGTTGCCTGGGTATCATGGGATGTGCTTACAATGCCTAAATACATGGGTGGATTAGGCTTTCGTGATACTCACTTGTTCAATCTTGCAATGGTAGCAAAACAGGCTTGGCGCCTCACTCAAGACACGGGTTCCTTGAGTGCCCGCCTATTGAAAGCAGTTTACTACCCTTCCTGTGATGTACTTGATGCTGTTTTGGGGAATCATCCATCTAAAATTTGGCGAGCTATTATGGAAGGGAAAGAAGTTCTCAAGCAGGGGCTTGTGAGGAGAATTGGTGATGGCAGATCCACTAGTATTTGGAATCATAACCGGATCCCGAGAGACCACATGCTGCGTACAGTACATCCTAGGTCTCCAAATCCGCCGGAGTTGGTGTCTGAGCTTATTAATGGAGTAGAGAGGTGCTGGGATCGGGCGACAGTCTTGCATCATCTGCAACCCATTGATGCCTGTGAGATCCTTAATATTCCCTTGTGAACCTTTCCTTCCGAGGATTGCTGGGCGTGGTAGTATGAACGAAATGGTCATTTTTCAGTAAGATCATGTCACCGCATGCTCAAGGAGACAAAACAGAGGAGAGAGGACTGGCTAAACGGGAATGGAAGGAACTCGGATTTCCAATCAAAGAAGAAACATTGGTGTAGGCTTTGGGGTGCAAAAATTCTAGCCAAACTGAAAAACTTTGTGTGGAGGCTCTCCCATAACTCTATACCGACAGAGGGAGTCAGACATCACAGACACATGGTAGAAAATGATGTTTGCAAAATATGCAATGGTGCTGTGGATAGCTGGAAGCATGCGATGATAGAATGTCAAATGGCGAAGTGTGTTTGGGCTATGGTTGATGAGGAGTTAGTTCAGCATATGGTAATGATTACCACTGATGATGCTCGATTATGGCTAGTGGAGCTACAAGGTACATCGAACGAAGAAAAATTCATCAAGGCCGTGGTCATACTGTGGTCGATATGGTGGGTGCGCAGGAAGGCCATACATGAAGAGCAGTACCAGTCACGCCATTCAACACTCAGCTTCATAAATAGATTTATTGAGGATCTGTCTTTTATCCCTCAAAAGAAGCATTATGTGCAACAGGTTAGCTCAAGAGCCAATGTACAGGCAAAGAAATGGCTACCACCCAGGTACAGTTGAGTGAAGGTGAATGTTGATGCTGCAATTTCTCGAAATGCCGAGAGGGGAGCTGTGGCTGCTGTTTGCCGTGACTACACTGGTCTCTTTTTGGGAGCATCAGCGTTGGTGGTGGACAACCTACATCCGGAAACCCTGGAGGCGATTGTCGTGGATCTAAGACTGACAGTAGAATGGGGGGTAGGTATGAGGAGGCAAGATCCTATCTATGGAGTAGTTGTCCACACGAGTTTTACGAGTTCAGGCCCTTCTCGGGGGAAGTAACAGCCATACGTCTCGGTGCCCTGAGGCGGTCGACTGGATTATATGTGTGTGTGTGTGTGTGTGTGTTTACAAAAGTGCGACCCCTTGTCCCAGAGGAGGGAGGTGGCTTATATAGAGTGCGCCAGAACCCCAGCTCCCCTCCGTTACACAGAGTTCAATGCTCATAAAGGAAAGGCGTTACAGGTAACGTCTACAGTAAATGTCATAAATGCTCATAATGCTATGGTTTAAGTCTTAACCGTTGCAGAGTGGAGGGTTCCTCATCTTCTGGTGGTCGAGTGTCTTCAAGGTGGTTGAGTGAGCGCATCTCCACGGTCGAGTGGATGATGATTTCTCTTTGACTGCTTCTGATTCTTTGTAAAGATGTCCTTGGGGAGGGTATGCTGGACAGGTCCATGACCCTACCCTAGGTACATAGCTTCATCATTAGCCCCCGAATGGATCAGGGTTTGAGTGAGGAAGGGGTCGAGAACACTTCCGACCCACTCTTTGTGCTATGAATATGCCTCGTCCTGAAACAATGAGTTGAGGAGATGACGTCGACTCCTTTCTCAATCGCCTTGGTCCATTCTTGGTTTTTGTCGAGTGAACTTTCATGGTTGAATTCCGAATGATGATGTAGAGGGTGTTTGTCTTCAATCTGACAGGTTGTTCCGCTCTCCGCGGATCTCGCGGGATTCGAATTTTGGGAATCGCGCCAGACGGGAGGAAACGAGGTTATCGAGACGGATTAGGTAAGTCTCCTCGATCCCCACGCCACATTTTTTCTCACGTACTGCGCGCGCGACTGTTGCAGGATTTGTTTAGATCGCTTGGGTCCACTAGTCAGCCACTCAGTGGAAGGCCTTATACAAGGTCTCGGGCCGGGCCTCTGCTCCGCACGCCCCCATTCTCTCTACTCTTTCTCCCGATCCCTCTGCCACTCTCATTTCCGCCTCGTTGCCGGACCTCCGCTCGAGCTCGATCCGCCACCATGGGGAAGGATAAGACGGCGGCGCTGGAACGCACGAAGAAGGCGGCCGCGAAGGCGAAGGGCAAGCGGACCAGCCGGGGCGGATCCTCGTCGAGGTCCGGCCTGCCGGCGGGCTGGATCCAGGGTGACTGGATCCGCTCAGCAATCTCGCAGGACGACCTCGACGACCTGGTGGAGGGGGGATTGATCCCCCACAAGTCGGCTCGGCTCTCGGGTGACGAAACCGAGCCGCAGCCTAGAGAGGGTGAGTGTGTCCTCCTAGCAACCCACGTAGACCGCGGATTCTCACTGCCTCCCCACCCTTTCTTCCGGGGTTTTTTGAACTTCTTTGGGGCTCAGCTCCACCATTTCACTCCGAACACCATAGTCTATCTGGCCGCTTTCGTGTCCATATGCAAAAACTTCTTGGGCTGTGGACCGCACTGGGGGATTTTCAAATACATCTTCACTTGCCGTTCCCAGTCGGTCAAAAAGGCCAAGTCGAGTGACGAGAGGACGCGGGTGATCCAGATGTGCGGTGGTCTAGGGATCCAGATGAGGAGCAAGAGTACTTTCCCAGCGATGATCCTTCCTGACTCGGTCCGGGGCTGACAGTCGACTTTGTTTTACTGCAAGGATCAGGCAACCCCCGGTCAGTCGACTGGACTTCCTCCTTTTTCCTTGGCTCGAGTGGAGAAGCCTGCTCCTCTGAAGGTAGTTCCAGAAGAGAAGGCGCAGGTCAAGGAGCTGGTTGAACGGGTCGTCTAGCTTGTCCGCGACGGAGTGACCGGGATGGATTTGCTGGAGGTCTTTCTCGGTCGACGCATCCAACCTCTTTAGGCACGCGATCATCTGATGTGGATGTACTCTGGGCTCGAGGATACCACTCGGATCCACCCGGAGGAGGTTAGCGAGGATATCTTGGAGAACTGGTTGAGGGGAATCACTAGCAACAAAGACAACCCTCGGGGATCCAGGAGGGTGATTCCATTCGACAACTCGCGCCAGCCGGAGCAGGTATATTTCTGTTTTATCAAGTATCTTTCCGATTCACCGTGATGTCCCGTTTGTGGTCGACTGAATGTCTTTTGATTGTTATCCTTTCAGGCCCTCATTGAAATGTACTCGATGCCCAACGGAGTGCAGGACCCCGGCGCTGAAGAAGAAGGGAGCGGGGGCGAGAGCGGCGAGGAGCATTCAGAAGCCGAGGAGGACGAGGAGAGCGATGAATCGACCGATGAGGAAGAAGTCGACTCGCCTCCTCACAGGGAGAGGAGGTCCAAGCACACTCATGACCCGGCACGCGCTCCGGACTTGGTGGCTGCGCCGATCGGGCAATCCTCGAAGCGCCCCAGGACGTCATCCCTGACGCCGACTGAGAAGCCTCCAAAGCAATCCAAGGTCGCGCCGCTTCCAGCACCGAAAGTGCCGAAAGCTATCTCTTCCAAACCGCCCAAAGCTTTGCCTCGGATCAAAGTGACCGTTCCTACTATCTCCGGGTAACCATCTGACTTGTCCTTTATGTGGATTCGATTAACTGGGTGTAACCGATTGAATGTGGGCCTTTGTAGTGCTGCTACGTCAGGGACCTCTTCATACCAGTACCGGGACGAGGAAATGGAGGATGCGGTAACCTCTAACCCAGGTATGAGCTCTTGCGATTTCGATTCTTGATCTTTTTAGGGTCGAGTGGTTCACTTGGGGTCGAATGTTCTGTCTTGCAGCTCCACCCAACATCATTGACCTTCCGGACAACGATGAAGATGTGGCTCCTAAGCCTAGGAAGAGCAAGAAGGTAACAGCTGGCAGGGTGGCTCGGCAAGAACCAACTACAACGCCTCCCGTCTGTCAAGCTGAAGATGCGGGCATGGCCACTGTGACGTTCGCTGCACCCTTGCCGAGTGGGCATCCCACGCGGTCGACCGCGCCTGTGGTTCCTTCAACTATCCAACTCCACGCCACGGAGCCTCAAGAAGCCGCAGCTGGGTCGTCTGCACATTTTTTCACCAGCTACCCCGTCCCAGACAACCAGTCGGAAGCGGCTGCGGAAGCCATCCGACAGGCTGATATGATGATGGAGCGGGTGAAGATAGTGCACGAGAGCAGTTAGGCTGCCTACGACGCTAGTGCCGCTCTTCGGGCCAACGTCCAGGTGAGTAGACTTTCCGACTGTTTTTGTTCTCGAAAAATCTTCTTCTGCACAATCTCCTATTGTTTGCGTTGAATTAGAGCACCCACTGGGTGTTGCTGTCGTTTTTGGTAGTTTTGCTCTTCCACTCGGTCTGGGCGAGTGGGATCAGAACCGGTGGGGGCACGCCAAGTGCACCCATTGGGTGTAGTCCCCGAGACCGCGGTCGACTGCTGGCAGTCGACTGTGGTCTGAGTTCTTCTTTTCTTGACGACGCAATTGTTCTTTCTCTCTCTTTTTTACTCCTTGCAATTGACTCTGGCGGGCCGGGCGAGTGGGATCAGAACCGGTGGGGGCACGCCAAGTGCACCCATTGGGTGTAGTCCCCGAGACCGTGGTCGACTGCTGGTAGTCGACTGGGGTCTGCACAGCTTGTTGTCCACCTCTTTAGGTTTTATTCACTCGAAAATGAACTGCCTTCGAACCTATCAATTGATCTGTCTCTTGCCTGCTGCAGAAGTCTTGTACACTTATCTCCAAGTTTGCCGAACTCGAAGAGAAGCAGAGGCAACTCAACTTAGACTTGGAATTGGCTCAGCAAAATCCGAAAAAAGCTCAAGACGAGGCCGCTGGTATGGAAGGTAACTGATTGCTGACTGAATTTCAATGTATCTCTTTGATCTCTTTTTTGATTCAATTATTTATTTTGTAGAGAAAATGAAGTTAGCTCTGGACAAGAAGGACTCGGACCTCGCCGCCGCGCAAAAAGCAACCCAAGACAAAACCGCTCTCGTAGACAAGAAGCTTGCTTCAGTCGGAACGCTTGAAGGAGAGGTGACTAGGCTGACATCTTGCCTTAATGAAGCTAACCGCGAAGTGACCAGCCTGAAGAAGGATGAGGTCGCCCTGAACGAAAAGTTGGATTCTGCGATCCGCAAGAGGAACGACACAGAAGCTTATCTGAGGACCCTCGCCAAGAAGCTTTATCTCGTACTGGGAGGTATTTCTTTTAATCCGACTGTGTTGATGCTTGCCATCGGATTTTGCTCGGTTGATTGAACTAACTTTTGGCTGCAGAACTTTGTCAAGACTTTGACAAAGAAACTGGGAGGGTCGAGACGGGTCTGGACCCTATCGCTTCCCCGGTCTGTGACAAAACTGCGATGAACGTGCTCCGGCTGGAGTCCCGTATCGCCAGCGCCACAAGCTACCTCGCACGCCTGAAGGAGGTTGTCTCTCGAATCGACTCGACGCTTTGGCCAGAGGCGACGCTTCAGAATGATCTGGAATCTCTGATGACTCGACTGAACGGGGTCCCTGACAGAGTGCAAGAATGGAAGAAATCCTCTGCCCGGTGTGGTGCTGACGTGGCGCTGTCCCTGGTGCGAGTCCATTGCAAGGAGGTTCGTGAAGACAAGCTGGCTACGATCAAAGTCGCTAACACCAAAAAGCATGACTTTCAGTCCTTCATGGAGACTTTCATTGCTGCCGCCACTCGGATCGCTGATGGGATCGATCTGGACTCATTCGTGGAGCCTGCCAGTCCTCCTCCGGCTGAGTGAACAATCTTATGAAACTTGGATACGCTTTAAATTTGCCTCAGAATGCCGAGTGGTTTCTGTGACTGTTAAACTCCTTCGGGCTTGGTGCCCGAGTACTTTTGATTCACTGCATGGAACCTTTTAGTATTTATCTGAATTTGGTTTATCTCCGAATGTGCTTGTGTTTGCCTTCGGATGGACTTTGATTGCTGCACCTCTTCGTCCTTGCGGATAGGGATGGAGCGGACATTGTATTTGTGCCGCAGCTCCGAAGGAGAAGGTGGCAGTCAACCTGCACCTCATCGTCCTTGCGGATAAGGATGGAGCGGATGTTGCATTTGTGCCGCAGCTCCGAAGGAGAAGGTTGCAGTCGACCTGCACCTCATCATCCTTGCGGATAGGGATGGAGCGGACGTTGTATTTGTGATGCAGCTCCGAAGGAGAAGGTTGCAGTCGACCTGCACCTCGTCGTCCTTGCGGATAGAGATGGAGCGGACGTTGTATTTGTGCCGCAGCTCCGAAGAAGAAGGTTGCAGTCGACCTGCACCTCGTCGTCCTTGCGGATAGGGATGGATCTCAAACTTAGGCGAGTACTGGACTGCAGCTAAGCCGCCGAGTGGGAGGATTGCTCTCCACTCGGTAGGATTTTTCCAAACTTAGGCGAGTGCTGGACTGCCGTTAAGCCTCTTAGTGAGAGAACTTAGGTGAGTGCTCGACTGCAGCTAAGCCCCCGAGTGGGAGGATTGCTCTCCACTCGATAGGATTTTTTCAAACTTAGGCGAGTGCTGGACTGCCGTTAGGCCTCTTAGTGAGAGAACTTAGGCGAGTCCTCTACTGCAGCTAAGCCCCCGAGTGGGAGGACTGCTCTCCACTCGGTAGGATTTTTTCAAACTTAGGCTAGTGCTGGACTACCTTTACGTCTCTTAGTGAGAGAACTTAGGTGAGTGCTCAACTGCAGCTAAGCCCCCGAGTGGGAGGATTGCTCTCCACTCGGTAGGATTTTTTCAAACTTAGGCGAGTGCTGGACTGCCATTAAGCCTCTTAGTGAGAGAACTTAGGCGAGTGCTCGACTGCAGCTAAGCCCCCGAGTGGGAGGACTGCTCTCCATTCAGTAGGATTTTTTCAAACTTAGGCGAGTGCTGGACTGCCGTTAAGTCTCTTAGTGAGAGAACTTGGGCAAGTGCTCAACTGTAGCTAAGCCCCCGAGTGGGAGGATTGCTCTTCACTCGGTAGGATTTTTTCAAACTTAGGCGAGTGCTGGACTGCCGTTAAGCCTCTTAGTGAGAGAACTCAGGCGAGTGCTCGACTGCAGCTAAGCCCCCGAGTGGGAAGATTGCTCTTCACTCGGTAGGATTTTTTCAAACTTAGGCGAGTGCTGGACTGCCGTTAAGCCTCTTAGTGAGAGAACTTAGGCGAGTGCTCGACTGCAGCTAAGCCCCCGAGTGGGAGGACTGCTCTCCACTCGGTAGGATTTTTTCAAACTTAGGCGAGTGCTGGACTGCCGTTAAGCCTCTTAGTGAGAGAACTTAGGCGAGTGCTCGACTGCAGCTAAGCCCCCGAGTGGGAGGACTGCTCTCCACTCGGTAGGATTTTTTCAAACTTAGGCGAGTGCTGGACTGTCGTTAAGCCTCTTAGTGAGAGAACTTAGGCGAGTGCTCGACTGCAGCTAAGCCCCCAAGTGGGAGGACTGCTCTCCACTCGGTAGGATTTTTTCAAACTTAGGCGGAACGGATTCATGACTAAGCCCACCCACTGGGGGATTTCAGGAGTAAATAAGAACAACACAATCGAATGAGAGAACCGTAAGCTCTTGTCTTTGATAAACGAATTACAAAAGGTGTTGCTTATTACATTTTATTCGAATGAGTGTTTAAGTATAAAAGGGGCGGAGCAGCTCCGCGTTCCAAGCCCGTGGCTCATCTTTCTGATGCTTGATACTGTAAAGATGGTATGCTCTGTTGTGGAGAACTTTGGTGACGATGAAGGGGCCTTCCCAAGTTGGAGCGAGCTTGTGTGGTTTCTGCTGATCCACTCGAAGAACCAAGTCTCCTTCTTGAAAGGCCCGACCCCTCACATTCCTGGCGTGGAATCGACGCAAATCTTGCTGATAAATGGTCGAGCGGATCAAGGCCATCTCTCTTTCCTCCTCTAAGAGATCGACTGAATCTTGCCGGGCCTGCTCTGCTTCTGCTTCGGAGAAGAGTTCAACTCGGGGTGCCTTGTGGAGCAAGTCACTTGCCAGAACAGCTTCGGCTCCATAGACTAAGAAGAAAGGAGTTCTTCCAGTCGACCGATTAGGAGTTGTCCTTAAACCCCACAGAACTGACGGAAGTTCATCAACCCAAGCACCTATTGCGTGTTTGAGATCAGGCATCAGTCAGGGCTTCAGTCCTTTGAGAATTAGGCCATTGGCTCTTTCTGCTTGTCCGTTCGACTGCGGGTGAGCAACAGAAGCATAATCGACTCGAGTGCCCTGAGAGGCGCAGAAAATTCTGAACTCATCGGAATCGAAGTTCGATCCGTTGTCCGTGATGATGCTGTGTGGGACTCCATATCTGAACGTCAATTCTCTGATAAAACTAACAGCGGTGCTAGCGTCAAGGTTCTTGATAGGTTTGGCTTCGATCCATTTGGTAAACTTGTCGACTGCAACGAGCACGTGAGTGAAGCCGCTTTTGCCGGTCCTCAGCGGTCCAACCATATCCAGTCCCCAAACACCGAAGGGCCAGACAAGGGGAACGGTCTTCAGGGCTGACGCTGGCTTGTGAGACATATCGGAGTAAAATTGACAGCCTTCACATCTATCAACTATATCTTTCGCCATCTCATTTGCTCGTGGCTAATAGAATCCAGCTCGGTATGCTTTAGCCATGATGACCTGAGAGGACGCATGGTGGCCACAGGTTCCCGAGTGGATGTCATTGAGGATCATTCGACCTTCTTCTGGTGTTATGCACTTCTGACCGACTCCAGTCACACTTTCTCTAAACAGCTACCCTCTTATCACAGTAAAAGCTTTAGATCGGCGGACGATCTGTCAAGCTTCTTCTTCATCCTCTGGGCGCTCTTTCCTGAGGATGTACGCAATGTAGGGCACCGTCCAATTGGGGGTAATGGCCAGAACCTCCATGATTAGGTCGACCACAGCTGGGACCTCGACTTCAGTCGGATCCGTGGCGCTCTTGGGTTGCGGGGGATCTTCAGTGAAAGGGTCTTCCTGAACTGTTGGCGTGTGAATATGCTCCAAGAACACAATGCTGGGAATGGCTTCTCTCTTGGAACCTATCTTTGCCAATTCATCGGCTGCTTGATTTTCCAATCAGGGGATGTGGTGGAGTTCTAACCCCTCGAACTTCTTAAGCTTTCTCACCGCATTGTAGTACCCAGTCATGGCTGGGCTTCTGACATCCCACTCCTTCATCACTTGATTAACTACCAAATCTGAGTCGCTGTAGACCATGAGGCGACGGACGCCGAGTGAGATGGCCATGCGCAACCCATACAGGAGTGCTTCGTATTCTGCTTCATTGTTGGAGGAATCAAAGTAAATCTGGAGGACATATCTAAGCTTGTCTCCTCGGGGGGATACCAGAATTACTCCAGCACCAGAACCGTTCAACATCTTGGATCCGTCAAAGAACATGGTCCAGTGCTCAGAGTGAACTTGAGTCGGCAGTTGCTGTTTGATCCACTCGGCGAGGAAATCTGCTATTGCTTGGGACTTGATAACTTTCTTTGCCTCAAACTTGATATCCAAGGGAAGGAGTTCAATCGCCCATTTTGCCACTCGACCAGTTGCATCCCTGTTGTGCAGAATCTCTGACAATGGAGCGTCGCTGACGACTGTAACAGAGTGATCTGAGAAGTAGTGTGCAACCTTCTTCGTGGTCATGTAAATTCCATAGACAAGCTTCTGATAGTGAGGATATCTCTGCTTCGACGGAGTCAGGACTTCAGAAATATAATAAACTGGGCGTTGAACTTTGTACGCTTTTCCTTCTTCTTCCCGCTCGACCGTAAGCACTGTACTGACGACTTGTCCAGTGGATGCTATATATAGCAAAAGAGGCTCTTTGCTGATTGGAGCAGCAAGCACCGGCTGGGTGGAAAGCAGGGCTTTTAGCTCTGCAAATGCTGTATCAGCTTCTGGAGTCCACTCGAACGTATCTGATTTCTTCATCAATCGGTAAAGAGACAGCGCCTTTTCACCGAGGCGAGAAATGAATCGACTTAGGGCGGCCAAGCAACCAGTAAGCTTCTAGACATCATGCACACGCACAGGGCATTTCATCCAAAGTATAGCACCTACTTTCTCTGGGTTAGCATCGATTCCTCGTTCGGAAACAAGAAAACCGAGTAACTTTCCGCATGGAACTCCAAACGTGCACTTTGATGGATTGAGCTTGATATCATACCTTCTGAGGTTGGCAAAGGTTTCGGCGAGGTTGGTCAGCAGGTCAGAACCTTTACGTGACTTGACCACAATGTCATCCATGTATGCTTCCACATTCCGACTGATTTGAGTGAGCAGGCACTTCTGAATCATTCGCATAAATGTGGCTCCGGCGTTCTTCAAGCCGAATGGCACTGTGACATAACAGAAGCACCCGAACGGGGAGATAAAAACTGTCTTTATTTCTTCGGGTCCGTACAGACGGATCTGGTGGTACCCGGAGTAGGCATCCAAAAAGGACAAACGCTCGCACCCAGCAGTCGAGTCGACTATCTGATCGATGCGAGGGAGAGGGAAGTGATCTTTCGGGCAGGCCCGATTGATATGCTTGAAACCGATGCACATGCGGAGTGAGTCATCTTTCTTTGGGACCATGACAACATTGACTAACCACTCAGAGTGGTAAATCTCTCGAATAAACTCAGCTGCCAAAAGCCGAGCCACCTCTTCGCCGATTGCTTTTCTTTTCTGGACGACGGACCGTCGAAGATGCTCTTTGGCTGGTTTCACTTTCGGGTCGACTCGCAAACGATGCTCAGCCAGTCCCCTGGGAACACCTGGCATGTCAGAAGGCTTCCATGCAAAGATGTCCCAGTTCTCACGGAGGAACTGGATGAGCGCTTCTTCCTATTTGGAGTCGAGTGTGGTCGAAATGTGGGTCGGAGCTGCATTGGGGTCCGTCGGGTGAATGTGAACAGACTTCGTCTCGCCAGACGACTGGAATGCTGAATCCGTGGCTGGCTTCTTGGCTCGCAACAAGTCACTTGGGTCTGCATTTTTCTGGTATTCTTGCAATTCTTCCATGGCCATCTGGGCATCGGCGATCTTTGAGCCCTTCTGGAAACACTCTTCCGCCTTTTTCCGATTACCAGGAATAGTGATCACTCCTCTGGGACCAGGCATCTTCAGCTTGAGGTACATGTAACAAGGTCGAGCCATGAATCGTGCATAAGCTGGCCTGCCCAGAATTGCATGATACACACTCTGAAAATCTACGACTTCAAACGTCAACTTTTCTTTGCGGTAATTTTTGGCATCACCGAAAACCACATCGAGTGCAATCTGACCGAGGGACGCAGCCTTCTTGCCTGGGATGACCCCATGGAAACTCATATGGATTTCACTGAGTCTGGACATCGGAATGCCCATTCCTTTCAAAGTTTCTGCGTACAGAATGTTCAGGCCACTGCCACCGTCCATCAGGACCTTTGTCAGTCGAGTGCCTTCGACCACCGGGTCGACCACCAGCGCTTGCCTCCCAGGGGTGGCGATGTGCACTGGGTGATCAGACTGGTCGAACGTAATGATAGTCTGCGACCATTTCAAGTAATTGGGTGTCGCCGGAGTGACCATGTTCACTTCTCTGTTGATGACTTTCAATCGACTCTTGTTTTCAACATCAGCAAAAATCATCAAAGTGGAATTCACGTGAGGATAACCATCATCATATTCCCCTTCACTCTCAGCCTTGTCTGCCTCCTTCTCCTTTTCCTTGGGCTGTTTCTCTCGGAACTGCTGGATCAGGAGCCGACACTGTCGAGTGGTATGCTTCGGGTAAATGAAATTACCTTCTTCGTCTTTTTTGGTGTGGATATGGCACAACAGATCCAACACATCATTTCCATCTTGATCTTTTACTTTCTTGGGGTTCCACGACCCTTTGGGCTTCCCCTTGAACTTTCCTTGAACCACAACCAAGGCCTCACCCGGGGCAGCTGGTTCGGCCTTGCGTTTTTGTTTCCGACTGGAGTTTCCTCCTCCGGCTTCGTGGGCGACTGCTTTGTGCTTGCCGCTCCACAGTCGCTCCTCCTCTTCACCATTGGCATACTTGGTGGCGATTTCCATCATCCGAGTAAAGTCATGTTTCCTGTCCGACCGAATTTCAGATTCAACTCCCGGTACCTGACGCCTTCCTTGAAAGCACAAATTGCCTGCTGATCAGACACATCTTCCACCATGTGGTGCAGGGTGATCCACCTCTGGATATAATCTCTCAAAGTTTCATTCAGTTTCTGGACGCAACACTGTAATTCTGTCAAACCTGCTGGCCGCTTGCAAGTACCCTCAAACGTTCTGACAAACACTCGGGCGAGATCTTCCCAAGTATAGATGCTGCCAGGCGCCAACTGATTCAGCCACGCCCTAGCCGAGCCCTCCAACATCAGAGGGAGGTGTTTCATGGCCACCTCATCATTGCTGCCACCAATCTGGACAACCACTCGGTAGTCTTCGAGCCAGGTGTCAGGCTTGGACTCTCCGGTGAACTTAATAACTCCAGTCGCCAACCTAAAGTTGGGGGGAATCAATGCAGCTCTGATAGCTCTGCTGAAGCACTCTGGGCCAGAGACATGCACCCTATTGCTGGTTTGCGGGCCTCTGTCATGGCCATCTCGGTGAGCTCTGTTTCTGTCGATCAAGCCTTCTATGAGAATAGATCTCTCATCAAAGCCTGGCTCCCTGGGGTCGACTGGAATACCTCTTCCGACGCTGTTAGGGCGCCTGTCTTCATGTGGCCACGTCACGTACGACCCACTCCTTGGAGGAGGCATGGGCACTCGACGGCGACCATCGCGATTGGCTCGATGATCATACTACTCCTGGTTTCTGTACTGATCACGCCGCTCTCCACATCCCTCACGCCTCGGGTGATCTTGGGCTATGGGCCGACTGGACCGTATCTGCGACCACAGATCTGCTATGGATCCTATCCCGCGACTGAGACACGGCTGTATTCTGCTCTCCTGCTGCCCGGAGCAAGGCCCTGATCTGCGCCAGACCTCGGCCAGCTTCTGACTAGGAAGGTTGAATCGACTCAGCTATCCGGGCCGCAGCTGCTAGGTTTTGGATCGGTGTCCGGTATACCTGAGCCGGAGGTGGAAAAAGTTGGCGTCGGCTGGACTCAGGAGCGCGTTGACGAGCGCGATCGTCGAGTGCGCGCTATAGGTTCTCCAGCCGAGTGCGCTCAGGCCAGATTGGCCAAGCGAGCCTGTTCCAAGGCCTGGGCCTCGGGCGTTTCTCCAAGTATAGGAGTATGCAGGGCATCCATGTTTCGGCGATGAAGTTCTTCTCTCTGCTGCGAGGAGGGAGGCTCGGGGCGGTACTCCTCGTGAATGCGTGACGGATCACCGTTCCCGTCACCTCCGTCTTCACGATCGAAGCCAGGAGGACCGCGTGGTCCATTGACCATCAGGACTTCCGCTGCCGAGTCATTGCTGCCGCACTCAGATGCAGTCTCTACGGAGCCAGTCGACAGATCGAACAGGCCGTAGAGAGACTCGTCGGGCTCGAGCGCGGTGGCCGACAGGCGGGCCACCGCATGCTTCACCCACCGTTGAACCTTCGACTGGCCGGTGCGCTTGTTTCGGCGGGTCGCAAGGAGGGGGAAAGCCGTAGGAGTCGACTGGTATTGGGTCGACGGTTGCCGCAGGAGGACGCCGCGGACGCACGCGTGAAAGTGCGTCGCCCCGCGGGCGGGGAGCGCATCGACGTCGAGTGGTGCCTCCTGAAGCCAAGCGGAGTCGTCGGCGACAAACACGAGCGCGCCGAGACGGATCTCGCGGCCCTCAGCCAAACCTCCGCCTAGAACCATGATGATGGGGATCGGAAAAATTGCAACTTCTCCAATAAGTCGCTAAGACACCGGCCCCATGATGGGCGCCAACTCTCGTGGATCTAAGACTGACAGTAGAATGGGGGGTAGGTATGAGGAGGCAAGATCCTAGCTATGGAGTAGTTGTACACACGAGTTTTACGAGTTCAGGCCCTTCTCGGAGGAAGTAACAACCCTACGTCTCGGTGCCCTGAGGCGGTCGACTGGATTATATGTGTGTGTGTGTTTACAAAAGTGCGAACCCTTGTCCCAGAGGAGGGAGGTGGCTTATATAGAGTGCGCCAGGACCCCAGCTCCCCTCCGTTACACAGAGTTCAATGCTCATAAAGGAAAGGCGTCACAGGTAACGTCTACAGTAAATGTCATAAATGCTCATAATGCTATGGTTTAAGTCTTAACCGTTGCAGAGTGGAGGGTTCCTCATCTTCTGGTGGTCGAGTGTCTTGAAGATGGTCGAGTGAGCGCATCTCCATGGTCGAGTGGATGATGATTTCTCTTCGACTGCTTCTGATTCTTTGTAGAGATGTCCTTGGGGAGGGTATGCTGGACAGCTCCATGCCCCTACCCTGGATACATAGCTTCATCAGCGATGGCCAGCAATGAGGGTCTCTTGTTGGCCCTCGATCTCAACTTACAGAACGTCCAAATCAGCACGGACTGTATGGCTACTGTCAAGCACATTGGAGAGCCTTTCGTAGGTCCAAGTAAAGTTATCGTGGAGGAGATCATGATGACGCTTAAGATGTTCCCAGAATCTGAAGTCATCCACGAGAGACGTGACCATAATTTTGAAGCGCATATGCTTGCGAAAGCTGCTACTACTTTAGGCCCGGGACGCCATCTTTGGCTAACGGGAACCCCAAACATAATTTGTATTCCCATGATTGTTGAGTTTTAAGGATGCGTCTAGTGGGCGGCTGGCTGCCCGCTAGCGCTCCTGGGCGGCCTCCTTTTTTCCAAAATAATTTACGTAGCGTACTGTTAATTAATCATCCCTATGACTAAAAAGGACACAGTAAATTAATCATCTCTTATGTGATCTCTTTTCACGTGATAGATACCTGCAATGCCGCTGTATTAATGTTCCTCATGTTCTTTCCTTATGCATTAAAATTTGGTTTTCAACATTATAAAAGGCATATCTTCTAAACCGTGTGTCGAAATTCAGATCCGTTCTCACCGTTGAAACCCTTGCGACGTGCTCTTCAAAAGCAGATCCCGCATGGGGATGTTTCGACGAACTAGTCTTCCTGCCAACTAAACATCAATGTGTGTGCAACTATACTACATTGCCGCGCCAACTGAGCATATGTGTGTGCCAATAGTCCTGCCAACTAAACATCAATGTGTATGCAACTAGACTACATTGTCGCGCCAACTAAGCATATGTGTGTGCCAATAGTCCTGCCAACTAAACATTAATGTGTATGCAATTAGACTACATTGCCGCGCCAACTGAGTATATATGTGTGTAACTAGTCCTGCCAACTAAGTATCAACGCGTGTGCAACTAGACTACATTGTCACGTCAATTGCACATACATGTGTGCAACTAGTGTCCTGCCAACTAAACATCATTGTGTGTGCAACTAGACTAAAGTACAAGCCAATCGACCATATGTGTGTGCAAATAGTTTTCCTGCCGACTAAACATCAATGTGTGTGCAACTAGACTACATTACAAGCCACTAAACATCAATGTGTGTGCAACTAGTCTTCCTGCCAACTAAACATCAATGTGTGTGCAACTAGACTACATTAGAAGCTAACTAAACTCAATGTGTGTGCAATTAGACTACATCGCAGCGAGGTCGAATCATCCCAGTCTGCACCGTACGGGTGGTCGCTGCACCTAGCATCTCCAACGAGTTCGCCGGAGCGCCCCTCGTTCACACGCTTTCTTCTGCCCATGAAAACCATGCACTTCATCCATGAGAATTTACACACCTCGTAGCAGCAGCTGCATACACAAAACAGCGATGAGATCTCTATCAAAGCTTCTATCAATCGAGAAGATGGTGCATGCTTGGGCTAGTGACATGCCGCCTGTTGCTGGAGCCGGCTAGGCTGGACGTCCTACCGGTGGAGGAGCTAGCGGCTGGAAGGCCCTCACGAGCAGCGCGCACATGGCGTCCTTGGGGGTAGCCGAGGCGGGGGATCAGATGGAACAAGGCGGCGACATGGCCGTGGCCGTCGTCCTGCACCTGCAAGAAAGAAGGTAAAGTGGAAGCTGGTGGGGGCGAGAAGAGAGGGATACGGTGGCCGGGGAGAATTGCCTTGTGGAAGGAGCGGCGGAGGGAGCGGAAGAGCTCGGAGGGTGGGGTGGAGGAGGGGAAGGAGGCGGGCACATAGTTGACGACGGCACCGACGGCCTCGTGCGAGACGGCGCGGAAAAAGCTCTTGAGGGCTGCAAGCGCTATGGCTGGACGGGACGAATGGATAAGAAAAGATGGGGTCGTTGAGCGGCGCCGGCTCGGGAAACCGCCCGACCAGGTACCACCTGACCAACGCGCGGGGCGATAGGAGCGAGATCGTGCGGCCAGGAGCCGGCCGCTCGACTCGTCCAAATAATGCGCGTGCACTTTTTAGAATTTAGGGAGTTTTAATATAGCAGCTTTCAGCCCTCAAAAAAAAGGAGCTCCCAAAAGAACCAAGACAATCGCATCCGCTCATCGCGACCTTACTTCTCTTATTTGGCCATCACTATCCTCTCATGAAGGCCTAGGTGTGCCGCCGCCGCCGCCGTTGTCATCCCCTGGAACCTCGGTACGCAGCCCTTGGCGTCATCGTCTCCACATATCCCCGCACCCTGCTCCTTCCCAATTCCCTTCCTCTCGCAACCTTGAGCGAACCCTAGCCTAGGTCAGCCGTTGCTGCCACATCCCTTCCCTTTGGTTTGCAGATCCTCCTGGTGCCGTCGCACTGAACTAAATAAAGCTGACATTGATTCTGCAGCTGCTTCCATTGTAAGAATAATGGACACTCATCTTTGCATAAATTTTATATAGTTCAGTTTGTAATGTCCATAATCAAGTGCGGCCACATGGCTTATCAGATAGTATTTGTAGTGTCTTGGACAGTTATTTATTCCAAAATATATATCTGTATTGATCTGAACAGAAAGGTCATGGTCGCATTTTGGTTATGTATATGAAGTACTTCCATTTATCTTTTTTCCTATACAAATATATAGGGCACAAGCATTGGGAGTATAAAATGCACCAGCGGTACTGATAGCATTGCTGCTTTCCGCATGCAATTGATTCGTCCATCTGCTGCTTAGTCGCATCACATACTCCATCCTTTAATTGTATTGCCAATGTCATTTACATATATGTAACTGACAGAAAATAGGACTTTGTAAGGATGTCACACTATTTGTCAAGATTAGTATAGTGATCAGTTTCATGGAGTGCCATTTGTTTTCACTTTCCCTGTATGGTCATCTTTTGGCACATTGATGGTCATGAGATGTTTATGTTGTAGATTTATGATTCAATTTATGAGATGCTAGAAAAAACTTTGTAGACATGGAACTAAGGGAATGGTCAATATGACCTGGAAAATATGAAAATGATAGTTTACATGAAATGATAAATATTGGCGTATTTTCAGAAGTTTTTTTCACTGAAAATAGGAAATCAATTCTTCCATGTCTATCTACTCCTATCATTCTATTGAAAAAATAGACGGCGCAGCAACACGCGCCAATCATGATCTAGTTATCACTATCACAAGATGGTATTTAATGTCTTCGAGCATCGTCCCTGGCTACCAGCTACCTACCAAGCCGAGAAAGGAAGAATGCCAACCAACTCATTTGCAGTGGCACGACATCCACACGGTTAGCATGACGTGTAGGCCAATCTATCAGCTCCTCCACCGTCTCAGTTTCAAGGTCGACAACATACACGCGCAAACTACTGCCCTGGGCAATCATCGTCCCGTACTTTTTTCCTAACATGTGCAAGCTTGATATGCTTTGAGTAAGCTTCTTGCCTGGTTCATCTAACTTGATACTCCGAGTGCAGAGGCAATTTGTAGTCTCGTCCAAAATTTCCCAGATCACTACCTGGGGCCCTTCCCTGTCGACATAGATTAGCGAAAGTGTCCCACCGGTGGAGAGGGTAAGGCACGGGCGACATCTCATGTCGTCCATCTCAAAGGGGATCCTTGTCAAGGTGACGTGGCCCGTCTTAGCTTCCATACCAACAATGCATAAGTCTAGCATCATCCCATCGTAAAAGAGCCAGTGTGCCGTGCCGCGGCACACGACGGCAGGGCCATGATAAACCGCGGTATAGTTGCTGGTAGCCTCATCGCCGAAGCACCTGGTCGCCGTGCTCCAGCTCCCATTGTCGGATGAGAACGTGTAGAGATTGTAGTCCAGGTCGATGATTACCACTTTGAAGGACGCATAGTTGCTCGGTGGTGGCTGCTCGTTGTGCGAGCAGCTATCCACACCACTCAAAATAGCGTACCCACTCCAGTCCATGTGGAGGGGGTCGACATGGCCGCACTTTAGAAGTGGGAGCACGTGGCACTCGCCGACAAGCAGATCGCACACTGCCAGGTGGATGATCCTCGTGTCATGAGAGGGAAGGCGCACAAGTAGGAGGCCGTGGCGCGAGACAAGCGGCTCAGCATGATCTAACTTTTGGCCGGCGGGCTGCATGATGGTGGTAAGGGCACGACAACCACGGCCCATCACCGACCGCGGCGCAGGGACGAAGCATGGCGCCCCCACCCCTTGTCCAGGGCGTTGCTCCCTCGTGAAGAAGCCGGTGATATATGGAGGCCGAAGTGTCCTCCGGCCAACATCACCGAAGGAAGGCGGCGTTGGCCACGAGGCGGTGCCACAGCTTGCACACCATGGCGCACCGAAAGAGCGTCGTCATGTCGTCCTTGACACGGACGAGGAGCTCGAGGAGCAAGTCATCAGGGAGCGGAGGCGAAACAGCCGCCCGTTCCATCGGTGCAGCTAGGGCAGGGCTACGCCGGCCACAACAGCGCACATGTGTGCCCTAATATTTTTTGTATGATGGAGTCTGGCTTGGGTTGCTATGGAGTAGCGTACCGAAATAGACTTGGGAGGTTGTGGCCGGAGTCCGTCTACAACCCAAACTGCCCAAGGTCTCCAACTCCGAGTACTGTACGTATGCATGGCTGGAGTTTCCTTCAAGGAAAAAAATAGCGCCAGTCTCAAAATACGCTATTAACATGCTATAACGCGTTATGGCGTGTTATTAGTGAGGCGTTGTACTCTGATCTATTTAGCGAGCCAACTTTTAGCACGCTATAGCACGCTATTTTTTCCCAGTGATTTTCTTTCTTTGAAATTCAAGAAACTCCAATAGCTTTTTTGGATTTTTCGTTTCCTCTTCTTTTTATTTTCTGCTATTTTTACAATATCTCGATTTCCACAACCTCATCACCAAAATCATTCTTTACAATGAGAAGTGGGACTGAATTCGGGACCAAGAATGTCCGGTAGAGGCCAAACTCCTTTCCACCATGTGTTTTGCTAGCAGAAAAAAGAGAACGCTTCTTTCCTAGATGCGATATAGACACGGCTAACAGTCAGTGTGAAATGGGTGTAAATTTTGTGCGGCCACCGGAATCTTTGGCCTTGCCTTGTTCATATTCAAGGCACCCGAATATATTTGAAGTAGCCTCTCCACGTCTCTTCTCTTGGCAATATCTGTGCTAGTATTACTCTTAGGCTCTAGGTCTCCGCCTTGGACGAGGCGATGCTCACGAGTATTTGTTGACCAAGGATATTTACATCTACTGTTAGAGATACGATAGGCAAATCAACATGACGAAGAACGAAAACTAGCACGAGACACGTACGAGATTTAACATAGAAAACCCCTCAAACATAAAGGGGAAAAAAGAAAACCACGAGTGCCAGCCAACAAAGTTATCCTTTCTCCTTATACTAGAGTTTGGATCACAACATAACATCTACTAACAAGATGACCCATTTTGAAGCCTCTTAACAAGATGGAAGAAAGGAGGAATAAAGTATGTTATATGTCGTGGTTGATTTGTTCATTTCAAGTCCTATTCAGGGGACCATGTATCGGCATGTCAGAGAGGCCCATGTAGAATCAATCAACGGTACGGTGTTAATCTATGATACGATTGTCCGATTAGTTAACACTGGATTGAGACACATACTATGGCATGTGATTGCAGAGTTAGAGCCAAATTGATTGCTGAATTCTCGTGACACGTGGCTTTCAGGAAATGGTGGATGTGAAACTTCTAGAAATACATAGGCTACATTTGGATTCAGAATTCCAATGCTTATATGGTTGAATACAGCTGTCCAACTTCAATGAGTTCTAATTAAATGTTGCAAGCTCTGCCGACTCGAGCAGTCAAATTTACAATGATCAGGATCGGGAAACTGCATAAAACCTTTCACCACAGAGGCACAGATGATTGTAAAAAAAAAACCCTTTCACCACAGATACTCTGTCGTGAAAATTTACAATATTTCTCACTACTTATTTTACGAATAAGTACACGAAGGACTTGCTCAAGAGCAACTGGATGTGGTGGAGTGCTACAACGTTTGAACTCTTCATCGGTATTGAGGGAGTCCTGGATTAGGGAATCTCCGGACAGCCGGACTATCTCTATTGACTGGACTGTTAGACTATGAAGATAGAAGATTAAAGACTTCGTCTCATGTCCGGATGGGACTCTACTTGGCGTGGAAGGCAAGCTAGGCAATACGGATATGTATATCTCCTCCTTTGTAACCGACCTTGTGTAACCCTAACCCTCTCCGGTGTCTATATAAACCGGAGAGTTTTAGTCCGTAGGACAAACAACAATCATACCGTAGACTAGCTTTTAGGGTTTAGTCTCTCTGATCTCGTGGTAGATCTACTCTTGAACTACCCATATCATCAATATCAATCAAGCAGGACATAGGGTTTTACCTCCATCAAGAGGGCCCGAACCTGGTTAAACATTGTGTCCCCTGCCTCCCGTTACCATCCGGCCTAGACGCATAGTTCGGGACCCCCTACCCGAGATCCGCTGGTTTTGACACCGACATTGGTGCTTTCATTGAGAGTTCCTCTGTGTCGTCGCCGTTAGGTTTGATGGTCCTACTATCATCGATAGTGATGCGGTCCAGGGTGAGACTTTTCTCCCCAGACAGATCTTCGTATTCGGCGGCTTTGCACTGCGGGCTAATTCGCTTGGCCACCTGGAGCAGATTGAAAGCTACGCCCCTGGCCATCAGGTCAGATTTGGAAGTTTGAACTACACGGCCGACATCCGCGGAGACTTGATCTTCGACGGATTTGAGCCACAGCCGGGCGCGCCGCACGGTCACGATGGGTATGACCTAGCTCTGCCGCCGAACAGTACCCCAGAGGCCGCGCCCACATCAGCTCCGACCCTTAGCTCGAAGCCAACTGCGCCAATCGAGGACGGGTGGTTAGACACCGCCTCAGGGGCTGCAGTCTCAACGGCGATCGAGCCGAACACCAGCCTAACCCTCTGCGCAGCCCGTGACTCCAAGGTGCCGAACTCTTTTCCGGACTCCGAACCATCCGCGCCCCTGCCAATCGAATCCGATTGGGCGCCGATCATGGAATTCACCGCCGCGGACATCTTTCACCACTCGCCCTTCGGCGACATCCTGAATTCACTAAGGTCTCTCTCTTTGTCAGGAGGGCCCTGGCCAGATTATGGCCAACAGGATTGGGATGTGGACGACAAAGAAATTCGACACCCACCCACCACCCACTTCGTAGCCACTGTCGATGATTTAACCGACATGCTCGACTTCGACTCCGAAGACATCGACGGTATGGACGACGATGTAGGAGACGAACATGAACCAGCGCCTATAGGGCACTGTAAAGCCACCTCGTCATATGACATATACATAGTGGATACACCCAACTAAGGCAATGGCGACGAGATAGCGGAGGATGATCCCTCCAAGAAGCAACCCAAGCGCCGACATGAGCGGCGCCGCTCTAAGTCCCGCCAAAGCAAAAGTGGTGATACCGACACAGGAGATAATAACACTCCGAATAGTGCCGAAGACAACAACAATCCCCTCCAGCAAGATTTAGAGCAGGAGGATGAAGGAGCCAGCTCTCCTGAGAGAGCGGCAGACGGAGAGGAGGAGGATGACAATTACATCCCCCCTCCGAAGACGAGGCAACTCTCGGCGACGATGAATTCGCCGTACCAGAGGATCCCGTCGAACAAGAGCGCTTCAAGCGCCGGCTTATGGCCATGGCAAATAGCCTGAAGAAAAAGCAGCAGCAGCTTCAAGCTGATCAAGATCTGCTAGCTGATAGATGGACTGAAGTCCTCGCGGCCGAGGAATATAAACTCGAGCACCCCTCCAAGAATTACCCAAAGTGCAGGTTACTACCCTGACTGGAGGAAGAAGCGTATGATATGGCTGGTCGGCCACCTCGTGGCCGCGATAGAGAGGCATTCCAGCCAAAAGCTCAGCCTCCACCCCGACGCCATTCAAATAAAAAGGCATGGGGAGATACGCCAGACCTGCGAGACATATTGGAGGACAAAGCAAAGCATGCAAGATCGATCTATGGATCACGACGGCGCACCACTTTGTGAGACGATAAACTTCACGCTGGATACAGTAAAAACAAATCCGGCCGGGCCGAACACAGCGGGCAAGACCCATTCGAGCTGCGTCGCGATATAGCCCAATACAGAGGCGCCGCACACCCCTTATGCTTTACAGACGAAGTAATGGAACATCAATTCCCAGAAGGTTTCAAACCTGTAAATATTGAATCATATGACGGCACAACAGATCCCGCAGTATGGATTGAGGATTTCCTCCTCCACATCCACATGGCCCGCGGTGATGACTTACACGCCATCAAATACCTCCCACTAAAGCTCAAAGGACCAGCGCGGCATTGGCTTAACAGCTTGCCGGCGGACTCCATTAGCTGTTGGGAAGATCTAGAAGCCGCATTCCTCGATAACTTTCAGGGCACTTATGTGTGACCACCAGACGCCGACGACTTGAGCCACATAATTCAGCAGCCAGAAGAGTCGGCCAGGCAATTCTGGACTCGGCTTCTTACAAAGAAAAATAAAATCGTCGACTACCCGGATGCGGAGGCCTTAGCGGCTTTCAAACACAACATCCGAGACGAGTGGCTAGCCCGGCACCTTGGTCAGGAAAAGCCGAAATTTATGGCAGCTCTCACGACGCTCATGACCCGCTTTTGTGCGGGAGAAGACAGCTGGCTGGCTCGCAGTAATAACATATCAAAGAACCATGGTACCTTAGATACCAAGGACGGCAATAGCAGGTCACGTCGCAACAAACATAAGCGCCGCATTAAAAGCAAAAATACTGAGGATACGACAGTCAATGTCGGATTCAAAGGCTCTAAACCCGGTCAGCGGAAAAAGCCATTCAAACAAAGTACGCCGGGTCCGTCCAGCTTGGACCGTATACTCGATCGCTCGTGTCAAATACACGGCACCCCAGACAAGCCAGCCAATCACACCAACATGGATTGTTGGGTGTTCAAGCAGGCCAGCAAGTTAATTGCCGAAAACAAGGACAAGGGGCCGCATAGCAATGATGAGGAGGAGCCCCGGTAGCCGCACACTGGAGGACAAAAGAGGTTTCCCCCGCAAGTGCGGACGGTGAACATGATATACGCAACCCACATCCCCAAGAGGGAGCGGAAGAGTGCGCTCAGGGACGTATATGCGTTAGAGACAGTCGCCTCAAAGTTCAAACCTTGGTCCTCCTGTCTGATCACCTTCGATCGCAGGGACCACCCCACTAGTATCCGTCATGGCGGATTCGCCGCACTAGTCCTAGACCCAATCATTGACGGATTTCACCTCACTCGAGTCTTTATGGATAGCGGCAGCAGTCTGAACCTGCTTTATCAGGACACAGTGCGCAAAATGGGTATAGACCCCTCAAGGATCAAACCCACAAAAACGACCTTTAAAGGCGTCATTCTAGGTGTAGAGGCCCATTGCAGAGGCTCAATCACACTGGAAGTGGTCTTCGAATCCCCGGATAACTTCCGAAGCGAAGAGTTAATCTTCGATATAGTCCCGTTCCGCAGTGGTTATCACGCGCTGCTCAGGTGAACCACATTTGTTAGATTCAATGCAGTACCGCATTATGCATACCTCAAGCTCAAGATGCCAGGACCTCGCGGAGTTATTACAGTCAATGGAAACATAGAGCACTCTCTCTGAACAGAGGAGCACACCGCAGCCCTCGCAGCAGAAGCGCAAAGCAGCCTCTCAAGGCAATCAACCAGTTCGGCGCTTCAAAGCCCGGACACCTTCAAGCGCGCTCGGAACAATCGGCAAATAGACCACCTGGCGCGATCTGAGCTCGCGTAGCAATACGGCGGCCACCCCAATCCCAGCCCAACGGCGAAACTCGTGCCGCGCGTACATAATTACGCATTAAAAATACCATGAGCATAGATAGGGAGGGGGGTACAACTGCGGCACGCCCCAATACGCAGCTTAAACCGCACTAGGGGCTTCCCGTTTAGTTATCTTTCTTTTTTTGAGGACCTTAATCTCTGGAAACACTATCCGGCAGCACTATTGTCGAACACATGATGCAACAACCAAGGAGGCAGATAGCTACGTCATACCACGGAATTTTCACATGATTACAGTAACGAGCGAAATATTCGATTTAATATCATTCCTCAGCTTGCCCTTGGAAGGGACATAGTCCTACTTTTTGCTTATCGCACTATCCTTATCATTCTGCTTTAACGCAATTTTTTGAATAAACAATGCATGACATTACGACTATTATTGCATTCTTATCATATATTCGATTTATTAATGACGCCTTGCAACCGTACACTCTGGTATGTCCAATACACCAGGGGCTTATGTACCCCACAATACGGTGTGAAAAGTCCTAACACTTTCACAAGTGCGGCACCCCGAACTTATAGCATTATATGCATCAACTTCGAATCATGTCTTCAAATGTTGGGTTTGCCCGGCTCCTATGTTTTGGCATCTTACGTTCCACTCTATCGGCTAAGGTAGCGCTAGGAGAACTACTGCGATTGTGCCCCGGTTCTGCTGGGTTCAGCACCTCAGTAGAGAAAGCTAAAACTGACTGTCATGATAAGGCGAGAGACTGGTCGCTGTTCGGCGAGGTTTTCGAGTCCCTAAAGACTTATGCCGCTTAGAGCGAGGGGCTGGCCCTGTCCGGCTTAAAGGCGTGTATCACGCCCCAAATTCGGCCTTCCGAATACCAGGGGCTTCGCCGAAATTTAAAATTATAGAAGTCTATGGCTAAGTGAGAGTGATAAAGCATTATTAGTCCGGTTGCCTTGTTCGCTGTGCTGAGCACCTCCCTCGAAGGACCCAAACATGGGAACAAGAGTGCTCAAGTTTATCCCGAACACCCCAGCACTTGTGGCATGGGGGCAGAAGCCGAGGACTACCCATCTCTCAGATTGGATAAACAGACAAACAGAAGGTAATATTTTAAATTCAAAAAAGCGTTGCATAGCGCATATGAAACAAGTTTTCATAAATACAGGATAAAACGAGCAAGTCTCATTCAAACATTACATCTTTTGAACACTCATCCGCGATGAGACGGGCACCCGGCAGAACACCCTCATAGTACATCTCGGGGTGGCGGTGCTCCTTGCCCTCCGGCGGCCCCTCCTTGATCAGCTTCACGGCGTCTAGCTTGACCCACTGCAATTTCACACGGGTGAAAGCCCGGCGTGCACCTTCAATGCAGACAGATCGCTTGACAACCTCCAGCCGCGGGCAGGCATCCACAAGCCGCGTCACCAGGCTGAAGAAGCTGTTCGGAAGGGCGTCGTCATGCCATAGCCGGACTATAAAGCTCTTCATGGCCCGATCGGCCGCCTTATGTAGCTTGACCATCTGCTTCAGCTAGTCGCTCATTGGCACCGGGTGTTCGGCCTCAGCATACTAAGACCAGAACAACTTCTTCGTTGAGCTTCCATCCTCGGCCTGGTAAAATTGTGCGGCATCGGACACATTCGGGTAAGTAATCGGTAATTTACTTTTACATGCTTGCTTTGCATATAGAAAGCCTTACCCGCCGCTATCTTCTTCATTGCGTCGATCTCCTGGAGGGCCTTTTGGGCTTCGGCCTTGGCACTCCTTGCGCTCTCGAGGGCCGCGGCAAGCTCAGACTCCCACGTCTTTGAGTCAAGCTCCAACGCCTCGTGCTTCGCCACGAGAGCCTGGAGCTCTTCCTGCACCTCGCCCACCCGAGCCTCGTGCTTCTCTCGCTCGGTGCGCTCCTTGGCCGCCATATCCTCGGCCTTGGTTAGCGCTTGCTTCAGGGTCACGACCTCGGTCGTGGCCCCTGGCAAATATACATTGATCCTGTCATTTTGCAATCGCGTCTTATTTTATATATACATATCTATAGACAGGGTATTACTTACCCTTGTTCTCATCGAGCTGCCTCTTGGCAAGGCCGAGCTCTTTCCCGGACCCCTCGAGGTCCTGCTTCAGTACGGCGACCTCCGCAGTCAGTGCGGCGGACGCCAACAGCGAAGCCTGCATATGCATATTGACATACTTATATTAGACTCCTGCAATATTATTTGATCCTCTGTTCGGATTTTCTTTATGAAACACCGAACAAAGCATCAGGGGCTACTGTCTATGCGGTAATATTTCTACTACATTCTAAAACACTTACCTCAAAGCCTGTTAGAAGGCTGGCACATGCTTCAGTCAATCCGCTCTTAGCGGACTGAACCTTCTGGATCACCGCACTCATGATAGTGCGGTGCTCCTCGTCGATGGAAGCGCTGTGAAGCACTTCCAGCAGATTGTCCGGCGCCTCTGGATGGACAAAGGTTACCGGCACAGGAGTCTTGCCCCTCTTAGGAGGAGGCCGCCTGCCCGAGCCTGGAACCGCTGGAGGTTCCGGCGCGGTGTTCGGCTGAGGGCCGAACTCAGAGCTCTTAGGGGCCCCATCCCCTCGGCTCCCGGAGTCCGGAAGGTCGCCTTGAGGTGCCTCCGGGACTGTCTCCCCTCGATCCGGTGCCCCTTGAGATAGCACCTCGGCGTCGTCCGCAGGATGAGGGGAAGTGGCGGTCGGGACTGGATCGCTATCCATGTCCGACGAGCCCAGGGAGCCATCCGATGATACATCGATGCTGGTTCGCGGCGGCCTGCATAACCATGTTTGGCGTTAGGGAAAGCAGTGCGACAAAGGAATGCTACGAGTTACTCTGGTATCCGAATACTTACGATCTCCCCAGGGGCTTGGCCCTGGGCAACCACTCGTCTTCGTCTTCGTCGGCGGTGGTGGAGCTGTCCGGAAGGAGAGTCCTTCCCTTCTTGAACCCTTAGGCCCCCAGTTAGGGCGGCCTTCCTTTTCTTATCTCCCCCTACAGGAGGGGGAGCATCTTCTTCTTCTTCCTCGTCTTCGGGGGAGGAGTGCGCCGTAGAGTCATCGGACGGTGAGTCCGACGACGCCTGGCGTCGGGAACTCTTTCGGGTTCCCTTGGCCTTCTTGGTCTTATCCGGCACCGTATAAGGAGCCGGAGTCAGCATCTTCGCCAGAAGAGTGTCCGCTGGGCCTTCGGGCAAAGGAGCCGGACAATCGATCTGTCCGGCCGTCTCCTGCCAGTCCTGTCAAAGGTACGGGAGTTTAGATCCCGCATGGGGTCAACCTATAAAAAATGAGTATCCCGCGAGAGGTAAAGCAGCTTACCGCTTTGGCTTGGCGCTTCGCGCTGAATCCACGATCCTCAATGATGGGAGGGGGGACCTCGGCGCTTTTGAACAGCACCCTCCAGGTATCTTCGTGAGTTGTGTCGAAAAGCCTGTTCAGAGTTCGGTGCCGCGCTGGGTCAAACTCCCACAAGTTGAACTCCCGTTGTTGGCACGGGAGAATCCAGCGGTGGAGCATGACCTGGACCATGTTGACAAGTTTGAGCTTCTTGTTCACCATGTTTTGAATACATGTTTGGAGTTCGGTCAGCTCTTTCGAACTACCCCAGGACAGGTCCTTCTCTTTCCAGGAGGTGAGCCGCGTGGGGATGCCAGATCAGAACTCGGGGGCCGCCGCCCATACAGGGTCGCGCGGCTCGGTGATGTAGAACCACCCCGATTGCCACCCTTTATGGTTTCCACAAAGGAGCCCTCGAGCCATGTTACGTTGGGCATCTTGCCCACCATGGCGCCTCCGCACTCCGCCTGGCGGCAGCCCACCACCTTCGGCTTGACATTGAAGGTCTTTAACCATAAGCCCAAGTGGGGCTTGATGCGGAGGAAAGCCTCGCACACGACGATAAACGCCGAGATGTTGAGGATGAAGTTCGGGGCCAGATCGTGGAAATCTAGGCCGTAATAAAACATGAGCCCCCGGATGAATGGATGGAGAGGGAATCCCAGTCCGCGGAGGAAATGGGTGAGGAATACTACCCTCTCATGGGGCCTGGGGGTGGGGATGAGCTGCCCCTCATCTGGGAGCCGGTGCGCAATGTCGTCGGGCAAGTATCTGGCTCTCCTCAGTTTCTTGATGTCTCCCTCCGTGACGAAGGAGACCATCCACCTGCCTCCCGCTCCGGACATGGTTGGAGAAGGTTGAGGTGGGAAGTGTGGACTTGGGCGCTAGAGCTCGAGTATGCAAAAACGGATGAGCAAAGGAGGAAGAAGGCGTGAATAGGAAGTTGAATCCTTATCCCTTTATATGGGCGGACGAAGCTAAGCGTCCCCACTTGCCTGGTAAAACTCGCTTATCCCCCGAGCGCCATAATTGATGGCGCAGTTGGGTTACCCACGCCCGTATTGATGAGAATCCCGTAATAAGGGGACACAATCTCTGCTTCGACAAGATGTGTTGAAAAACTGCCTCGCGTTATGTGCGGGGCTGGTTAAAGGAAACTGTTCGAATAATCATCGGGCCATGACATAACGTCATGCTGCCAAAACAAGTCAGCAAATTAGATCTGCGAAAATATTATTCTCTCTACGGTGGAATGTGGAACTTATTTTGCAGGGTCGGACACTGTCCTCGTATTCAAATTCTTCTGTGATGTATTCAGAGAAGGAACCCGCCTTGCAATGCCGAAGACAATACTGCGCGCCAGACTCATCGTCATTGAAGCCTGGTTCAGGGGCTACTGAGGGAGTCCTGGATTAGGGGGTCTCCGGACAGCCGGACTATCTCTATTGGCCGGACTGTTAGACTATGAAGATATAAGATTGAAGACTTCGTCTCATGTCCGGATGGGACTCTACTTGGCGTGGAAGGCAAGCTAGGCAATACAGATATGTATATCTCCTCCTTTGTAACCGACCTTGCGTAACCCTAACCCTCTCCGGTGTCTATATAAACCGAAGGGTTTTAGTCCGTAGAACAACAACCATAACATACAATCATACCATAGGCTAGCTTCTAGGGTTTAGCCTCTCTGATCTCGTGGTAGATCTACTCTTGTACTACCCATATCATCAATATCAATCAAGCAGGACGTAGGGTTTTACCTCCATCAAGAGGGCCCGAACCTGGGTAAAACATTGTTTTCCCTGCCTCCTGTTACCATCCGGCCTAGACGCACAGTTCGGGACCCCCTACCCGAGATCCGCCGGATTTGACACCGACAGGTATAGTCAACAAATCCGTTGGTACCATAAGCAGCGCACTTTTTTTTGACAGCAACCATAAGCAGCGCACTTGCCTTGCTTGACGAGCTACTCATTCCAGGCATCAACACGTTCAGCGGTCGCCTTCAACAGCTCGTACCGGGCCCTCTCCCAGATCCGGTACCAGGTACCGGCGGTCGTACTCCTTCATCCACTACTTAACTCACGCCTTCATGGCGGCCTCCATCCTTGCCATCTGCACATCGTTGTTTGTCGCCTCCTTCCTCACGGCCTTTTTGTAGAACTGCACTCACATGGTTGCTCACGAGCACCATGTTCCGTGTGCACTCTGATCATCGGCCACTGCTGCTGGACACGGAGTATTATGATGGATCTCAGTTCAGGAAATCGTTCTAAAAAAAGTTTGAGGCCCGCTGGTTACATGAAGAAATAGTGAACAAAATCATTAATATGGCGTGGGAAAAAACGAAGTTAGCTCGTCTCGGACCATCCTAGGCCGATTGGACGAAAGTTGTACATGCAGATTTACACCAATGCAGATGTGGTTTTCTGTAGCTCGAGCTACACGGTACCCCTTATCTTTGCCATCCATTTCTGCATCGCGATCCATGCAGATGGATTTGTCTTTTTTTGTTTCTCTCAAAAGACACAACATATAAACTTCAAATTTTTGCAGAACAACAATACATTCTAACTACAATGTGGGGAAAACTTTCAGATATTTCATGCATTTTAAATACTTAAAATAATATTTTTAGTCAAACAAAATCTCATTTTGTATATTTATATCGGACGAAAAAATCTGAAAGGTTTTTCACACATTGATGTTCTAATGCTTGTTCGATCTGCAAAGTTTGAAGTTCATACGTTGTTTCATTTGAGAGAAACAAAAAGAGAAATCTTGTTGTTGTGAGTTAGTTGGAGAGTACTGATCTCAAAGCAAGGCTGAAGGGTCGAGGATAAGAGGTTCCATGTAGCCTGAGCTACAAGGGAACTTTGTGTGCATGAATTGCCAGGCAGAAGGAAATTCTTCTTCTGTTGGAGAATATTATTGAGCAAGAGAGACCTTCTGGCTTCAAAGAGGCAAGGTGGAATGGTTGTTACATGGCGATAGAAACACGAAGTTTTTCCACAATGCTGCCACGGCAAGAAAGAAACTAAATTGTATGAAGAAGTTCCGCGATGACACGGGAGTGTGGCATCAAGGTGTACAGCTGAAATTAATGACCATATTATGCAGTAATTTTCTGGTTTATTCACAACTGAAGTTGATGATCTGATCGGAATGTCTTGGCATCAATTAAAAGTGTAGTAATACGTGACATGAATAATGCTTTTCTAGCTCCTTATTCGACCGAAGAGGTCAAGAAGGTGTTGTTTGATATTGGCGATTTGAAGGCCCCAGAACCGGATGGCTTGCACACGATATTTTATAAGAGATTTTGGCCCATGCTTGGAGAAGATCTTGTTGATGGCGTATTGAAGGCCGACAATTCAGGTACAATCCCACCAGGGTGGAATGACACTACTATAGTTTTGATTCCAAAAATAAATTGTCCGGAGAAAGTGACTCGGTTCCGGCCTATCAGTGTATGCACCGTTGTTTATAAGGTAATCTCAAAGATGCTAGTAGCAAGGTTAAAGGTTTTTTTACTAGACATTATTAGCCCACCGCAGAGTGCTTTTGTTCCTAGACATCCAATCACAGACAATGTCTTGGTAGCTTATGGTTGGTGCGTAGTGAAGTTGGACATGCATAAGGCATATGACCAGGTTGAATGGCCGTTTCTGGAAGGTATTCTACTGAAATTGGGATTTAATGAATAGTGGGTTAAGCTGGCGATGCAATGTGATAGTACAGTGTCATATCGTGTACGTTTTAACTCAAGAGGAACATAAACATTTAAACCTTCTAGAGGCTTGAGACAATGCGATCCATTGTCGCCTTATTTGTTTCTGTTATGTACTTAAGGATTGACTGCTTTGATGAATAAAGCTAAGGAAGAAGGGAAGTTTGAGGGTGTGAAAGTGTGTAGGGAAGCACGAGTAATCACTAATCTATTGTTTCCAGATGATTCATTATTCCCAATGAAGGCCAATATTGAGAATGCCGAGTGTGTAAAAGAAATCCTTGCATCATATTGTGCCGCTTCGGGACAGAAGGTTAGTATGGAAAAGTCCAGTGTGTTTTTAGCCCTAATACTAGAGCTGAGACGAAGGAACAAATTTGAGTAGTTTTAATATAATTACCTAGGCACTATCGGATTCTTATCTAGGCTTACCATCCACTATCGGTTTTAGATAGGACAGATTGTTTCCAGTTTTTGGTGGATCGAGTTATGAAAAGAATTATGGGATGAAAGGAAAGGCAACTTTCAACATGAGGAAAGGAAGTGATATTCGAATCAATTTTACATGCTATATCATATTATGCAATGTCGGTTTTCAAAATTCCAAAACAAATATGTAAAGAATTACATACGCGATGTCACATTTTTGGTGGGGTGACGGTGACAATCAGAGGAGAATGCACTGGTTTGCATGGTAGAAATTGTGTGCGCCAAAGAAAGAAGGTACAATGGGATTTTGAGATATTCATTGTTTCAACATAGCCCTGCTTGGGAAACAGGCTTGGAGATTAATTGATAATCCATATTCCCTTTGTGCCCGTGTTTTCAAAGCCAAATATTATCCAGATTGTGATATTTTGAATGCAACTCAGAAAAAGAGATCCTCGTTCACATGGCAAAGTACTATGTCAGGGGTGCAGACACTAAAAAGAGGTCATATATGGAGGATCGGTGATGGTAGTCAGATCAATGTTTGGGATGATGAATGGATCCCTAACTCATCTACCAGAAAAGTGATCACGTCTCATGGAGGCAATTTACTATCAAAAGTAAGTAATTTCATTGACCCTGTTATGGGTCGTTGGGATGAAGAGTTGGTTTCTCAAACATTCTGGGAAGTTGGTGTGGTGCGGATTCTTGCGATTCTGTTACCTGAATTTGAAATGTCAGACTTTGTAGCATGGAACTTGTGCAAAAAACAGGATATTCTCAATGAGATCGGCATACTTTGTGGAGTGGCACAACCAATATGGACTTCAAATATCGGGAGAAAATACAGTCGGACCCTAACGGAATTCACTAATATGGGAGACGATCTGGAGCTTAAGCTGTCCTGCCAAGGTTAGAATATTCCTCTGGCGAACTTTGTTAGGATTGCTACCATGTCCGGTGACTTTGGCTAACGGACATATATATAGAAGTCAGTAGGCAATGTCCTACATGCGGTATAGGAGCCGAGGATACCGAGCACCTGTTATTCACTTCTGCAAAATCTAAAGACACTAGTAGAAAAAGGGTCAAACGTGAAGCACATTAGTGCCGGTTTGAATTTGAGCCGGCACTAATGTGTACATTAGTCCCGGTTCCAACGGCTAGCCGGGCCGCTGTCATTAGTACCGGTTCGTGGCGAACCTTTAGCACCGGTTCATGCCACGAACCGGTACTAAAGTGAGTGGTGGCAGGATGTTGTCAGTCCAGGCCCCCTCCAGCACCTTTAGTACCGGGTCATATCACGAACCGGTACTAAAGGTCGTCCTACATAGACCCTTCGTCCACCCGAGCTCGCTCTGTTCTTCCCCTTTCCCCTCTCCTCTCTCTATTCTTTTCCCTCTTCCTCTCCAGCTCATCACACATTTTGCCCAAGATTTGAAGGCCCCCATCCATTCAAATGATCACAAAGGTTAGCAACTCTTTCCTTTCATCTCTCATTGCTAGATTAGCTCGTGCAATGCTTTATATAGTGATTGATTTTTGAGTTTAGTAATTTGGGAGGATTATATATATGTGCTAGTATTTGATTTATATGCAATTTGAGGTCAAAAATAACACTTAGTTTTGCATATGTAGGTGTGGTTTACTTAGTACCTTCTAAATCTCCGTCGTAACCACCGTCGATCGCTCGCAACATCCCGTCGCCGGCACCACCTTGTGGTGAGCCTCTTGTTCATGAAGTTTTATATAAAAAATGATGTTTGTGTGATTTGGATATATAGTTACTCGTATAATTATCTTACCCATATGTTGTTTGTTATGCATAGTGCCATGGTTTTGATATCCGTCCCCGTCGGCCCTCGTCCGGGTTATGATTCGGATGTGGTATATTCTCTTTTAAAACTATTCATTGCATTTCGTGTTTATGACAAATTATGCCCATCAAGTTGACATAGATATTTGTATGTAGGAGGTAGTTGAACCCGAAATTCCAACTGACCCTATTGTTGAGAGGTTAAATTTAGTTGAAAGAGAAAACAAGGATTTGAAGGAAAAATTGAAAAGAATTGAGGGGGAGAAGATGGAATTGGAGTTGCATGTTGCCGATGTCGTTGATGATCACAAGATTAAGATGGAGAAAATGCGCTTGAAGATTAGAAAGATTAGAAAATATGCCATTCATACTGAGGCTTGGTATCATTATACTATTGGATGAATTGTTACCTTAGTTGCGATCTTGATCGCATTTGTTGTTGCATTTAAATTCTTTAGCTAGAGAGTTATTTTTTTGTTGCATTGAAGTGTTGTATGCTCTTTATGTATGAACTTTATGTATGAACTTTATGTATTGTGTTAATTTGATGTTTTCGGTGCTGTGTATTGAAGATGAGCCGGCAATGGATGTACGATGACCGATGCTCTCCCGAGTTCATTAATGGCATGCGTACTTTTCTGCTTGCGGCTGAGGCAAACAAGCGAGTGGATGGTTTTTTGCATTGTCCATGTGCTGGCTGTAAGAATGGTCGCAATTACTCTATGTCAAGAACCATTCACGTCCACCTGCTTGAGTCCGGTTTCATGCCCCACTATAATGTTTGGACCAAGCATGGAGAAAGAGGGGTTATGATGGAAGACGATGAAGAAGAAGAGGACGACGACAGCTATCCTGGCCATGGGTTCCCTGAATACGATGATACAACAATGAGGGAAGAAGCTGAGCCGGTAATGCGGGAAGAAGCTGAGCCGGCAATGTGGGAAGAAGCTGAAGAAGAGGCATCGGATGAGCCCGTTGATGATCTAGGTCAGGCCATTGCCGATGCAAAGAGAAACTGCGCAAGTGATTTGGAGAAGAAGAAGTTGTAGCGGATGTTAGAGGATCACAAAAAAATGTTGTACCCAAATTGCGAAGGTGACAAGAAAAATCTGGGCACCACACTGGAATTGCTGCAATGGAAGGCAGAGAATGGTGTATCTGACAAGGGATTTGGAAAGTTGCTGGTAATGATAAAGTATATGCTTCCAAAGGACAATGAATTGCCCGAGAGTACGTACCAAGAAAAGAAGGCTGTCTGCCCTCTAGGGTTAGAGGTGCAGAAGATACATGCATGCCCTAATGATTGCATCCTCTACCGCGGTGAGTACGAGGATTTGAACGCTTGCCCGATATGCGGTGCATTGCGCTATAAGATCGGCCGCGATGACCCTGGTGATGTCGAGGGCGAGCGCCCCAGGAAGAAGATTCCTGCCAAGGTGATGTGGTATGCTCCTATAATACCACGGTTGAAACGTTTGTTCCAAAACAAAGAGCATTCCAAGGCGATGCGATGGCACAGAGAAGACCGTAAGAGAGACGGAAAGTTGAGAGTACCCGCTGACGGGTCATAGTGGAGAAAAATCAAAAGAAAGTACGGGAAGGAGTTTGCAGATGACGCAAGGAACGTATGGTTTGGTCTAAGCGCAGATGGCATTAATCCTTTTGGGGAGCAGAGCAGCAACCATAGCACCTGGCCTGTGACTCTATGTTTGTATAACCTTCCTCCTTGGTTGTGCATGAAGCGGAAGTTCATTATGATGCCAGTGCTCATCCAAGGCCCTAAGCAACCCGACAACGACATTGATGTGTACCTAAGGCCATTAGTTGAAGAACTCTTACAACTGTGGAATGGAACAGGTGTACGTGCGTGGGATGAGCACATGAGGGAAGAATTTGACCTAAAGGCGTTGTTGTTCGTGACCATCAATGATTGGCCTGCTCTCAGTAACCTTTCAGGACAGACAAACAAGGGATACCGCGCATGCACGCACTGTTTGGACAATACCGACAGTATATATTTGGCTAATTGTAAGAAGAATGTGTACCTGGGACATCATCGATTTCTTCCGAGCAGGCATCCCGTAAGAAAGAAAGGCAAGCATTTCAAAGGTGAGGCGGATCACCGGACGAAGCCTCGCCACCGTACTGGTGCTGATGTACATGATATGGTCAAGGATTTGAAGGTGGTCTTTGCAAAGGGTCCTGGTGGACAACCTGTTCCGAATGACGCTGACGGACGCGCACCCATGTGGAAGAAGAAATCTATATTTTGGGACCTGCCCTATTGGAAAGACCTAGAGGTCCTCTTCGCAATCGACGTGATGCACGTGATGAAGAATCTTTTTGTGACCCTGCTTGGCTTCTTGGGCGTGTATGGGAAGACAAAAGATACACCTGAGGCACGGGAGGACCAGCAACGTATGCACGGAAAAGACGGCATACATCAGGGTCATGCAAGCTACGCTCTTACCAAAGACGTATTCGAGATTATATTCGATGATGCTTATTATGTACTATGATTGATTCAATTTTTCCTTATTAATTGATTGCATCCATGCATTTTAATTTGAATATATTTCTTTTGGATTAGTTAAACAAAACCTATGGCGTACAATACCGGCACAGAGGGAGAAGAGGCCCTGTTCAATATCATACGCAATCCTCGCGGGCCAGATGATGATCGGAATGAAGAAGATTATGACGGCTCCGAATATCTAAACAACACCGGGGAGGGTGATATGATATTCGATCGCGACGACCGAATTGATGAAGTCGTGAACTATGAACATGACGAAGAAAATGTTGATCTTGAAACAACAAAGACCGGAGAGGTATATATATTTATATAAGTAGGCATCTGGTGATCATCACATGTTTTAAATGACTTGAAGATATATTAACGAATCGATCTTTCTTCTTTCAGCCATTCGGATTGAGCAAATCTTCAGGCAACAGGACGAAACGAGGCCCAAACAAAAAGTTGAAGGAGGGCGTAAAGTACAATATCGAGGCAATCAGACCTAATGGCGAACCATTCGTGCCTAAGAAGATTGCGGACAAGTTCGTTCGTCAGTGCGGAGTTCTTGTGACGGACCAACTCCCGATCTCCCTTCAAGAATGGAGAGAGCCATCAAAGCCACGTCCAGGAGTTACTTTTGTCGACGACAGACAAAAACATTTGCTTTGGGAAACGCTCATGGAAAATTTCACCCTACCCGATCATTTCACAAATGCAGATGTGGAGAAAGTTAAGGACACTGAAGATGGCGGTTGCATTCAAGAACCAGAAGATTCGTGAATGGGCCAAGTATGTCAACGGAGGAAGGAAGACTCCAGTATTCGAGGGAACACTAGAGAACCAAAGTGCTCATTGGGACGATTTCGTGAAATTCAAGGATTCGGAATTATCTAAGGAACGGTCGAGAATAAACAAGGCCAATGCCGCAAAAAACGATAAGTTCCATAAGCTGGGGCCAGGTGGCTATGCGGTGGGAATTGTTGGGGAACGTAGTAATTTCAAAAAATTTCCTACGCACACGCAAGATCATGGTGATGCATAGCAACGAGAGGGGAGAGTGTTGTCTATGTACCCCTCGTAGACCGGCAACGGAAGTGTTGACACAACGTAGAGGAAGTAGTCGTACGTCTTCCCGATCTGACCGATCCAAGTACCGAACGTACGGCACCTCCAAGTTCTGCACACGTTCAGCTCGATGACGATCCCCGGACTCCGATCCAGCAAAGTGTTAGGGAAGAGTTCCGTCAGCACGACAGCGTGGTGACGATCTTGATGTCCTACCGTCGCAGGGCTTCGCCTAAGCACCGCTACAATATTATCGAGGATTATGGTGGAGGGGGCACCGCACACGGCTAAGAGAACGATCACCAAGATCAACTTGTGTGTCTAGGGGTGCCCCCTGCCACCGTATATAAAGGAGCAAGGGGAGGAGGCCGGCCGGCCCTATGGCGCACCAAGGAGGAGTCCTCCTCCTAGTAGGAGGGGGGCGCTGCCCCCCTCTCCTAGTCCAATTCGGACCAGGGGGAGGAGGCGCGCGGCCCACCCTGATAGCCCCTCTCTCTTTCCACTAAGGCCCATATGGCCCATTACTTCTTCGGGGGGGGGGGGGGGGGGTCCGGTAACCCTCCGTCTCTCCGGTTTTCTCCGAAATCACCCGGAACACTTCTGGTGTCCGAATATAGCCGTCCAATATATCAATCTTTATGTCTCGACCATTTAGAGACTCCTCGTCATGTCCGTGATCACATCTGGGACTCCGAACTAACTTCGGTACATCAAAACTCATAAACTCATAATATAGCTGTCATCGAAACCTTAAGCGTGCGGACCCTACGGGTTCGAGAACAATGTAGACATGACCGAGACAGTCTCCAGTCAATAACCAATAGCGGAACCTGGATGCTCATATTGGCTCCCACATATTCTATGAAGATCTTTATCGGTCAGACCGTATAACAACATACGTTGTTCCCTTTGTCATCGGTATGTTACTTCCCCGAGATTCGATCGTCGGTATCTTAATACCTAGTTCAATCTCGTTACCGGCAAGTCTCTTTACTCGTTCCGTAATACATCATCTTGCAACTAACTCATTGGTTGCAATGCTTGCAAGGCTTAAGTGATGTGCATTACCGAGAGGGCCCAGAGATACCTCTCCGACAATCGGAGTGACAAATCCTAATCTCAAAATACGCCAACCCAACATTTACCTTTGGAGACACCTGTAGAGCTCCTTTATAATCACCCAGTTACGTTGTGACGTTTGGTAGCACACAAAGTGTTCCTCCGGCAAATGCGAGTTGCATAATATCATAGTCATAGGAACATGTATAAGTGATGAAGAAAGCAATAACAACATACTAAACGATCGGGTGCTAAGCTAATGGAATGGGTCATGTCAATCACATCATTCTCCTAATAATGTGATCCCGTTAATCAAATGACAACACACGTCTATGGTTAGGAAACATAACCATCTTTGATTAACAAGTTAGTCAAGTAGAGGCATACTAGTGATGTTTAGTTTGTCTATGTATTCACACAAGTATTATGTTTCCGGATAATACAATTCTAGCATGAATAATAAACATTTATCATGATATAAGGAAATAAAATAATAACATTATTATTGCCTCTAGGGCATATTTCCTTCAGTCTCCCACTTGCACTAGAGTCAATAATCTAGATTACACAGTAATGATTCTAACACCCATGGAGCTTTGGTGCTGATCATGTTTTGCTCGTGGAAGAGGCTTAGTCAATGGGTCTGCAACATTCAGATCCGTATGTATCTTGCAAATCTCTATGTCTCCCACCTGGACTAGATCCCGGATGGAGTTGAAGCGTCTCTTGATGTGCTTGGTTCTCTTGTGAAATCTGGATTCCTTTGCCAAGGCAATTGCACCAGTATTGTCACAAAAGATTTTCATTGGACCCGATGCACTAGGTATGACACCTAGATCGGATATGAACTCCTTCATCCAGACTCCTTCGTTTGCTGCTTCCAAAGCATCTATGTACTCCTCTTCACATGTAGATCCCGCCACAACGCTTTGTTTAGAACTGCACCAACTGACAGCTCCACCGTTTAATGTAAACACGTATCCGGTTTGCGATTTAGAATCGTACGGATCAGTGTCAAAGCTTGCATCAACGTAACCATTTACGATGAGCTCTTTGTCACCTCCATATATGAGAAACATATCCTTAGTCCTTTTCAGGTATTTCAGGATGTTCTTGACCACTGTACAGTGATCCTCTCCTAGATTACTTTGGTACCTCCCTGCTAGACTTATAGCAAGACACACATTAGGTCTGGTACACAGCATTGCATACATGATAGAGCCTATGGCTGAAGCATAGGGAACATCTTTCATTTTCTCTCTATCTTCTGCAATGGTCGGGCATTGAGTCTTACTCAATTTCACACCTTGTAACACAGGCAAGAATCCTTTCTTTGCTTGATCCATTTTGAACTTCTTCAAAACTTTGTCAAGGTATGTGCTTTGTGAAAGTCCAATTAAGCGTCTTGATCTGTCTCTATGGATCTTGATGCCCAATATGTTGGCAGCTTCACCGAGGTCTTTCATTGAAAAACTCTTATTCAAGTATCCTTTTATGCTATCCAGAAATTCTATATCGTTTCCGATTAGTAATATGTCATCTACATACAATATCAGAAATGCTACTGAGCTCCCACTCACTTTCTTGTAAATACAAGCTTTTCCAAAAGTCTGTACAAAACCAAATGCTTTGATCACACTATCAAAGCGTTTATTCCAACTCTGAGAGGCTTGCACCAGTCCATAAATGGATCGTTGGAGCTTGCACACTTTGTTAGCTCCCTTTGGATCGACAAAACCTTTCGGCTGCATAATATACAGCTCTTTTTCCAGAAATCCATTCAGGAATGCAGTTTTGACATCCATCTGCCAAATTTCATAATCATAAAATGCGGCAATTGCTAACATGATTCGGACAGACTTAAGCATCGCTACGGGAGAGAAGGTCTCATCGTAGTCAATCCCTTGAACTTGTCGAAAACCTTTTGCGACAAGTCGAGCTTTGTAGATAGTAACATTACCGTCAGCATCAGTCTTCTTCTTGAAGATCCATTTATTCTCAATTGCTTGCCGATCATTGGGCAAGTTAACTAAAGTCCATACTTTGTTCTCATACATGGATCCCATCTCAGATTTCATGGCTTCAAGCCATTTTGCGGAATCTGGGCTCACCATCGCTTCTCCATAGTTCGTAGGTTCATCATGATCTAGTAGCATGACTTCCAGAACGGGATTACCGTACCACTCTGGTGCGGATCTTACTCTGGTTGATCTACGAGGTTCAGTAGTATCTTGTTCTGAAGTTTCATGATCATCATCATTAGCTTCCTCACTAATTGGTGTAGGTGTCACAGAAACTGGTTTCTGTGATGTACTACTTTCCAATAAAGCAGCAGGTACAGTTACCTCATCAAGTTCTACTTTCCTCCCACTCACTTCTTTCGAGAGAAACTCCTTCTCTAGAAAGTTTCCGAATTTAGCAACATAGGTCTTACCTTCGGATCTGTGATAGAAGGTGTATCCAATAGTTTCCTTTGGATATCCTATGAAGACACATTTCTCCGATTTGGGTTCGAGCTTACCAGGTTGAAGTGTTTTCACATAAGCATCGCAACCCCAAACTTTTAGAAACGACAACTTTGGTTTCTTGCCAAACCACAGTTCATAAGGCGTCGTCTCAACGGATTTTGATGGTGCCCTATTTAACGTGAATGCGGCCGTCTCTAGAGCATAACCCTAAAACGATAGCGGTAAATCAGTAAGAGACATCATAGATCGCACCATATCAAGTAAAGTACGATTACGACGTTCGGACACACCATTACGCTGTGGTGTTCCGGGTGGCGTGAGTTGTGAAACTATTCCGCATTGTTTCAAATGTACACCAAACTCGTAACTCAAATATTCTCCTCCACGATTAGATCGTAGGAATTTTATTTTCTTGTTACGATGATTTTCAACTTCACTCTGAAATTCTTTGAACTTTTCAAACGTTTCAGACTTATGTTTCATTAAGTAGATATACCCATATCTACTTAAGTCATCTGTGAATGTGAGAAAATAACGATATCCGCCACGAGCCTCAACATTCATCGGACCACATACATCTTTATGTATGATTTCCAACAAATCTGTTGCTCTCTCCATAGTACCGGAGAACGGTGTTTTTGTCATCTTACCCATAAGGCACGGTTCGCAAGTACCAAGCGATTCAGAATCAAGTGGTTCCAAAAGTCCATCAGTATGGAGTTTCTTCATGCGCTTTACACCGATATGACCCAAACGGCAGTGCCACAAATAAGTTGCACTATCATTATCAACTCTGCATCTTTTGGCTTCAACATTATGAATATGTGTGTCACTACTATCGAGATTTAATAAGAATAGACCACTCTTTAAGGGTGCATGACCATAAAAGATATTACTCATATAAATAGAACAACCATTATTCTCCGATTTAAATGAATAACCGTCTCGCATCAAACAAGATCCAGATATAATGTTCATGCTCAATGCTGGCACCAAATAACAATTATTTAGGTCTAATACTAATCCCGAAGGTAGATGTAGAGGTAGCGTGCTGACCGCGATCACATCGACTTTGGAACCATTTCCCACGCGCATCGTCACCTCGTCCTTAGCCAATCTTCGCTTAATCCGTAGTCCCTATTTCGAGTTGCAAATATTAGCAACAGAACCAGTATCAAAACCCTAGGTGCTACTGCGAGCATTAGTAAGGTACACATCAATAACATGTATATCACATATACCTTTGTTCACCTTGCCATCCTTCTTATCCGCCAAATACTTGGGGCAGTTCCGCTTCCAATGACCAGTCTGCATGCAGTAGAAGCACTCAGTTTCAGGCTTAGGTCCAGGTTTGGGTTTCTTCTCTTGAGTAGCAACTTGCTTGCTGTTCTTTTTGAAGTTTCCCTTCTTCTTCCCTCTGCCCTTTTTCTTGAAACTAGTGGTCTTGTTGACCATCAACACTTGATGCTCCTTCTTGATTTCTACCTCCGCAGCTTTCAGCATTGTGAAGAGCTCGGGAATATTCTTATTCATCCCTTGCGTATTATAGTTCATCACGAAGCTCTTGTAGCTAGGTGGCAGTGATTAGAGAATTCTGTCAATGACGCAATCATCTGGAAGATTAACTCCCAATTGAATCAAGTGATTATTATACCCAGACATTTTGAGTATATGCTCACTGACAGAACTGTTCTCCTCCATCTTGCAGCTATAGAACTTATTGGAGACTTCATATCTCTCAATCCAGGCATTTGCTTGAAATATTAACTTCAACTCCTGGAACATCTCATATGCTCCATGACGTTCAAAACGATGTTGAAGTCCTGATTCTAAGCCGTAAAGCATGGCACACTGAACTATCGAGTAGTCATCAGCTTTGGTCTGCCATACGTTCATAACATCTGGTGTTGCTCTAGCAGCAGGCCTGGCACCCAGCGGTGCTTCCAGGACGTAATTCTTCTGTGCAGCAATGAGGATAATCCTCAAGTTACGGACCCGGTCCGTGTAATTGCTACCATCATCTTTCAACTTTGCTTTCTTAAGGAACGCATTAAAATTCAACGGAACAACAACACGGGCCATCTATCTACAATCAAACATAAACAAGCAAGATACTATCAGGTACTAAGTTCATGATAAATTTAGGTTCAATTAATCATATTACTAAAGAACTCCCACTTAGATAGACATCCCTCTAATCCTCTAAGTGATTACGTGATCCAAATCAACTAAACCATGTCCGATCAATACGTGAGATGGAGTAGTTTCATTGGTGAACATCACTATGTTGAGGATATCTACTATATGATTCACGCTCGACCTTTCGGTCTCCGTGTTCAGAGGCCATATCTGTATATGCTTGGCTCGTCAAGTATAACCTGAGTATTCCGCGTGTGCAATTGTTTTGCACCCGTTGTATTTGAATGTAGAGCCTATCACACCCGATCATCACGTGGTGTCTCAGCACGAAGAACTTTCGCAACAGTTCATACTCAGGGAGAACACTTCTTGATAATTAGTGAGAGATCATCTTAAAATGCTACCGTCAAACAAAGCAAGATAAGATGCATAAAAGATAAACATCACATGCAATCAATATAAGTGATATGATATGGCCATCATCATCTTGTGCTTGTGATCTCCATCTTCGAAGCACCATCATGACCACCATCGTCACTAGCGCGACACGTTGATCACCATCGTAGCATCATTGTCGTCTCGCCGAACTTATGCTTCCACGACTATCGCTACCGCTTAGTGATAAAGTAAAGCATTACAGTGCAATTGCATTGCATACAATAAAGCGACAACCATATGGCTCCTGCCAGTTGCCGATAACTCGGTTACAAAACAAGATCATCTCATACAATACAATTTAGCATCATGTCTTGACCATATCACATCACAACATGCCCTGCAAAAACAAGTTAGACGTCCTCTACTTTGTTGTTGCAAGTTTTACATGGCTGCTACGGGCTTAAGCAAGAACCAATCTTACCTACGCATCAAAACCACAACGATAGTTTGTCAAGTTGGTGCTGTTTTAACCTTCGCAAGGACCGGGCGTAGCCACACTTGGTTCAACTAAAGTTGGAGAAACTGACACCCGCTAGCCACCTTTGTGCAAAGCACGTCGGGAGAACCGGTCTCGCGTAAGCGTACGTGTAATGTTGGTCCGGGCCGCTTCGTCCAACAATACCGCCGAACCAAAGTATGACATGCTGGTAAGCAGTATGACTTATATCGCCCACAACTCACTTGTGTTCTACTCGTGCATATTGAAGGAAATATGCCCTAGAGGCAATAATAAAGTTATTATTTATTTCCTTATATCATGATAAATGTTTATTATTCATGCTAGAATTGTATTAACCGGAAACATAATACATGTGTGAATACATAGACCAACAGAGTGTCACTAGTATGCCTCTACTTGACTAGCTCGTTAATCAAAGATGGTTATGTTTCCTAACCATGAACAAAGAGTTGTTATTTGATTAACGAGGTCACATCATTAGTTGAATGATCTGATTGACATGACCCATTCCATTAGCTTAGCACCCGATCGTTTAGTATGTTGCTATTGCTTTCTTCATGACTTATACATGTTCCTATAACTATGAGATTATGCAACTCCCGTTTACCGGAGGAATACTTTGGGTACTACCAAACGTCACAACGTAACTGGGTGATTATAAAGGAGTACTACAGGTGTCTCCAATGGTGGATGTTGGGTTGGCGTATTTCGAGATTAGGATTTGTCACTCCGATTGTCGGAGAGGTATCTCTGGGCCCTCTCGGTAATACACATCACATAAGCCTTGCAAGCATTATAACTAAGATGTTAGTTGTGAGATGATGTATTACGGAATGAGTAAAGAGACTTGCCAGTAACGAGATTGAACTAGGTATTGGATACCGACGATCGAATCTCGGGCAAGTAACATACCGATGACAAAGGGAACAACGTATGTTGTTATGCGGTCTGACCGATAAAGATCTTCATATAATATGTAGGAGCCGATATGGGCATCCAGGTCCCGCTATTGGTTATTGACCAGAGACATGTCTCGGTCATGTCTACATTGTTCTCGAACCGTAGGGTCCGCACGCTTAACGTTACGATGACAGTTATTATGAGTTTATGCATTTTGATGTACCGAAGGTTGTTCGGAGTACCGGATGTGATCACGGACATGACGAGGAGTCTCGAAATGGTCGAGACGTAAATATTGATATATTGGAAGCCTATGTTTGGACACCGGAAGTGTTCCGGGTGAAATCGGGATTTTACCGGATTACCGGGAGGGTTACCGGAACCCCCCGGGAGCCAAATGGGCCAACATGGGCCTTAGTGGAAAGGTGAGAGGGCAGCCCACATAGGGCTGCGCCTCCCCCCCTCTCCCTAGTCCTATTAGGACTAGGAGAGGGGCCGGCCACCTCTCTCTCTCTCCCCTTTGAAGGATTCCTAGTTGGACTAGGATTGGAGGGGGGAGTCCTACTCCCGGTAGGAGTAGGACTCCTCCTGCGCCTCCCTCTCTTTGGCCGGCCAGCCCCCCTCCCTCCAACCTTTATATACGGGGGCAGGGGACACCCCAAGACACACAAGTTGATCCTTGAGATCGTTCCTTAGCCGTGTGCGGTGCCCCCTGCCACCAAATTCCACCTCGATCATATTGTTGCAGTGCTTAGGCGAAGCCCTGCATCGGTAGTACATCAAGATCGTCACCACGCCGTCGTGCTGACGGAAGTCTTCCTCGACGCTTTGCTGGATCGGAGCCTGAGGATCGTCATCGAGCTGAACATGTGCTAAGAACTCGGAAGTGCCGGAGTAACGGTGCTTGGATCGGTCGGATCGGGAAGACGTACGACTACTTCCTCTACGTTGAGTGATCGCTTCCGCAGTCGGTCTGCGTTGGTACGTAGACAACACTCTCCCCTCTCGTTGCTATGCATCACCATGATCCTGCGTGTGCGTAGGAAAAATTTGAAATTACTACGTTCCCCAACAGTGGCATCCGAGCCTAGGTTTTATGGTTTGATGTTATTTGCACGAGTAGAACACAAGTGAGTTGTGGGCGATACAAGTCATACTGCCTACCAGCATGTCATACTTTGGTTCGGCGGTATTGTTGGGTGAGACGATCCGGACCAACCTTACGCGTACTCTTACGCGAGACCGGTTCCCTCGACGTGCTTTGCACATAGATGGCTTGTGGAAGACTGTCTCTCCAACTTTAGTTGAACCAAGTGTGGCTACGCCCGGTCCTTGAGAAGGTTAAAACGGAGTCTATTTGACGAACTATCGTTGTGGTTTTGATGCGTAGGTGAGATGAGTTCTTACTTAAAGCCCGTAGCAGCCACGTAAAACTTGCAACAACAAAGTAGAGGACGTCTAACTTGTTTTTGCAGGGCATGTTGTGATGTGATATGGTCAATGCATGATGCTGATTTTATTGTATGAGATGATCATGTTTTGTAACCGAGTTATCGGCAACTGGAAGGAGCCATATGGTTGTCGCTTTATTGTATGCAATGCAATCGCGATGTAATGCTTTACTTTATTACTAAGCGGTAGTGATAGTCGTGGAAGCATAATATTGGCGAGACGACAACGATGCTACGATGGAGATCAAGGTGTCGCGCCGGTGACGATGGTGATCATGACGGTGCTTCGGAGATGGAGATCACAAAGCACAAGATGATGATGGCCATATCATATCACTTATATTGATTGCATGTGATGTTTATCCTTTTATGCATCTTATCTTGCTTTGATTGACGGTAGCATTATGAGATGATCTCTCACTAAATTATCAAGAAGTGTTCTTCCTGAGTATGCACCGTTGCAAAAGTTCTTCGTGCTGAGACACCACGTGATGATCGGGTGTGATAGGCTCTACGTTCAAATACAACGGGTGCAAAACAGTTGCACACGCGAAATACTCAGGTTATACTTGACGAGCCAAGCATATACAGATATGGCCTCGGAACACGGAGACCGAAAGGTCGAGCGTGAATCATATAGTAGATATGATCAACATATTGATGTTCACCATTGAAAACTACTCCATCTCACGTGATGATCGGTTATGGTTTAGTTGATTTGGATCACGTGATCACTTAGAGGATTAGAGGGATGTCTATCTAAGTGGGAGTTCCTAAGTAATTTGATTAACTGAACTTAAACTTATCATGAACTTAGTCCTGGTAGTATTTTGCAAATTATGTTGTAGATCAATAGCCCGCGTTGTTGCTTCCCTGTGTTTATTTTGATATGTTCCTAGAGAAAATTGTGTTGAAAAATGTTAGTAGCAATGATGCGGATTGGATCCGTGATCTGAGGTTTATCCTCATTGCTGCACAGAAAAATTGTGTCCTTGATGCACCGCTGGGTGACAGACCTATTGCAGGAGCAGATGCAGACGTTATGAACGTTTGGCTAGCTCAATATGATGACTACTTGATAGTTTAGTGGACCATGCTTAATGGCTTAGAATCGGGACTTCAAAGACGTTTTGAATGTCATGGACCATATGAGATGTTCCAGGAGTTGAAGTTAATATTTCAAGCAAATACCCGAGTTGAGAGATATGAAGTCTCCAACAAGTTCTATAGCTAAAAGATGGAGGAGAATCGCTCAACTAGTGAGCATGTGCTCAGATTGTCTGGGTATTACAATCGCTTGAATCAAGTGGGAGTTAATCTTCCAGATAAGATAGTGATTGATAGAATTCTCTAGTCACCATCACCAAGTTAGTAGAACTTCGTGATGAACTATAATATGCAAGGGATAACGGAAACAACTCCCAAGCTCTTCGTGATGCTGAAATCAACGAAGGTAGAAATCAAGAAAAACATCAAGTGTTGATGGTTGACAAGACCACTAGTTTCAAGAAAAAGGCAAAGGGAAGAAGGGGAACTTCAAGAAGAATGGCAAGCAAGTTGCTGCTCAAGAGAAGAAACCCAAGTCTGGACCTAAGCCTGAAACTGAGTGCTTCTACTGCAAGCAGACTGGTCACTGGAAGCGGAACTGCCCCAAGTATTTGGCGGATAAGAAGGATGGCAAGGTGAACAAAGGTATATGTGATATACATGTTATTGATGTGTACTTTACTAGTGTTTATAGCAAACCCCTCAGTATTTGATGCTAGTTCAGTTGCTAAGATTAGTAACTCGAAACGGGAGTTGCAGAATAAACAGAGACTAGTTAAGGGTGAAGTGACGATGTGTGTTGGAAGTGGTTCCAAGATTGATATGATCATCATCGCACACTCCCTATAATTTCGGGATTAGTGTTGAACCTAAATAAGTGTTATTTGGTGTTTGCGTTGAGCATGAATATGATTTGATCATGTTTATTGTAATACAATTATTCATTTAAGTAAGAGAATAAATTGTTGTTCTGTTTACATGAATAAAACCTTATATGGTTACACACCCAATGAAAATAGTTTGTTGGATCTCGATCGTAGTGATACACATAATCATAATATTGAAACCAAAAGATGCAAAGTTAATAATGATAGTGCAACTTATTTGTAGCACTGCCATTTAGGTCATATTGGTGTAAAGCGCATGAAGAAACTCCATGATGATGGGCTTTTAGAATCACTTGATTATGAATCAGTTGATGCTTGCGAACCATGCCTCATGGGCAAGATGACTAAGACTCTGTTCTTCGGAACAATGGAGCGAGCAACAGATTTGTTGGAAATCATACATACTGATGTATGTGGTCCGACGAATATTGAGGCTCGCGACTTGTATCATTATTTTCTGATCTTCACAGATGATTTGAGCAGATATGAGTATATCTACTTGATGAAACATAAGTCTGAAACATTTGAAAACTTCAAAGAATTTCAGAGTGAAGTGAAAAATCATCGTAACAAGAAAATAAAGTCTCTATGATCTGATCATAGAGAAGAGTATTTGAGTTACGAGTTTGGCCTTCAGTTAAAAACAATGTGAAATAGTTTCATTACTCACGCCACAAGGAACACCATAGTGTAATGGTGTGTCCGAACGTCATAACCGTACTTTATTAGATATAGTGCGATCTATGATGTCTCTTACCGATCTACCACTATCATTTTGGGGTTATGCATTAGAGACAACTGCATTCACGTTAAAAAGGGGCACCATCTAAGTCCGTTGAGACGACACAATCTGAACTGTGGTTTAGCAAGAAACCAAAGTAGTCGTTTCTTAAAGTTTGGGGTTGCGATGCTTATATGAAAAGGTTTCATCCTGATAAGCTCAAACTCAAATCGGAAAAGTGCGTCTTCATAGGATATCCAAAGGAAAATATTGGATACACCTTCTATCACAGATCCGAAGGCAAGACTTTTGTTGCTAAATTCGGAAACTTTCTGGAGAAGGAGTTTCTCTCAAAAGAAGTGAGTGGGAGGAAAGTAGAACTTGACGAGGTAACTGTACCTGCTCCCTTATTGGAAAGTAGTACATCACAGAGAAATGTTTCTGTGACACCTACACCAGTTAGTGAGGAAGCTAATGATGATGATTATGAAACTTCAGAACAAGACACTACTGAACCTCGTAGATCAACCAGAGTAAGATCCGTGCCAGAGTGGTACGGTAATCCTGTTCTGGAAGTCATGCTACTAGATCATGATGATCCTACGAACTATGAAGAAGCGATGGTGAGCCCAGATTCCGTAAAGTGGCTTGAAGCCATGAAATCTGAGATATGATCCATGTATGAGAACAAAGTATGGACTTTGGTTGACTTGCCCGATGATCGGCAAGCCATAGAAAATAAATGGATCTTCAAGAGGAAGACGGACGCTGATAGTAGTGTTACTATCTACAAAGCTAGAATTGTCGCAAAAGGTTTTCGACAAGTTCAAGGTGTTGACTACGATGAGATTTTCTCACTCGTATCTATGCTTAAATCTGTCCGAATCATGTTAGCAATTGCCGCATTTTATGAAATCTGGCAAATGGATAAACAAAACTGCATTCCTTAATGGATTTGCTAAAGAAGAGTTGTATTCGATGCAACTAGAAGGTTTTGTCGATCCTAAAGGTGTTAACTAAATATGCAAGCTCCAGCGATCTATCTGTGGACTGGTGCAAACATCTCGGAGTTGGAATATACGCTTTGATGAGTTGATCAAAGCATATAGTTTTATACAGACTTGCGGTGAAGCCTGTATTTACAATAAAGTGAGTGGGAGCACTATAGCATTTCTGATAAAGTTGATCGGAAATAATGTAGAATTATTCTGTAAAGCATAAAGGAGTGTTTGAAAGGAGTTTTTTCAAAGAAAGACTTCGGTAAAGCTACTTACATATTGAGCTTCAAGATCTATAGAGATAGATCAAGACGCTTGATAAGTTTTTCAATAAGTACATACCTTGACAAGATTTTGAAGTAGTTCAAAATGGAACAGCCAAAGAAAAGGTTTCTTGCCTGTGTTACAAGGTGTGAAGTTGAGTAAAGACTCAAAGCCTGACCACGGCAGAAGATAGAAAGAGAATGAAAGTCATTCCCTATGCCTCATTCATAGGTTCTATAAAGTATGCCATGCTGTTAACCAGATCTATTGTATACCCTGCACTGATTTGGCAAGGGAGTACAATAGTGATCTAGGAGTAGATCACTGGACAGCGGTCAGAATTATCCTTAGTGAAATAAGGATATGTTTCTCGATTATGGACGTGACAAAAGGTTCGTCGTAAAGGGTTACGCCGATGCAAGTTTTGACACTAATCTAGATGACTCTAAGTCTAAATCTGGATACATATTGAAAGTGGGAGCAATTAGCTAGAGTAGCTCCATGCAGAGCATTGTTGACATAGAAATTTGCAAAATACTTACGGATCTGAATGTGACAGACCCGTTGACTAAAATTATCTCACAAGCAAAACATGATCACACCTTAGTACTCTTTGGGTGTTAATCACATAGATATGTGAACTAGATTACTGAATCTAGTAAACCTTTTGAGTGTTGGTCACATGACGATGTGAACTATGGGTGTTAATCACATGGTGATGTGAACTATTGCTGTTAAATCACATGGCGATGTGAGCTAGATTATTGACTCTAGTGCAAGTGGGAGACTGAAGGAAATATGCCCTAGAGGCAATAATAAAGTTATTATTTATTTCCTTATATCATGATAAATGTTTATTATTCATGCTAGAATTGTATTAACCGGAAACATAATACATGTGTGAATACATAGACCAACAGAGTGTCACTAGTATGCCTCTACTTGACTAGCTCGTTAATCAAAGATGGTTATGTTTCCTAACCATGAACAAAGAGTTGTTATTTGATTAACGAGGTCACATCATTAGTTGAATGATCTGATTGACATGACCCATTCCATTAGCTTAGCACCCGATCGTTTAGTATGTTGCTATTGCTTTCTTCATGACTTATACATGTTCCTATAACTATGAGATTATGCAACTCCCGTTTACCGGAGGAATACTTTGGGTACTACCAAACGTCACAACGTAACTGGGTGATTATAAAGGAGTACTACAGGTGTCTCCAATGGTGGATGTTGGGTTGGCGTATTTCGAGATTAGGATTTGTCACTCCGATTGTCGGAGAGGTATCTCTGGGCCCTCTCGGTAATACACATCACATAAGCCTTGCAAGCATTATAACTAAGATGTTAGTTGTGAGATGATGTATTACGGAACGAGTAAAGAGACTTGCCAGTAACGAGATTGAACTAGGTATTGGATACCGACGATCGAATCTCGGGCAAGTAACATACCGATGACAAAGGGAACAACGTATGTTGTTATGCGGTCTGACCGATAAAGATCTTCGTAGAATATGTATTAGCCAATATGGGCATCCAGGTCCCGCTATTGGTTATTGACCAGAGACATGTCTCGGTCATGTCTACATTGTTCTCGAACCGTAGGGTCCGCACGCTTAACGTTACGATGATAGTTATTATGAGTTTATGCATTTTGATGTACCGAAGGTTGTTCGGAGTCCCGGATGTGATCACGGACATGACGAGGAGTCTCAAAATGGTCGAGACGTAAAGATTGATATATTGGAAGCCTATGTTTGGACACCGGAAGTGTTCCGGGTGAAGTCGGGATTTTACCGGATTACCGGGAGGGTTACCGGAACCCCCCGGGAGCCAAATGGGCCAACATGGGCCTTAGTGGAAAGGTGAGAGGGCAGCCCACATAGGGCTGCGCCTCCCCCCTCTCCCTAGTCCTATTAGGACTAGGAGAGGGGCCGGCCACCTCTCTCTCTCTCCCCTTTGAAGGATTCCTAGTTGGACTAGGATTGGAGGGGGGAGTCCTACTCCCGGTAGGAGTAGGACTCCTCCTGCGCCTCCCTCTCTTTGGCCGGCCAGCCCCCCTCCCTCCAACCTTTATATACGGGGGCAGGGGACACCCCAAGACACACAAGTTGATCCTTGAGATCGTTCCTTAGCCGTGTGCGGTGCCCCCTGCCACCAAATTCCACCTCGATCATATTGTTGCAGTGCTTAGGCGAAGCCCTGCATCGGTAGTACATCAAGATCGTCACCACGCCGTCGTGCTGACGGAACTCTTCCTCGATGCTTTGCTGGATCGGAGCCTGAGGATCTTCATCAAGCTGAACGTGTGCTAAAAACTCGGAAGTGCCGGAGTAACGGTGCTTGGATCGGTCGGATCGGGAAGACGTACGACTACTTCCTCTATGTTGTGTGATCGCTTCCGCAGTCGGTCTGCGTTGGTACGTAGACAACACTCTCCCCTCTCGTTGCTATGCATCACCATGATCTTGCGTGTGCGTAGGAAAATTTTGAAATTACTACGTTCCCCAACACATATAACATCAAAACATAAAACCTAGGCTCGGATGCCACTGTTGGGGAACGTAGTAATTTCAAAGAAATTCCTGCGCACACGCAAGATCATGGTGATGCATAGCAACGAGAGGGGAGAGTGTTGTCTACGTACCCTCATAGACCGGCAACGGAAGTGTTGACACAACGTAGAGGAAGTAGTCGTACATCTTCCCGATCTGATCGATCCAAGTACCGAACATACGGCACCTCCGAGTTCTGCACACGTTCAGCTCGATGACGATCCCCGGACTCTGATCCAGCAAAGTGTCGGGGAAGAGTTCTGTCGTGGTTTTGTCACGGCAGATGTCCTAGAGAAAGGACTTAGTCGTGGAGCCATCGCGACGGGTTAGCTTGAAGGGGTTAAAGCGGACACAGGGACGCAAGAGAGTTTATACTAGTTCGGCCCCTTCAATGAAGGTAAAAGCCTACGTCTAGTTGTGATGGAATTGATGGGGTTTCGATGACTAGGGAGCCAATAAGCTTCGCCTATGTCTTGAGTTGTTGTCTCTTGTTGTTGTGTCTTGTTGTTGTCTCTTGTCCTTGAACCGTCGCCAGGTCGTCCCCTTATATACACGGGTGACACCCGTTGGTTCACAGAGTCCCAACACCGGTCGATATTCGTATCTGGGTTGGTCTCTCCTTATTCCTAGCTTACGATACAAGTTTATATACAAATTCCGGTTTACAGCTACAAGTCTTGAACCGGCTACGGGCCTTAGGGCCTCATCTGCCTTCTTGGGCTTTATCACTTCTGGAGCTACTGATGAAGTTGATCCGGCCCAGATAGGCCGGTTTACGCCCAGTAGTAATATCCCCAACATTAGGCCCCAGATTGATTTGAACAGGTTCATGTCAATCCTTTAACAAAAAACTTCATCTTCAACGTCTTCTCTTAAATTGGTAGACCGCCATGATGTCATCTTTTCTGATTATTGTAAACCGGAGTGACGTCACCTGTCATACGAAGATATCCACTATGCTTCTTTGTTTAATATATCTGCGGAAATCAAGGCAACAACTCCGTTTCGTGGCCCCTTGATTGTCGCGCCTGACTCATGTTTGCCTTATAAATAGGACCGAAGGGTCATTTCCTTTCTCCTTCCCTTCTTCCCCTTCTGCTTCGTCTTCATCGCGTCGCCAGCCTCGGAGCTCCGTCGCAGCCGTCAACCTCTACACCAACCTTGGCCGCTGCATCAACCTGAACGCACCAGAGCACCGCGGCAACCTTCCGCGTCTTCCTTAACTCTGGTAAACCTTCTGCTCTTCTCAACTCAGATCTGTTCTAGGGTTTCATGTTCTTGCAGTGTTCATCACCTGTTTGTGTTCATAGACTTAACCCTGGATGCATCTGCGAACCTCTGCTCTGTATAACGGTAGCTGTTAGTATCCGCTTTTAGTTTCATGCCCTAGACCATAGATCTCACATATATTTCTGCCCATTGATTCAATGCTGTTCTGCATTGAGCTTTTGAATATGTTTCTTATTTCTGAACTTGCTTCAGATCCAACGCTGTAAAGAAATCGTGTGAAATCTGTTTCTGCACACTTATCCATCCACCATCTCAGCTGTCTCCATGCGTAGATCAGGCGGTTTAACCTTGTAGAAAAAATTTACCAACCCGGTATATATCATTAGTCCCCTAGTTGAACCGCCAGATTTTGTTGCTTCATAAACTCCGTTTTAGATAGATATGTCCCCGGTTTAACATTACGCATACCAATGTACCTTTGATCAATGCATTTTTGAACCGGGATCTTCTACCTTGTAGATTTCCTCATGGCCAAGCAAGTATATGAGTGCAGTTGGGTTCCTTCTCGCGTCACAGAGGCTCAACTTGACGATCTAGTCCTGATTGGCGATTTAGGCAGTAAAGATACCATCCATTGGAGGGCTCCTGGCAAAGAATGCCCTCCCACACCTCAAGAAGGAGAGGTCGTTGTTTTCGTAGATCACCTAGCCTGGGGCTTTAAGCCGCCCGGTTCTAAATTTTACCGGGATGTTTTAGCTGATTTCCAACTCCATCCACAAGACACTGGCCCCAACTCTGTTACAAATATGTGTCACTTCCAAGTGCTCTGTGAGGTGTTCTTTCAGGAGGAGCCCACAGTGGAATTGTTCAGAGACCTTTTCCATCTAAACCGCCGCACCGAGTTTACTGATGGCTCTAATACGGAGTTGGGTGGCGTGGCGATTCAGAAAAGGAAAGAGGTCACATACCCTCACGCCAAACTGCATAGCCACCCCAAAGAGTGGAATCAGACATGGTTCTACTGCAAAGACACCTCCCTTGCTGGTGAGAATCCCTTGCCTAGCTTTCGTCCGCAACGGCTCAGCAATACACATCCTTTTCCTCAAAGATTGATTGCCCAGGAGAGAAGAAAATATGCTCCTCAACTGTCAAAGCTCAGAGCCTTTATGGCCAACGGTTTAAAAGGGGTTGATCTCGCTCGCTGTTGGATATCATGGAGCATACTGCCCCTTAGTCGGCGCTCCGGTTTGATGTGCGAGTATACTGACAATGTTGATGACCCACTGCGACATTCCAAAATCCAGCTTTCCAATGAAGAAATCACAGAGGCTGTGAATAAGATGCTGAATGAACCGGAACACGTCTGTGCTAGAACCGGCCTGCTTCCCTTCTGTGCCACCAACAAACCGCCAGCTATAAGACTTTGATTTTTCTCTTTGCTGAATCTATTGTTGATATGTCTGGTCATTGTTTAATATCAGTGTCTGTGCAATCAGGGCAATGATCCATTTTGGAGCAAGAAACTGCCACAGGAGAAACCAAAAAAACCAGACAAACCGGAGAGAGCAACTCGGCAAAAGACTAAAGCTGTGAAGAAGACTGCTCACAGGAAAAGAACCACTGCATCTTCTAATCCGGCCCCTGATGATGTGGATAATCCGGACTTTGAGGTAGAACTTGACTCACTTGGTTTATTTTTCATACGTCTTATTGATGATGATACTTGTCAGGATGATGCCGAAGCCAGCCACGCGGATGTTGCAGAGGTAATTATTCTCTCTTCCGATTCAGAAACTTTGCCTTCACAAAAAATCCGTCAGGAAAACCGGAAAGTTAAATTTTCTCATCCTCTTGCTTATTTGGATCCCAAATTTCTTATGAAGATCCAACAACACGAAGCTCGTCGCACAACCCGGCACAGCGGCCAGGTAGTTACCTCCGCCGGTTTACCGAACAGTCCGGTTCGGAAACGCCATTCAGAGGTCTCTAATTTGCTTGTCAGTGCTTGTCCTGAAGCGGGTTGCTTTCGTCAACCTCTTAATCCGTCTGACTCCGATTACCAGGTTACTTCCCACTCATCTTCTGGCGAGTCATCGGCTACTCAGCTCCCACCGCTCAAAATGGTGCTTGGGTAAGCTATACTTGTTGTGATATTTGCAGTATATCGCCTCAGAACATATGCTGTATTTGATTTTGTTATTCTTCTCAGGGCCAAACCTCGGCCAAGCAAGAAGGCCCGCCTGGACAAAGCGGCCGAAGGAGATGTCGTTCTTGAGCCAGGCAAGACACCCGATCTTGAAGCGGCTATTCCTGAGGATATACCCAACGATCCACCGCAGCAAGACGACGATGTCATTGCTGAAGAGAGACCTACCGATGCCTCAGGTCCTGTCAGTCAGCCCAGAGGTTCCATCCGGATTGAAAGCTCCACCGGTCCAGCAAAACCTACTGACAAGCCAACAGCCCCGGTGCAAACCGGCGATACCCAGGATGATGAGGTTGTCATTACTGGCACTGGCCATACTAAGCCAAGCAATCCCGTCGCTTTGTCCAAACATTCTGGCAAGGAAGAACTTGCTGCCTTTGGCAAAGGCAAGTGGAACGCTGATTTGACGACTTACGCTGCTCTGAACGCCCAAGATATCCATTCCGGCTACCTGAACCGGTTGTATACCAGTCGCGACTATGAAGCCGGTTTGGTTAATATGATGAAAGACAAATATGAGGTAACTTCCATATGCTCCTTCCTGCTTGTATGCTTCAATTCTTGCTGATTCTCCTAGCCCCCAAGGGCCGGTTTGTAATCTTCTTTCAAACCGGGACTTACTAATGTAAACCTTATTGCTTTGAAATTCGCTGATGTAGCTCCCAAGGGCCGGTTCAACTTAGCATAGTTAAACCGATACTTTAAGTAATTGAAATTGCTGCATCAGAATATATACGAGCAAATAGCCATTAGCCCCCAAGTGCCAAGTTGAATACTTGTATTGATCTTGGGACTTTGTAAGCAATTGAAAGATGAAGATCGAATATGCATTAGCCCCCAAGTGCCAAGTGCATAACTTGTTATGTGGTTGGTACTTCAATCCTTGTACCGTTTTGCTGAAGCATATAACTGTCTACATGCAGGCTGAGCTGAAGACGAAAGAAAGCCAAACCGCCGACCTCCAAGAAAACCTAAAAACCCAACAAGCTGAAACCTCCAAAGCAAAAGAGGAATTAGCCAGTGCTTTAAGCACCATGGAGCATCTTAAGGAGAGCTTTAAGAAGAGGTAGGCGGATTGGGCCACTGAAAAGTCCACTTTAATCAAACGAGCAGAGGATGCCAATGCTGCACTAAAACCGGTGGCGGATGAACTGACCAGTATAAAGCGGCACGTGTATACTATGACCACTGCTATCTTTGCTAAGCTAGTTTGACTTCTGAATTGACTCGACCTTCTTACAGAGTTACCGTTTTAACCCTTATGATATTTCAGGGACCCGCACTGGTCACTTGGGTTCAGATGTGCGGAAAAAATTGAAAGCCGTCTACACGTTGGTCGAACAGCTGTATACCAGCGCACAACGGATCATCTGTACTGCATCTCACAACAAACCGGCGCCCGCTTTGATTCAAGATACCATGATGAAGGTGTCGGTGCTTCCCGCCCGAGTTGAAGAGCTGAAGAAATCTGCTACTCGAACCGGTGTGATCAATGCCTTAATGCGGGCAAAAGCCTGGGTGCCGGATTTTGATCCTATTGAAGCGGCTCAGGGCTATCCCAGCTGGAAAGAAGATGGGTCAGAATTTAGTGAAGCGGATCAGCGAGCCATAAACCGGGAGGTGCGTCCGCTAGCTTGTTAACTGGTTGAAGAAGCAGACTTGTCTCGGTATCAGGCTCAATATGATAATCAGAACAAGCGAATAGCTGCCCCAATTCTTGAGTCGGAAAATCTTATCCCTCCAATCCGTAAGCACACTTACGCTCCCGATATTGACCCGTCATTGCTGATCCACGATGAAGCTGTTTTTCAAGCATTAATGGGAATCGACTGGACAACTGTTGATTTCCAGCCACTGGGTAGAGAAACGGAGGCTGAAGCGGCGCAGGATGACCCACAACCATCAGGCCAGGCTGGTGACCAGGCTTGAACCGGAAGCCGGTTTGAAACTGTCTCCCCTTCGCAAAAAACAATGATATTGTTGGGGAACGTAGCAGAAATTCAAAATTTTCCTACGTGTCACCAAGATCTGTCTATGGAGAGACTAGCAACAAGGGGGAGGAGAGTGCATCTACATACCCTTGTAGATCGCTAAGCGGAAGCGTTCAAGTGAACGGGGTTGATGGAGTCGTACTCGTCGTGATTCAAATCACCGATGACCAAGTGCCGAACGCACGACACCTCCGCGTTCAACACACGTATAGCCCGGTGACGTCTCCCACGCCTTGATCCAGCAAGGAGAGAGGGAGAGGTTGAGGAAGACTCCATCCAGCAGCAGCACAATGGTGTGGTGGTGATGGAGGAGCGTGGCAATCCTGCAGGGCTTCGCCAAGCACCACGGAAGAGGAGGGAAAGAGAGATGCAGGGCTGCACCAACGAGAGATCGAATCACGTGTGTTATGGGCAGCCCCTTAGGCCTCATATATATAGGGGAAGGGGAGGGGCTGCGCCCCCTCTAGGGTTCCCACCCCTAGGGGGGGGCAGCCCTAGATGGCCAAGGGGTGGCGGCCAAGAGGGGGGAGGAGAGGGAGGCGCAGGGTGTATGGGCCTTAGGGCCCATATGCCCTTAGGGTTTGCCCCCTCTCCACTTCTAGGCGCATGGGCCTTAGTGGGGCTGGTGCTCTTGGCCCATGCAGACCAAGGAGCACTCCCTACAGCCCATGTGGCCCCCCGGGGCAGGTGGCCCCACTTGGTGGACCCCCGGGACCCTCCCGGTGGTCCTGGTACGTTACCGATAAACCCCGAGACTTTTCCGGTGACCAAAACAGGACTTCCCATATATAAATATTTACCTCCGGACCATTTCGGAACTCCTCGTGACGTCCGGGATCTTATTCGGGACTCCGAACAACATTCGGTAACCACATACAAACTTCCTTTATAACCCTAGCGTCATCAAACCTTAAGTGTGTAGACCCTACGGGTTCGGGAGACATGCAGACATGACCGAGACGTTCTCCGGTCAATAACCAACAGCGGGATCTGGATACCCATGTTGGCTCCCACATGTTCCACGATGATCTCATCGGATGAACCACGATGTCAAGGACTTAATCAATCCCGTATGCAATTCCCTTTGTCTATCGGTACGATACTTGCCCGAGATTCGATCGTCGGTATACCGATACCTTGTTCAATCTCGTTACCGGCAAGTCTCTTTACTCGTTCCGTAACACATCATCCCGTGATCAACTCCTTGGTCACATTGCGCATATGATGATGTCCTACCGAGTTGGCCCAGAGATACCTCTCCGTCACACGGAGTGACAAATCCCAGTCTCGATTTGTGCCAACCCAACAGACACTTTCGGAGATACCTGTAGTATACCTTTATAGCCACCCAGTTACGTTGTGACGTTTGGCACACCCAAAGCATTCCTACGGTGTCCGGGAGTTGCACAATCTCATGGTCTAAGGAAATGATACTTGACATTAGAAAAGCTTTAGCATACGAACTACACGATCTTTGTGCTAGGCTTAGGATTGGGTCTTGTCCATCACATCATTCTCCTAATGATGTGATCCCGTTATCAACGACATCCAATGTCCATGGTCAGGAAACCGTAACCATCTATTGATCAACGAGCTAGTCAACTAGAGGCTTACTAGGGACATGGTGTTGTCTATGTATCCACAAATGTATCTGAGTTTCCTATCAATACAATTATAGCATGGATAATAAACGATTATCATGAACAAGGAAATATAATAATAATCAATTTATTATTGCCTCTAGGGCATATTTCCAACAGTCTCCCACTTGCACTAGAGTCAATAATCTAGTTCACATCGCCATGTGATTAACACTCACAGGTCACATCGCCATGTGACTAACACCCAAGAGTTTACTAGAGTTAGTAGTCTAGTTCACATCACTTATGTGATTAACACTCAATGAGTTCTAGGTTTGATCATGTTGCTTGTGAGAGAGGTTTTAGTCAACGGGTCTGAACCTTTCAGATCCGTGTGTGCTTTACAGATCTCTATGTCATCTCCTAGATGTAGCTACCACGTTCTATTTGGAGCTATTCCAAATAACTGTTCTACTATACAAATCCAGTTTACTAACCGAATAATCTGGATTAGTGTCAAAGATTGCATCGGCGTAACCCTTTACGACGAACTCTTTTACCACCTCCATAATCGAGAAAATTCCTTAGTCCTCTAGTTACTAAGGATAACTTTGACCGCTGTCCTGTGATCCATTCTTGGATCACTCTTGTACCCCTTGACTGACTCATGGCAAGGCACACTACAGGTGCGGTACACAGCATAGCATACTGTAGAGCCTATGTCTTAAGCATAGGGGACGACCTTCGTCCTTTCTCTCTATTCTGCCGTGGTCGAGCTTTAAGTCTTAACTTTGTACCTTACAACTCAGGCAAGAACTCCTTCTTTGACTGATCCATCTTGAACACCTTCAAGATCACGTCAAGGTATGTGCTCATTTGAAAGTACCATTAAGCGTTTCGATCTATCCTTATAGATCTTGATGCTCAATGTTCAAGTAGCTTAATCCAGGTTTTCCATTGAAAAACACTTTCCAAATAACCCTATATGCTTTCCAGAAATTCTACATCATTTCTGATCAACAATATGTCAACAACATATACTCATCAGAAATTCTATAGTGCTCCCACTATCTTCTTTGGAAATACAAGTTTCTCATAAACTTTGTATACACCAAAATCTTTGATCATCTCATCAAAGCATACATTCCAACTCCGAGATGCTTACTCCAGTCCTTAGAAGGATTGCTGGAGCTTTGCATACTTATTAGCATCTTTCAGGATTGACAAAACCTTCCGGTTGTATCACATACAACCTTTCCTCAAGAAAATCGTTGAGGAAACAATGATTTGACATCCTATCTGCAAGATTTCATAAATAATGCAGTAATCGCTAATATAATTCCAACAGACTCTTGGCATTGCTACGAGTGAGAAAGTCTCACCGTAGTCAACTCCTTGAACTTGTCGGGAAACACCTTAACGACAAGTCGAGCTTTCTCAATGGTGACACTTACCATCATTGTCTGTCTTCCTTTTAAAATCCATCTGTACTCAACAGCCTTACGACCATCAAGTAGTTCTTCCAAAGTCTACACTTTGTTTTCATATATGGATCCTCTCTCGGATTTTATGGCCTCGAGCAATTTATCGGAATCTGGGCCCACCATCGCTTCTCCATAGCTCATAGGTTCATTGTTGTCTAGCAACATGACTTCCAAGACAGGACTACGTACCACTCTGAAGTAGTACGCATCCTTGTCATCCTACGAGGTTTGGTAGTGACTTGATCCGAAATCTCATGATCAATATCATAAGCTTCCACTTCAATTGGTGTAGGTGCCACATGAACAACTCTTTGTGCCCTGCTATACACTAGTTGAAGTGACGGTTCAATAACCTCATCAAGTCTCCCCATCCTCCCACTCAATTCTTTCGAGAGAAACTTTTCCTCGAGAAAGGACTCGATTCTAGAAACAATTCGAATCTGAGACAGGAGGTATACCCAACTGTTTTGGGTGTCCTATGAAGATGCATTTATCCGCTTTGGGTTCGAGCTTATCAGCCTGAAACTTTTCCACATAAGCGTCGCAGCCCCAAACTTTTTAAGAAATGACAGCTTAGGTTTCTCTAAACCATAGTTCATACGGTGTCGTCTCAATGGAATTACGTGGTGCCCCATTTAAAGTGAATGTGGTTGTCTCTAATGCCTAACCCACAAACTATTGTGGTAATTCGATAAGAGACATCATGGTATGCATCATATCCAATAGGGTGCAGTTATGATGTTCGGACACACCATCACACTATGGTGTTCTAGGCTGTGAAACAATTTCCACAATGTCTTAATTCTGTGCCAAACTCGTAATTAAGATATTCATCTCTATAATCATATCATAAATCTTTTATCCTCTTGTCACGATGATCTTTCAACTTCACCCTGAAATTACTTGAACCTTTCAATAATTCAGACTCATGATTCATCAAGTAAATATACTAAACATCTACTCAAATCATCTGTGAAGTAAGAACATAACGATATCCACTACACGCCTCATCATTCATTGGACTGCACACATCAAAATGTATTACTTCCAACAAGTTGCTTTCTAGTTCCATTTTACTGAAAAACGAGGCTTTCAGCCATCTTGCCCATGTGGTATTATTTGCATGTCTCAAGTGAAAAAATCAAGTGAGTTCAAACGGTCCATTTGCATGGAGTTTCTTCATGCATATACACCAATAGACATGGTTCGCATGTCTCAAACTTTTCAAAAACGAGTGAGCCCAAAGATCCATCAACATGGAGCTTCCTCATGCGTTTTATACCGATATGACTTACGTGGCAGTGCCACAAGTAGGTGGTACTTTCATTACTATCTTTTGGCATGAACATGTGTATCACTACGATCGAGATTCAATAAACCATTCATTTTAGGTGTAAGACCATTGAAGGCATTATTCAAATAAACAAAGTAACCATTATTCTCCTTAAATGAATAACCGTATTGGGATGGACATAATCCAATCATGTCTATGCTCAATGCAAACACCAATCTCGATGGTAGAGGGAGCGTGTGATGCTTGATCATATCAACATTGGAAACACTTCCAACACATATCGTCAGCTCAGCTTTAGCTAGTCTCCGTTTATTCCGTAGCTTTTATTTCGAGTTACTAACACTTAGCAACCGAACCGGTATCTAATACCCTGGTGCTACTAGGAGTACTAGTAAAGTACACATCAACACAATGTATATCCAATATACTTCTATCGACCTTGCCAGCCTTCTAATCTACAAAGTATCTAGGGTAATTTCGCTCCAGTGGTTGTTCCCCTTATTACAGAAGCACTTAGTCTCGGGTTTGGGTTCAACCTTGGGTTTCTTCACCAGAGCAGCAGCTGATTTGCCGTTTCATGAAGTATCGCTTCTTGCCCTTGCCCTTCTTGAAACTAGTGGTTTCACTAACCATCAACAATTGATGCTCCTTCTTGATCTCTACTTTTGCGGTGTCAAACATTGCGAATATCTCAAGGATCATCATATATGTCCCTGATATATCATAGTTCATCACGAAGCTCTAGCAGCTTGGTGGTAATGACTTCGGAGAAACATCACTATCTCATTTGGAAGATCAACTCCCACTTGATTCAAATGATTGTTGTACTCAGACAATCTGAGCACAAGCTCAACAATTGAGCTTTTCTCCCTTAGTTTGTAGGCTAAGAAAATCGTCGGAGGTCTTATACCTCTTGACGTGGGCACGAGCCTGAAATCCCAATTTCAGCCCTCAAAACATCTCATATGTTTCGCGACGTTTCAAAACACATCTTTGGTGCCTCAACTCTAAACCATTTAACATTACCGAACTATCATGTAGTCATCAAAACGTGTACGTCAGATGTTCGCAACATCCACAGACCACGTTCGAGGTTCAGCACACCGAGCGGTGCATTAAGGACATAAGCCTTTTACTATCTGCATAATTGCTACTATTAACTTTCAACTAATTTTTCTCTAGGAGCATATCTAAACAGTAGAACTATAGCGTGAGCTACGACATAATTTGCAAATATTTTTGACTATGTTCAGGATAATTAAGTTCATCTTATGAACTCCCACTCAGATAGACATCCCTCTAGTCATCTAAGTGATTACATGATCCGAGTCAACTAGGCCGTGTCCGATCATCACGTGAGACGGACTAGTCATCATCGGTGAACATCTTCATGTTGATCGTATCTACCATACGACTCATGCTCGACCTTTCGGTCTTCTGTGTTCCGAGGCCATGTCTATACACATGCTAGGCTCGTCAAGTTAACCCTAAGTGTTTTGCATGTGTAAAATTGTCTTACACCCGTTGTATGTGAACGTAAGGATCTATCACACCCGATCATCACGTGGTGCTTCGAAACGATGAACTTTAGCAACGGTGCACAGTTAGGGGAGAACACTTCTTGAAATTGTTGTGAGGGATCATCTTATTTACTACCGTCGTTCTAAGCAAATAAGATGTATAAACATGATAAAAATCACATGCAATCAAATAGTGACATGATATGGCCAATATCACTTTCCTCCTTTTGATCTCCATCTTCGGGGCTCCATGATCATCATCGTCACCGGCATGACACCATGATCTCCATCATCATGATCTCCATCATCGTGTCTTCTTGAAGTTGTCACGTCATCTATTACTTCTACTACTACAGCTAACGGTTAGCAATAAAGTAAAGTAATTACATGACGTTTATGTTGACACGCATGTCATAAATAAATAAAGACAACTCCTATGGCTCCTGCCGGTTGTCATATTCATCGACATGCAAGTCGTGATTCCTATTACAAGAACATGATCAATCTCATACATCACATATATCATTCATCACATCCTTTGGCCATATCACATCACATGGCATACCCTGCAAAAACAAGTTAGACGTCCTCTAATTGTTGTTTGCATGTTCTACGTGGCTGCTATGGGTTACTAGCAAGAACGTTTCTTACCTACGCAAAGACCACAACGTGATATGCCAATTGCTATTTACCCTTCATAAGGACCCTTTTCATCGAATCCGATCCGACTAAAGTGGGAGAGACAGACACCCGCTAGCCACCTTATGCAACTAGTGCATGTCAGTCGGTGGAACCAGTCTCACGTAAGAGTACGTGTAAGGTCGGTCCGGGCCGCTTCATCCCACAATGCCGCCGAATCAAGATAAGACTAGTGACGGCAAGCATATTGAACAAAATCAACGCCCACAACTACTTTGTGTTCTACTCGTGCATAGAATCTACGCAATATACCTAGCTCATGATGCCACTGTTGGGGAACGTAGCAGAAATTCAAAATTTTCCTACGTGTCACCAAGATCTGTCTATGGAGAGACTAGCAACGAGGGGGAGGAGAGTGCATCTACATACCCTTGTAGATCGCTAAGCGGAAGCGTTCAAGTGAACGGGGTTGATGGAGTCGTACTCGTCGTGATTCAAATCACCAAAGACCAAGTGCCGAACGCACGGCACCTCAGCGTTCAACACACGTACAGCCCGGTGACGTCTCCCACGCCTTGATCCAGCAAGGAGAGAGAGAAAGGTTGAGGAAGACTCCATCCAGCAGCAGCACAACGGCGTGGTGGTGATGGAGGAGCGTGGCAATCCTGCAGGGCTTCGCCAAGCACCACGGAAGAGGAGGGAGAGAGAGATGCAGGGCTGCACCAACGAGAGATCGAACCACGTGTGTTATGGGCAGCCCCTTAGGCCTCATATATATAGGGGAAGGGGAGGGGCTGCGCCCCCTCTAGGGTTCCCACCCCTAGGGGGGGCGGAAGCCCTAGACGGCCAAGGGGTGGCGGCCAAGAGGGGGGAGGAGAGGGAGGCGCAGGGTGTATGGGCCTTAGGGCCCATATGCCCTTAGGGTTTGCCCCCTCTCCCCTTCTAGGCGCATGGGCCTTAGTGGGGCTGGTGCCCTTGGCCCATGTAGGCCAAGGAAGACTCCCTACAGCCCATGTGCCCCCCCGGGGCAGGTGGCCCCACTTGGTGGACCGCCGGGACCCTCCCGGTGGTCCCGGTACGTTACCGATAAACCCCGAGACTTTTCCGGTGACCAAAACAGGACTTCCCATATATAAATCTTTACCTCCGGACCATTCCAGAACTCCTCATGACGTCCGGGATCTCATCCGGGACTCCGAACAACATTTGGTAACCACATACAAACTTCCTTTATAACCCTAGCGTCATCGAACCTTAAGTGTGTAGACCCTACGGGTTCGGGAGACATGCAGACATGACCGAGACGTTCTCCGGTCAATAACCAACAGCGGGATCTGGATACCCATGTTGGCTCCCACATGTTCCACGATGATCTCATCGGATGAACCACGATGTCAAGGACTTAATCAATCCCGTATGCAATTCCCTTTGTCTGTCGGTACGATACTTGCCCGAGATTCGATCGTCGGTATACCGATACCTTGTTCAATCTCGTTACCGGCAAGTCTCTTTACTCGTTCCATAACACATCATCCCGTGATCAACTCCTTGGTCACATTGCGCATATGATGATGTCCTACCGAGTTGGCCCAGAGATACCTCTCCGTCACACGGAGTGACAAATCCCAGTCTCGATTCGTGCCAACCCAACAGACACTTTTGGAGATACCTGTAGTGTACCTTTATAGCCACCCAGTTACGTTGTGACGTTTGGCACACCCAAAGCATTCCTACGGTGTCCGGGAGTTGCACAATCTCATGGTCTAAGGAAATGATACTTGACATTAGAAAAGCTTTAGCATACGAACTACACGATCTTTGTGCTAGGCTTAGGATTGGGTCTTGTCCATCACATCATTCTCCTAATGATGTGATCCCGTTATCAACGACATCCAATGTCCATGGTCAGGAAACCGTAACCATCTATTGATCAACGAGCTAGTCAACTAGAGGCTTACTAGGGACATGGTGTTGTTTATGTATCCACACATGTATCTGAGTTTCCTATCAATACAATTATAGCATGGATAACAAACGATTATCATGAACAAGGAAATATAATAATAATCAATTTATTATTGCCTCTAGGGCATATTTCCAACCGATATTATTACGGACACCGTGTTGCCTTGTAATAGACTAGCTGATACTTTTGATGTTGATATGCCTTCGTGCATAATTTATTTTTCCTGTGGTGATGAACTTTCCAAAGCGCTTTCTGCAATAAAAAACTCTTCAAGTTCCACCACGGTTGTACCATCTGGCGGAATATGATGTCTGCATATATGAAGTCAAAACATCCAAAAATTCTTAAGTATATGACCAAATTTTTGTGATACATAATACCTGCCATCGTTGAGGATGAAGTTGGCTTGGCCAATCTTGAAGCGGAGTTTTGCAAACCCACACTGTTGGAGGAGATAACAGCTCCTGTATATATATGACGCTGGTTTACCAGGTAAACCGTGCCGGGTTATAATAAACTCCGTGTTACTCCATAAGAGGATGTTAACAACAAGGATCAAACCGGGCAAATAGTCTCCGGATTGACGTGAACTGTGTTCCGTCAATCGATTGGTTAAAAAACTTTGTCGGTTTAGAAAACGCAATAAAAAGCAAAAAACCCCCCTTCAAAGAAAAGAATAAATCAAGTGCAAAGACAAAATCGTTGCAAAAAAAGGTTTATTTGAGCTGATCAGATGATGTTACCGTGGCCGAACACGACCAAGCTCCCGTTAGGTGTAACTATGGTTCTAGTCAGCCAGGTCCCCAAATCAAACCGTGGCATTTATGCCGATCAAGTGGCATGGTCATGGTTCGGGTTCGACCAAGCCCCCAAGTGATTCTGTGGCCTTAGGCCGACCAAGAGGCATGACTGGTTCAGACGTGACCAAGTCCCCAAATGATCTGGTGGCTCTCGCCTATCAAGAGGCATGGTATTGGTTCGGACACGACCAATCCTCTAAGTGATATGATGCTTTTGTAAAGCTAACTCAAGGGGTAAACCGGAGGCCGCTTTAGAGCAACTCCGTGTAACCTCACATGATGTAAAAGAAAACAGATACCCCGCTTTAGCTGAGGCTCCGGTTTATTATATTTAATCATAATATATACATTGTCGTAATATGTACATAAGTATAGCCAATGGCTCAGGTATAGTAAGGCCGAAGATGAGCTATGTTCCACGGCCTATTGGTCTCCTCCTCTGATGTGTGTGAGTCTTTATGCTCTCGAATATCGATCAGATAGTACGACCCGTTGTGCAGATTCTTGCTGACCACGAAAGGCCCCTCCCAAGGTGGGGATAGCTTATGCATATCAGTCTGATCTTGGATGAGCCGAAGCACCAAATCTCCTTCCTGAAAGGTTCTGGTTCTGACTCGGCGACTGTGATAACGACGAAGATCCTGCAGGTAAATCGCCGATCAGGCGGCTGCGATGTCACGCTCTTCATCCAACCGGTCCAAAGCATCTTGCCGTGCTATCTCCTTGTCCGCTTCAATATAAGCCATCACACGAGGTGAATCATGACGGATATCACTGGGGAGAACCGCCTCCGCTCCATAAACCATGAAGAACGGTGTGTATCGTGTTGATCTGTTGGGTGTTGTATTGATGCTCCATAACATAGATGGTAATTCTTCTACCCAACAACCCGGCGTTCTCTGCAAAGGAAACATGAGCCGAGGCTTGATGCCTCTCAAGATCTCTTGATTAGCTCTTTCTGCTTGACCATTGGACTGTGGATGTGCCACTGATGAAACGTCGAGCCGGATGTGCTCCTGTTCGCAGAACTCTTTCATAGCACCTTTGGACAAATTGGTACCATTATCTATGATAATATTGTGCAGAAAGCCAAACCGGAAAATCACCTTTTTGATGAACTGAACCGCCGTGGCCGCATCACACTTGCTAACAGGTTCTGCCTCCACCCACTTTGTAAATTTGTCAACCGCCACCAGGAGGTGGGTCTTCTTATCTTTGGACCTTTTGAAAGGCCCAACCATATCCAGCCCCCAAGTCGCAAACAACCAAGTAATTGGAATCATTCTCAATTCTTGAGCCGGTACATGAGCACGTCTTGAAAACCTTTGGCAACCATCACATCGTCTGACCAGATCCTCCGCATCAGCATGAGCAGTTAACCAATAGAAGCCATGGCGAAACGCTTTAGCCACTAGAGACTTTGAACCGGCGTGGTGACCACAATCCCCTTCGTGGATCTCATGCAAAATTTCATGGCCTTCTTCTGGAGACACACAGCGTTGAAAAGCTCCTGACACACTGCAATGATGTAACTCACCGTTAATAATAGCCATGGACTTGGATCGCCGGATTATCTGCCGGGCCAGAATCTCATCCTCTGGCAACTCACCCCGGTTCTTGTATGCCAGGTAAGGAAGCATCCAATCCGGAATAACATGAAGAGCTGCCACCAATTGAACCTCCGAATCAGGAATAGCCAAATCCTCTTCACCAGGGATCTTGACCGACGGGTTGTGCAGCACATCCAGAAAAACATTGGGCGGGACCGGTTTGAGCTGAGAGCCCAGCCGGCTTAAAGCATCCGCCACTTAATTTTTCTGCCGGTCCACGTGGTCCACCTGATAGCCTTTGAAATAACCTGCAACAGTATCCACCTCACGACGATATGCTGCCATGAGTGGGTCCTTGGAGTCCCAAGTGCCAGACACTTGCTGAGCCACAAGGTCCGAGTCACCGAAGCACTTAACTCGACTTTGATTCATCTCCTTAGCCATCCGGAGACCATGGAGCAAGGCTTCATACTCAGCTGCATTGTTAGTACAAGGGAACATTAAGCGGACAACATAACAAAACTTATCACCTCATGGGGAAGTTAATACGACTGCAGCCCCCGAGCCTTCCAACTGCCTGGATCCATCAAAATGGATGGTCCAATACGTGTGATCCGGCTTTTCTTCAGGTGCTTGCATTTCCATCCAATCATTGATGAAATCAACAAGTGCTTGAGACTTAACCGCTGTCCGAGGCACATACTTCAAACCGTACGGCCCCAGCTCTATAGCCCACTTTGCAATCTGGCCAGTTGCTTCCCAGTTCTGGATGATATCTCTCAAAGGAGCAGAACTGACCACCGTAATTGGGTGCCCTTGGAAATATTGTTTAAGCTTCCGGCTTGCCATAAAAACTCCATACACCAGCTTCTGCGAATGCGGATCCCTTTGCTTGGACTCGATTAGTACCTCGCTGATATAATAGACCGGACGTTGAACCAGATGCTCCTTACCCGCCTCCTTTCGTTCCACCACAATGGCCACGCTGACCGCCCGAACATTGGCAGCAACATATAGCAGCAACGGCTCCTTGTCAATGGGAGCGGCGAGCACCGGCAGATTGGCCAATTGCCGCTTTAAGTCATCAAACACTTCATCAGCAGCAAAACTCCAGACAAACTGATCTGTCTTTTTTAACATCTAATACAAAGGGATTTCCTTCTCACCAAGACGACTTATAAACCGGCTTAATGCTGCAATCTGGCCGGCCAGTCATTGAACATCATTGGTACACTTTGGTTTAGCCAGGGAGGTGACGACCATTATCTTCTCTGGATTAGCCTCAATTCCCCTGTTGGACACCAGAAAACCCAATAGCTTGCCCGCCGGTACACCAAAAACACACTTGTCCGGATTAAGCATCATCTTGTATGTCCTCAGGTTATCAAAAGTTTCCTTCAAATCATCAATCAAAGTCTCCTTCTCCCTGGACTTCACCATGATATCATCCACGTAAGCATGTACATTACGGCCAATCTGCTTGTGAAGACAATTTTGTACACACCGTTGATAAGTTGCCTGGGCACTCTTGAGCCCGAAGGGCATAGACACATAGCAGAAGGCTCCAAAGGGAGTTATAAATGCCGTCTTCTCCTGGTCCTTAACTGCCATTTTGATCTGATGATAGCCAGAATATGCATCCAAAAAACTTAAACGCTCACAACCCGCCGTAGCATTAATAATTTGATCAATACGGGGGAGGGCAAAAGGATCTGCTGGACAAGCTTTATTAAGATCTGTGTAATCCACACACATGCGCCAGGTGCCATTTTTCTTGAGGACCAGTACCGGATTGGCAAGCCACTCAGGGTGAAAAACTTCAACAATAAAGCCAGCTGCTAAGAGCCTGGCTACCGCTTCTCCAATCGCCTTGCGTCTTTCTTCGTTAAACCGGTGGTGGAACTATTTCACAGGTTTATATTTAGGATCCACATTAAGGGTGTGCTCAGCGAGTTGCCTCGGTACACCTGGCATGTCAGAGGGCTTCCATGCGAAAATGTCCCGATTCTCACAGATGAACTCGATGAGCGTGCTTTCCTATTTCGGATCCAAGTTGGCACTGATGCTGAACTGCTTGGACGAATCGCCAGGTACGAAGTCAACAAGCTTAGTTTCTGCTGCCGATTTGAACTTCAGGGCCGGATCATGCTCCGTAGTTGGCTTTTTTAACGGAGTCATGTCCGCCGGATCAACATTGTCCTTATAGTACTTTAACTCCTCGGTGGCACAAACCGACTCTGCATAAGCCGCATCTCCTTCCTCGCACTCCAAAGCAATTTTGCGGCTTCCGTGAACCATTATTGTCCCCCTGTGACCCGGCATCTTGAGCTGCAAATATACATAACAGGGTCGTGCCATAAACTTGGCGTAAGCCGGTCGCCCAAACAGGGCGTGATATGGACTCTGGATTTTCACCACTTCAAACGTCAATGTCTCCGACCTGAAATCATGGTCATCCCCAAAGGCCACTTCTAGAGCTATCTTACCAACGGGATACGCTGATCTGCCAGGCACTACACCTTGGAATACTGTATTAGACGGTTTGAGATTCTTATCTGTTAGTCCCATACGATGGAAGGTCTCATAGTACAGGATGTTAATGCTGCTCCCTCCATCCATGAGCACGTTGGTGAACTTGTAACCTCCCACCTGAGGCGCCACCACTAGAGCCAGCTGACCCGGATTATCGACCTGGGGAGGGTGATCTTCTCTGCTCCATATGATGGGCTGCTCAGACCAACGTAGATAACAGGGTATGGCCGGTTCAACAGAGTTGACCGCCCGCCTCTGAACCTTCCGGTCTCGCTTGTCCAAGCTAGTGGTGAAGACATGGTACTGCCCACTACTCAGCTGCTTTGGGTTGCTCTGGTAACCTGACTGTTGCTGTTGTTGGTTGTAACCACCCTGGTTGTTCTGACTATTTTGACCATTATGTCCGCCCGGATTACCATTGAATCCTGAACCAGAACTTCCTCCACCGTAACCCGGCCCGGATCCTGAGCCACCGCCAGATTCGTGATCATACCGAAAATTATTAGAATTCTTGAACTCCTGCATAATAAAGCAATCCTTCCAAAGGTGGTTTGCTGGCACCTCCTTCGTCCCATGTTTTGGATAGGGCTGGTTTAGCAGATAGTTTAGGCGGTTTGGGTTAGGGTTGGGTGCTCCATTACGATTTTTCGGTCTACCCTTGCGTCGCTGGCCATTGTCCTGTGCGTTGGTATTAGCCACAAAGTCCATGTTACCATCCGCCTTACGCTTGCCTCCACCACCATTGCCTGCCCAGTGATGCTGCTGACCTTTTGAGTTGCTGTTCTTCTTCCCTTTTCCTGTCTTGTCATCATCAGATTTGGGATCCTTGGTACTATCAGAATCAGCATATTTCACCAAAGCGGCCATGAGGGTCCCCCTGTCAGTGCAATGACGCTTCATCCGTCCCAACTTTAGCTTCAGGGGCCCAAACCGGCAGTTGCCTTCTAGGGTTAATACTGCGGTGTTGATGCGGTCTGAGGAGTGCAACACTTGTGAAACCCGGCGCACCCAATGGGTCGTTGATTCTCCTTCCTCCTAGACGCACGCAGCTAAGTCTACTATTGACATAGGCTGTTTACAGGTATCCTTGAAATTGCTGATAAACCGGGCTCGTAACTGGGCCCATGAACTAATAGAATTAGCCGGCAAGCTTTTTAACCAAGTACGGGCCGTTCCTTCAAGCATCATGGTGAAGTATTTCGCACACGCCGCGTCATCCACATCAAGCATCTCCATGGCCATCTCATAACTCTCCACCCATGTCTCTGGAGGTTGATTGGCCGTGTAATTCGGTACCTTGCGCGGGCCTTTGAAATCCTTGGGCAGGCGCACGTTGCGTAAAGCGGGGATAAGGCAAGGTACCCCCAAAGAACTAGAAGTAACACCAGGTTCAGTCGAGGTGGTTGGACGAACCGGCGTGAGCTGCCGGGCCTGATGCCGTGCGGCTAACTCGGCCTCCCTGCGCGCGCGGGCCCGGTCCACCACTCCCTGAGCGTTATTAGCACCACCCGCTGGGTTGTTGTCACGGGGTGCTCCCCGTCGTTCATTACTCGACACTACCGGTTCATCTATATGTCTGCTATAGCTCCGACTTGGACGAGGGGTCGAGTGGATCCGGTCGCGGCTGTACGAGTACGCTTCCTGTTGGATCAAAGCTGTCCTCAGAAGTTCCTTGACCCATCGTGTCTCTACTGCCTGCGGCGAGTCACCTTCAATTGGAATGGCCTCCAGCCGCGCAGCAGCGGCGACAAGATTGTCCATTGGGTTGGACTAGTGACCCGGAGGTGTTAAAGCAGCCTGAGGTATAACGGTGTTTTGACGAGGCGGGTCCATCTGACGAGGCTGAACCGCTGCACCGGTCCCAGGGGCTTCTGCCCGGTTTCCCTCCATCGGATTGCCGGCTCTTGGTCCTAGAGTGTTGCAAAGCTCTCTGGCCTCGAAAACCGGAGGTAAACAGGATCGGTGCTTCCTCCTCATGACTTCATGCGACGCGCTCTAGTCCAACATAAGCCGGTAGGCCTGTGCGTCTAAAGCGGCCCGCTCTACGGCCATCCTGGCGTCCTCGGCCGCCAGATCCGCCTTGGCCTGGGTGATCTGTTCCTTTACCTTTGCAATCTCCATGTTGTGAACGTCCTGATCCGGCGGATTAATTTCCGCCATAAGTACAGCCAACGCATCAAATAATTTTGATACAACCTAAGCCGGCGGGCGCACAAGGCCTCCTGCCCCGGCAGCCGTCGCCGCTACTGAACCGGAGATCGTTGCCGCAGCCGTCGCAGAATGAAGCGCTGCTTGTGTTCCAGCCATGAATATTCCAACCCGGTTGGGCAGATCAGAGGGGTCCGGAATACTGTCGCCATCGGAATAGCTCCCAATCCGGCCATCTTGTAGCTGATAAAGAGATTCGATTTCTCCGGTCGAAGACTCGTCACCGGAACAAACAACGGTCGCACCGCGAAATTCCGATCCATCCTCATAACCTCCTCCATGGATGACTCCCACGAAGGCACGCTTCACGGCCGGTTTAACCCGGGCGGATCACGCACGCTAAGCCGTCTCGATGAGGTCGGTGCAGATGTCCGGCTTAGGGCCCGGTTCCCCGATCTTGCCAATGAAAACGTGAATGCCACCAAAGGTGACCTGGTACCCGTACTCAATTGAGCCGGCCTCGGGGCCCCAGCCTGCATCATCGATGTAGAGCTTGCCGCGACGACTCTTAGTCATCCGGCCTACGGCGTAGCCCTCAAGTCCTTCAAAGCGGCCCTCCAAGAACCGGAAACCATCGTGCGATAGCCCCATGGTGGGCGCCAACTGTCGTGGTTTTGTCACGACAGATGTCCTAAAGAAAGGACTTAGTCGTGGAACCATCGCGACGGGTTAGCTTGAAGGGGTTAAAGCGGACACAGGGACGCAAGAGAGTTTATACTAGTTCGGCCCCTTCAATGAAGGTAAAAGCCTACGTCTAGTTGTGATGGAATTGATGGGGTTTCGATGACTAGGGAGCCAATAAGCTTCGCCTATGTCTCGAGTTGTTGTCTCTTGTTGTTGTCCCTTGTTGTTGTCTCTTGTTGTTGTCTCTTGTCCTTGAACCGTCGCCGGGTCGTCCCCTTATATACACGGGTGACACCCGTCGGTTCACAGAGTCCCAACACTGGTCAATATTCGTATCCGGGTTGGTCTCTCCTTATTCCTAGCTTACAATACAAGTTTATATACAAATTCTGGTTTACAACTACAAGTCTTGAACCGGCTACGGGCCTTAGGCCCTCATCTGCCTTCTTGGGCTTTATCACTTCTGGAGCTACTGATGAAGTTGATCCGGCCCAGATAGGCCGGTTTACGCCCAGTAGTAATATCCCCAACAAGTTCCTTCAGCACGACGGCGAGGTGACGATCTTGATGTACTACCGTCACAGGGCTTCGCCTAAGCACCGCTACAATATTATCGAGGATTATGGTGGAGGGGGGCACCGCACACGGCTAAGAGAACGATCACGAAGATCAACTTGTGTGTCTAGGGGTGCCCCCTGCCCCCGTATATAAAGGAGCAAGGGGAGGACGCCGGCCGGCCCTATGGCACACCAAGGAGGAGTCCTCCTCCTAGTAGGAGTAGGACTCCTACTAGGAGGGGGAAGGAAGTGGGGAGGGAGAAGGAAAGGGGGGGCGCCGCCCCCCCCCTCTCCTAGTCCAATTCGGACCAGGGGGGAGGAGGCGTGCGGCCCACCCTGGCAGCCCCTCTCTCTTTCCACTAAGGCCCATATGGCCCATTACTTCTCATGGGGGGGGGGGTTCCGATAACCCTCCGGCTCTCCGGTTTTCTCCGAAATCACCCGAAACACTTCCGGTGTCTGAATTTAGCCGTCCAATATATCAATATTTATGTCTCGACCATTTCGAGACTCCTCATCATGTCCGTGATCACATCCGGGACTCCGAACTAACTTCAGTACATCAAAACTCATAAACTCATAATATAACTGTCATCGAAACCTTAAGCGTGCGGACCCTACGGGTTCGAGAACAATGTAGACATGACCGAGACACGTCTCCGGTCAATAACCAATAGTGGAACCTGGATGCTCATATTGGCTCCCACATATTCCACAAAGATCTTTATCGGTCAGACCGCATAACAACATACGTTGTTCCCTTTGTCATCGGTATGTTACTTGCCCGAGATTCGATCGTCGGTATCTTAATACCTAGTTCAATCTCGTTACCGGCAAGTCTCTTTACTTGTTCCGTAATAAATCATCTCGCAACTAACTCTTTGGTTGCAATGCTTGCAAGGCTTAAGTGATGTGCATTAACGAGAGGGCCTAGAGATACCTCTCCGACAATCGGAGTGACAAATCCTAATCTCGAAATATGCCAACCCAACATTTACCTTTGGAGACACCTGTAGATCTCCTTTATAATCACCCAGTTACGTTGTGATGTTTGGTAGCACACAAAATGTTCCTCCGGCAAACGGGAGTTGCATAATCTCATAGTCATAGGAACATGTATAAGTCATGAAGAAAGCAATAGCAACATACTAAATGATCGGGTGCTAAGCTAATGGAATGGGTCATGTCAATCACATCATTCTCCTAATAATGTGATCCCGTTAATCAAATGACAACACATGTCTATGGTTAGGTAACATAACCATCTTTGATTAACGAGTTAGTCAAGTAGAGGCATACTAGTGACATTTAGTTTGTCTATGTATTCACACAAGTATTATGTTTCCGGAGAATACAATTCTAGCATGAATAATAAACATTTATCATGATATAAGGAAATAAAATAATAAAATTATTATTGCCTCTAGGGCATATTTACTTCAGGAATGCCTAAGTGGGATAAGTCTGAGAAAGAGATGCTGGATGCAGGTGTCACTCCAGAAACATTGAGCTGGCCCCCCAGGTGCAGGACTTGGTTCTATGCGCATGGGGGGGAGTTGGACCCGAAGACATGCATAGTTTCCAAGAAGGCATGTCTGGACGGAGCCGAAGATAAGCTACTTGTTGCAATAGAAGAGGCTCGATCCGGGTTGTTCGAGCCCAACAGAGAGAACGACGAGCTTATGTGTGCCCTGGGAAATCCTGAACACCCGGGAAGAACACGAGGCATGGGCGCTATTCCGTGGTATGAGGGGTTTTCGGACTGGAACGCCGACTATAGAACCCGTGCGAGAAAGAAGATTGCAGAGGAGAAGAAGAGGAAGATGGAGGAGGAGCAGAGGAAGCTAGACTATGAATGCCTTCAAGGCCTAGAATCAGCGCACGTGGACTTGGCAATCAAATTCCAGCGGCAGTAGGAGCAGATCGACTCACTTAGCCAGCAAAGGGGGTCTCAGCAGCTAGCGGATTATCCACCAATGGATAGCACCGTACCATCCATGCCGAGAAGCAGTGTGGGTTCCGCCCCGGGCGACGCATTGCTGGATAGCTACCCGGTGGATGACATCATGGAGAACACTAACTGCGAGCTACACTTCAAAATGAAGAACATATCCATGAAGTCTTGGGGAACGTAGTAATTTCAAAAAATTTCCTACGCACACGCAAGATCATGGTGATGCACATCAACGAGAGGAGAGTATGATCTACGTACCCCTGTAGATCACAACGGAAGCGTTGACACAACGTAGAGGAAGTAGTCGTACGTCTTCTTCCCGATCCGACCGATCCAAGCACCGTTACTCCGGTGCCTCCGAGTTCTTAGCACACATACAGCTCGATGACGATCCCCGGGCTCCGGTCCAGCAAAGCTTCAGGGAGGAGTTCCGTCAGCACAAAGGCGTGGTGACGATCTTGATGTTCTACCGACGCAGGGCTTCGCCTAAGCACTACAACGATATGATCGAGGTGGAATATGGTGGCAGGGGGCACTGCACACGGCAAAGGAACGATCTCAATGATCAACTTGTGTATCTAGAGGTGCCCCCTGCCCCCGTATATAGAGGATCCAAGGGGGAGGGGTTCGGCCGGCCCTATGGTGGCGCAGGAGGAATCCTACTCCTACCGGGAGTAGGACCCCCCCCCCCTTTTCCTAGTCCAAGTAGGATTGGTGGAGAAGAGAGGGAAAGAGGGGGGCGCCGCCCCTCCCTCCTAGTCCAATTCGGACCAGGGGGAGAGGGGGCGCGCGGCCTGCCCTGGCAGCCCCTCCCACTTCTCCACTTTAGGCCCATAAGGCCCATTAACCCACCGGGGGGTTCCGGTAACCCCCCGGTGCTCCGGTTTTATCCGATACTCTTCCGGAACCCTTCCGGTGTCCGAATATAGTCATCCAATATATCAATCTTTATGTCTCGACCATTTCGAGACTCCTCGTCATGTCCGTGATCACATCCGGGACTCGGAACTAACTTCGGTACATCAAAATGCATAAACTCATAATAACTGTCATCGTAACGTTAAGCGTGCGGACCCTACGGTTCGAGAACAATGTAGACATGACTGAGACACATCTCCGGTCAATAACCAATAGCGGGACCTGGATGCCCATACTTTCTCCTACATTATGAAGATCTTTATCGGTCAGACCGCATAACAACATACGTTGTTCCCTTTGTCATCGGTATGTTACTTGCCCGAGATTCGATCGTCGGTATCCAATACGTAGTTCAATCTCATTACCGACAAGTCTCTTTACTCATTCCGTAATATATCATCTCGCAACTAACTCATTAGTTTCAATGCTTGCAAGGCTTATGTGATGTGCATTAACGAGAGGGCCCAGAGATACCTCTTCGACAATCGGAGTGACAAATCCTAATCTGGAAATACGCCAACCCAACATCTACCTTTGGAGACACCTGTAGAGCTCCTTTATAATCACCCAGTTACGTTGTGACGTTTGGTAGCACACAAAGTGTTCCTCCGGTAAACGGGAGTTGCATAATCTCATAGTCATAGGAACATGTATAAGTCATGAAGAAAGCAATAGCAACATACTAAACGATCGGGTGCTAAGCTAATGGAATGGGCCATGTCAATCAGATCATTCAACTAATGATGTGACCTCGTTAATCAAATAACAACTCTTTGTTCATGGTTAGGAAACATAACCATCTTTGATTAACGAGCTAGTCAAGTAGAGGCATACTAGTGACACTAAGTTTGTCTATGTATTCACACATGTATTATGTTTCCGGTTAATACAATTCTAGCATGAATAATAAACATTTATCATGATATAAGGAAATAAATAATAACTTTATTATTGCCTCTAGGGCATATTTCCTTCAGTCTCCCACTTGCACTAGAGTCAATAATCTAGTTCACATCGTCGTGTGATTTAACAGCAATAGTTCACATCACCATGTGATTAACACCCATAGTTCACATCGCCATGTGACCAACACCCAAAGGGTTTACTGGATATAGTAATCTAGTTTACATCGCTATGTGATTAACACCCAAAGAGTACTAAGGTGTGATCATGTTTTGCTTGTGAGAGAATCTTAGTCAACGGGCCTGCCACATTCAGATCCGCATGTATTTTGCAAATTTCTATGTCAACAATGCTCTGCATGGAGCTACTCTAGCTAATTGCTCCCACTTTCAATATGTATCTAGACCGAGACTTAGAGTCATCTAGATTAGTGTCAAAACTTGCATCGGCGTAACCCTTTACGGCGAACCTTTTTTCACTTCCATAATCGAGAAACATATCCTTATTCCAGTAAGGATAATTTTGACCGCTGTCTAGTGATATATTCCTAGATCACTATTGTACTCCCTTGCCAAACTCAGTGGTAGGGTATACAATAGATCTGGTACACAGCATGGCATACTTTATAGAACCTATGACCAAGGCATAGGGAATGACATTCATTCTCTTTCTATCTTCTGCCGTGGTCGGGCTTTGAGTCTTACTCAATTTCACACCTTGTAACATAGGCAAGAAACTCTTTCTTTGACTGTTCCATTTTGAACTACTTCAAAATCTTGTCAAGGTATGTATTTATTGAAAAAACTTATCAAGCGTCTTGATCTATCTCTATAGATCTTGATGCTCAATATGTAAGCAGCTTCACCGAAGTCTTTCTTTGAAAAACTCCTTTCAAACACTCCTTTATGCTTTACAGAATAATTCTACATTATTTTCGATCAACAATATGTCATTCACATATACTTATCAGAAATGCTGTAGTGCTCCCACTCACTTTCTTGTAAATACAGGCTTCACCGCAAGTCTGTATAAAACTATATGCTTTGATCAACTTATCAAAGCGTGTATTCCAACTCTGAGATGCTTACACCAGTCCATAGATGGATCGCTAGAGTTTGTATATTTTGTTAGCACCTTTAGGATTGACAAAACCTACTGGTTGCATCATATACAACTCTTCTTTAAGAAATCCATTAAGGAATGCAGTTTTGTTTATCCATTTGCCAGATTTCATAAAATGCGGCAATTGCTAACATGACTCGGACAGACTTAAGCATAGATACGAGTGAGAAACTCTCATCGTAGTCAACACTTTGAACTTTGTCGAAAACCTTTTGCGATAATTCTAGCTTTGTAGATAGTAACACTACTATCAACGTTTGTCTTCCTCTTGAAGATCCATTTATTTTCTATGGCTTGCCGATCATCGGGCAAGTCAACCAAAGTACATACTTTGTTTTCATACATGAATCCCATCTCAGATTTCATGGCCTCAAGCCATTTTGCGGAATCTGGGCTCATTATCGCTTCCTCATAGTTCACAAGTTCGTCATGGTCTAGTAACATGACTTCCAGAACAGGATTACTGTACCACTCTGGTGCGTATCTCACTCTGGTTTACCTACGAGATTCAGTAGTAACTTGATCTGAAGTTTTATGATCATCATCATTAGCTTCCTCACTAATTGGTGTAGTAGTCACAGGAACAGATTTCTGTGATGAACTACTTTCCAATAAGGGAGAAGGTACAATTACCTTATCAAGTTCTACTTTCCTCCCACTCACTTCTTTCGAGAGAAACTCCTTCTCTAGAAAGGATCCATTATAAGCAACGAATGTCTTGCCTTAGGATCTGTGATAGAAGGTGTACCCAATAGTCTCCTTTTGGGTATCCTATGAAGACATATTTCTCCGATTTGGTTTTGAGCTTATCAGGATGAAACTTTTTCACATAAGCATCACAACCCCAAACTTTAAGAAACGACAACTTTGGTTTCTTGCTAAACCACAGTTCAGATTGTGTCGTCTCAACGGACTTAGATGGTGCCCTCTTTTTAACGTGAATGCAGCTGTCTTTAATGCATAACCTCAAAAACGATAGTGCTAAATCGGTAAGAAACATCATAGATTTGCACTATATCTAATAAAGTACGGCTATGACGTTCGGACACACCATTATGCTGTGGTGTTCCGGGTGGCACGAATTTGTGAAACTATTCCACATAGTTTTAATTGAAGACCAAACTCGTAACTCAAATATTTGTCTCCGCGATCAGATCGTAGAAGCCTTATTTTCTTGTTACGATGATTCTCCACTTCACTCTGAAATTCTTTGAACTTTTCAAATGTTTCAGACTTATGTTTCATCAAGTAGATATACTCATATCTGCTCAAATCATCTGTGAAGATCAGAAAATAATGATACCTATCGTGAGCCTGAATATTCATCGGACCACATACATCAGTATGTATGATTTCCAACAAATCTGTTGCTCGTTCCATTGTTCCGAAGAACAGAGTCTTAGTCATCTTGCCCATGAGGCATGGTTCGCAAGCATCAACTGATTCATAATCAAGTGATTCCAAAAGCCCATCAGCATGGAGTTTCTTCATGTGCTTTACACCAATATGACCTAAACGGCAGTGCTACTAATAAGTTGCACTATCATTATTAACTTTGCATCTTTTGGTTTCAATATTATGATTATGTGTATCACTATGATCGAGATCCAACGAACTATTTTCATTGGGTGTGTAACCATATAAGGTTTTATTCATGTAAACAGAATAACAATTTATTCTCTTACTTAAATGAATAACCGTATTACAATAAACATGATCAAATCATATTCATGCTCAACGTAAACACCAAATAACACTTATTTAGGTTCAACACTAATCCCGAATTTATAGGGAGTGTGCGATGATAATCATATCAATCTTGGAACCACTTCCAACACACATCGTCACTTCACCCTTAACTAGTCTCTGTTTATTCTGCAACTCCCGTTTTGAGTTACTAATCTTACTAACTGAACTAGTATCAAATACTGAGGGGTTGCTATAAACACTAGTAAAGTACAGATCAATAACATGTATATCAAATATACTTATGTTTACTTTGCCATCCTTCTTATCCGCCAATCACTTGGGGTAGTTCTGCTTCCAGTGACCAGTCCCTTTGCAGTAGAAGCACTTAGTCTCAGGCTTAGGACCAGACTTGGGCTTCTTCACTTGAGCAGCAACTTGCTTGATGTTCTTCTTGAAGTTCCCTTTTTTTGTCCTTTGCCCTTTTCTTGAAACTAGTGATCTTGTCAACCATCAACACTTGATGCTCTTTCTTGATTTCTACCTTCATTGATTTCATCATCATGAAAAGCTCGGGATTCGTTTTCGTCATCTCTTGCATACTATAGTTCATCACGAAGTTCTACTAACTTGGTGATGGTGACTAGAGAATTCTGTCAATCACTATCTTATCTGGAAGGTTAACTCCCACTTGATTCAAGCGATTGTAGTACCTAGACAATCTGAGCACATGCTCACTAGTTGAGCGATTCTCCTCCATCTTTTAGCTATAGAACTTATTGGAGACTTCATATCTCTCAACTCGGGTATTTGCTTGAAATATTAACTTCAACTCCTGGAACATCTCATATGGTCCATGACGTTCAAAACGTCTTTGAAGTCCCGATTCTAAGCCGTTAAGCATGGTGCACTAAACTATCAAGTAGTCATCATATTTAGCTAGCCAAACGTTCATAACGTCAGCATCTGCTCCTGCAATAGGTCTGTCACCTAGCGGTGCATCAAGAACATAATTCCTCTGTGCAGCAATGAGGATAAACCTCAGATCAGGGATCCAATCCACATCATTGCTACTAACATTTTTCAACACAATTTTCTCTAGGAACATATCAAAATAAACACAGGGAAGCAACAACGCGAGCTATAGATCTACAACATGATTTGCAAAATACTACCAGGACTAAGTTCATGATAAATGTAAGTTCAATTAATCATATTACTTAAGAACTCCCACTTAGACAGACATCCCTCTAATCCTCTAAGTGATCACGTGATCCAAATCAACTAAACCATGTCCGATCATCACGTGAGATGGAGTAGTTTCAATGGTGAACATCACTATGTTGATCATATCTACCATACGATTCACGCTCGACCTTTCGGTCTTCGTGTTCCGAGGCCATATCTGTATATGCTTGGCTCATCAAGTATAACCTGAGTATTCCGCGTGTGCAACTGTTTTGCACCAATTGTATTTGAACGTAGAGCCTATCACACCCGATCATCACGTGGTGTCTCAGCACGAAGAACTTTCGCAACGGTGCATACTCAGGGAGAACACTTCTTGATAATTTAGTGAGAGATCATCTTATAATGCTACCGTCAATCAAAGCAAGATAAGATGCATAAAAGATAAACATCACATGCAATCAATATAAGTGATATGATATGGCCATCATCATCTTGTGCCTGTGATCGCCATCTCCGAAGCACCGTTATGATCACCATCGTCACCGGCGCGACACCTTGATCTCCATCGCAGCATCGTTATCGTCTCGCCACTTTTATGCTTCCACGACTGTCGCTACCGCTTAGTGATAAAGTAAAGCATTACATCGCGATTGCATTGCATACAATAAAGCGACAACCATATGGCTCCTGCCAGTTGCCGATAACTCGGTTACAAAACATGAGCATCTCATACAATAAAATTTAGTATCATGTCTTGACCATATCACATCACAACATGCCCTGCAAAAACAAGTTAGACGTCCTCTACTTTGTTGTTGCAAGTTTTACGTGGCTGCTACGGGCTTAAGAAAGAACCAATCTCACCTACGCATCAAAACCACAACGATAGTTTGTCAAATAGACTCCGTTTTAACCTTCGCAAGGACCGGGCGTAGTCACACTCGGTTCAACTAAAGTTGGAGAGACAGTCGCCCGCAAGCCACCTATGTGTAAAGCACATCGGGGGAACCGGTCTCGCGTAAGCATACGCGTAATGTTTGTCCAGGTCGTCTCGTCCAACAATACCACCGAACCAAAGTATGACATGCTGGTAGGCAGTATGACTTATATCGCCCACAACTCACTTGTGTTGTACTCGTGCAAATAACATCAAACCATAAAACCTGGCTCTGATACCACTGTTGGGGAACGCAGTAATTTCAAAAAAATTCCTACGCACACGCAAGATCATGGTGATGCACAGCAACGAGAGGAGAGTATGATCTACGTACCCTTGTAGATTGCAACGGAAGCGTTGACACAACGTAGAGGAAGTAGTCGTACGTCTTCTTCCCAATCCGACCGATCCATGCACCGTTACTCCGGCGCCTCTGAGTTCTTAGCACACGTACAACTCGATGACGATCCCCGGGCTCCGATCCAGCAAAGCTTCGGGGAGGAGTTCCGTCAGCATGACGGCGTGGTGACGATCTTGATGTTCTACCGACGCAGGGCTTCGCCTAAGCACTACAACGATATGATCGAGGTGGAATATGGTGGCAGGGGGCACCGCACACGGCTAAGGAACGATCTCAATGATCAACTTGTGTGTCTAGAGGTGCCCCCCTGCCCCCATATATAAAGGATCCAAGGGGGAGGGGTTCGGCCGGCCCTATGGTGGCGCAGGAGGAGTCCTACTCCTACCGGGAGTAGGACTCCCCCCTTTTCCTAGTCCAAGTAGGATTGGTGGAGAAGAGAGGGAAAGAGGGGGGCGCCGCCCCTCCCTCCTAGTCCAATTCGGACCAGGGGGAGAGGGGGCGCGCGACCTGCCCTGGCAGCCCCTCACACTTCTCCACTTTAGGCCCATAAGGCCCATTAACCCCCCGAGGGGTTCCGGTAACCCCACGGTGCTCCGGTTTTATCCGATACTCTTCCGGAACCCTTCCGGTGACCGAATATAGTCATCCAATATATCAATCTTTATGTCTCGACCATTTCGAGACTCCTCATCATGTCCGTGATCACATCCGGGACTCCGAACTAACTTCGGTACATCAAAATGCATAAAATCATAATAACTATCATCGTAATGTTAAGCGTGCGGACCCTACGGTTCGAGAACAATGTAGACATGACTGAGACACATCTCCGGTCAATAACCAATAGCGGAACATGGATTCCCATATTGGCTCCTACATATTCTACGAAGATCATTATCGGTCAGACCGCATAACAACATACGTTGTTCCCTTTGTCATCAGTATGTTACTTGCCCGAGATTCGATCGCCGATAACCAATACCTAGTTCAATCTCGTTACCGGCAAGTCTCTTTACTCGTTCCGTAATACATCATCTCGCAACTAACTCATTAGTCGCAATGCTTGCAAGGCTTATGTGATGTGCATTACCGAGAGGGCCCAGAGTTACCTCTCCGACAATCGGAGTGACAAATCCTAATCTCGAAATACGTCAACCCAACATCTACCTTTGGAGACACCTGTAGAGCTCCTTTATAATCACCCAGTTATGTTGCGACGTTTGGTAGCACACAAAGTGTTCCTCCGGTAAACGGGAGTTGCATCATCTCATAGTCATAGGAACATGTATAAGTCATGAAGAAAGCAATAGCAACATACTAAACGATCGGGTGCTAAGCTAATGGAATAGGTCATGTCAATCAGATCATTCTACTAATGATGTGACCTCGTTAATCAAATAACAACACTTTGTTCATGGTTAGGAAACATAACCATCTTTGATTAACGAGCTAGTCAAGTAGAGGCATACTAGTGACACTAAGTTTGTCTATGTATTCACACATGTATTATGTTTCCGGTTAATACAATTCTAGCATGAATAATAAACATTTATCATGATATAAAGAAATAAATAATAACTTTATTATTGCCTCTAGGGCATATTTCCTTCATGAAGGTGGCGGACGCCCTTGCTTTTACAAATCCCCCCGAGGCAACCTTCCATTGCAACCCGATTCCAGCGAGCTATGCTCGTGTCTTGGTTGATGAGGTGGTGGACCAATATTCGGGGCTAGAGCTTGACATTCTTGGAGGTGACGATGAGCACACACTAGGAGAGGCCAACCATCGTATCATCCTATCGAGAAAGGATTACATCATCTTTCGAAGGCCCCCGACACTGCATCATCCGACTCCTCGTCGCAGTCCGCCACCGAGTCAGCAGACTCCCGCTCCTCCAAGTCCACCAACGCGTCAGGCCACTCCTCCTCCAAGTCCGGCACAGCTTCAGGCCACTCCTCCTCCAAGTCCGGCAAAGCGTCAGGCCACTCCTCCTCCAAGTCCGGCAACGCTTCAGGCCACTCCTCCTCCTCCAACTCAGCCACGTCAGCCGTCTTCGCCGCCTCAGCAATCACGGAAGAGAGCCGCCTCAGCTATGGTGCGTAGCGGTACAAGACAAGGTAGTACTGCAGGTACAGGTGGAGGCAAGCGATTTCAATATGGTCCAAGCCTCGCACCTCTTCCGCAGAGGCCTTACGACAAGTCCGAGCAGGAAAACGAAGCCATATCGAAGGCCAAGCTGGAAGCCCATTTTGCACCGAAACCGCCACCGCCGCCAAGGGAGAAAGTGCCTATGGAAAGGATTGGCCACTTCATTCATATGGATAGACCACCAGCTCCCAAGCCTGTTGACACAGACTATGAGCGCCACCTCAGGAAGTTAAATCGAGCACGTCTACAGAAAGAGGCGAGCTAGAGCTCGAGCAAATCAGCTGGCAAAAAATGTGGTAAAACCGTTCCCCAGCTGGGAGAACAGGCGGCGCAATCAATCCCCCCGCTTGGTGTGCCAACAACACATGAGAGTAGGTGCACCCAATATTATTGTGGGCAAACCGTTAACGTTCCCGGGGTGGGCGATGTGGTAATAACCGAGGAGCATATTGCGCAAGCTGAATCGATCGGGATCACTATTGGACAACTCCTCGATATCGAGCCCATGTCTCTGACTAGAGAGGAGGAAATAAAACGGAAATATGTACGGGGCCAACCTTTGGTCGAGCCAGAGGAGGTAATAAGCTCCCAACGAGAATGTATGCATTGCATCAATGGTACATGGACATTACCAAGATTTCCAATCAAGAGTCCCTCATGGTGAATGTCAACGAGGAGCATTACTACCATAAGAAAGCTGTGACCGTTGAGTATTCAGAACTTTTTTAGCTATACAATAAAGACGCACTCGACAAATCTATCATCAGTTGCTATTGTCTGTAAGTGATTTCTTTCTGTAATTTAAGTCTCAAGCTAGCTGATCATTTTGATCAATCATTACCTGTAATTACCCTCACTATATTCTTTTCTGTGGTATTATGCAGGATGAAGATTTATGAAATGAAAAAGGTGGACGCTATGGCATTGGGTATTTTGACCCAAATACCATTAATGAATTCACATGGAAAATAGATCCATATCACGCAAAATGTGTAGAGGAAAGTATGCTACAGTTCTTCAAGGAACTCAAATACAATGAAGATATACTACTTCCTTACAACTTCCAGTGAGTCACACCGTCTTGTACTACAAATTCTGTTTTTCCCTACTAGCTATAGCTACATGTTTTTGCTTACATATGCCCGCTTAATTAAGACATGCAAACGTGTGTGCATGCAGATTTCACTGGATCTTGTTGATCATTAAAGTTGATGAAGGAACAGTTGAAGTACTAGACTCGCTACTTAAGAAAGCAAGTGACTACAACATCGTGAAGGGGATAGTCAACAGGTAATTTCAATCATTATTAACTATATCTCGGCCTATTTAATTAGTTCTTCATTTCCTGATAACAACTATTTAATAATCCATTTATTCATTTTCTTTGTTGGCGGGCAGGGCTTGGGCAAAGTTCATCAAGGTCATTCCAGGCCCATGGAAACAAAGTCTGAAATGGTGTCGACCCAAGGTAAGTAATTAAGTAGTACTAGCTAGCTGCCATCTCTTTAATTATCATGCTTAATTAATTATTATCTGATCAAAATTCCATTCTCGTAAAGGCCCTGAAGCAGGCGCCGGGGAATGATCTATGTGCATACTACGTTTGCGAGAACATTCGCATGATGGTGTCCGAAAGGAGCAAATCTCAAAGACAGGAGTGGGAACGATATCGATTGTCAGAACACTATTCACAATTTTTACACCATTATCGATATCTAGTCCCACAACTAATACATATGCATATTGATCTCTTTCTTAACAGTTCAAAGAGGTGCGGGACAAGCTCCTAGCATAGGACCACATAGAAGCAATTCAAGAGGAAATAGCGGTACTTTTGCTCAACCAGGTCATAGATCCCAAAGGAGAATACTATTACCCGCTACTGCCCCCATGAACCACTTCCAATTGTTATCGTGCTCCGAAGGCACCAATTAGCTAGGCTAATGCCACTGGCTCCGAAGGCACCAATTAGGAGAAATTGTATATATATATATATATACATGTGTGTATATATATGTGCGAATTAATTAATGGTGGTTGTGAGACATTCGATGATATATATATATATATATTATGATCGGTTCTACTAGAAATTCTATTTGTATATATGCATAACGTGTACAATATGTAGTATCGTAAAATACCAGCAAACGAAAAAGAATTAAATGGAAAACACAAAATTAAATGAAAAAGAAATCATAAACCCAAAACCCCCCAATATTTTAATACCGGTTGGTGACACCAACCGGTACTAAAGGGCTCCCTGCCCCCGAAGCTGGCTCGTGCCACGCAGTTGCCCTTTAGCACCGGTTCATGCTGAACCGGTACTAAAGGGGGGGGGGCTTTTGTAACGCCCTCGATGTGGCTATATCTCCGACGTGTCGAAGCACGACTTAGAGGAATAACCACATTGAAAGCAATGTCGCAAGTGAGGTAATATTCACCCAACCCATGTAATATAATAGGGGGAAAAGATACATAGTTGGCTTACAATCGCCACTTCACACAATTACATGAATAAAGCATTACATCATCCAAATACAATCAAGGTCCGACTACGGAACCAAAATAAAAGAAGAACCCCATATGCGACAATGTCCCCGATCGACCCCAACTGGGCTCCACTACTGATCAACTAGAACAAAACAACACAAATGACAAGATCTTCATCGAGCTCCTCCTTGAGCTTGGTTGCGACATCTGCACGGTTCAACGGCACCTGCAAGCTGGTTTTGGAAGTATCTGTGAGTCACGGGGACTCAGCAATCTCGCACCCTCGCGATCAAGACTATTTAAGCTTATGGGTAAGGTAAAGGTATGAGGTGGAGCTGCAACAAGCAACTAGGATATATGGTGGCTAACCTGTTCGCAAAAGAGAGCGAGAAGAGAAGGCAAAGCACGAACGAAGAACTATGATCAAGAAGTGATCCTATAGAAACCTACGTCAAGCATAACTCCAACACCGTGTTCACTTCCCGGACTCCGCCGAGAAGAGACCGTCACAGTTACACACGCAGTTGATGTATTTTAATTAAGGTCAACTTCAGGTTTCTACAACCGGACATTAACAAATTCCCATCCGCCCATAACCGCGGGCACGGCTTTTGAAAGTTCAAATCCCTGCAGGGGTGTCCCAACTTAGCCCATCACAAGCTCTCACGGTCAACGAAGGATATACCTTCTCCAGAGACATTCCGATCAGACTCGGCATCCCGGTTCTACAAGACAACTTCGACAATGGTAAAACAAATCCAGCAACACCGCCCGAATGTGCCGACGAATCCCGATAGGAGCTGCACCTATCTCGTTCCTAGGGCACACTCAGATGAGCAGTCCGTACAACTAAAACCAGCCCTCGAGTTTCCCCGAGGTGGCGCTACAAGGGGCTCTAGTTTGGGCCAACACTTAGAGGAGCACTGGCCTGGGGGGGGAGGGTTAAAATAATAATGACCCTTGGGCGCGCGACCCCCAAGGGAAAAGAAAAGGCTAGGTGGCGAATGGTAAAACCAATGTTGGGCATTGCTGGAAGAGTTTTATTCAAGGCGAACTGTCAAGGGGTTCCCATTATTACCCAACCGCGTAAGGAACGCAAAATCTGGGAACATAACACTGATATGACGGAAACTAGGGCGGCAAGAGTGGAACAAAACACCAGGCATAAGGCCGTGCCTTCCACCCTTTACCAAGTATATAGATGCATTAATTAAATAAGATAATATTGTGATAACCAACAAGTAAACAATGTTCCAACAAGGAACGACATCTCCATGTTCCAACAAGGAACAAACTTCAATCTTCACCTGCAACTAACAACGCTATAAGAGGGGCTGAGCAAAGCGGTAACATAGCCAAACAACGGTTTGCTAGGACAAGGTGGGTTAGAGGCTTGGTTCAACAGTATAGGAGGCATGATAAGCAAGTGGTAGGTATCGCAGCATAGGCATAGCAAAAGAGCGAGCATCTAGCAAGCAAAGATAGAAGTGATTTCGAGGGTATGATCATCTTGCCTGAAATCCCGCAAGGAAGAAGAACGAGTCCATGAAGAAGACAAACAGACGTAGATGAACGGGTCCTCACAAACGCAACGTTACAGGAACTATCCCGAAGAAGCAAACACCGGAAAGAAACACACAACATAGTAAACAAACCACACATGAACATGGTATGATATGCGGGATGTGATGCATATGCATGATTTGCAAAGGAATGATTGAACCTGGCCTCAACTTGGAAATCCAAGAGTGCCACTGGAAAGGTGAGGTGATTTTGGTTGAAATCGATATAAAGATCACCGGAATCGGATGCACGGTTTGGAAATGGCAAGCACAAAAAATATAGCACCGGTCTGCGATAAACGGCGAATAGCCATCTAAATGCAACAAGATGAACATGCTACATCACTCAAACATGGCAACAAAATACATGGCAGGGATCCACTCATGATGCTTGACAAAAGATGAACACTGAGCTACAACAAATTAATCCATTAACAAGTTCAAACAAGCATGGCAAAAGTGCAATTGGTAAACAGATTTCAGACTTAGTGAAATTAACACAAGCCTGGCATTTCAGATCAAGTAGCACACTTTGAAGCATGAAAACTATATGCTACAGGAATTTAACATGGAAAAGCAAGGCATGTCATGGAGCTACTCAAATAGCTTAACAAAAGTCCCTTAGTGACCTTGAGCCAAAAGGGATCACAAAATACAATTTCAGGCATGTGAACATCGCAAAAACATAATCAGATTGCAGACTTAGTGAAAAACTGGAGCATGCAAATATATTAGCAGGTAGGCATGTTTACGAGCTCGATGCACTCACTACAGAGCAAGGCATGACAAACTAAGCATACACCCATCAAGAATACACATTATATAAGCTAGTCATGGCAAGAACAACAACATAGCATGCACGGATCAACAACAACATCCTCGGCAAAATCGCTAACAAGTCGACAATCTGCCCAGATTCACGAAATAGCAAAAGTAGAGCTCGATTGACTCAAGCTAGGGTGCTCCATAATTGCAAACAAAGACATGGATGGATAGAGCACTACAAGATTAACAAAACATCCTTACTGATCATCCTCCAAAGAGGCACAGATCACTAGGAAACAACATGAACATATGGCATAATGATAAAAACAGTCCAAGGACTTAGTGGAATTGCGAAGTCCCTGAAATCAGCATTAACGAATGCACTACTTTACAAGCTTGTGCTAGTCACCACACATATCACAAAAATACATGGATGGCACCTCTGGAAAGATGGCATGGCATATAACAAAACACATGTAGAGCTCAGGAGCATATCATGCATACATTAATCATGGCAAAAATGACAAAAAGCTATTTGGTGCAGCAGATCTGACAATTAGCTCAAATAGCACTCTTCCAACAGCATTTCAGGCATCAAGATGAACTCAAATGAAAATGATGCAATGATGTACTCTCTGAGACGAACATTTTGATATGCTATACGCGCAAATCGGAGATACGGGTGATGAGTTGTGGCATGATGAACAAGGGCATATGAAACTGAGAATCTCGGGGACTTAGAGAAAAATTATACCCTCGGGGTAAAAGTCAACGGCGCGGAATCCGAGGTTCGCCGGAGCTTTAGCCGGAGCTAAAGAGGAAGACGTCGGCGCGGGCGCGGAGCTCACCGGATCGGAGCCGTGGACGCGCGGATCCGGCGCGGTGGAGATGTGGGGCGGTGCCGGTGTCTCGGATCTGGCCAGAGACGGGCAAGGGCGGCGGGGCCCCTACGTTCGGCGAGAAGGCCGGCACCGGCGAGCGGTGGAGCGGCGAAGGGCACGCCGACACGGGCGCGGTATGGTGCAGGGGTTTTCGGGCCCCCGCGAGGACGTGCTCGACGCGGTGCCTCGCCGGATCGGGGAGGATACGGGGCGGCGCGACGACGCTGCATGGCGGCGGCGGAGCACGCCGGGCGGCGCGGCCGGGCAGGCGGCAGCGGCGGCGATGCGCGGCAGGAGGAGAAGCTCGGGCGGCGACGCTGCGGTTCGGGCCCCGGTGGGCCGGATCTGGGCGCCACGGGCCCACGCGGTGGAGATGCGACAGTGGCGACGTGGCCGGCTGTGATTGGCTGCGGCAGGCAGCACTGCTGACGTGGCGACATCTGGTTCGTCGGAGTGAGGTGGAGGGCGTGGCCGGACATGTCCGGCGGCGCGGGACGAAATGTCCGGCGGCGCGCGGAGGAGTTTTAGGGTTTCATCTGCGCGAATTTCGGAGGGGATCACACATTTATAGGTAGAGGGAGCTAGGAGAGTCCAAATGAGGTGCGGTTTTCGGCCACACGATCGTGATCGAACGACCAAGATGATGGAGGAGGTTTAAGTGGGTTTTGGGCCACTTTGGAAGGGTGTTGGGCTGCAACACTCACGAGGCCTTTTCGGTCCCTCGATTAACCGTTGGAGCATCAAACGAAGTCCAAATGGTACGAAACTTGACCGGCGGTCTACCGGTAGTAAACCAAGGCTGCTTGGCAAGACTCGGTCCAATCCGGAAATGTTTAACCCCCACACATGAAAAGAAGTAGAAAGGGACACCGGGTGACATAGGAGCGCCGGATTCCAAAACATACAACGGGGAAAATGCTCGGATGCATGAGATGAACATGTATGCAAATGAAATGCACATGATGACATGATATGCAATGCATGACACGCAAGCAATGACAAAGCAACAACAACGAATAACTGGAGGACACCTAGCACATGGGTCTCGCGGCGTTACAACACTCCACCACTACGAGAGGATCTCGTCCCGAGATCTAGAATGGCACCGGAGGGAAAATGGAAGAGAAAGAGAAGAGGTAAAACTAAGTTTCTTCTTTGACACACGAGTGAAACCATGAACCTTGAATAAGGTTAAGCCATTTCAAGAAAAGAATACAACGGAGATGAACGAAGTTGAAAACACTCCGTTAGAAAAGAGGGACAAAGAACATTGCGAAAAACCTTGAGGTTGAAGGGCAAGATATATATTGAAACCACTCCGGTTTAAACCAGATAGAGAATGACTAAGAATGAAATAATTTCGACAGCACTCCAGAGTCAAACAAGAACTTGACAAGATGAGAGTAAGCTTGATGAAATCAACAACACACTGCCTCCGGAACTATTGAAAGAATGGTACAAAGGGTAAGAACGATTTCAGACGGCACTCCGGTTGAGAAGGGAGCCAAAACTTGACAGGATGGGAAGAACTCGAAAAGCGGGCACACACTCCGGTTAAATGGATAAGCACGAAAAGAACATGATTTTCACAATTCGAGATGATGATTGAAAAGAGCAACATCACAAGGCCTTCGGAACGAAAGAATAAAATATAGATAATTGAAATAAAAGAATGGAGAAGAAAATGCCAACCTCTGCCACAAGAGGGCTTGGAAAGGCATCTTTAGGAGAAGGGTCGAACGGAGTTGTTGGAACACCAACAACAAAAAGAATACGCTTGATATGGTCTTATGGAATACATCTCAAATTATGAGGTGACAACCAGCCACTCATGGGAAGAAGAATTGAATTGATATGAACAAGGAGACGAGAAAACTATTTCACCGGGAGGATAAGTGAAGAACTTGGATCATATATTATCACCGTTAATAGCATTAATCCTTAGGAAAAGCTTTAGGTGAAATATAACTCCAGATAACTCCAATGACGAGATTGATGGATTTAAAATATCTCATTCTTAACAACATGTGAATCATGAAAACATGAACTCAAATTATCAAGAATGAGATAATACTGTTGGAAATATGCCCTAGAGGCAATAATAAAAGCATTATTATTATATTTCCTTGTTCATGGTAATTGTCTTTATTCATGCTATAATTGTGTTATCCGGAAATCGTAATACATGTGTGAATAACAGACACCAACATGTCCCTAGTAAGCCTCTAGTTGACTAGCTCGTTGATCAACAAATAGTCATGGTTTCCTGGCTATGGACATTGAATGTCATTGATAACGAGATCACATCATTAAGAGAATGATGTGATGGACAAGACCCAATCCTAAACATAGCATAAAGATCGTATAGTTCGTTTGCTAGAGTTTTGCAATGTCAAGTATCTTTTCCTTAGACCATGAGATCGTGTAAATCCCAGATACCGTAAGAGTGCTTTGGGTGTACCAAACATCACAACGAAACTGGGTGACTATAAAGGTATACTACGGGTATCTCCGAAAGTGTCTATTGGGTTGACACGGATCAAGACTGGGATTTGTCGCTCCGTATGACGGAGAGGTATCACTGGGCCCACTCGGTAATGCATCATCATAATGAGCTCAAAGTGACCAAGTGTCTGGTCACGGGATCATGCATTACGGTACGAGTAAAGTGACTTGTCGGTAACGAGATTGAATGAGGTATTGGGATACCGACGATCGAATCTCGGGCAAGTAATATATCGATTGACAAAGGGAATTGCATACGGGGTTGATTGAATCCTCGACATCGTGGTTCATCCGATGAGATCATCGTGGAGCATGTGGGAGCCAACATGGGTATCCAGATCCCGCTGTTGGTTATTGACCGGAGAGTCGTCTCGGTCATGTCTACATGTCTCCCGAACCCGTAGGGTCTTCACACTTAAGGTTCGGTGACGCTAGGGTTGTGAAGATATGTATATGCAGTAACCCGAATGTTGTTCGGAGTCCCGGATGAGATCCCGGACGTCACGAGGAGTTCCGGAATGGTCCGGAGGTGAAGAATTATATATAGGAAGTGCTGTTTCGGCCATCGGGACAAGTTTCGGGGTTACTGGTATTGTACCGGGACCACCGAAAGGGTCCCGGGGGTCCATCGGGTGGGGCCACCTCTCCCGGATCGCCCCATGGGCTGAAGTGGGAAGGGACCCAGCCCTTAGTGGGCTGGGGCGCCACCCCCTAAGGGCCCATGCGCCTAGGGTTAGAGGAAACCCTAAAGGGGGGGCGCCCCCTTGCCTTGGGGGGCAAGCCCCCCCACCCTTGGCCGCCGCCCCCCCTAGGAGATCCATCTCCTAGGGCCGGCGCCCCCCCCCTTGGCACTCCTATATATAGTGGGGGAGAGGAGGGACTTGATGCCACGGCTTTTGGTGCACCTCTCTCTCCCTGTTACGTCTCTCTCTCGCGTAGTATAGGCGAAGCCCTGCTACTGTGACGCCCTGCATCCACCACCACGCCGTCGTGCTGCTGGATCATCATCAAACTCTCCTTCCCCCTTGCTGGATCAAGAAGGAGGAGACGTCTCGCGTCCCGTACGTGCGTTGAACGCGGAGGTGCCGTCCGTTCGGCACTTGGTCATCGGTGATTTGGATCACGTCGTGTTCGACTACATCATCCCCGTTCTTTGAACGCTTCCGCACGCGATCTACAAAGGTATGTAGATGCATCTGATGACTCGTTGCTAGATGAACTCCTAGATGGATCTTGGTGAAACGAGTAGGAAAATTTTTGTTTTCTGCAACGTTCCCCAACAGTGGCATCATGAGCTAGGTCTATGCGTAGTTCTTCTTGCGCGAGTAGAACACAATTTGTTGTGGGCGTGGATTTGTCAACTTTCTTGCCGCTACTAGTCTTTTCTTGCTTCAGCGGTATTGTGGGATGAAGCGGCCCGGACCAACCTTACACGTACGCTTACGTGAGACCGGTTCCACCGACTAACATGCACTAGTTGCATAAGGTGGCTGGCGGGTGTCTGTCTCTCCTACTTTAGTTGGAGCGGATTCGATGAACAGGGTCCTTATGAAGGGTAAATAGAAGTTGACAAATCACGTTGTGGCTTTCACGTAGGTAAGAAAAAGTTCTTGCTAGAACCCTAATTCAGCCACGTAAAACTTGCAACAACAATTAGAGGACGTCTAACTTGTTTTTGCAGCAAGTGGTTTGTGATATGATATGGCCAAAGTTGTGATGAATGATGAATGATCTATATGTGATGTATGAGATGTTCATGCTATTGTAATAGGAATCACGACTTGCATGTCGATGAGTATGACAACCAGCAGGAGCCATAGGAGTTGTCTTTATTCTTTTATATGACCTGCGTGTCATTGAGAAACGCCATGTAAATTACTTTACTTTATTGCTAAACGCATTAGCCATAATAGTAGAAGTAATAGTTGGCGAGCCACTTCATGGAAACACGATGATGGAGATCATGGTGTCAAGCGGGTGACAAGATGATCATGGAGCCCCAAGATGGAGATCAAAGGACCTATGTGATATTGGCCATATCATGTCACGTTTATTATTTGATTGCATGTGATGTTTATCATGTTTTTGCATCTTGTTTACTTAGAACGACGGTAGTAAATAAGATGATCCCTCATAATAATTTCAAGAAGTGTTCCCCCTAACTGTGCACCATTGCGACAGTTCGTTGTTTCGAAGCACCACGTGATGATCGGGTGTGATAGATTCTATCGTTCACATACAACGGGTGTAAGACAGATTTACACATGCAAACACTTAGGTTGACTTGACGAGCCTAGCATGTACAGACATGGCCTCGGAACACAGAAGACCGAAAGGTCGAGCATGAGTCGTATAGAAGATACGATCAACATGAAGATGTTCACCGATGTTGGCTAGTCCGTCTCACGTGATGATCGGACACGGCCTAGTTAACTCGGATCATGTTATACTTAGATGACTAGAAGAGGGATGTCTATCTAAGTGGGAGTTCATAAATAATTTGATTTGATGAACTTAATTATCATGAAACTTAGTCTAAAATATTTACAATATGTCTTGTAGATCAAATGGCCAACGTAGTCCTCAACTTCAACGCGTTCCTAGAGAAAACCAAGCTGAAAGACGATGGCAGCAACTACACGGACTGGGTCCGGAACCTGAGGATCATCCTCATAGCTGCCAAGAAAGATTATGTCCTACAAGCACCGCTGGGTGATGCACCTGTCCTCGCTGCTGAACAAGACGTTATGAACGCTTGGCAGGCACGTACCGATGACTACTCCCTCGTTCAATGCGGCATGCTTTACAGCTTAGAGCCGGGGCTCCAAAAACGTTTTGAGAGACACGGAGCATATGAGATGTTCGAAGAGCTGAAAATGGTTTTTCAAGCTCATGCCCGGGTCGAGAGATATCAAGTATCCGACAAATTCTTCAGCTGTAAGATGGAGGAAAACAGTTCTGTCAGTGAGCACATACTCACTATGTCTGGGTTGCATAACCGCTTGACTCAGCTGGGAATTAATCTCCCGGATGAAGCGGTCATTGACAGAATCCTCCAGTCGCTTCCACCGAGCTACAAGAGCTTTGTGATGAACTTCAATATGCAGGGGATGGAAAAGACCATTCCTGAAGTATTTGCTATGCTGAAATCAGCAGAGGTAGAAGTCACGAAGGAACATCAAGTGTTGATGGTGAATAAAACCACTAAGTTCAAGAAGGGTAAGGGTAAAAAGAACTTCAAGAAGGACGGCAAGGAAGTTGCCGCGCCCAGCAAGCAAGCTGCCGGGAAGAAGCCAAAGAATGGACCCAAGCCCGAGACTGAGTGTTTTTATTGCAAGGGAAGTGGTCACTGGAAGCGGAATTGCCCCAAATACTTAGTGGACAAGAAGGCCGGCAAAACAAAAGGTATATGTAATATACATGTAATTGATGTGTACCTAACCAGTACTCGTAGTAGCTCTTGGGTATTTGATACCGGTGCAGTTGCTCACATTTGTAACTCAAAGCAGGAGCTGCGGAATAAACGGAGACTGGTGAAGGACGAGGTGACGATGCGCGTCGGGAATAGTTCCAAGGTCGATGTGATTGCCGTCGGCACGCTGCCTCTCCATTTACCTACGGGATTAGTTTTAAACCTCAATAATTGTTATTTAGTGCCAGCTTTGAGCATGAACATTGTATCGGGATCTCATTTAATTCGAGATGGCTACTCATTTAAATCCGAGAATAATGGTTGTTCTATTCATATGAGAGATATGTTTTATGGTCATGCTCCTATGGTGAATGGTTTATTCTTAATGAATCTCGAGCGTAATGCTACACATGTTCATAGTGTGAATACCAAAAGATGTAAGGTTGATAATGATAGTCCCACATACTTGTGGCACTGCCGCCTTGGTCACATAGGTGTCAAACGCATGAAGAAGCTCCATGCAGATGGACTTTTAGAGTCTCTTGATTATGAATCATTTGACACGTGCGAACCACGCCTCACGGGTAAAATGACCAAGACTTCGTTCTCAGGAACAATGGAGCGAGCAACCAACTTATTGGAAATCATACATACTGATGTGTGCGGTCCAATGAGTGTTGAGGCTCGCGGTGGCTATCGTTATGTTCTCACTCTCACTGATGACTTGAGTAGATATGGGTATGTCTACTTAATGAAACACAAGTCTGAAACCTTTGAAAAGTTCAAGGAATTTCAGAGTGAGGTTGAGAATCAACGTGACAGGAAAATCAAGTTTCTACAATCAGATCGTGGAGGAGAATACTTGAGTCACAAATTTGGCACACACTTAAGAAAATGTGGAATAGTTTCACAACTAACGCCGCCTGGAACACCTCAGCGTAACGGTGTGTCCGAACGTCGTAATCGCACTCTATTAGATATGGTGCAGTCTATGATGTCTCTTACCGATTTACCGCTATCTTTTTGGGGCTATGCTTTAGAGACTGCCGCATTCACTTTAAATAGGGCTCCGTCGAAATCCGTTGAGACGACACCGTATGAATTATGGTTTGGGAAGAAACCTAAGCTGTCGTTTCTAAAAGTTTGGGGATGCGATGCTTATGTCAAGAAACTTCAACCTGAAAAGCTCGAACCCAAGTCGGAAAAATGCGTCTTCATAGGATACCCTAAAGAAACTATTGGGTATACCTTCTACCTCAGATCCGAAGGCAAGGTCTTTGTTGCCAAGAATGGATCCTTTCTAGAGAAGGAGTTTATCTCGAAAGAAGTAAGTGGGAGGAAAGTAGAACTTGATGAAGTATTGCCTCTTGAACCGGAAAATGGCGCAACTCAAGAAAATGTTCCTGAGGTGCCAGCACCGACTAGAGAGGAAGTTAATGATAATGATCAAGATACTTCTGATCTAGCTCCTACTGAAATTCGAAGGTCCACAAGGACACGTTCCGCACCAGAGTGGTACGGCAACCCTGTCTTGGAAATCATGTTGTTAGACAACAGAGAACCTTTGAACTATGAAGAAGCGATGGCGGGCCCGGATTCCGACAAATGGCTAGAAGCCATGAAATCCGAGATAGGATCCATGTATGAAAACGAAGTATGGACTTTGACTGACTTGCCCGTTGAACGACGAGCCATAGAAAATAAATGGATCTTTAAGAAGAAGACAGACGCGGATGGTAATGTGACCATCTATAAAGCTCGGCTTGTCGCTAAGGGTTATCGACAAGTTCAAGGGGTTGACTACGATGAGACTTTCTCACCGGTAGCGAAGCTAAAGTCCGTCCGAATCATGTTAGCAATTGCCGCATTCTACGATTATGAAATATGGCAAATGGACGTCAAAACGGCATTCCTTAATGGTTACCTTAAGGAAGAATTGTATATGATGCAGCCGGAAGGTTTTGTCGATCCTAAGAATGCTGACAAAGTATGCAAGCTCCAACGCTCGATTTATGGGCTGGTGCAAGCATCTCGGAGTTGGAACATTCGCTTTGATGAGATGATCAAAGCGTTTGGGTTTACGCAGACTTATGGAGAAGCCTGTGTTTACAAGAAAGTGAGTGGGAGCTCTGTAGCATTTCTCATACTATATGTAGATGACATACTTTTGATGGGAAATGATATAGAACTCTTGGACAGCATCAAGGCCTACTTGAATAAGAGTTTTTCAATGAAGGACCTTGGAGAAGCTGCTTATATATTAGGCATCAAGATCTATAGAGATAGATCGAGACGCCTCATAGGTCTTTAACAAAGCACATACCTTGATAAGATATTGAAGAAGTTCAATATGGATTAGTCTAAGAAGGGGTTCTTGCCTGTGCTGCAAGGTATGAAATTGAGCTCGGCTCAAAGTCCGACCATGGTAGAAGAAATAGAAGAGATGAGTGTCATCCCCTATACCTCATCCATAGGTTCTATTATGTATGCCATGCTGTGTACCAGACGTGATGTAAACCTTGCCATAAGTTTGGTAGGAAGGTACCAAAGTAATCCCGGCAAGGAACACTGGACAGCGGTCAAGAATATCCTGAAGTACCTGAAAAGGACTAAGGAGATGTTTCTCGATTATGGAGGTGACGAAGAGCTCGTCGTAAAGGGTTACGTCGACACTAGCTTCGACACAGATCTGGATGACTCAAAGTCACAAACCGGATACGTGTATATTTTGAATGGTGGGGCAGTAAGCTGGTGTAGTTGCAAGCAGAGCGTCATGGCGGGATCTACATGTGAAGCGGAGTACATGGCAGCCTCGGAGGCAGCACATGAAGCAATTTGGGTGAAGGAGTTCATCATCGACCTCGGAGTCATACCCAATGCGTCGGGGCCGATCAAGCTCTTCTGTGACAACACTGGAGCTATTGCACTTGCCAAGGAGCCCAGGTTTCACAAGAAGACAAGGCACATCAAACGTCGCTTCAACTCCATTCGTGAAAATGTTCAAGATGGAGACATAGATATTTGTAAAGTACATACGGACCTGAATGTAGCAGATCCGTTGACTAAACCTCTCCCTAGGGCAAAACATGATCAACACCAGAATTCCATGGGTGTTCGATTCATCACAATGTAACTAGATTATTGACTCTAGTGCAAGTGGGAGACTGTTGGAAATATGCCCTAGAGGCAATAATAAAAGCATTATTATTATATTTCCTTGTTCATGGTAATTGTCTTTATTCATGCTATAATTGTGTTATCCGGAAATCGTAATACATGTGTGAATAACAGACACCAACATGTCCCTAGTAAGCCTCTAGTTGACTAGCTCGTTGATCAACAAATAGTCATGGTTTCCTGGCTATGGACATTGAATGTCATTGATAACGAGATCACATCATTATGAGAATGATGTGATGGACAAGACCCAATCCTAAACATAGCATAAAGATCGTATAGTTCGTTTGCTAGAGTTTTGCAATGTCAAGTATCTTTTCCTTAGACCATGAGATCGTGTAACTCCCGGATACCGTAAGAGTTCTTTGGGTGTACCAAACGTCACAACGTAACTGGGTGACTATAAAGGTATACTACGGGTATCTCTGAAAGTGTCTGTTGGGTTGACACGGATCAAGACTGGGATTTGTCGCTCCGTATGACGGAGAGGTATCACTGGGCCCACTCGGTAATGCATCATCATAATGAGCTCAAAGTGACCAAGTGTCTGGTCACGGGATCCTGCATTACGGTACGAGTAAAGTGACTTGTCGGTAACGAGATTGAACGAGGTATTGGGATACCGACGATCGAATCTCGGGCAAGTAATATATTGATTGACAAAGGGAATTGCATACGGGGTTGATTGAATCCTCGACATCGTGGTTCATCCGATGAGATCATCGTGGATCATGTGGGAGCTAACATGGGTATCCAGATCCCGCTGTTGGTTATTGACCGGAGAGTCGTCTCGGTCATGTCTACATGTCTCCCGAACCCGTAGGGTCTACACACTTAAGGTTCGGTGATGCTAGGGTTGTGAAGATATGTCTATGCAGTAACCCGAATGTTGTTCGGAGTCCCGGATGAGATCCCGGATGTCACGAGGAGTTCCAGAATGGTCCGGAGGTAAAGAATTATATATAGGAAGTGCTGTTTCGGCCATCGGGACAAGTTTCGGGGTTACCGGTATTGTACCGGGACCACCGGAAGGGTCCCGGGGGTCCACCGGGTGGGGCCACCTATCCCGGATCGCCCCATGGGCTGAAGTGGGAAGGGACCCAGCCCTTAGTGAGCTGTGGCACCACCCCCTAAGGGCCCATGCGCCTAGGGTTAGGGGAAACCCTAAAGGGGGGGGGCGCCCCCTTGCCTTGGGGGGACAGCCCCCCCACCCTTGGCCGCTGCCCCCCTAGGAGATCCATCTCCTAGGGCCGGCAGCCCCCCTTGGCACCCCTATATATAGTGGGGGAGAGGAGGGACTTGAGGCCACGGCTTTTGGTGCACCTCTCTCTCTCCCTGTTACGTCTATCTCTCGCGTAGTATAGGCGAAGCCCTGCTACTGTGACGCCCTGCATCCACCACCACGCCGTCGTGCTGCTGGATCATCATCAACCTCTCCTTCCCCCTTGCTGGATCAAGAAGGAGGAGACGTCTCGCGTCCCGTACGTGTGTTGAACGCGGAGGTGCCGTCCGTTTGGCACTTGGTCATCGGTGATTTGGATCACGTCGTGTTCGACTACATCATCCCCGTTCTTTGAACGCTTCCACACGCGATCTACAAAGGTATGTAGATGCATCTGATGACTCGTTGCTAGATGAACTCCTAGATGGATCTTGGTGAAACGAGTAGGAAAATTTTTGTTTTTTGCAACGTTCCCCAACAAATACCACCTCCAATGATACGGTAGAAAGAATTTCACTTCGGTAGCAAGATGAAGAAAACTGGAGCTTCTTAGCAAAGAATCTTGATGAACGCATCGAGAAGGAAATAAATCCTTGATGAACCATCATGTACCACCTTGATGAAGAACTCCGGTAAACAAAAGAATGGTCAAACGAAAGGAAAGAGAATTTGAAAGCACAAGTTGAATCCTTGTAACGATTTAGATGAATCTCCGTGAAACATAATTGCGAGAGCTTGGAACTCCGGGAAAGAAAGATGAGCACTTGAAACCAAGAATATGTATGATGATCCACTCCGGAATAAGGAATTGAATCAACTCGATGAAACAAGAATAAGAATTACATTATGCTTATCCTTCACCAATTCAAATTGATGACAACCAATGGATTGGCATACAACTTATTCTCGTAGCAAGGATTAAGATAGATATAGCGCCAACTTGGGAAGGTCTTCCATGATCCACCGGTAGGATTTGATAGAACGGAAGTATGATAACGTAAGAAGAGTAATCTTGAACAAACTACCGTAAGAATTTAAAGTGAATGAATAAAAGATAAAGAAACACCGGAAAGAATTAGCAAATGAACGAAGAAGCTTGAGGGGATTTAGATACATCAGAACATAGAGATCAAGAACTGATTAGAGGATATTTGATTGATGCACCGGTAAGATTTGGAGAATGTGAGCTGCCAGCTGAAATGAATAATATTTGAAAATATGGCCTTCGTAGGAAAGAAATGGAAAAAAACTCAAGAAATGCTTCGGATGGGTGAAAAGAATTCTCACGATGAAAACAATTATGAGAGGATGGTCTCGAACTAGAACCACGAATCTTGAAGAGAATGGAGCAAGATTGAGAGAAAATTCTTCTTCAGTCTTCAAAATCTGAGAATTACGACGAGAAACACCACCACGAATTGTTGAGACACTCCGGAATGAAGAATGGAAAGGTTGAGCCAACGATGAAAAGAATTTGAAAGATCTTGGAGAAATACATTTGGCTGATCATAATTCATTCTTATGTCAAACTTTGAAAAAGAATTGAGAATAACTCCGGGAAAATAAGAAGAGTCAGGTAAGATCCTGGAAAAAGACTTGTGGGTTAGGGCCCACTCAAAAGAAACACCGTAGAACGATAGCTTGGAAGAGAGATTTGCACCCGTTGAATTAAAGGCTTAAATGATATAACATCCTTACAAGAGTTTGAACGAAAGCAGAGTGGTAACATGAATCTCCGAAATATCTTGAGCACTCCGGAACAATTGAATAGTGAGAAGTGGATGATTAAGAGGTGCACCGGCATGAGACAACATTTAAAACGAGGAAAGGAATATGATCAAGAAATCTTGAATTGAATCCACCGGAGAAGAAAAGAATGACGAATGATGAACTTGGAGCTCCATTAGAATCTTCATGAGAATCACCGGATAAGAACATTAACAGAAAAGGGAATGGAGAGGCTTCCCATCAATGGATACTTGATTAAGAAATTTGAGTCCTTGAAGAAAACAAGGGAGGGAGGGCGGGAAAACAAAGGCAACTTGGGAAGGATGAAACAAACACGGTTGAGAGAGCTGATACTTGATCTTGCAGATGTTGAAATGATCGGATCCACTTGAGGAGAGACACACCGGTGAAAGGATTGACGTGACAATCTCGATTATCATGAGGATTGGTATTCACATCGGAGTATGAGAACACCATTTGGGGAAGGTATGGAATCAATAATTGACTTCGAAGCAACTTGAATACCACATGTCAAAACAAAACAAAGGATTGGCTTGCAGAATAAGCCGGAACAAACATATGATAGAGATTTCGTCCAAAGTTTTCGTGGTGGGGCCTACACGGGCTCGATCATACAGCACCATCATGTACAAGGCAGTGCACATGACACACGAAGCGCCCCCGAGTCGCCATAGCCAAGGACTCTTTAAGACACAACGAGACCACCGTAAAACCAACCGTGAATAGGCGGACCCCTAGACGTCGAACCCCAATTTCGTATCATACATCTGTCGGAAGATATCCTAAGAGCTACTTGAATTCCCACCTATGAAACTCCCGAACCTTTCCAGTTATGCAATCAAGTGTTGGGGATATAGGGGAAGCATAATATCTCACCCAAACTAGCAAATCCTACATCCAGCTGTATCCATCCTTCAACACATAACCAAGAAACCTTCAGAAATAATCTATCTCAACCTTCGAAAAGCATCCGTTATACGAGTTATGGCAATACTCTGGAACTCCCGCCCCAGTACTGGGTGGCGTCGAGGTTATCTCACCAACAACTGCATAAAAGAGATTTTCGATGTCGGCGAAACGAAACTCAGGTATTCCAGAACTGCAACGATAAAATTGTGACGACAACACCTCGGAGCTCAACTCCCCGGGACACTGCCACAACCCCTAAATGACATGAGGCACCAAGAACAATGTTCTCGTCACAAATCCATCGGAACGATTCCAAGATACCCGCGTGATCCTAAATTTTTTTGGTGAAATTTGAGAATAGAAGAGTCAAAATTCTACGTCAGGATGCCTTACCAGAGCAATGAGGAGACTGGGGACTAAAAAGAATTCCTAAACTCTCCGATATATAATTCCTAAATGACTCAAAACATTTTTCTAGACTCAACAACGGCTGCTAAAAACGATCAAGCAGTGGGGGCTCCTAAGGTCGGGGAAGGCTCTGATACCAACTTGTAATGCCCTCGATGCGGCTATATCTCCCACGTGTCAAAGCACGACTTAGAGGCATAACCACATTGAAAGCAATGTCGCAAGTGAGGTAATCTTCACACAACCCATGGAATACAATAGGGGAAAAAAGATACATCGTTGGCTTACAATCACCACTTCACACAATTACATGAATAAAGCATTACATCATCCAAATACAATCAAGGTCCGACTACGGAACCAAAATAAAAGAAGAACCCCATATGCGACAATGTCCCCGATCGACCCCAACTGGGCTCCACTACTGATCAACTAGAACCAAACAACACAAAGGACAAGATCTTCATCGAGCTCCTCCTTGAGCTTGGTTGCGACATCTGCACGGTTCAACGGCACCTGCAAGCTGGTTTTGGAAGTATCTGTGAGTCACGGGGACTCAGCAATCTCGCACCCTCGCGATCAAGACTATTTAAGCTTATGGGTAAGGTAAAGGTATGAGGTGGAGCTGCAGCAAGCGACTAGCATATATGGTGGCTAACCTGTTCGCAAAAGAGAGCGAGATGAGAAGGCAAAGCACGAACGAAGAACTATGATCAAGAAGTGATCCTATAGCAACCTACGTCAAGCATAACTCCAACACTGTATTCACTTCCCGGACTCCGCCGAGAAGAGACCGTCACGGTTACACACGCGGTTGATGTATTTTAATTAAGGTCAACTTCAGGTTTTCTACAACCGGACGTTAACAAATTCCCATCCGCCCATAACCGCGGGCACGGCTTTCGAAAGTTCAAATCCCTGCAGGGGTGTCCCAACTTAGCCCATCACAAGCTCTCGCGGTCAACGAAGGATATACCTTCTCCCGAGACTTTCCGATCAGACTCGGCATCCCAGTTCTACAAGACAACTTCGACAATGGTAAAACAAATCCAGCAACACCGCCTGAATGTGCCGACAAATCCCGATAGGAGCTGCACCTATCTCGTTCTCAGGGCACACTCAGATGAGCAGTCCGTACAACTAAAACCAGCCCTCGAGTTTCCCCGAGGTGGCGCTGCAAGGGGCTCTAGTTTGGACCAACACTTAGAGGAGCACTAGCCCCGGGGGGGGGGGGGTGTTTAAAATAATGATGACCCTTGGGCGCGCGACCCCCAAGGGAAAAGAAAAGGCTAGGTGGCGAATGGTAAAACCAATGTTGGGCATTGCTGTAAGAGTTTTATTCAAGGTGAACTATCAAGGGGTTCCCATTATTACCCAACCGCGTAAGGAACACAAAATCCGGGAACATAACACCGATATGACGGAAACTAGGGCGGCAAGAGTGGAACAAAACACCAGGCATAAGGCCGAGCCATCCACCCTTTACCAAGTATATAGATGCATTAATTAAATAAGATAATATTGTGATAACCCAACAAGTAAACAATGTTCTAACAAGGAACGACATCTCCATGTTCCAACAAGGAACAAACTTCAATCTTCACCTGCAACTAACAACGCTATAAGAGGGGCTGAGCAAAGCGGTAACATAGCCAAACAACGGTTTGCTAGGACAAGGTGGGTTAGAGGCTTGGTTCAACAATATAGGAGGCATGATAAGCAAGTGGTAGGTATCGCAACATAGGCATAGCAAAAGAGCGAGCATCTAACAAGCAAAGATAGAAGTGATTTCGAGGGTATGATCATCTTGCGTGAAATCCCGCAAGGAAGAAGAACGAGTCCATGAAGAAGACAAACGGACGTAGACGAACGGGTCTTCACAAATGCGATGTTCCCGGAACCAGCCCGAAGAAGCAAACACTTGAAAGAAACACACAACATAGTAAACAAACCACACATGAGCATGGTATGATATGCGGGATGCGGGATGCGATGCATATGCATGATTTGCAAAGGAATGATTGAACCTGGCCTCAACTTGGAAATCCAAGAGTGCCACTGGAAAGGTGAGGTGATTTCGGTTGAAATCGATATAAAGATCGTTGGGATCGGATGCACGGTTTGGAAATGGCAAGCAAAACAAATATAGCACCGGTCTGCGATAAACAACGAATAGCCATCTAAATGCAACAAGATGAACATGCTACAGCACTCAAAGATGGCAAAAGAATACATGGCAGGGATCCACTCATGATGCTTGGCAAAAGATGAACACTGAGCTACGGCCAATTCATCCATTAACAGGTTCAAACAAGCATGGCAAAAGTGCAATTGGTAAACAGATTTCAGACTTGGTGAAATTAACACAAGCCTGGAATTTCAGATCAGGTAGCACACTTTGAAGCATGAAAACTATATACTACAGGAACTTAACATGGCAAAGCAAGGCATGGCATGGAGCTACACAAAGAGCTTAACAAAAGTCCCTTAGTGACCTTGAGCCAAAAGGGATCACAAAATACAATTTCAGGCATGTGAACATGGCAAAAACATAATCAGATTACAGACTTAGTGAAAAACTGGAGCATGCAAATATATTAGCAGGTAGGCATGTTTACGAGCTCGATGCACTCACTACAGAGCAAGGCATGACAAACTAAGCATACACCCATCAAGAATACACATTATATAAGCTATTCATGGCAATAACAACAACATAGCATGCACGGATGAACAACAACATCCTCGGCAAAATCGCTAACAAGTCAACAATCTGCCCAGATTCACGAAATAGCAAAAGTAGAGCTCGATTGACTCAAGCTAGGGTGCTCCATAATTGCAAGCAAAGACATGGATGGATAGAGCACTACAAGATTAACAAAACATCCTTACTGATCATCCTCAAAAGAGGCACGGATCACTAGGAAACAACATGAACATATGGCATAATGATAAAAACAGTCCAAGGACTTAGTGGAATTGCTAAGTCCCTGAAATCAACATTAACGAATGCACTACTATGCAAGCTTGTGCTAGTCACCACACATATCACAAAAATACATGGATGGCACCTCTGGAAAGATGGCATGGCATATAACAAAACACATGTAGAGCTCAGGAGCATATCATGCATACATTAATCATGGCAAAAATGACAAAAAGCTATTTGGTGCAGCAGATCTGACAATTAACTCAAATAGCACTCTTCCAACAGCATTTCGGGCATCAAGATGAACTCAAATGAAAATGATGCAATGATGTACTCTCTGAGACGAACATTTTGATATGCTATACGCGCAAATCAGAGTTACGGGTGATGAGTTGTGGCATAAGAAACTGAGAATCTCGGGGACTTAGAGAAAAATTATACCCTCGGGGTAAAAGTCAACGGCGCGGAATCCGAGGTTCGCCAGATCGGAGACGTGGACGCGTGGATCCGGCGCGGTGGAAATGCGGGGCGATGCCGGTGTCTCGGATCTGGCCGGAGATGGAAAAGGGCGGCGGGGCCCCTACGTCCGGTGAGAAGGCTGGCGCCGGCGAACGGCGGAGCGGCGAAGGGCAGGCCGGCACGGGCGCGGTATGGTGCAGGGGTTCTCGGGCCCCGGCGAGGACGTGCTCGCCGCGGTGCCTCGCCGGATCGGGGAGGATACGGGGCGGCGCGGCGACGCTGCATGGCGGCGGCGGAGCACGCCGGGCGGTGCGGCCGGGCAAGCGCCGGCGACGGCGATGCGCGGCAGGAGGAGAAGCTCGGGCGGCGGCGCTGCGGTTCGGGCCCGGGCAGGCCGGATCTGGGGGCCACGGGCCCGCGCGGTGGAGATGCAACGGTGGCGACGTGGCCGGCTGTGACTGGCTGCGGCGGGCGGCGCTGCTAACGTGGCGACGTCTGGTTCGTCGGAGTGAGGTGGAGGGCGTGGCCGGACATGTCCGGCGGCGCGCAGAGGAGTTTTAGGGTTTCATCTGCGTGAATTTCGGAGGGGATCACACATTTATAGGTATAGGGAGCTAGGAGAGTCCAAATGATGTGCGGTTTCCGGCCACGCGGTCGTGATCGAACGACCGAGATGATGGAGGAGGTTTAAGTGGGTTTTGGGCCACTTTGGAAGGGTGTTGGGCTGCAACACACACGAGGCCTTTTCGGTCCCTCGGTTAACCGTTGGAGCATCAAACGAAGTCCAAATGGTACGAAACTTGACAGGCGGTCTACCGGTAGTAAACCAAGGCCGCTTGGCAAGTCTTGATCCAATCTGAAAATGTTTAACCCCTACACATGAAAAGAAGTAAGGGACATCGGGTGACATAGGAGCGCCGGATTGCAAAACGGACAACGGGGAAAATGCTCGGATCCATGAGACGAACATGTATGCAAATGAAATGCACATGATGACATGATATACAATGCATGACACTCAAGCAATGACAAAGCAACAACAACGAATAACTGGAGGACACCTGGCACATGGGTCTCGGGGCGTTATAGCTTTATTGCCTACATTTTAGCGCCGGTTACCAAACCGGCACTAAAGGGCCTTACGAACCGGTGCTATTGCCCAGTTCTGCACTAGTGAGAGGTATGATAGTTACTGGGTTTGGACTTTGTTATTGATAAAGCATGCAATGTGGATCGTGTGAGAGAATATGTGCTAGAATATTTGTTGCTACAACCAGGTAAAGAATGTGTGGTCCTTCGTTTGGGAAACTCAACGGAATCAATTGCTATTGGTTCCTGGTATTTACGGTGGGAGAGGAGAAAGTCAGTGCATAATGAAAAGTTCCAGGAACCCAAGTTCATAGCAATGGCAATCAGAGCTTTGGTTGCTAACCATGCTATGACAAGTGATGTAAAGATGACGATCAAGCGACATGGCTGGGAAAGACCAATGAGCAACTATGTGAAGCTAAACAAGGATGGGGGTTTCGACCCACACTTACTTAATGGCTCGTATGGCGCTTTCACCAGAGACTCGAATGGCAGATTCGTCGCGGCAGGAAACAGGGAAATCGATTGGTGCGGAGATGAGCTTATGGCCGATGCACTAACCTTATGGTTTGGTCTCAATTTGGAAAATACAATCAGGTGTAACCGCATAGAGGTTCACTCCGACAACATCCAGGTGATAGAGAGAATTTAGAATGGATGTCGCTCTTTCAATGTTTTTTCGATAAAGGGTGTTTTCATTATCTCAAAATGTAGCATCAAGCGATACAAAGCACTTAGAGTACCACCCGGCCTCTGCATAACTAGGATGCACACAGCCAAACATAAAAAATCTGACAAGAAAAAAACCCAACAATTCGGCAACAGTAGTCCTATAGACCGACACTATGCCTATGTCGAAACGGTTGGTGGACCGATGCGGAGATTATGCTGCCACCATGTTGTGTAAAAACCTCCATAGCCACCTGCTGCAATCTCGTACACACTGCCTTGAATAGCGGTTGGTACTCCGCACGTTGTAGCATAGACCACATACGAAGCGAGTGCGTACAACGGAAAATAACCTGCAGAGGAGAAGCAATTTTGTCATTAAAAACCAAATCGTTTCTACATAGCCAAAGCGAGCATAGTAAGGCGTACGCTCCCACCCTTATTAGCGTTTTGAATCTATTTGAAATACCGTCCAACCAATGACCAAAAATATTGGCAACACTTGTGGGCGGATACAAATTTGACGCTATTTGGATGACTGACCACATAGAACGCGCAAACTTGCATTGAAAAAAGAGGTGTTTGATTGTCTCGTCAAGAGTACAAAAACAAAACTTCTTACTTCCTGGCCAGTTGCGTCGTGTAAGGTTGTCTTTGGTTAGCACAACACCTCTACGAAGATACCACATGAATATTTTAACTTTTAGTGGAATCTTTGCCTTCCAGATTTTCTTGTTATTGCTCTCCGGTACCTCAGAATGCGTGAGCGCACGATACATAGAGTCTACCGTGAAAGACCCTGATGTAGTAAGGTTCCAGCGAAACACATCACGGCCTTGCGTCAGGTTAATCAGATCCATATGGGATAAGCGATTATGTCATGACATAAGTCGGGCGCCAACCAAATCCCGCCTGAATGAAATATTCGGCGGGGATGAGCTGAGCACCTGCGTAATAGTATTGTTCTTATCGCGAGCAATGTTGTACAAGGCTGGATATTGTTCTCGGAGACTGGCATTGCCTAGCCAGATGTCTTCCCAGAAGCGAATCTCTGACCCATCCTTTATCGCGAAAGACCCAAAGCGAAAAGTTGTTTCTTTGCCGCCATTAGGCCAGCCCAAAAGTATGAGCCACCAGGTTTCCAATATGCCTGAGACACCGCCTTTTGGCCTAGATACTTGTTGCGCAGCATGGTTTGCCAAACACCATCCTTAGTAAGAAGTTTGAACAACCATTTACTAAGTAGGGCCTCATTCTTGACCTGCAGGTCATGAATTCCAAGGCCACCTTGGTCTTTCGGCCTACAAACCACGCTCCATTTGGTCAGCCGGTATTTTTTTTCACCATCTCCTTGCCAAAAGAATCTAGACCTAAAATAGTCCAATCTTTGCAAGACCCCTTTTGGGAGTTGGAAGAAAGAAATCATATAGAGAACCATATTTGTGAGGACAGAGTTTATCAAAATCAGTCGTCCTCCAACTGAGAGCAACTTGCCTTTCCAACTGCTCAACCGTTTCTCTAGCCGCTCCTCTACATGCTTCCACTCCGCAATGGTGAGACGTCGATAATGAATAGGTATTCCCAGATATTTGATCGGGAATTGGCCAAGTGCGCAACCAAATAGGTCCGCGTAATCGGCCGCTGCCTCCACGGCTTCTCCAAAGCAGAACACTTCGCTTTTATGGAAGTTAATTTTAAGACCTGACATTTGCTCAAACGCTGACAGCAAGAGTTTCATGTTTCGAGCCTTGTCCAGGTCATGTTCCATAAAAAGTATTGTGTCATCAGCATATTGCAGAATAGAGAGGCCACCATCCACAAGGTGTGGCACTACCCCAGCAATTTGCCCGTCCTGCTTGGCACGCTCAATCAGAATAGCCAACATGTCAGCCACAATGTTAAATAACATTGGGGACATGGGGTCACCCTGCCGTAGTCCTTTTTTTGTCTGGAAGTAATGACCTACGTCATCATTGACTTTGATGGCCACACTACCTCCAGTTACAAAATTTTGGATCCACTGGCACCATTTTTTAGAGAAACCTTTCATCCTCAGGGCTTGTTGGAGAAAAGACCATTTGACCTTGTCATAGGATTTTTCAAAGTCAATTTTGAATACTACTCCACTTAGGTTTTTCCGATGCATCTCGTGGACGGTCTCATGCCGGATTACTACGCCATCAAGTATATTCCTTCCTTGCATGAAAGCCGTTTGAGATGGTCGGATAACATTGTTAGCTACCGAGTTAAGCCGATTCGTAGCCACTTTGGTGAAAATTTTGAAGCTGACATTAAGGAGGCATATGGGTCTGAACTGCTGGATCCGTTCAGCATCCTTAATCTTTGGCAACAAGACAATCTCGCCAAAATTAAGCCTAAATAGCCCAAGTCGGTCGGCATGAAGACAATTGAACAACTCCATAAGGTCAGCCTTGATGATATCCCAGAAATTCTGATAGAATTCTACGGGGAAACCATCTGGGCCTGGAGCTTTGTTATGTTCCATTTGGAACACCGCAGCTTTCACCTCCTCTTCCGAGAATGGTGCCGTCAGGATATCGTTTTCTTCTGCCGTGACTTGTGGAATGTCATCTGTTCAGGTCTCGTCGAGGGTGAAATTCCCTTCAGCCGGCGCTCCGAACAGAGATTTGTAGTATTTGGTGATATACTTTTTGAGCTCCTCTTGACCTTCGATCTGCCCCTCATCTTGTTGGAGACTGTAAATACATTTCTTCCTATGCCGCCCATTAGCGACCAATTGGAAGTATCTTGTATTACTATCACCCATCAAAATGAAATCGGCTTTGGATCTCTGGTAGTATTTGATCTCCTCTTCTCGCAGAAGACGGGCAATCTTCTCATTAGATTGATTTTTTAATTCAATCTCTTGTTGAGATAAGATGCGCGTCTCTGCAATTTTGTCGAGGTCATCAATAATGGTAGAGAGCCGTTGTTTTTCTTTTTTATAAATCCCGTTGGTATGTTTTGCCCATCCAGAGAGGTGTTGCCTCATGGCCCTTATTTTAAAGTTCCATCTCTGAATATGTGTACGGCCAACAGCAGGCCTCTCCCAAATATTCTTGATCATGTCTACAAATCCATCCCTATGCATCCATCCCAATTCAAATTTGAAAGGGCGTCGGGTAGCCGGGTTCGTAGAATTAGAATCCAGAATGATGGGTGCATGATCCGATAAAGCCTCAATATGCTCTAGGGCTCGCATGGTTACCAGGGGAAATTTTAGTTCCCATTCGGTATCCATGAGTACCCTATCAAGTTTCTCGTATGTTGGCACATGTCGGTTCTTAGCCCAAGTGAAATGTTGTCCCGACATACTAGCCTCCCGAAGATCCAAACTGCCTATGACATCATTGAATAGAAAAGGCCAATGAGTGTCAAAACGGTCATTATTTTTCTCTTCCTGATACCTAAGGATATTAAAGTCCCCTCCAATAAGCATTGGATGCGGGTTATCCTTAGCCAGATTTACCAATTCCCGAAGGAAAGCGGACTTATGCTCATCTTGGGCAGCCCCATAGACCGCGAGAAGAGTCCATGTAAAATTATCAGCTCTGTTTCTTAGGTGAAATTTTATATGAAATTCATCGATCTAAAAGGCTAACAAGTCCATGATTGTTGTCAGTATCCCAAGAAGGATTCCTCACCTTCCACGAGCTGGTAGACTTTGCCATGTGTAGTCGAAACCACCTGATAGGTAATCGAGGACATGCGGGCGAAAGTCACACTTACCGGCCTCGGAAATTGCCACAAAATCCAAACCATGTTCCCATACACAATCACCTATGTGTTTATGTTTAACCAAGTCCGAGAGACCTCTGCTACTTCAAAACATGCCTCTCATGTGGAAACTCGGATTGGTGTGGAACTCTTCGCCTTCTTGGGCGGTTTTTGTTTCTTTTTAGAGGCGTGTGATTTAGATTTCCGCGAAGACGCTGTGAAGTCACATAACATTGACCCAGGTCTTGCGTCATCCAATACAACCTCGGTAACCTCACCAACCAAGTGGGAGATTAGCGGACCATCATATTTGGCATCCGCTTCATCATCGTCCTCGGTTTCTGGGTCAGGAATGGTGGTATTACACTTTGGAGAAACCTTTAAATGGTCGATCTCCATATGTTTAAGTACCCCAACTGACAGATTAATATCATTATCATTCTTTCCCATAGAGACCCCCACGTTATTTAAGCTGTTATTAATGCGAGTATCCGAAAAAGAAAGAAATGATTTAACGGAAGAGGTACCAGGCGTGGAGTCCAAATTCCTCGAGGCCTGGCGGCGCATTGCCTTCGCCAGTGCATGCTCATCTGTCTGAGAAGAACCATCCGCCGAGACTGGGTGGCGATTACTACGTCGAAGGGGCGAAGCCAATCCTCCAGACATAGTACCCACCGGTGTTGCCGGGTGGGCCATCGGTGAAGGCTGCGGAATCACCCTTGTCCCAGAGGTCGGTGAAGAAGAACATGCTGCCGGTCCCACCAAATCAGTCGCAATGGGTGTCGTGACAGAAGGACCCGAATGAGCCGCCGGTGGACTGAGAGGAACTATAGCAGCCGGAGCGCGAACCGAGGAAGCCGTCGCAGACCCCGTCACCGTGCCTTGCACTTGTACGGGAGTAGAAGCGGGAGCATGCAAAACATGCGCTGCGCCCGTGTCCATGGCTGACTGCCCGAGCGTCGCCTGCTCAAGGTCTGCCGGATGATGCACCTGAGACGGGACAACCGCTTGTGGGTTTATGGGTGTGCATGCACCCGCTGACCGCCCTGCAGCAGCGGCCATGGCTGGCTGCATACGGGCGGCCACATCATGCATGTCTTGTGGCTGCATGGTCTCTACCTGCACATGCATGTGCGTAGCTCCCTGGGCTGTAGGAGCGTTGGATGTTGCCAATGCTTGAGCAGACGCGGTTGGCACAAGAAATGTAGCCGAAACATCAACTGTAGCTGCAACGTCTTGCACAGGATTATGCAGAAGGTTGACTTGTGGTGGCACTGTAGCATGTTCAAAGCCCAAATATGTAGTCTGCATGGGAACACCAGTGGAGACAGATTGAGCTCCACACGTGGTATTACCACCATTCATTTGGACCTTTTTTGCTCGCTTGCTAGCATCCCTATCTGGCATATCCTCATCCCGGTTAGCACCATCATCATGCCCATCATCATGGTTTTCCCAAATCCGAGGAATAAAGTCATCATCCGGAACAAAATCACCCTCCTCCAGCACAAACCGAAAGGCATATCCATTAAGCTTGACATAAACATCAGAGGAGACCAAGCTTTCATCAGACCCATCATGTTTGACGAAAATATCCATGTTATGAACAGCCACCTGGATCCGCACAATACCGTGACGGCGCAAGCAAACCAAGTCAACATCCTGAGTGGCGCCAATAACTGATCCCACCGCCCACAGACCAAGGAAATGGCGAAGAGCTGGCAGGACTCCGGTGACGTGCACCCAAACAGGCTGCAAGGGAAGTACCGACGGAACCTCCTCGATTTTCCATTCACTAAAAGTGATCTTCACGTCATGTGATTTAACATTATACTCAAACGCTACCACACGCTGCAAAATTTCCACTGAAGGGAAAGAAACCAAGAAAGCATTTGCTCCATGAGGCATGGCCTCCCACTTCCACGAAGTTTGGACCGCAGCGATCTTTGCAACCTCAGCCTCCACCACAGAAGAAGACAAGGAACCACCCGAAATCGTAACCAAAGCAGTCGGCAAAGTAGGTTGGGCAAGATTCTCCTTAAAGAGTGAGTCCGGAAGCTGTACAAACATTGCATTAACTAAACCACAACCACCGAGGGAGGCGGTTGGCCTTGGTTGCTTGAGAACAGGGCAGCGGTGCAAAGGATGCTTGTAGTTGTTACAAATGTGACAGTAATGAAGCACCGTGCAATCCTTAGACATATGATCATTTGACCTGCATTTAAAACAACAAAAACCAGTCTTTTTACCCTTCGGTAGATGTCCAGTAGTGTCAATATTGGTCGACGTCGCCGCATTAGCGTGTATGGCTGATTGAGTTTGAGCATTGGGGGCCGCGGTCTCGCTCTTTCAATGTATCGCTGGTAATTTTTGATGATATATATCACCTTGCCTGTGATTTCCCGCATATTATTCTTGAGCATGCTTCTAGAGAGACTAATTGTGGTATCCATGATTTAGCCAAACTAGCTACAAGTAAGGTGTTTGCGGGGTGGATGAAAGATCCATCCGTAGAGATTGGTGATACTCTTGTAAAAGATAATATGATGACCGCCTTGCCATAAAGAGTACTTTGATGTCAAAAAAAGCATAAGTGAAGCTGCAAAAGCATGACTTACGACTATAGAGGTTCAAGCCCCCCCCCCACCCCCCCCCCCCCCCCCCCAAGGAGTTATATGATGCATTTTTTATATGAGGTAATTTATATATATGATGCGGTTCAGCAGTCCACAACGTCTTATTTTCTTATTTATTACTCCCTCTTTTCGAAAATACTTGTCGGAGAAATAGATGTATCTAGACATATACATTTTTATTCATTTGTCTGACATTTACTTTGGGATAGAGGGAGAACAAGAAAAGGAAGGTCTGAATTTTTTTTAAGATCTTTTGCTACATATGGACTACTAAATCATCTGCGAAAAACTCAGTTCAACGATAGGCCGTATACATGGTTGTCCTGAACCTGGCCTTCTCACCCGGCCCACCTCATTTGCAGTCCACTGGTCTTTGATTCCAATGAGCTGGACCATGCACCACCACGGCAGTCGTTTCCCTCCAAAAATGCCAAAGTAGGAATACATCAGGATACCACAACTGGCATCTAATGTTTCTAAACAAAAGCTGGCATATATCTAAGACAAGCGATACGAATAGATCTTGGAGACATGCACCAACGCATGAGCACACGCACACCACAAGATGAGCACACCATGACGACACAAAATGATATAACACATCAACAATTGATTGTCAAATTTAATTACCAGTACTTCCTCCGTCCAGGTGTATACGGCATCTAATAAAAAATTAGTAATCAAAATATATATGTGACCATGCATAGAATGATCTTCTCAATCTCATTCCCTGTGATAATTATTTTTTATTTTTCATGCTGCTAATTTTGTTGGATGACGCATTAAATAAGGATTTGCATGTTTCTCTTTACGAATTAATGACCTGAAAAACCAACGTAGTGGTTGACTCCTCCCAATTTTTCAAGAGGTTAAAATACAAGTCGTTGTCCGAAACAAGAAGAGTCACTGACGGGCCGTATGGTGAATGGTCCTCGCTGAAAACAAGTGATTGATTATTTCTGCATGCTTGGAGTCTCAATAGTTTATATATGTAGAAACACGATGTGTTGAGGCAAATTAATCATCCTTATTACTCTAGACCATATATGAACATTACGCGACATGGTAGTACCATAATATATTTATTTATTTGTATGAATTACATGGACAAGGCGTGTTTCTTATCAGAATGCACGCCACTGCTTTGCAGCCAGCTCCAAATTTATTTTCTCCGTCCTATCATGCATACTAATTATACTCAACTTGCATATGCATACAAGCTAGGGTACATCAAGAGGAAAATGTAGGGCCTGAATGTATATACAGTAGTAGTTATATGGAACACACTGTTTTATACTATCATGCATGCATCGGTCCTACTATTGATCCTTGATTATTTGTTACTCTCTCCATCCCAAAATAAGTTAGTAGAAAGTTGAGACACTTATTTTGGGACGGAGGGAGTATATAGGTATGGCATGTATTTTGATTCATGGTACTTAAATATGATCGCATCCACCATTATTATGCTGTCTTCTACTAGTAATGTGGATGTAGTCCCGCCTTTTGCTTCACGGCGTTCTCCAGTTCGTCACAAAATGCTGAGCACTCTTTGCTCATTGTTCGTTGGGTTCTCTGTTTCAGCAAAGATGATAGAATTGTAAGTATTGTTGTGTAAAGTTTCCATTCCGACGAATGAAAGTTGGATCATAAGACACAGTTGCACACATCTAGTCAACATTAGAATTTTTTGACACATCCATAGAACTATTGTGTTACTTAGTATGTATGATAATTTTTGACAGTGTTACAGGACAATTGATCACCAATGAGTGTTGACACATTGATGTCAGAACCCTCCAAAACCCGGAAGATGGAACCCGAAAAACTAGAATGACGAGGGTTTCATGGAATACATGCTACATATGGCTAGAGGGCGCATGTAACCTTATTTATCCTCCAACCCCAATACTATAACCGAGAAACATTTTGCAGTAGCAGAAACTTGTCGTGATCTGCTTGACACTTATAGTACATTATACAGATGCCTTGCATCAGAACCTTAATTACGTGTTATCGTTCAAGGTAAGCAAAGTGCACCATTCACATTTTTATTGTACTATCACTAGTAGAAAAAGGGTCAAACGTGAAGCACATTAGTGCCGGTTTGTATTTGAGCCGGTACTAATGGTACCATTAGTGCCGGTTCGAACGGATTTGCATTAATGCCGGTTTGTGTTGAACCTTTAGTACCGGTTCGTGGCACGAACCGGTACTAAAGGGGTGGTGGCAGGCTGGCGTCAGGCCGGGGCCCCACGATCACCTTTAGTACCGGTTCATGGCACGAACCGGTACTAAAGGTCTAACCTTTAGTACCGGTTCGTGCCATGAACCGGTACTAATGGGGTCTGACCTATAGTACCGGACACAATATAGGGCAATTTTCAAACTCTACCCCCCTATCGCCTTTTCAGTTTTAAAAAAAATAAACGAAAATGATGGAAATGTCAAAAAAATAAAAGAAAATAAGTTTCCCATGTGATATGTGGTCTAGTTGTTGGGAAAATTTGCAAATGTGAATTTTGACTTTATTTGCAAAATCTCTCTAAATTTGTAAAAATGGGCATAACTTTTGCATACTAACTCGGATGAAAAAGTTTTTTATATGAAAAATCATCTACTCGAAAAGTTAAACATTTGCAAAATCCTCAAAAACCTAATAGAAAAAAAGTTACGGGGCTTTTAAGATCTAGAGTGGAAAAATTTGAAAAATATTCAAACTATGGTCAAACAATGGTCAAACTAGTTATTCTAGAATATTAGTGTTACTAAATAATTATTTCAATTTTTTGAATTTTGGTCAAATCTGGTCAAACTATGGTCAAACTTATTCAAGAAATATTAGCGTTACTAAATAATTACTGTTTTTTTAGAATAATAGTTTCAAACTCAAACGGTGAAATGTGTGACTTCATGCTCAAGCTAAACTCTTGAGGCTTAATAGGATTGACATCTTACTATTGTCAGGAAAACAACAACTGCAGGCTCGGAAACGAAGAAGAATAGAACCTGAAAGTTAAGCATGCTTGGGCTGGAGTAGTGAGAGGGATGGGTGACCGGTCGGGAAGTTAGATGATTTGGAATGAGTGATCCACACTTGAGCAGTTAAGAGAGGTGATTAGAGACTAAATCATCAAATGATTCAGAAAAATTGAAAATTAAAAAAATCAAAATTGTTTTCCAAAATTTTCAAAAAAAAACCTTTAGTACCGGTTGGTGTACCAGGGCGCGAGCTCACGCCACGTGGTGGCACTTTAGCGCCGGTTCGTGCCGAACCGGTACTAAAGGGGGGGGGGGGCCTTTAGTGCCGAAATTTTAGTGCCGGTTCCATAACCGGCACTAAAGGCCCTTACAAACCGGTACTAATGATCCGTTTTCTACTAGTGTATGCTACCCTTTTTTATTGAGGGTCGTGTGGGGTGCGGGGATCGTTCAAGGTAAGCAAAGTGCACCATTCACCTTTTTATTGTATTATATGCTACCCTTTTTTATTGAGGGTCGTGTGGGGTGCGGGGATCGAACCAAATTCATTTAAATGCACAATAAACTAATTAACTTTCATTTGACAATATTGATAAGTCATTTACCTTGATAGGGTGAATAAATATTGCATGAGTTATATGGTGGATAACCCAAAGTAGGGGCTGAAAAAATGTCCACAAATTCGTATATACCCTTTAGCTAAATCCACCTCAATCAACATCTCAGAAAAAAAGGTGCTTTATTGAGTTTAGTTCATCAAGTATATTATTCCCTCCGTCCCAAAAGAAGTAACTCAACTTGGTACTAACTTTAACATGTTAGTGACTCAACTTTGTACTAACTTTAATACGTTAGTACAAAGTTGAATCACCTATTTTGGGATGGAGGGAGTACTATATAATACTGGAACGTCAATGGTTAAGATCAAATCATAAGCATCCATGACACGACACCAACAGGAATATAAGTCAGATCCATGTGTGTACCTGAAGATGAAGGCTATAGAAGGTCCTGTTCTGAAAAGCGGAAGCGGACGAGCTGACGAGGCAGAGGCCTTGATTCTCCAGCACGTTGATGCATTTGGACATGGGCAGAGCGCCAGCCATGGTGTTCAGCAGGCTGACCTGGACCATGATTTCCCTGTCGTTGAGGCAGGTGGCGGAGACGATCGGAGCCGTGTCATCTCCCGGCCTGCAGCTGGCACGCGTCAGCTGTTCCTTCTTCTTCTCCAGGCCGTCTACCTCCTTCTGCAGCTCCGGGATGTACTTGATCGCCCGCGACACAATGGTCGGATTGTTCAGCTTCCTCTGACACGTCAGCGAAAGCAAAATCAATCAGATGTTCAGTACAGAATCTCGCACATGTGCGTAGCGTAGGCGTAGCGCAGAGAAGATGAACAAGTTAGGTTTAGTTAAGAGATCTAATTACAGTGTGATGATCATCATCAGGGAGGAGGGATCGAAGGTTGGAATAATGCTCGTTGAGCTGCTTGCGGCTGTCGCGCTCGTACGCGCTGTGGCTCATCTTCCGGTGGGAACCCGGGCCGCCGGATGAGGTGGCGTTGTTGGCAGCCGGCGCCGCCGGGATGTCGTGGTCTACGCCCGGCCACTGCGGGGACGGCGCTGGGTGGTGGTGGCCACCGGAGAAGATTTCCGCCTCCAGTGACGACATGCTGCTCGTGAACGGGTCGTTGAACATCTGGTGCTCCATTGCTTGCAGCTAGCTTCTGCTTGATCTCGTTCGTGTGGAGAGGTTGTAGTCTTGTAGAGATGATGGTGGATGAGGGAACCTAGCCTGCTTGATCTACGCTAGTTGAATTTTAACCAGATTGATCAGCATGAACTAATTTTCACGTACGGTTTGATCCACGAAGTCAGCTTGAGCAAGTTACGGAGTGGCGACCTCCATTTTATATAGGGCGAGGGATTCGCAGTGTCCAGAGAACTGATTTGGCCCGGATGTCTAAAAGGCATACTCCAGAGAACATTATGAAAGTGAGGTAATAAAGGGGAGAAAAGCAATTCTATTGTGCACGCGATATCTCATGCATGGCTCAGCCATCCATTTACTTCACGATCATATCTATATGCTTGTATTCTTGTGAATCTTATTGTTTATTAGCACATTATGTGACATCTTGACGTTACCTTTTTGTCATGCAGTGACCGGGATTCCTGCAACCTCTCTCATCCATCCTCTCACTCCCAAGCAATAGTACACCCATTCATGATTTTCGTATGATTTTAAATTTTGAATCTTATTAACTCTGAACCACAAATCCAATTTATGATGTGTTTGTTATGTTCCTTGCAATTAGGACACTGAAATAATATCACTTTCAAATATATTATGATAAGTTTTAAAATTTGAGTTCGAAAACATGATGGAACCATATCAAACATAGTGATGCATTGTAGTACGCGAAAAAACATAGGAAAGCTTGATGAGAATGAGTTTTTACTAAAAATTTGTAGTATTATGTTTGAAGCATGTTGAGACATAATGAAACATTATGATATGTTGTCGATCACGATGAAGCACAGTGAAACAATATCCTTGTTTTTGTGGAACATAATAAAACTTAATATTACGTTTTAAATAAAAATTTGTGCTTATCAGGTTTTACTAGGTTTTCACGTGTTCTAGAGTGTCTCACTATGTTTCATAGAGTTCCACCATATGTTTCAAAATTCGATTTTGAAAATTAACAAACTATATTCAAGATTGATCTTCTTTCAAAGCTCTAGTTACATTGAACATAAATGAACAAAGAGACCGTAAATCCAACTTTATGTTCAGTACACATCGGTCCTTTTAACTGGAAAACCTAAATCCATGCCTCACACTCCCAAGCAATAGTACACCCATTCATGATTTTCATGTGATTTTAAATTTTGAATCTTATTAACTTTTGAACCACAAATCCAATTTATGATATGTTTGCTATGTTCCTTGCAATCAAGACACTGGAACAATATCAATTTCGAATATATTATGATAAGTTTTAAAATTTGAGTTCAAAAACATGATGGAACTATATCAAACATAGTGATGCATTGTAGTACGCGACAAACATAGGAAAGCTTGATGAGAATGAGTTTTTACTAAAAATTTGTAGTATTATGTTTGAAGCATGTTGAGACACAATGAAACATTATGATATGTTGTCGATCACGATGAAGCACAGTGAAACAATATCTTTGTTTTTGTGGAACATAATAAAACTTAATACTATGTTTTCACTAAATATTTGTGCTTATTAGGGTTTACTAGGTTTTCTTGTGTTCTAGGGTGTATCACTATCTTTCCTAGAGTTCCACCATATGTTTAAAATTTTGATTTTGAAAATTAACAAACTATATTCAAGATTGATCTTCTTTCAAAGCCCTAGTTACATATTGAACATAAATGAACAAAGAGACTGTAAATCCAACTTTATGTTCAATACACATCGGTGCTTTTAACTGGAAAAACTAAATCCATGCCTCACACTCCCAAGCAATAGTACACCCATTCATGATTGTCGTATGATTTTAATTCAAATTCAGGCTCCATTTTGAGCATTGAATTCAAATGACATCCAAACGAATTGAATCATGTTGTTAATTGATTCAAATGAATTTCAAAAGTTTGAACTATGTTTGGACCAAATATTTTGCCTAGTTTGAATTATTTCAAATTTGAATTCAAACTAAGTTTGAAGCATAAATGAAGCTCATTTGAAATTCAAACATGAATCCTTCTGTACATTGATTTAAACATGAATTTAAAATTGACCAAACCCTTTTCTAGTCAAGTAAGGTCATTCAAGTTTGAATTACCATTCAAATTAAATGTGAAGTTCATTAACCTTAAGGCACAAGTGACACACCCAATTGAATTTAAACATGAATATTTGCGTACATTAATTCAAGTGTTTAATTCAAAGCTATTTAAAGGTCATTCAAGTTTGAACTATTAGACTAAAATATGAACTTCCTGATCTTAGCTCATAAACAATGAATCTAGTTTTATGATTCCATTTATCAATTGAATCTAGAAATGTAACCTTGCATCAGATACCTTTATGTGATGTACTTATTTAATTGACACAATATGCATGTGGACCCTTATGTCACTGCGTTCTAAGTAACAACCTATGTTGTTATCTAACTCTTTATGTGTTGACACAATGCACTTAATCTTAAAACACCATCTAGACTTATACCATACACTTCACATAGTTTTGTTGTCTGTTTAATTTGTACTGTATGGTTGTTTATGTGAACTCTCTATATACGATAGATTGTTCGGATAGATAAGAGCGGAAATTGAAGAACATTGTCAATACAAGGAGAGTGGAACCTTTGATCATATCACGTATTATTTTCTTGCATGTAGAACTTTACAAATAGGAATGCATGACTGTCGGTGTCAAAACCGGCGGATCTTGGGTAGGGGGTCCCGAACTGTGCGTCTAGGCTGGATGGTAACAGGAGGCAAGGAACACGAAGTTTTACCCAGGTTCAGGCCATCTCGATGGAGGTAAAACCTTACGTCCTGCTTGATTAATATTGATGATATGGGTAGTACAAGAGTAGATCTACCACGAGATCGAGGAGGCGAAACCCTAGAAACTAGCCTATGGTATGATTGTTGATGTGTATGTTGTCCTACGGACTAAAACCCTCCGGTTTATATAGACACCGGATAGGGTTAGGGTTACATAGAGTCGGTTACAATGGTAGGAGATCTAAATATCCGTATCGCCAAGCTTGCCTTCCACGCCAAGGAAAGTCCCTTCCGGACACGGGACGAAGTCTTCAATCTTGTATCTTCATAGTCCAGGAGTCCGGCTGAAGGTATAGTCCGGCTATCCGAACACCCCCTAATCCAGGACTCCCTCAGTAGCCCCTGAACCAGGCTTCAATGACGACAAGTCCGGCACACAGATTGTCTTTGGCATTGCAAGGCGGGTTCCTCCTCCAAGTACTTCATAGAAGATTTTGAACACAGAGATAGTGTTCGGCTCTGCAAAATAAGTTTCCACATATTGCCATAGAGAGAATAATATGTACACAAATCTAATCTGCTAACGTATTCCGTAGTGTGACATCACACCACGGCCAAGCTTTTATTCGAACCATTTTACTGTCCCATCTCAGCGCGTTATGCGAGGCGGTTTCCTCGGCATGTCTTGTTAAAGCAGAGATCGTGTCCCCTTATTCCAGGATTCTCATCAATACGGGCATGGGTAACCCAACCGCGCCATTGATCACGACGCTTGGGAGATAAGCGAGTTTCACCAGGCTGGTGGGGACATGTAGTTGCGTCCACCCATATAAGGGGATAAGGATCCACCTTTTCACCTACGCCTTCTTCCTCCTTCGCCTATCCATTCTTGCGCACTCGAGCTCCAGCGCCCAAGTCAGCACTCCTTACCTCAACCTTCTCCAGCCATGTCCGGAGCGGGAGGCAAGTGGATGGTCTCCTCCGTCACGGAGGGACATATCAAAAAGCTGAGGAAGGCCGGATACCTATCTAACGACATAGCGTACCGGCTCCCCGAAAAGGGGCAGCTCATCCCCACCCCTAGGCCCCATGAGAGGGTGGTGTTCCTCCCCCATTTCCTCCGCGGACTGGGCTTCCCTCTCCACCCATTTGTCCGGGGGCTCATGTTCTACTACGGCCTGGATTTCCACGATCTGGCCCCGAATTTTGTCCTCAACATCTCGGCGTTTATCGACGTGTGCGAGGCCTTCCTCCGCATCCGCCCCCATTTCGGCCTATGGATCAAGACTTTCAACGTCAAGCCGAAGGTGGTGCGCGGCAGCCAGGCGGAGTGCGGAGGCGTCATGGTGGGCAAGATGGCCAACGTCCTCTGGCTCGAGGGCTCCTTTGTGGAGACCCTGAAGGGGTGGCAATCGGGGTGGTTTTACATCACCGAGCCGCGCGATGCCGAATGGGTCGCACCCCTTGAGTTCCTGTCTGGACCCCCAACGCGGCTCACGTCCTGGAAAGAGACGGGCCTGTCATGGGGTAAAAAAGGAGAGCTGACCGGACTCCAAACATGGATCAAAACCCTGGTGGACAAGAAGCTCAAACTTGTCAACATAGTCCAGGTTATGCTCATCCGCTTGGTCCTCCCGTGCCAACAATGGGCTTTCAACCTATGGGAGTTCGACCCGGCGCGGCACCAAACTTTGAGCAGGCTCTTCGACACGACATACGAAGATGCCTGGAAGGTTCTGTTCAAGGCCGCCGTGCCTCCCGCATCCGCTACTAAGGATCGCGGATTCAGTGCACTGCGCCACACTCTTGCGGTGAGCTGTTTTTTTTCCTTTTACAGGGTATCAGTGTTTCATAGTTTGACCCCATGCGGGATCTAAGCTCCCTTTCCTTTGACAGGATTGGCAGGTGACGTACGGACAGATCAACTGTCCGGCTCCTTTGCCCGAAGGCCCAGCGGACGCTCAATTGGCGAAGCTGCTGGTTCCGGCACCCTATGTGGTGCCGGAGAAGAAGGCCAAGAAGATGGCCACGGGGACTCGAAAGAGTGCCTGACGCCCGGAGGTGTCGGATTCATCATCCGACGAATCCAAGACGCACTCCTCCCACGAAGATGGGGAGGAGGGGGAAGAAGAGACCCCTCCCCCTCCAGCGGGGGAAGGGAAGAAAAGGAAGGCCGCCCCAACTGGGGAGGCCGAAGGATCCAAGAAGGGGAAAACCCATCCTCCGGACTACTCCACCAACGCCGACGATGGCGAAGAGGAGTGGCCGCCCAGGGCCAAGCCCCTGGCAAAATCGTAAGTATCCGGATACCAGAGTAATGCATAGTATTCGTTTATTGCATAGCTTTCCCTTATGTCGAACATGTTTATGCAGCCCACCCAAAGACCGGCTCGACGCGTCGTCGAGCGGTTCACTGGACTCGTCGGACGTGAACTCGCTGCCGACGGCTTCCTCCCCCCGCCCTACGGACGACACCGAAGTGTTGTCCCAACAGGCTCCAATTCGGGAGGAGGTGGTCCTGGAGGCGCCGCAAGGCGACCTCCCGGACTCCAGGAGTAAAGGGGACGAAACCCCCCTGGGCTCCAAGTCTGGCCCTAGGCCGGACACCGCTCCAGAGCCTTCAAAGGTTCCAGAGTCCGGCGGGGGACCTCCTTCCAAGAGGAGCAAGCCCACCACGCCGGCGACCTCCGTCCAACCGGAGGCGGCGGACAATCTGTTGGAGGCGCTCCAAGGCGCCTCCATCGACGAGGGGCACCACACCATTATGAGTGCGGTGGTCCAGAAGGTTCAGTCCGCCAAGAGCAGACTGACTGAAGCTTGTACAAGTCTTTTAACAGGCTTTGAGGTAAGTAAAGAATGTGTAAATAACATTACCGCATAGACAGTAGCCCCTGATGCTCTGTTTGGCATTCGGGAAGAAGAGCCGAATAGAGGATAAAATAAAATTCGCAGGAGTCTAACAAAAAGAAGTCAATATGCATGTGCAGGCTTCCCTGCTGGCAGCCGCCGCACTGACTGCGGAAGTGGACGTTCTAAAGTAGGACCTCGAGCGGTCCGAGCAAGAGCTCGGATGTGCCAAGAAGCAGCTCGAGGACAGTGAAGGTAAGAAATACCTTGTATATCTATAAAGGTGCAATTGCGAAAAATGACAGGATTATCGTGGCTATTGTAGGGGCCACGTCTGAGGTGGCGACCCTTAAGGAAGCGCTGCTCGAGGCCGAGAAGACGGCGGCCACGGAGCACACCGAGCGGGAGGAGTATGAGGCCGAAGTTGGCAAGGTGCGGCAAGAGCTCCAGGCTCTCATGGAAAAATATGAGAGTTTGGAGCGTGACTCAATGACGCGAGCGTCCGAGCTCGCGGCGGCTATTGAAAGTGCCAAGTCTGCCAAGGCCGAATCCCAGAAGACCCTCCAGGAGTTGGATGAGGTGAAGAAGATAGCAGCGGGTAAGGCATTCTTTATGCAAAGCAAACACATAAGCGTGAGTTACTTGTTACTTACCCGAATCCGGAGTTCTCCAGGCGCGTTCGCAGATCTTCCCCGGAGTGTGTCTGATGCCGCCGCATTCTATCGAGCTGAGGAGGGCAGCTCGACGGAGAAGGTGTTCTGGTCTCAGTACGCTGAGGCCGGACACCCCGTGCCCCTGAGCGACCAGCTGAAGCAACTAGTCGAGCTCCACAAGGCAGCCGAACAGGCCATGAAGGGCCTCATAGTTCGGCTGTGGCCTGGAGAGGCTTAGCCTGGGAGCTATTTCGGGCTGGTGCGGCGGCTGGTGGAGGCCTGTCCAAGGCTCGAAGTCATCTAGCGCTCCGTCTGCATTGAAGGTGATCGTAGGGCCCTTGCCCGTGCGAAGGTGCACTAGGGCAAGCTGGATGCTGAGAAGCTTGTGAAGGATGGGCCACCACCGGCGAAAGAGCATCGCAAGCCCGAAAATTATTATAAGGATGTTCTGAAGGGTGCCCGCCTTGTGGCGGATGGATGTACTATGGATGTAATTTTTGAGTAAAACAAGCTCGTTGTGTCCTGTGCCCTGAAAACTTATTCATATGCGCTTAAGCAATGCTGTTTGAATTTAAAATATTACCTTCTATGCGGCTGTTTATCAATTCTGAGAGATGGCGAGTCGTCGGCTTCTGCCCCCGTGCCGCTAGTGCTGGGGTGTTCGGGGATAAACCTGAGCGCTCTTGTTCCCATGTTTGGGTCCTTCGAGGGAGGCGCTCAGCCCAACGAACGAGGCAATCAGACTATAATGCATGAACACTCTCACTTAGCCATAGAATTCTATAATTTTTAATTTCGGCGAAGCCCCTGGTATTCGGAAGACCGAATTCAGGGCGCTATCCACGCCTTGGCCGGACAGAGCCGGCTCCTCGCCCTAAGCGGCATAAGTCTTTAAGGACTCGAAAAAACCTCTCGAACCGCGACCAGCTCTCGCTTCATCATGACAGTAAGTTTTAGCTTTCTCCACTAAGGTGCTCGACCCAGCTCAACCGGGGCACAATCACAGTGGTTCTCCTAGTGCTACCTTAGCTGATATAGCGGAACGTAAGGCACCAAAACATAGGAGCCGGGCAAACCCAACTATTGACCCAAGACATGATTTGGAGCCGATGCATATAATGCTATAAGTTCGGGGTGCCGTACTTGTTAAAGTGTTCGGACTTCTCACACCATATTGAGGGGTACTAAAGCCCCTGGCGTATTTTGGTCATACCAACGTGTACGGGTGAATTAATGTGATAAGCAAAAGGTTGGACTATGTGACATGTCCGTTCCAGGGGCAAGCTGCGGAATAGTATGCGAAACAGGTATACAGCGCGTGATAGAGACCACCTGGGAGTTCCGTAATGCAGCGTGGCTTGTCGGCTTCCCTGGTTCTTGCATCGTTTGTGCGGCAATTGAACTGCTGAACAGGCCTTCCGAAGAGTGGAGTCCTGAAAGTAAGAGAAAATTAAAAAATCGGCAGCCCCTGGTACGGTTGAAGCCGTGTTTTGGGCGTGCCGTGATGGTGCCCCTCCCCCTGTGCCCATGGTATCTCTAGAGCGTAGTTATGTACGCGAAGTACTGGCGTAGCCTTTTTTAGAGGGTTGGGGTTGGGGCCGCATTGCTACGCCTGCTCGGATCGTGCCAGGTGGTCTTGTTGTAGGTTACTCCGGGCGTGCTTGACGGTGTCTGGTCGTTTAGTGGCCGGACTGGAGAACTGCCTGGAGAGGCTGCTTTGAACTTCCGCCGCAAGGGCCGCCGTGTGCTCCTTCGTTCGGAGGGAGCGTTCGGTGTTTCCATTGACCGTAATTACTCCTCGAGGACCTGGCATCTTGAGCTTAAAGTATGCGTAATGCGGTACCACATTGAACTTAGCGAATGCAGTTCGCCCGAGCAGTGCGTGATAGCCACTGCGAAACGGGACTATGTCGAAGATTAACTCCTCGCTTCGGAAATTATCCGGGGAACCGAAGACCACTTCAAGTGTGACTGAGCCTGTACAGTTGGCCTCTACATCTGGTATTACGCCTTTAAAGGTCGTTTTGGTGGGCGTAATCCTTGAGGGATCTGTGCCCATTTTCCGCACTGTATCCTGGTAAAGCAGGTTCAGGCTACTGCCGCCGTCCATAAGGACTCTAGTGAGATGAAATCCGTCAATAATTGGCTCTAGAACCAATGCGGCGAATCCTCCATGACGGGTGCTAGTGGGGTGGTCCCTTCGATTAAAGGTGATCGGGCAGGAGGACCATGGGTTGAACTTTGGGGCGACTGGCTCTATCGTGTATATGTCCCTTAACGCGCGCTTCCGCTCCCTCTTGGGGATGTGGGTTGCGTATATCATGTTCACCGTCCGCTCTTGTGGGGGAAAACCCTTTTGTCCACTGTTGTTTGGCGGCCGAGGCTCCTCGCCGTCATCGCTATGCAGCCCCTTGTCTTTGTTTTCGGCGTTTAAGTTGCCTGCCTACTTGAACACCCAACAATCCCTGTTGGTGTGATTGGCTAGCTTTTCGGGGGTGCCATGTATCTGGCATAAGCGGTCGAGTATTTGGTCCAAACTGGACGGGCCCCTAGGATTCCTTTTGAATGGCTTTTTTCGCTGACCGGATTTAGAGCCTCTGAATCCGGCATTAACTGCCATATCATCTGCATTGTCGCCGTTAATGCGGCGCTTCTGCTTGTTGCGACGTGACCTGCCACTACTGTCCCCGGTGTCCGAATTACCAGGGTTCTTGGTTATATTGTTGCTACGAGCAAGCCAGTTGTCTTCTCCCATGCAAAAGCGGGTCATGAGTGTCGTGAGTGTTGCCATAGATTTTGGCTTTTCCTGTCCAAGGTGCCGGGCCAGCCACTCGTCACGGATATTATGCTTGAAGGCTGCTAGGGCCTCAGCATCCGGACAGTCGACTATTTGATTTTTCTTTGTTAGGAACCGTGTCCGAAATTGCCTGGCCGATTCATCTGGCTGCTGAATTACGTGACTTAGGTCATCGGCTTCTGGGGGTCGCACATAAGTGCCCTAGAAATTGTCGAGGAATGCGGCTTCCAAGTCCTCCCAACAGCTGATTGATCCTGTTGGCAAGCTGTTAAGCCAATGCCGAGCTGGTCCTTTAACTTTGAGTGGGAGGTATTTGATGGCGTGGAAATCATCGTCGCGGGCCATGTGGATATGAAGGAGATAATCCTCGATCCATACCGCAGGATCTGTTGTGCCATCATATGATTCGATGTTTACGGGTTTGAAACCCTCAGGGATTTGATGATCCATTATTTCGTCTGTAAAGCAGAGTGGGTGTGCGGCGCCTCTGTACTAGGCTATATCATGACGTAGCTCCAATGAGCTTTGTCTATTGTGTTCGGCCTTGCCGAATTTGTGGCCGGCGTGACGGTTACCGTCTCGAGCCGTGGGGCGCCCACGCGATCCGTAGATCGATCTTGTTTGCCTTGCCTTGTCCTCCAACATGTCTCGTAAGTCTGGAGCATATTCCCGTGCCTTGGTACGCGGTGCGGCTTCAGTGGAGGGCCGAGAGGCCTCTCTGTCGCGGCCACGAGGTGGCCACTCGGCCACATCAAGTGCTTCCTCCTCTAATTGGGGTAGCAACCTGCGCTTCAGGTAGCTCTTGGAGGGGCATTCGAGTTTATGCTTTTCGGCTGCAAGGACTTCAGTCCATCTGTCCACTAGCAAATCTTGATCAGCTCTGAGCTGTTGCTGCTTTTTCTTGAGGCTTCTTGCCGTGGCCATAAGCCTGCGTTGAAAACGCTTTTGCTCGACGGGATCCTCTGGCACGACGAATTCGTCGTTGTCGAGGCTTGCCTCGTCTTCGGAGGGAGGCATATAGTTATCGTCCTTGACCTCTCTGTCTGCCGCTGTCTCATGAGGGCTGGTTTCTCCATCCTCCTGTGCTAAATCTTGCTGGAAGGGGTTTTCTTTGGCGCTTTCCGGAGTATTATTATCTCCCGTGCTGGAATCACCGTGTTGTTTTGGCGGGATTTTGAGCGGCGCCGCTGACGCCGGCTGAGGGAGTCCTGGATTAGGGGGTGTTCGGGTAGCGGGACTATACCTTCAGCCAGACTCCAGGACTATGAAGATACAAGATTGAAGACTATGTCCCGTGTCCGGATGGGACTTTCCTTGGCCTGGAAGGCAAGGTTGGCGATGCGGATATTCAAGATCTCCTACCATTGTAACCGACTCTATGTAACCCTAACCCTACCCGGTGTCTATATAAACCGGAGGGTTTTAGTCCGTAGGACAACTTCATCAACTCCATACACAACAATCATACCATAGGCTAGCTTCTAGGGTTTAGCCTCCTTGATCTCGTGGTAGATCTACTCTTGTACTACCCATATCATCAATATTAATCAAGCAGGACGTAGGGTTTTACCTCCATCGAGAGGGCCCGAACCTGGGTAAAACATCGTGTTCCCTGCCTCCTATTACCATCCGGCCTAGACGCACAGTTCGGGACCCCCTACCCGAGATCCGCCGGTTTTGACACCGGCATTGGTGCTTTCATTGAGAGTTCCTCTGTGTCGTCGCCTTTAGGCCCGATGGCTCCTTCGATTGTTAACAACGATATGGTCCAGGGTGAGACTTTTCTCCCCGGACAGATCTTCGTCTTCGGCGGCTTCGCACTGCAGGCCAATTCGCTTGGCCACCTTGAGCAGATCGAAAGCTACGACCCTGGCCATCAGGTCAGGTTTGGAATCCTAAACTACACGGCTGACATCCGCGGGGACTTGATCTTCGACGGATTCGAGCCACAGCCAAGCGTGCCGCACTGTCTTGATGGGCATGATATAGCTCTGCCGCCGAGCAGCACCTTGGAGGCCGCACACGCATCGGTTTCGATCATTGATTCAGAACCTACTGCGCCGATTGAGGATCAGCGGTTGGACACTGCCTCAGGGGCTGCTATATCAGAGGCGATCGAGCCGAACTCCAGCCCCGCACTCCGCGTGGCCCGTGACTCCAAGGAGCCGGATTCCTCTCCGAACTCTGAGCCCCCCGCACCCCTGCTAATCGAATCTGATCGGGCGCCGATGATGGAGTTCACCGCCGCAGACATCTTTCAGCACTCGCCCTTCGGCGACATCCTGAGTTCTCTAAAGTCTCTCTCATTGTCAGGAGAGCTCTGGCCGGACCACGGTCAGCAAAGTTGGGATGCGGACGACGAAGAAATCCAAAACCCACCCACCACCCACTTTATAGCCACTGTCGACGAATTAACCGACATGCCCGACTTCGGCTCCGAAGACATCGACAACATGGATGACGATGGAGGAGATACCGACGAACCAACGCCCATCGGGCATTGGACAGCCACCTCATCTCACGATGTATACATGGTGGACACCCCTAAGGGAGACGACAACGAGGAAAAAGGGAAGGAGACGAGAGATCGACCCCCCCGAAAAGCAATCAAGGCGTCGGCGTAAACGCCGACCCAAGCCCCGCCTCGACACAAACCCAGCCATAGAGCAGGACGAGCCGGTAAATGATGGGCAGGCCTTAGAGCAACCGTCCGAACAGAGCAACATGGATAGAGAAAATGAACATCCCTCCTCCAGCGAAAACGGCATTCCGGACGAACGCATGCCAAATAAACTCACGGAGCGGAAGAATCTTCATGAGAGGCTCGTTGCAACTGCACACAGCCTAAAAAAGCAGAAGCAGAAGCTAAAAACAACAGAAGACGCACTCCGCATCAGATGGAGCAAGGTAATCAATGCCACAGATAAGCACGGCGACAGTCGCCGCACTAGATGCTATCCGAAGAGAAAGCTACTGCCTGAATTCGACGAAGAAGCCCTAGAGCCCTCGCATTCGGAAAATGAAAAAGCCACACGGTCGGATGGACGACCCCATAAAACGACAAGCGGCGCCGCACCTAAATCGGCATGCGACCCACTTAAGGATTCGCATCATGGCCCAGTCAGGTCCATTTATGGGCCAAAAAAGCAAGCTCTCGTAAGCAATGCTATGAAGCCATCATCAGAATCCGGCATACCCAAATACAGGGGTGCCGCACACCCCCTATGTTTCACCGATGAGGTCCTGGAGTATGAATTCCCAGAAGGATTCAAACCCATAAACATAGAGGCATATGATGGAACAACAGACCCTGGAGTCTGGATCGAGGACTATATCCTCCACATACACATGGCTAGAGGAGAAGACCTCCACGCCATAAAATATCTACCCCTTAAGCTTAAAGGGCTAGCCCGACATTGGCTTAAAAGCCTTCTAGAAAACACAATTGGAAGCTGGGAAGAACTCGAGGACGCCTTCCGAGCCAACTTTCAAGGGACCTATGTCCGTCCTCCGGATGCAGACGATCTTAGTCACATAACTCAACAACCCAGAGAATCAGCTCGGCAGTTCTGGAATAAATTCCTCACTAAAAAGAATCAGATAGTCGACTATCCGGACGCCGAAGCCTTAGCAGCTTTCAGGCATAACGTCCGAGACGAATGGCTCGCCAGACACCTCGGCCAAGAAAAACCAAGAACAATGGCCGCACTTACAAGCCTCATGACCCGCTTTTGTGCAGGGGATGACAGCTGGCTAGCAAGGTGCAGCCCCAGCGACCCAAGTACATCCGAAACCAGGGATGGAAACGGAAGACCGCGACGTAACAAAGATCGTCTCCGGACTAAGGACAAAAGTCCAAAGAGCACGACAGTCAACGCCGGATTCAAAGGCTCACGACAAAATCAGGAAAAATCGCTCCCCGAGGATAACAGGGACGATCCATCCAGCCTAAATAAAATCCTGGAAAGGATATGTCAGATACATAGTATTCCCATGAAGCCTGCGAAGCATACCCACAGAGACTGTTGGGTCTTCAAACAATACGGCAGACTCAATGCCGAACACAAGGGGCTCGACACACCAAGCGAAGACGAGGACGAACCCCAACAGTAGAGCACCAGGAAACAAAAGAACTTCCAGCAAGAAGTAAAAACAGTGAACTCACTTCACATAACAAAACGTGTGGTGCCCGTAAGGGTACGCACCGCACGGCCCATCCCCAAAGGATCCTGCCACTGGTTGTCAAAGCCGATCATCTTCGATCAGGTAGATTATTCTAGGAATACCAAAAATGCAGGATGGACTGCCTTGATACTCGATCCAATAATTCGCGTACTCAAGTTTTCAAATGTCCTTATGGACGGCGGCAGCGGACTAAACCTGATATATCAGGATACAATACAGCACATGGGGATAAACCCAGCAAGAATCCGTCGCAGCAAAACCTCCTTTCAAGGGGTCATACCCGGTCCGGACACCCGTTGTACGGGTTTTCTCCGGCTCACAGTCACATTCGGCTCTGTCGATAACCTCCACTGCGAAAAGCTGACCTTCCACGTCGTCCCGTTCTCGAGTCGCTATCAAGCACTACTGGGACGCGAAGCTTTCGCTCGATTTAACGCAATACCGCATTATGCATCTCTTACGCTTAAGATGCCCGGTCCACGAGGCATCATCTCTTTGATAGGAAAGCACTAAGGTGTGCCTTCCTAAGCGGAGGATAGTGCAGCCGCTTTAACAGCCCCACAGAAAAATGGCCTCACCGGCCAAAAAACTTTAAAATAGGTCATTTCAAGACCACGAACACGGATAGACGAGTTCGGTGCAAAATCATCATTGATGCAGGCCTAGAAGCCATATACCCCAGCACAAGGGGCTCCACGCGTATACAATAAGAGACAATAAAGCTCAAACTTCCATATTTTACATTATATTTTGCTTATTTTTACCTTTTCCGGCACGACCCAAACTCAGTTCCTCTCTTTTAGAGATGAACGTCGTGCGGCGCCCGTCTAGGATACGGCACAACGGAGACACAGGCGCAGACGTGCAGTAGGGACCCGTCCTAAAGGATTCTTTTTAGATTAAGACCCTGCGTAAACCTTTCTTACTTCCTCTTGTTGCTACACCTCCCCTGGTTTTTTCTTTCCAGTATAACCAAGGAGGAGGCTGGCGTCTTGGCATGTGGCCACGTCAGAATTTTTGTGCGTACCTAGACACTAGGGGCTTTTTTAATGAAGAGTGTTGTTTGGCCCGCACTCATAAAGACCGAACGCCTTAGGGAGTGTTCGGCGTCGCGAGTTTTGGCATTATATGCATCAGCTCCGAATCATGTCTTTGGTCAAATGTTGGGTTACCCGGCTTCTGAGTTCGGCTACCTTACGTTCCGCTCTATCGGCTAAGGTAGCACCAGGAGAACTGCTGCGATTGTGCCACCGGTTCGGCCAGGGCGAGCACCTTAGTAGAGAAAGCCAAAAACTGACTGTCATGATGTAGCGTGAGACTGGTCAGCCACTCGATGACCTATCGGAATCCTCCGCTTTAACGAAGGGCCGCTTCCCGGTCAGGCACATATGCGCCCCGAATTCGGACGGGCGCAGTTGCCACCAAGGAGCTACCTAAAGAGTCTCATTTTCGAACTCCTATGGCTAAGTGAAAGTGTTAAAGCATTATAGTCCGGTTGCCTGGCCCGCTGTGCTATCACCTCCTTTGTAGGACCAAGACGTTGGGTTAAGTGTGAAAATGCGTTTTCTGCGAGCACCCCCGCACTATGTGCGTGGGGGCTGAAGCCAACGACTGCCATCTTTCAGATTCTATACATACACACACACACACAGATATATATATATATATATATATATATATATATATATCTTAAAACGGCCGCGTAGAAGGTGTTTACAATACTTGAGGCACAAGTATAAAAAAGGCCACTACAGTTTATCAAAATATTACTTTATAATTACATATGCTATCATAACATAGCATCTTTCGGGCACTGCGTCTCTATTACACGAGCGCCTTCAAGAACTTCCTGAAAATAATGCTCGAAGGGTACTCGGCTTTGGTCCGAGTCTCGGGACGCAACAACGGTGGTATCCATCTCTGCCCAGTATGTCTTAACACGGGCTAGGGCCATCCTAGCGCCCTCTATGCATGTTGACTTCTTAATTGCATTTATACGCGGCACCGTGTCAAGAAATTGCTGCACCAAGCTGAAGTAACTCTTCGGCTCTGACCTCCCCGGCCACAGGTGACCCACGACGTACTTGATGGCGAGTCCAGACAACCTATTCAGTTCGGCCCATTGAGCCAAATGATCACCCACTGCCAGTGGACGCCCTGGATTGTGAAACTACTACCAGAAAAGTCTTTCCACTTCGTGATCTTTCTGATCTGAAAGTGTTCGGTCGCATCAACAGCACTCGCAGCCAAATCCAGATAGGTGTCCTTCACACTCCACATCTGGTCCAACGGAGCAAACTTTGGATCACAAACCTGCCTTCGCAGCATAAAAGGCTTTCCAGCCACAATTTGTTCGGCCTGACGCAGCTCCTCCTTCGCAGCTCTCATCGCAGAGCGCGCCTCCTTGGCATTGACGACGGCCTTCTTTAAGTCTGTCTGTTTCGCCTGGTCTTCTTTCTCAAGAACCCTGCAACGGTCGGTAGCACTTTTCAACCTTTTGGCCATCTCGGCCATCTCCTCTTTGCTTCAGCAATGAGCAGCCTGTTCGGCTCTCAGCTCTTCAAGGGCCTTCTGGGCAGCCGCATCGCTTTTTCTGGCTTGCTCCTTAGCTCGGGCAAGTCCTGCCCTAAGATTCTCCACGGCGATCGTACCATCTGCATCAAGCACACACATTGTAAGACACTGGCATGAAGCTCCTCTTACCTGGCGCCGCCCGAAGAATTACATACCTTGAGCCTCATCAAGCCGCTTGTTGACAAGCGCGATGTCGGCATCTGCCACGTCCAGTTGCCGCTTTAGTTTGGCAAATTCATCAGTTCGGCTCCATTCCGAACACCCCGCCACCTAAATTCAAAGGCGACATCTTAGACCTGGGATTATGATCCTCCGCGCGCCGTCATTTCTTGACAACACGCAGAGTCTCAGGGGCTACTATCTACACAGGGCGCATCTTATTTATGCGCAGCTGACAAACGTGTACATCATCTAACATACCTCAAAACCCGTCAGCAAGCTTTTGACGGCCTCATGCAATCTGTCTTCTGCGGATGAAATCCTTTAAATCACCGTGCCCATCAATGCACGGTGCTCCTCTGAGATAGAATCTCGCCCTAGCAGAATCTTTAGCTCCTCCAGCCGAACACCAGACGGTGTTGGACTTGTCCTATGGCCTCTTTCGAAGGCCGGACGCGGAGAACTTCGGGGGGCCGCACTACCACCTTCCGCCCCTGCCGGATTCGGAGAAACCCTCCGCGATGACACCTCAGGATCGCCCGCCTCGCTAGGCGGCACGGCAGGGGGAGGCGTTCCGCTCTCCATCATCTCCGGAAGAAGATCCCCCGAAGACGAGCTCTGCTAAGAAGGGCTGAGGTCCGAACTACAAGGTAAAAGTTCGGTTAATCTTCTCAGACATAAATCAAGGATTTCCCTCATCCCTCAAAAGGAAAATCTTTCTCTACTTACGGCTCACTGGAGGGCTGATCCCCTTGAGGGCGTAGTCCGGCGAGGAACTCCCCGGTGTCGGACCCTCTGTGAGGATTTTCTCCCCCGCTTCGCGGCCATGGTTTCCGGGTCGTCAGAGGCAGCTCTCTTCTTCCCCTTAGGAGAGGAATCGTCGGTTCCTCCCTTCGGAGCAGCCTCCTTCGAGGAGGCCATAGCTTCCTTGTCCTCCCCTCCGAAGGCATTATCTCCAGCATCCTGACTAGCACGGGATCCGGCCTGGTTTCAGGAAGGGGAGCCGAACACCTGATCAGCTTTGCCTTCGCTATCCACTCCTGCTTAAAAGGACGGCTCTTTTAGGGGCAAGTTTATGACAATTATACGGATAGAAGGTCCGGGCACAAGGTTGCTTACTTGATTATCCAGGCGATTGCGGCTTAGGCCTGCGTCCTCGGTCGAATCCGGACACATCTCTTGTGATCCGAAGAACAGTTTATACATCTCCGCGGGCGTTGCGCCCATGAAGTTCTGGAGAGCTCGCGGTCCCTCTGGATTAAATTCCCACAGGCGAAGGGGGCGACGTTTGCCGGGCAATATTCGGCGAATCAGCATGACCTGCATCACCTTGACCAGGCTGAGGTCTCCTTCCAAGAGATCTTTAATGCGGCCCTGTAAAAAGGGCACGTCTTTGGGCAAACCCCAATCCAACCCTCTATTGACCCATGACGCTAGACGTGGTCGGGGACCCGAGCGAAAGGCAGGAGGCGCCACCCATTTGGTGCTCCGGCGAGCGGTGATATAAAACCACTCTTGTTGCCACAAGCCTAGCTCCTCTTGAAAAGAGCCCTTGGGCCATGGAGCATCAGCATTTTTGCTTATAACAGCACCTCCGCACTCTGCGTGCCGTCCCTCGATCATCTTCGGTTCCACTTTGAAGGTTTTGAGCCATAGTCCAAAGTGAGGGTTAACATGGAGGAACGCTTCGCACACAACGATAAACGAGGAGATATGGAGGATGGACTCCGGAGCTAAGTCGTGGAATTCCAACCCGTAATAAAACAGCAGCCCCCACACAAAGGGATCCATTAGGAAGCCCAACCCCCGAAGGAAGTGAGACATGAACACCACGCTCTCACCGGGCTGGGGACTGGGGATGACCTGCCCTTGAGCAGGCAACCTATGCCAAATTTCGCCGGTCAGGAACTTAGCCTCTCTCAACTTTAGCACGTCCTCCTCCGTGACGGAGGAGGGCATCCATCGGCCTTGAAGGTCGGAACCGGACATTGTCGAAGGTCCGAGGCGCCCGGAATCTGGAGCCTAGGGTGCTGGAACTCGAGGCGAGGGGCGAACTTGTCGGAGAAAAGATAAGGCCCTGGTCTCTTTATAAGAGGCTGAATACCAGGAGCCCTCCCCGTAACCATTAGGGACTCACCTTTAATCGAGAAAACATGCTAACGGGCTCGATTGGGTTACCCACGTCCGTATTGACGAGAATCCCGTAATAGGGGGGTACACGATCTTTGCTTTGACAAGACGTGCCAGGGAAACCGCCTCGCAAAACACGCTGAGGTGAAAAAGTAAAAACGATTCGAGTACAGGACTTGGCCGTAGTGTGATGGCGCACTGTGGAGTACGTCAGCAGATTGGATTTGTGTTAATATTATTATTCTCTCTATGGCAATATGTGGAAACTTATTTTGCAGAACCGGACACTACTCTTGGTGTTAACAATTTTCTATGAAGGACTTGGAGGAGGAACCCGCCTTGCAATGCCGAAGACAATTTGCGCGTCGGACTCGTCGTCATTGAAGCCTGGTTCAGGGGCTACTGAGGGAGTCCTGGATTAGGGGGTGTTCGGGTAGCCGGACTATACCTTCAGCCGGACTCCAGGACTATGAAGATACAAGATTGAAGACTACGTCCCATGTCCGGATGGGACTTTCCTTGGCGTGGAAGGCAAGGTTGGCGATGCGGATATTTAAGATCTCCTACCATTGTAACCAACTCTATGTAACCCTAACCCTACCCGGTGTCTATATGAACCGGAGGGTTTTAGTCTGTAGGACAACTTCATCAACTCCATACACAACAATCATACCATAGGCTAGCTTCTAGGGTTTAGCCTCCTTGATCTCGTGGTAGATCTACTCTTGTACTACCCATATCATCAATATTAATCAAGCAGGACATAGGGTTTTACCTCCATCAAGAGGGCCCGAACCTGGGTAAAACATCGTGTTCCCTGCCTCCTGTTACCATCCGGCCTAGGCGCACAGTTCGGGACCCCCTACCCGAGATCCGCCGGTTTTGACACCGACACTGGCGCTTAGGCTGTTGCTTGGAGGGGTCATCCTCCGCTGTTCCATCGCCATCTCCCTCTTTTGGGGTGTCCACCATGTATATGTCATACGACGAGGTGGCTTTCCAGGGCCTAATAGGCGCTGGTTCTTCATCATCTCTTTCATCGGCGTCCATATCGTCGATGTCTTTGGAGTCGAAGTCGAGCATGTCGGTTAAGTCATCGACAGTGGCTACAAAGTGGTTGGTGGGTGGGCTTTGAATTTCTTCGTCGTCCGAGTCCCAACCCTGCTGGCCGCAGTCCGGCCAGGGCTCTCCTGATAAAGAGAGAGACTTCAGTGACTTCAGAATATCGCCAAAAGGCGAGTGCTGAAAGATGTCTGTGGCAGTAAACTCCATGATCGGCGCCCAATCGGATTCGATTGGCCGGGGAGCGGAGGGTTTAGACTTTGGAAAGGAGTCCGGCTCCTTGGAGTCATGAGTCTCGCAGAGTGCGGGGCTGGTGTTCGGCTCAATCGCCGTTGGGATCGCAGCCCCCCAGGCGGCGTCCAACCGCCCATCCTCGATCGGCGTAGTTGGCTCCGAATTAAGGATCGGAGCCGATGCGGGTGCGGCCTCCAGGGCACTGTTCGGCGGCAGAGTTAGATCATGCTCGTCGGGACAGTGCGGCACGCTCGGCAGTGGCTCTAATCCGTCGAGGATCAAGTCCCCGCGGATGTCAGCCATGTAGTTTAAACTTCCAAATCTGACCTGACGGCCAGGGGCGTAGCTTTCGATCTGCTCCAGATGGCCAAGTGAATTGGCCTGCAGTGCGAAGCCGCCGAAGACGAAGATCTGTCCGGGAAGGAAGGTCTCACCCTGGACTGCATCGCCATTGATGATCGTAGGAGCCATCGAGCCTGACGGCGACGACACAGAGGAACTCTCAACGAAAGCACCAATGTCGGTGTCAAAACCGGCGGATCTCGGGTATGGGGTCCCGAACTGTGCGTCTAGGCTGGATGGTAACAGGAGGCAAGGGACACGAAGTTTTACCCAGGTTCGGGCCCTCTCGATGGAGGTAAAACCCTACGTCCTTCTTGATTAATATTGATGATATGGGTAGTACAAGAGTAGATCTACCACGAGATCGAGGAGGCTAAACCCTAGAAGCTAGCCTATGGTATGATTGTTGATGTGTATGTTGTCCTACGGACTAAAACCCTCCGGTTTATATAGACACTGGATAGGGTTAGGGTTACATAGAGTCGGTTACAATGGTAGGAGATCTAAATATCTGTATCGCCAAGCTTGCCTTCCACGCCAAGGAAAGTCCGTTCCGGACACGGGACGGAGTCTTCAATCTTGTATCTTCATAGTCCAGGAGTCCGGCTGAAGGTATAGTCCGGCTATCCAAACACCCCCTAATCCAGGACTCCCTCAATGACTAAGCAAATATTTATTGTATGTTGTAGACAAGATACCTAGTAGCAAAGCCATGGGTTCTTTACCCTGTTCCTTGTAACGATCATGTAGAGATGCTTAGCTACTATATTATAAAAGGGGTTGGAATCACACTAGATGAAAGGTTACAAAGTATATGGTTGACAACTTAATGACAACTTAATTAATTAAACATTTATGAAATTGGCATTGATTGGTCATCAAGTGTAAAGTTGATGGGGACTGTCACCTACTCCCTCCGTTCTAAAATAGATGATTCAACTTTGTATAAAGTTAGTACAAAATTGAGTCATCTATTTTGGAACGGAGGGAATAGGTATCAAAGGGATTGTATGTGTTCCAAGTTAAGTAGCTTCCAGGTGTAACCGTGTGTCAGTATGGGCTCTGTCTTGAACAAGTAAGTTGCGGGAAACCTGACCCACAAATTAGCTAAGGTAGTTAGTTGTCAGGTTGTTTGGGTTTGCCAGGTCATACAGGGTTGTTTAAACATGACTTCCAAGTATACATTAAGACATGACGACATGTATCACCGAATAGTAGATGGTGTTCTCTTAAGCGCTTGAATGAGGATCAAGCCCGAGTTGCTATGGAAGAGGTACATGATGGTTTGTGTGGAACTCATTAGTCGGCTTACAAGATGAAGTGGATGCTACAACAAACCAGCTATTATTGGTCGACGATGATGACCAACTGTTTCAGGTACTTCAAAGGATGTGAAGCCTGCCTGAATTTTGGAGATAATCAGTTGGCTCCGGCTATTATGCTCAATCCTATCATAAAACCATGACATTTTCGAGGTTGGGCACTCGACTTTGTCGGTATGATCCACACGGCTTCGGCAGTGGTCTTTCTAAAAGGGGGGTATGTGTTTACTCTCATTTTCAGAAGTGCTCTTTCTAATAAGGGTATTTCTGGTATTATAAGGACCTGGGAGGAACAAGCTTGAGAAACACCAAAGGTATGGAAACTAGCGACAAGAGAAAAAGCTACCATGCACCAGTCAGTAAAGTTTGGCTTCACCATGGCCCAATTGGTAATGATTGGTTGAATGGTCGGAGTGAATCAATCGGTAATTATAGTGTAAATCTACGAGGGACATGCCAAATTTCATTGGGTTCACTTGAGCAAAATGTTAATGAGTTGGCTGTGCTCCTGGTAATATGATTGAATCACGGTCTGAGTGAAGCTTCAGTCGAAATCCGATCCAAGTGACACCTCACTCGGGTAATGTGAATAGAAGCTAAAGATAGGCCTGTCAAATTATCCAGATGGCCTCAGATTGTGAAACCAGATGGGAGGCATACATCAGATATGATCAAGGCTGACTGAAGCTACGATTGGCATATTGTGGTCCTTCAGTACCAGTTGGCATGGACCAACGAAGACCAGGAAAGTGAGACGACATGTGTTCAGGTGACCAGGAAAGAAGCAACACATGTTCCATGTGATGACTACCCCAAAGTGTAAGGAAAGGCGATCTGATAAAACAAAAACTGGGGGTGCACAAACTCACAACCTTCTCTAGGAAGGACACGCGGGCTTACCACTGGAACTGGGGAAGAAGGTTGTGAACATATGTGGTCAGGTTTGCATATATTTTGTGGAGCTAAAATGTTTTAAATTTGATGTTTCATTTGAAATTTTGTTCGATTTTTTTGGCTGAGCCCTTCCTCCCCCGATTCTCAAGCAATTTTGAACACATCATCCCATAGCTTAATTATGTATGAATCCTTCATAGGTACGTGTAGCATATCTCTTGAGGTTTTGCTGCTCCTATTCTTTCCTTCCCCGCCAAGCGTACAAATGCATTATCCTTTAGATTTATCTTTGCCGAGGAATGGGGCCAATTGTGGAATAGGTAGGGAAGACCAAGAGTCGGGTTCAAAAACAGAGTCATTATGTGACACGCTGTATCAATGGCCTACAAGACTTGTGGATTTGGATGAGTAGAGGACTAGTCAGAGCATTTATATTGATGGGAATATTTTCTGGCCTTTGCACCAGTAACACTATTAGTTGAGGAAGAGGAGTTGGTGTACCAAAGCAACAGTCGAACATATAGCGGCTAAAAAAACCTAACATTTGTGGCTATTGTTTTTAGAGAAAATGCCTCTTGACCGGACTTTTAGATAAAGCCATATTGGCAATGTCATCTCAAAACGACGAGGCTAGCAATGCACGACAACACACACGGCATAACTAGACTAAATAACAAGAGACAGTTTCTCCGATACTACGCAAGCCATCAAAAGTTGACAGAAGATTGGAGGGCACCACATTGACAACAGTAGCTCAAATCTTAGAGATCATCCTAGCAATGGTGTCGGCTTCTGCACCTCTAGCGAGCAGTTTCCACTATTGCAAGTAAGCAATCATTTTGAACAAGCAATCAAAGGACCGGTTATGAAAATAATGTTTGATAGATAACTTGTTGCGAGTAGTCCAAAGAGACCAAAACAACTCAACAATGGCAACACCTAACGGTTGTGGCTACAAGTGCGTATACTAGGGTAATTCTGGCTTTGGAGGTCAATTGTTTCTAAGATTGACTCTTTGGAGGTCAATTAAGGTTAACTAAAACACGGTGTTACATTTAAGCATAGGTGTAGCTGCAAGAACATGAGTTAGTTTGAGTTATTTTGTGATGTTATGGGATACAATGTACATAGAGACAGTTTGGATTGCGCCACAGCCAACCCATCCAATCTGTGGGCAAGCCAAATAAGTAGTGGATGATTCGCCCTCCCTCGGCTCATCAACCAATCGTGCAACCTGCGGATCCATCAACGACCAAGTTTTTTAACGGGCAACTCACCGGGGGGGGGGGGGGGGGGGGGGCTCCTCATATATGAAGTACACTACGTCAATCGACATGTGCCACAAGGGGACTCCCCCGGCCCAAAATTCCCATGAACATTCTTGGCTAGTCACTCGACTTGACAATGTTTGGTGACTAATAGGCAGCGGGTAACATAAAAACTATCATCATCAACAGATCTAAACTCTTTTTGATATTTCAAATGAGATTTTTAACGAATATTTTCAAATTCATGAACAATTCTGTAAAAGTTTGAACATTTTCCAAAAAAACCAAGCATTTTTTGAAATCTCGAACATTCTTTGAAAATACTAAAAAAATCGTTGAACAAATATAGAAAAACTTGATTTTTTTTTAAATTGTGAACATATTTTGAAAACAAGAACATTTTTTGAAACTTTGAAAAAATGTTGAAAATGCCAAAAATTTGCATGTTGGAACAATTTTTGAAAACGGAGATATTTTCTAAAACTGCCAATTTTTTTGAAAACTTAAATAATTTGTTCAAATGATTAACATCTTTTATGACATGAAAAATACTTTCGGAAAATTGTGAATGTTTTGAAATAGAAAACAAAAGGAAAAAAGACTGTGAATTGATGAAAGTCCGAATATTTTTTGAAAAGCAAACAATTTTTGAAGATATTGAAGATTTTTTGATGATATTGAACATTTTTTGAATTTTCTGAATTTTTGAAAAAAAAGAAAAAAAAGAAAAAAAATAGAAAAACACGAAGAAAACCAGAAAAGTCATTAAAAAAAGCAGTCAGAGAAACAGGTTCAGAAAGATTGTAGAACGTTTCTAAAGCCGGTAAAAGACCAGACTGAAATTTTCAGAGCATTCCCAAAATTGGAGTGAGAAAACGCTTTTATGGCTTTAAATGGGCTGGCCCATATGCTCGTGCAATCCAGCAACAGTTACATATAATAAGCGTCATATAGGAAGCCCTCAAAGAAAAGTGTCATATAGGAAATTCCAGCTCACAGCTCCCAACCAAACCCAAACGACCCCATAGATTCGCTACCCCCCCCCCCCCCCCCCCCCCCCACCCCGGGTTTTCTTTTGAGAAAAGGAACCTCTGAACTTATGTTTTCTTTTTGGGTACGTCTGAACTTATGTGAATCCAGAAATAACAAACTCTGTCAGAAATGCAATTACAAACTCAGTTCAGTTCATTGATAGGCCGGACACATTGCGTGCCTTGTGACCCGGCGGGTTTAGCAGTTGCTCCTTCCCACTCCACACGGGCCTTCGCTCCAACGAGCTCGGCTGTGCGCACCTAGGCCAGCGCCACACCGCTGGTTCGCAGCGGGCCAGCTTGAATTTCAAACGGCAACTGTTTCCCTCCGAAAATTTCCAAACCTGAACACGAACAAGCAAGAAGCACTACAGGACATGCCCAGATACACTGATATACAAGCAGTAAGCACACATGCTTCCGACATTGTAACATCATTATATATTCATTTATACGTAAGAATTACATCGACAATGGCCTGTGTTTTATGCATGCCACTGTTTCGCGGCCACTCTATATTTATTTTCTCCACTGTTTCATGCATACTAATTATACTCATCGCGAAGTTGCGCACATGCCAGGGTACATGATGAAGAGTAGAATATAGGACAAGAAATGTATACACTATATTAGCTATATGGAACACACTGTATTATATTGTCATGCATGCATCAATACTATTTATCTTAGATTATTTGTTCTATATGTATGGCATGCATTTTGATTCATGGTAGAGTTATGTATGATGACACGCACCATTATTATGTTAGAATCCACTAATGATGCAGATGTTGTCCCGCCTTTTGCTTCACGGCGTTCTCGAGTTCGTTACACAATGTTTGGCCCTCCTTGCTCATTGTTCGTTGGGTTCTCTGTTTAAATACAAAATATGATAAAATTGTAAGTACTTCTGTATACAATTTATATTCCGTCACCCGTAAGTTGGATCATATATAATATATAATATACACATGCATGCATTTAGTAATTTGGAATTTGTTTTGACACATCTGTAACGTTACTACTTAGTTTGTTAGATAAACCAGATAACATGTAGAAATATGCATGAAGATTCAGAAAAAATGCATCCACATATCCATTTTCCACCGGTGCTACTGATAGTCACGGGTGGTAGGGTCGATGCCTAGAGGGTAGGAGAAGGTTCCATCCCTTCGATTGCATCTGTCCTAACAAATTAAGGGGATGTTCCTTGTTTGCTTGTTACACTTCCTGTAGTTAATCGATTCGATTGGCCATGCAATCACAATGTCATTTCGAGAGTCTTCGTGTTTCATGATGGCATATTTATCTATTTTTTGTTCCTTGGCATTAGTCTAGATACGACAAGCTAGATCTATCCCATCAGTTATATTGGCACAAGTATGATGACTCCCCCTTCCGTTGGGGTTGAAAGGGTGTGAGATAAAAACCAATACCAATTGAGGTCAATGCGGGTCTATCCACGATGGATCAGCACCCTAGCACACCAACGTTTAGTCTAGTATAAACTGACCCTAGCCTAAGCAGCCATGTGCGGAAGCTTCCCGCAAAAAAAAAAGAGATATGCAAGGAAGCAAAATTCTCATCCACCTGAGTGCTTGTATCTCATATGCCCAAAAGACGAAACAAAGGATCAAAACACAGCAAACTCATCCTCTTTGACGAGGGTGTGATGATTTACCACCATGGAACGTTCGTCTTCATAGTTCAAATCCTACGGAGCCTATAAGATGTAAGCCCGAACAATGGTTTTGTGGAATCTGTATTATATATGGGTAGAGGGCACATGTAATCTCACTTCACTTTCAACTCATATGCTATAATTTTGAACCATTTTAGTGGAGGAGAGACCCATTTTGATCCGTTTGACATGGTGTATTATACAAATGAGACCAGTTTTTCAACTCCCGGGTTCAGGGACTCCCTCTATGAACAGTAAGTTAAAAAATAGAAAAAAAATCTGAAACTTTGCGACATCAAATATAGTCGAACTTTGTAGGTGCTTGCAAGTTTTCATGAAGAAAAAACATTCGAGGAGCTCTAAACAAGAAAAGGATTTCAGCGCTCTAAGTTTTGAGCACTTTTAGCACTGAAATCAGAAACTCACGTGTACACCTCTCTCTACTTGATATTTTGTTATGAAAATTTGCAAGAACGTAAAACCTTTGATCATATTTGATGTCGCAATTTTTCAGAATTTTTGAATTTTTCGTGTCCATACACCCGGGAGCTATCACACCTTTCAATTATACAAATTCCTTGTATTAGCTGCATCCTCGCATGTTCCGGTTAATGTAAACAAAATGTGCAATTCACGGTTCTTAAACTCAAGGGGTAGATTTTGAATTCCACCATTGATAGGAGTTAACAATCTTAATCTTTCATTGGAGCGGGGGGGGGGGGGGGGGGGGGGTGTTGATGGAGGTGTACCGGAGCAAACGTCATTCAAATGACTACAAAAAATTAACTAACTTGCTACAATGTCGATAATTATAAAGTGAATAAGTAATTCAATATAGTTTTAATTCGATGGTAGATAGCCCATAACAGGGCTCGACAAGATCAGTCAGAAAAAAATTCCTCAAATTCTTATTCCCTTTAGATAAATCCCTATCATGTTATCTAGACCCACACCTCAATCAACATCACGGAAAAGGAAGTGCTTTATATTAATGAGTTTTAGGCTTTTAGCTCGTCAAGCAGTACTTGTTAAGATCAAATCATAAGCATCGATGACCACAACAACAACAGGACGGAAAGGCAGATGTGTACCTGAAGATGGAGGCTATAGAACGTCCTGTTCTGGAATGCGGAAGTCGACGAATTTATGAGGCGAAGACCTTGGTTCTCCAGCACCTTGATGCACTTGGACATGGGCAGAGCTCCGGCCATGGTGCTTACCAGGCTGACCTGGACCATGATCTCCCTGTCGTCGAGGCAGGTGGCGGACACGATCGGGGCTGTGTTCTGCCTCATGGCGCCTTCCTCGCAGCTGGCCCGCCTCAGCTCCTCCTTCTTCTTCTCCAGGCCGTCTACCTCCTTCTGCAGCTCCGGGATGTACTTGATCACCCGCGAGACCGTGGTCGGAATGCTCATCTTCTTCTGCGATAGTAGCGAAAGATAAATCGATCAGATGCTTAGAATATCTCACATGTACATAGCTCAGAGGAAAGATGAACGAGTTGTGTCTAGTTAAGCGATTTAATTACATTGTGATCGTCATCGGGGAGGAGGGAGCGGAGGGAGGAATATTGCTCGTTGAGCTGCTTGCGGCGGTCACGCTCGTACGCGTTGTGACTCATCTTGCGGTGTGATCCAGAGCCGCCGGAGGAGGTGGCGTTGTTGGCAGCCGGCGCCGACGGTATGTCGTTATCCAAGCCCGGCCACTGCATGGACGGCGTGAGGTGGTGGTAGCCGCCGGCACCGGAGAACATGTCCTCCTCCAGTGACGACATGCTGCTCGCGAAGGGGTCGTTGAACATCTGGTGCTGGTGCCCCATTGCTAGCTAGCAGGTCGCAGCTAGCTTCTGCTTGATCTCCGAGAGGTTAGAGATGATGGTGGATGAGAGAGTGGACCTAATGTGGTAGTAGGCAGGTGCCAGCTTGAGCAAGTTCCGGAGTGGTGACCTCCCATTTATATAGGTGGAGAGAAGACGGTCGACGGTGAGAACTCCAGAGAACTGATTTAGGTGGTGTTTGGTTCAGAAGTCTTAAAAGTTTTTCTAGTTCCAGGGACTAATAAAAAAGACTTTCAAATAGAGTCTTTTTTTAGTCCCTGTAGAAAAAGTCCCTCTTGTTTGGTTTCAAGGGATTTTTTAGGGACTTTTTCTAGTCTCTGGGATTAAAAAATCCCTGAACCAAACACCCCCTTAGCCTGGGCGTCTAAGTCACAGAGAACATTTTGAGAGCAAGGTAAAGGGTTGTTACCTTATCATTTATTTTTGTTTGGGATTGGCTGCTAGCACTCAATTAACTCTTGTCAATTTTTCGAAGTTGTTCATATACATGCAAACAAGTTCACTTGTTATAAATAACGGTTCAACCAATACAAAATAACTATAGTATAAATGTTGCTTGTTTTCAGAGTCAAGGAAAAGAAAATCTTGTATGGATCTTAATGACAGGTCAATGATACTCGGTGTTGACTGAGATTTAACTACTACCTTTGTCCTGATTTACTAGTCCCCTCGTATTTAGGGTCATATTTCGACTATGATTTTAGCTAATAAAATATAATTTATACACACCAAAAATAATATTAACTGAAACTATGTTCAAATACTAATCCAGCGATATAATTTTTTATGACATGCATTAAGATTTTATTAGTCAAATTTATGGTTAAATTTTGACACAAAATACGAACGGGGCCAATAAACAAGGATGGGGGTAGTAATTCTCATTGGACCGAGATAATTAGCAAACCTAAAAACTCCCAACTACATTGAAATACTCTAATCATCTTAATGAACTAAGGTTCTACACGTGTCCATATCAAAGTCATAATAGTACTCCAAGTTCCATTCCAAGTTTTATCATCAATAAATTGCGAGAAGGAAAGACCATATATTAAATTTACCCAACCCTTAAAAGATCATAACATACAACTCTTTGGTAATGCGAGGTCGTTTTCCTCATGCACTTGCTGGAGGAGTATCATGAGCAAATCTCGATGCCGCCTCTGGATCTCCGAAACACCCTCGTGCCCAGGAAAAATGTTGTTGACGCAATGGCCGAGAAATCACTAGAGCCAAAAGATGCAAGTGAATAAGAGGATTAGATCGCCACCACAGAGAAGAATGCAATGCATAGGGTTGGATAACAACCTCAAATAATGCCTGGCAAAAATGAGGGGGCCTTACCTCACTAACTTCCAATTGCAAAGGAGCCGAAGTTAGCATATGCTTCACTGAATGGAGAAGAGCTAGAAGACCAAAACATGAAACATCGCTGTTCGCCCCACCTTACGACGTTGTCGAAGATCACCCACACGAACCAAAGACAACACATGCCCTAGATCAGACCATGACCGAAGCTTCACATGCCCCACCTAGGGTGACCCTTACTACACGACCAACCACAAACAAGGGTTCCCCCCTACCTTCCAAGCATCGGAAGGCACCCCGAGACAAGGGGAACTGGCGACTGAAAGTGCACGATGGAGGAGCCCTAGTTGTAGAAAACAATCTACACTTCCACAATAAAAAATATACATGATATGAAATATTTCAATGATAATTCTAGTGGTATTGATCGATTTGATATTGTGGATGTTAATACTTTCTTGTATAAACTTGGTCAATATGCAGTTTGACTCAAAACGAAGCTAATATGCGATGTAAAAAAAAGGAGGGAGTATAAAATTAAATTGACGAGTGATCTGTTTGCTGAGTTGCTGTTATAGTTTGTACTCGTTTCTTTTAAACAATATTTGTATACTTCTAGGAGTTTGTACTCCCACTTCTCACATATTATTACTTAAATGTATTAATTATACCTTTCTATCATAATTTATACATACTACATTAATAACTACTCCCTCCGTAAAGAAATAAAAGAGTATTTAGATCACTAGAATTGTGATCTAAACGCTCTTATATTTCTTTACACAAGGAGTGCCATAGATACTATTTCAGTGCGAGTTCAAATATAGTATTTCGGTGTGGAGTTGGGAGTATTTTATAGTATTTGCACACATATTTTTTGATGTAACATTTTCTCTTTGTGGGTGGAAAGGTAACAACCGTATATATATCTGGCATCTGGATGGTTTGACTGGTAATAAGAGTGCCACGATGTCAAAATACATAACTATAGGGTGAGCCAATGGCCACGTTGATCCATAGCAGCATATTCAGTGACCGTAACTCGCGTATTAGTTCCTAAATACAGTAACGGAAAGAGAGCATGACAAGCAATCGCTATCCAAAGATTGGCTTCTGATTCGAATGTATTCCCGTTCGCTCTCATAGCTGGGACCTGTGATTGGATCGGATGCGTGCCATGCTTGTTGGCAAAGCCTTATTAGTGATATATAGATTCACTCAGCGGCCAGGGTGTATACCATCAGTCATCAGAAATACTCCCTCTGTTCTAAAATAGATGACCCAACTTTATACTAATTTTGTATTAAAATTAGTATAAAGTTGAGTCATCTATTTTGGAATGGAGGAAGGAGGAAGTAATAGTAGTAGCTAGCAGCAGATTAAACTGGCTTGTATCGAGATTCGCCAAGTGAAGAAGGATCTCGCCGTGTGCTAACTTTAGGAATGGACGGCTTTATTGATCGCGCCTGCGGCGAGACGCGCGTCGCCTAACGTAGCGCCCGCCCGGCCGCCGTGGAGGCACGCGCTGTGGCCGTGCCAGTGCGCGCGCCGCGCATGCAGGCTCGTGCCGCCGACGCGGAGGGCACAGGCCAGGGACCGCTAAGGCTGGAATCGATACCCAAGTGCTATACGGTATTCGTATTCAAGAAGAGGAAAACGCTAACAGTAGAATATATTATGGCGAACAGTATCCGCACCCGAGCTGAACCGTAGATACTATCTAGTCTAGGTTTATTAGGTGTGTATATATATGCGTCTGACTAAGCAAGTTGGGGAAAGAGTAAGTGTTGAATCCACGTTTTACCTTCGAGTCTAAGAGCATCTATAAACCGATCTCCTATCCGCCCCAAACGTCCGGCGAGCTGCCCGCACTGATCGGACAAAGAACGCACACAACCAGACCTCACAAATCTGGCTCAAATGCCCAAATTAACCAGCACTCCTCATACACAGCTCATATCTGGGGTGGATATGGGGCGCCCGGGCGTGCCCGGACACACCCACCATGTAGGCACCGACAAGCCGGACTCATGCCAAATCGTCTCAAAATTAACTTCTCTTTGTCCTCTTCGACCGAAACCCTCCCGCCACCGTCCTCCATTTTCCGCCTCCACGCAGTCGCCCACCTCCTCCCTTGCTCGCTGTGCTCGTCGGTTGTCGGCGGCCGACAACCCAATCCGCCGTCATGGCCATGGATGATGCTTTGGTGGAATCGTTCGGCCTCCTTGTCCTAGCGGCACCTTAAAAGGCAGAGAACCTTGCCCGGAAGGAGCGCCGCCAGAGGCAGCGCGGGCGTGAGGAGGCGGCGAAGGCAACTGCAGAGGCGGCCGGTTTTGAGATGCCCGTCTTGGCCGCTGCTGAGGACATGGACTTTCTACGATATCCACCAATCCGAAGGTCGTGCCGTGAGGATGAACAACTTGTCGGCAGAGCCCGACTCCGTTCCGCCCTCCCAATGGACGGGCATCCCGGATTTTGAGCTTCTCGCAAGCCGCCTCTGACACGTCCGTCATAGCGGACTCGCTGCAACTCTAGATGCATCGGGCGATGTCAGTCAATGCCGGCTCCAGGCATACCCACGACTAGTTCGACAGAACGGCCGACCAAGAGCCGGTACAATATTTATCCATTTCCTACCTGCATTTGTTAATTCTTTTGTTGCACATACCATCAGATCAAACTTTTAGGATGATAGTTAAATTGTGATGCATATTGTAGGAACAAATATTGCATGACATGATAAATGGTGGTCAAGAGTCTTAGCAATTTAGCAAGGTGGATTCCAGTTCCTCGATGTTTGAATTTGGGCAAACATCACGTACTAAAAGGAAGAAGAAAGTTGGTGCGAAAGTAGTGAAGCCTAGAGGTCCAACATTCACATAATTTGAAGATGTTTTGTTGTGTGAAAGTTGGTGTAACACGAGCATGGACCCAATATGTGGAACCGAGCAAAAAGGCGACAAATATTAGGAATAAACCATAAACTTTTCCATAAGCAAAAACACTATGTGAAGCCACACCCAATCGTTACGAACCATGTCCCATGCTCTCTCCAATATAGATGTTCACTCATACAAAAGTCCGTAAACAAATGTATTGGTTATCTTAAGCAAGTTTTTAGCCGGAACCAAAACAGCACCGGAGTTCAAACCCGTCCAACTTTGGCGGAAACATTGTACCATCAAGTGGAGAAGAAGACATTGACTTTTTCACATTGTTGGTTGAAATTGAATGGGAAACCCAAGTGGCCAACCATGCTCAAGGATATTGGAAACGGAATGAAGATGATGAAGAAAAAACGATGGGTCTAGCTCCCCTCGATAAATTGGATTGGATGAGGAAGAAGAAGAAGAGGGACGGACATGCAAGCAACCGTGCGTAAGAGAAACTAGCAAGTGATGGGGAACAAGTTGGAGACGCCTAGGGTGGCGCATGAAGGAGCGGCAAGTAAAATGTCCGCCACTTGGATGGACATTTTTCCCGTCAAGAAGGTGAAGGAGGAAAGATACAGGATGTTCATTGATATGCAGGATAGAGTTTGACCGGGAGAGGCTGATCTTCAAGAAGAACAAAGTTTAACTGAAGAGGCAAGAGAAGATTGCAAAATGGGAGAACAAATGGTGACAATGCATGGTCTTGAGCTTGAGAAAGAGAAGTTACAACTTGTGAGAGAGGCGGAGGAGTCGAGGATCATGTTGCAGAACATCAACCTCTTAGATGATGAAGGGAAGAAGTGATTGCTCCGCATGAAAAAAAAGGATCAATGACCGTGACAATTGAAGTAGTTGATTCATTCATGCATCACTTATCTATATATGAACTATTGAATTTTATTCTGGCATGCACTGAGTTTATTTGGGCCACACTATCTTTCTAGAATGTATGATAACTTTGTGTTGTACGATCGTCGTGTATGAATTTGCATGGATTTGATACTTCAGGTTGTAGATGCTCTAAGTAATGATATCAGTGGAATGTAGATAGAGTAACCTCTAAACTTCTAAAATAATACTTAAGTTCAATATAATTATATAAACGATCTCACATTTCTTTACTGAGGGAGTATGTTTTAACGATAAAAATGTTGACGTTCTTCTATAAATGCCTGGGTATTTTAAAAAACATTAATTTAAAATTTATTCAAGCATCTAAAAAATAATTCATCAAACTAAGAAAAGGTCTGCATATTTAAAAATTATTTGTATGGTTTTAAAATGTTTCAAGTACTTATAAAAATATTTGTGTAATTTAAAAACGTTTCATGCATTTAAAAAAGTTTGTGTAATTAAAAGATGGTCATCTAATTTTAATCTTCGCTTACTTTTAAAAGGTTTTCAGTAATCTTAGAAAAATATTTATGTAGTTTCGGAAAGTGCCCACACATTTTGAAATATGTTCAGATACATGAAATAAAATGTTATATTTTTATAGAAAAAAATTAACAACAATTGAAAAGGGAAAACAAAAAATAAACACAGAAAGAAAAGAAAAAAAAGAGAAAATGGAAAATAACAGGAAAAGGGGCATGTAGATGAAAAACGGAATAATAATAAGAAGAAGAAATAGAAAATCTAAAAAAAGGAAATGAAGAAAGGTAAAAAGATCTCAAAGCCAACAAGGACTGAATGGAAAGTACCATGAAGACCACCATGAAAAATCAAATAACACCTAGAAAAACTGTTCCATCTGGCCCTGCTTCTACCTACTGTGTCAGTCCTATCGTGATGACATTGTTGTATATCCCTTATTCGCTATATCAAATCTTTGTACCACACTATATAGTGCAAAATTAACTTCGATTTTACAACCGTTGGATGAAGTCGATATGATGGCTGAGAGGTGGCTAATTTGAGTGTTGCTGACCATCGAATGTTCTCTTTACTACACTAGATTCTAGCAAGTGTACTATCTGGAAGATTCTATTGTTAGGCATAAGCCATAGAAACAGGACTTTCAACATCGAGGTGCCCCTACACCCTCTGTGAATAGTAAATTGAAAAAAAAAATCAAAAAAGCTCAAACTTTAGAACATCAAACATTCGATGTTCTTGAAAAGTGTTCAAAGTTTATGTGCACTTTTGAGCAGTAATTGTATTTTTTTGGTGAGGCCTCCTCAAGTGTTATTTGTGGCTGAAAATTTGCAAGAGCATCAAAAGTTTGATCACATTTGATCCCAACAGTTTCAGTTTTTTTTGTTTTTTTAATTTACTGTTCATGATGGTGTAGGAGCACTCGTTGTCACACGTTTCTCTAAGCCATATGGGCATTTTATTGCACAAAACTTAAAACACATTTCGACTTTGTTCTTACATCTTAGACTCTCTTAACTCCTTTTTCTACTGAACTATCATTCATGTTTAGTTGGTGATCTTTTCTTTGTGTTCAAGACGATGGATGTACCTTCATAAATCAAATTTCTCTTTGGGCACCGCACTGATCCCTAGCGCCTCACTAGACCAGTGTGCCACCGTTGGTTGGACCAGCGTCCGATCATTGGATTTGATAGAATCTAGCAAGTTAGTTAGTGCTCAGAAGGTGGGTCTCTTCTATTTTGCTTCCATATAAATGCACAGTGCGTCTTGCTTCCTGTTGGTAACTGCACCCTAGAATCACGCCTATGCTTGAGTTTTTTATTTGAGATGTGCTTCAGTTTTTCGTTTACTAGTGATTTCATTGCTCCACGTGACATTTGTGGTGCAACATATATTGATTCGTACAAATAGTGTATTATCCAACATATACACTAGTAGAAAACAGGGCTTTCGTTCGAGCCAGATAAGCCCATTAGTCCCGGTTCAGTCACAAACCGGGACTAATATGAGCATTGGTCCTGGTTCATACGGCTAAAGTCATTAGTCCTGGTTCAAATGAGCCCTTTAGTCCCGGTTTGAGACGTGAACCAGGACTAAAGATTAGACCTTTAGTCCCGGTTTGAGATACGAACCTGGACTAAAGGGTGTTGCACCCTTTAGTCCCGGTTCGTGTGTCAAACCGGAACTAAAGGTCCCATTTCCAAATTCTACCCCCCCCCCCCCCCCCCCCCCGGCCCCTTTTTAGTTTTGTAAAAAGCAAAAGAAAATGATAAAAACTTCAAAAAAATAAAATTCTTCGAGATGTAGTTATATTACTACATCTACTAGTTAGGAAAATAAAAAATTTAAATTTGGACATGTTTTGCAAAAAAGTGTCATGAAAAAGTAAAACGGCTATAACTTTTGCATACGATGTCGAAAAAAAGTATAATATATCAAAATGTTCAACACGAAAATCCGCATCCGATTTTGATAGACTACGGCCTGTTTGCAGACTTTTAGAATCCTCAAATTCTAAAAGGAAAAAAAGTTATGCTCAAATTTTAGTTTTTTTTTTAATTTTGGTTAAATGTGGTCAAACTACTTATTCAAGAAGTATTAGTGTTACTAAATAATTATTCAAGAATATTAGTGTTACTAAATAATTATTACAATTTTTTTGAATTTTGGTCAAATCTGGTCAAACCGTGGTCAAACTATGGTGAAACTACTTATTCAAGAAATATTAGTGTTACTACATAATTATTCAAGAATATTAATGTTACTAAAAATATTTCAATTTTTTGAATTTTGGTCAAATCTGGTCAAACTATTTATTTAAGAAATATTAGTGTTACTAAATAATTATTGTTTTTGGAATAATAGTTTCAAACTCAAACAGTGAATCGTGTGACTTCATGCTCAAGCTAAACTTCTGAGGGTTAATAGGATTGACATCTTACTATTGTCAGGAAAACAAGAAGTGCAGACTTGGAAACAAGGGGGAATAAAACCCGGAAGTTAAGCGTGCTTAGGCTAGAGTAGTGAGAGGATGGGTGATCGGCCGGGAAGTTAGATGACTTGGAATGATGAGGGGTGATTAGAGATTAGAGGTTAAATAGAGCAGTGATGAGGGGTGATTAGAGATTAAATTGGAAAATAATTTAGAAATTTGAAAATAAAAAACCAATTTTTTTATAAAAATTCAAAAAAAAACATAAAAATATCTTTAGTACTGGTTGGTGTTACCAACCGGGACTAAAGGTGGAGCTCCAGACAGCGGCCACGTGAACGGCCTTTAGTCCCAGTTCGTGTAAGAACCGGGACTAAAGGGGAAGGCTTTAGTAACGACCCTTTAGTCCCAGTTCCAGAACCGGGACTAAAGTCCCTTTAGAACCGGGACAAATGGCCTTTTTTCTACTAGTGATAGGAAAGATCATGGTCTAAAAATGTGTACATGCATGTTTTGTATGCATGCGCAATTCATTACTTGCTTCGTACATAATTGTGATGCTTCATAAGTTTCCATTCGGTGCTTCTTCAAACAAATAATAAAATAAACACTACATGCTTAACAATTTCTTCTAAAGTAAGCAAATTAAGTTGACAGTGATTGAAGGCCACATTAGTAGCAGTTGAAATAATAATTCAATACCACACAAATATATGCAATATAAATAAATAAAAGTAGGACGCATGGTCAACAAGAAGAACTAATTTGGTCCTGTCATGACATATATGAGATGCACTCTGAAGCGTAATAATTTACTATAAAATGGCAGGCAAATTGAATCCTATCAATAGATAATTCAAGAAGCATAGATGTTAGGGTAATGTATCTGTACTTAAGAAGCACATATAACAATCCAATGAAGCAAGAGAGTATATGCCATGCCAACGTATATGACATGAATCACTAATTTTATAGATTGCCAGAAGATATGACCTTTGCTACCAATCTAACATCCTACATATGCTACAGATCTCAAGGAAATAATTTACTCCGGACGGCTAGAACAACCTTTGAATTGTACGCGAAAGTAGTAGATCGCCCACACGCATACGTACCTGGTCGTCCTGGATCGTGAAAAGGAGGAAACTGGTGGTTGGCCGGTGGTGCAGGCGTTAGAAGCAGTGCTGGGGGGTTAAGTTCGATGGTGAACAAGATCAGGTCACTCTGGAGAAGAGAAGAAGGGCAGAAGGCCGATGGCGAGCTCGTCGGCGAGGTGAGGACCGGGGAGAGAGGAACGAGAAAGGCGGGGATTTTTCCAGTGATAATTATGGGAGGGTCAGTGCATGGTAATCGGATGGTCTCAACTGTTTTTTTCAGTGAGATCTCGACCGTGGGATGGTGTTGGAATAAATGATGAGCAATTGGTTCGATGTTTTCCTCCTACCAGACATATTGCTAGAAGTGTTTCCCATGTTCTACATGTCCGCACAACCATCTCCTACAGTGCATGCGTTTTGTTCTCTTGCGCATTTAATTCGTGATTTTTAAAAAGTAGAAAAGGCATAATTTTTAACCAGCACGCCGGAAGTAAAATCAATATTCACCATATGAATCCTCGCGACATGCTCTTTGAAATTAAATCCCGCATGGATTTGTTTTGATGAACTTTTGTTTGTGCAATTTAGTCCCTATTTAGTGCAACTATCTAGCAGCTTATATGCAACTACCTGAGATAGTCATGTGCAACTTTTCCCTACCCATGGATGTGCAGTTCTCACTAATGGCACCTCCACTTGATAAGATGCTAGTAATATCTCTCGATTTAGCTATGCGAAGTAGTAGCTTAATACATCAGATTTACATGACTTTGGGGGAAGTGTTCTTCATAGCTACAAAAGGAGGAGGGGAAACGTGGTTGGTAGCTGTCGGTGTCTGCCGCCTAATCCTATGGATACTGAGCATGTTCACAAATTTAACAATGGCTTGTTCTTCCTACATAGTTGTACATAACAACTAGATGAATGTGCAAGAGATCAATATGCCTATTCAAGCATTAACAAAAATGTGCACTATGTGGCATAAATTTCCCAAAACTATAAAGTTCCATTTTTACCATCTGTCCTAATTTATACTTGGACAGCTATTGTTAGTATTTTTCAGAAAGCAATGTAAATGATCTAAAATCTGATCATTGCACCTTCATAATTATGAGGAAATCATGTAAACTAGTAGCATGTATGTTTACAGATAATTTTGACCGTTAGTTAGTTGCATATGGTTATGACCTCAACAAAGGCCTAACTCATAGACCACTAGTACAATTTCATCAAGTAACCAACATCCATTCAGGCACGCCATGAATGATAGAACAACCAATGTAAAACACCTATCGTCATGTCTTCAAAGCTAAGTCTTATGACGAAGGTTTTGGCATACATTATGTGGCCATTGTTGCACATACCCCTGGTATCCAAACAATTTGGGCACTACGAATCCAAACCATAGATTTAGTACACATATAGCCTTCACACTTGATTTAAACCGGAATCGAAAATATTGAAGAAGAATTTACCAGCATTTTATCTCGATGAATCAGCTTGCCTAGGGTTTCTCAAGGTCATCGAGGTGGTTGATGGCAGCGGCAGCGGCTATAGGCGATGGCGATCTTCTGCGGAGATGAGAGGCGACGAAGGGGGCGACAGTCTCACATGGGAGTTGGCGGCGAGAGTGGGGATTTGTGGTTTGGAATGGGGAGTAGAGAGGGCTTAGTGTGGAAGAAGAGTGGCACCGAGGTTGATGTGACTATATGTTAGCGTCTCCCCTCCGTGGGGCCACTTGATAGTGACAGAAAAACAAATCATTAGCATAGAGAAATTGACGTCCTGGAGTCGAGCCAAAGACCCGATGCACTTAAGGATTTGCACTTAACCAGTTGGACCATATATGAGTACAAAGTACAAACACTTGAACCAAGTTTATGGCATGTCTTTCATTTGTAGTTGCCTGCCACTATTACCCTAGGTTGCCATCGCATGGCCATATGGTCACCGCTTCAAATTGGATGCCATTGTCTTGGTGACCGCTTGAGTTGGATGCCAATGGCGTGGTCACCGCCTTAAATTGGATGCCAGTGTCGTACTGACCGCCTGAGTTGCGTGTCAGTGGTGTGGACACACAACCTGAAATCAGATCTTAGTGTCGTGGTGACCACCTGAATTGCATGTAAAATGGGGTGGTCATTGCCCGAACTGGATGTTAGTGTTGTGGTGATCACCTGAATTGCATGCAAAATGACATTGTCGCTACCTAAACTGGATAGAATGATAGCCCAACAATTAAGTGGATTCCACAAGAAGTACATAAAACATATACTAGATAATAACTAATGTCATTACAATATTTAGAAATGAACTCGATCGTCCCGAACCGCATGTAGTCCACGTCCGGTGGTGGAGAAACGTCGTGAAGTTGTCCTGAACCGTCGACGACCAGCTCGAAGGAAATAGAGTGTCGGACACTCACCTTACTCGGTGCCGCTAATGTGAGTCATCCGTCAGTTGCCTTTTTGTTGCCATGGGCTGCTCATTTCGCCTCAGCTTCTAGGTTTGCCGAGGCCCCGACAAAAGACACTCGGCTTACGCTCCGTATGCTGACTAGATGTAAGCCGAGTGCATTACGCCGAATGTCACACTAGGCGTAGCTGTTACCTGGGTAGTTTGCACACTCAGCTTAATATGTTTTTTATGTAGTGCAAGATCAGAGGCGCCCAATGCTGCAGAATTCGGTAACAGATGCCCGGTCTCGTAAGTGAAGTTAGCTTCGCAGGGAGCGCTGGAAATGGAACGGAAAGAGCTGGGGATCGTGTTAGGTAGTTAAGGAGGCCAAAAGAAGCACAATTAATGCACTAAATAATGTCAAGGCTACGACGGGCAAAGCAACTGGCCACGCTCTCTCGCCTACTAGATTCTATTCCCTGCGCGACCCACTACACTAACCATGAACCTGTCTTTCTCCACATGTTTTCAAACTTTCATTAATCCCCTTCGAAGCGACTTCCTGATTTTTATTCGTTTAACACCAGGATCCACATGTAACATCAAAAATATATATCCTTAAAGAAACATAACAACTATACCTTATATTGAAAAGACACCGAGGTTTGAACGGGTCTATTCACGTTATCTCACTGTTTTTGTTTCATGTACTTGTAATCTCTTATCTCTGCTGGTTTTATGTACTTGTACGTCATACATCTGTTTCGGTATAACATGCTTTTATGGAGAAGTCGACACATTTTTAAATTTACTGGATCAAACATTTAATAAGACTAGAGATAATATTCCGCGCGTTGCCGCGGGAATTGGATGCAGTTATTTCTATATGATTTGACGGTATGCAACTTTAGTTTTTGTATTACAATATGAGAATAGAAGCTAAAGTACATACAATATATTATTATATATTTGTTGAATATGAGTAGCATGCATGATGCATGTTAATATGAGTTTTCCATGCATAATGACATGCTGAGTTGACATAGTTGCATGTTGAGATAATTAAATTAGTGGGGCAATGATGGTAGCATGGTGAGTTGGCATAGTTGCATGTTAAGATAAGTGAGTTAGTGTCAATCAATTATTTGGTGGACCTACTTGATGATGTGGATAGGTTGCATGTCAAGATAAATAAGCACTGGTAGAAAAAGGGCATGTTGTCCCGGTTCGTAAGGGTCTTTAGTCCCGGTTCCTGAACCGGGACTAAAGGGTCGGTACTAATTCCATGGCGCTTTAGTCCCGGTTCAATCCAGAACCGGGACTGATAGGCCTCCACGTGACCTGTGCGCGGAGCCCAGGCAGGAGACCCTTTGGTCCCGGTTGGTGGCACCAACCGGGACCAATAGGCATCCACGCGTCAGCATTTCTGTGGCTGGGGTTTTTGTTTTTTTTTGAAAGGGGGCGGGGGTTGGGGGTTTTGAGGGTTTTGGGGTGTTAATTTAGGTGTTTCATATATTGTGTTAGCTAGCTATAATTAATAGGGAGAAGTGTCCTCTCTTATGTCCGTGCTTGGTCGACGCTACGTACTATACATATGTATAGAGAGGACTAGACACGCTAGCTAGCTAGTAAGCAAACGAAGGAAACAGAAGATCGTCATGAACATATATGCATACAGAGAGAAGTGATATTGACCACCTCTCCTTCTCCGAGAGATTGGTCGAACAACAAGTTCTCGTATATCTATCCGACACTACCGGCTACATATATACAATAATTATCTCTTACAAATATAATCATACAGACTCATGGTTCACATAGTATTCTCCGTCTTCAACGATCACGTGGTCAAGAAAGAATGCCGCCAATTCCTCTTGAATTGCTCGCATGCGAGCTGGTGCTAGGAGTTCATCCCGCTTCCGAAACATCTAATTTGAAGAAGGGGGTCAATACATATATATATATATATATATATATATATATATATATATAAATGAATGAAACTCAACACAAATGATGGTAATAAAATAAAATTGTGAATGTTGTTATTTACGTACTTCGTATTGTTCCTCAGAGTACCCGCCCTGCTCACAGGTCGTGTGGCGGATGGACTCGCAGAGGTAGTATCCACAGAAATCATTCCCTTGTTCCTGCCACAACCACTTTACAAGAAATAGAGGTCAATCAAACTGATAAGCAAGAATGCTAAATGGTATTGATGAAACTAGCGCTTGAATCACTAGGAGATGCGCGGAACATGCTACTATAGTACTTACTTTCGGGTGTCTAAATTCCAGCTCCTTCGGCAGTCCCGGAACTTTTCTGGTGAATTTTCTCCAAACCCTGCCGGACAAAGAAAACAATTACTTGATATCAGGAAATGAACAAAGTTGCTGATATGGTGGATAATGATCGATTTAACTTCTTGAGGATTTCAGTCATGTCCGCATACTCCTGGGGATCTTTTCGTTTAGAGTCCAAGACAGTTACTACTCCCTGCTCAAGCCTAATCTCTAGGAGAATATAGTGGTACCTGCGCACGCATGCATAACTCATCAATTACATTACTATAACCTGGACTAATATATAAGGGAAACCGAATATGCACAAGACAGTAACACTCACTTGAAGTTGTAAGGAAAGAATATTATATCTTTGTTTTCATTTTTTTTGAATGATCGTAGCAAATTGGCCTCGGTATCTTCGGGACGATGTTCAACCTCAGTTGCATCTATGAGATATGTGTTAACGAACCCAATATCACTGATTTGTCTTTTCTTCAATTCGGCGATCTTCAATCTACATAATATAGTGAGGATAATTATAAATACATGCAATGAAAGAGATGAGCTATATAGAGAGACTTAATGACAGAAGTAGTAGTACTTACAGACAGTAACAGGTGACCATTGTTTTATCGAGGGCCAATTGATTGAAAAACTGATAGAACTCCTCAAATGGAATAGGCAACAGTTCAATTCCAACGAGGTCATGCTCCGGTTTAACTCTCGCATACAAAGTACTCCTCCCCCAGACTCTCTGCAGATTTTCAAGTACCAATCATGTAATCTTCGCATCATCGTTGTTAAAGATTTTTCATCTTTGACAAGAGGCTTCCCGTACTCGTATATGTGTATCTGCACCTCCATGGGATCATAATGTACATCGTCGGGCAGGTAATCGTCAACATTGCAATAACCAGGCACCATCCTCGGATCGACGATGTCGCTAGGCACCTTGAGCGGGGGGCACGATTGCTTAGCTTGTTCGTCGTTCTTTCAGCCTTTGATCACTGACTATACTTCCCGACCGCTCCGCTTCGGCCCATGTCTTTGCAATAATGCGCTCATAGTTGCCTTTCGGCGGAGACTTGGGTGGTTTTGCCAGGACAGCCAGAGTGCGCTTCACTTTCACCGGATCTACCTTCTCCTCCGGAGGTGGATGTCTCTTTGCTTTCAACCCTTGAAACCAGTCATCCACTTTGGTTCGCGCGATCTTCGCGTTCTCCTCCGGGGTCCTCTCGTATGATAACTTCTATGGAATCTTCAGAGAACGACCGAATCTGTATGTCCTCCTGCCTCTGGTTGTACTGCTAGATGCCGGCCGAGCAGACGGAGCGGTTGTCTTCTTTACTTGCTTACGAGGCGGAGGAGAAGGACTACGACGCGCCGGAGCAGCTGCCGGAGCGGCGGCGGGTCTCTTCCGCCCTTGCTGACAAGGTGGAGAAGGAGGAGGCTGGCTGCTCGGGCGCGCCGGCGCAGGCGGAGAAAGAGGCGGAGTGCCGCCACGCGCCGGAGAAGGAGCCGGCCGAGGGCCCTGATCGTCACTCGCCGGAGGAGGAGGCGGTTGAGGAGGCGGAGTGCCCTGACTCGCCGGAGGAGGAGGAGGAGGCGGCGGCATCCAGTTCGGAAGGTTGATGAGCTCCTTCCGCCATAGGCATGGAGTCCTTAGAGCAGACCCCAGCCGAGTCTCCCCTTCACCGGTAGGGTGGTCAAGCTAGAGGTCCTCAAATCCCTCCGTTATTTCATCCACCATCACCCTAGCATATCCTTCTGGAATCGGCCGGCAGTGAAAAGTTGCGCCGGGTTCAGTAGGATAAATAGAGCCAACAGCCGCCTTGACCTTCAAATTCATCCATTGCGTCATAAGGTGGCAATTTTGAGACTCCGTGATAGCATCCACGGGATAGCTGGCAGGAGCCGTCAAGGCATGCTCCGGCTGAAGCAGCTCGGTGGAAGCCACGCTGCTTCTGCGCTGAGACGGCGGGGTAGCTTCAGGGGAAGCTTCGGCAGTATGTTTGCTGCGATTTGCTTCTCGTTCCTCTATCGCGTCTACCCTTGCTTGCAGTGCCTGCATTTGGGTTTGCTGCACTTTTTTCCTCCTCTCATGGGATTTGTAACCGCATGCGTCCGGAAACCCAACCTTCCACAGAATGGAGCCTGGCGTGCCTGGTGTCCGTCCAGGGTGCTCAGGATTCCCGAGGGCCATTGTGAGCTCGTCGTTCTCTCTATCTGGAAAGAACGTCCCTTGCTGCGCTACTTCGATATACTGCTTAAGCTTCCTGACTGGTATGTCCATTTGATCGTTCGTCCAAATGCACTTCCCTGTTACAGGGTCCAAGGTTCCACCAGCCCCGAAGAACCAAGTTCGGCAACGGTCTGGCTAGTTAATGGTCTCTGGTTCGATCCCTTTATCAACCAGATCATTCTCAGTCTTGGCCCACTTAGGCCGGGCTACGAGGTAGCCACCTGACCCCGTGCGATGGTGATGCTTCTTCTTCGCAGCATTTTGCTTGTTTGTCGCCGACATCTTCTTACTCTTTTCCGATGTCTTGTGGGCCACAAATGTGGGCCAGTGATCTCTGATCTTCTCATATCTGCCCTTGAATTATGGTGTCTCATTATTTTCGACAAACTTATTCAGCTCTTTCTTCCACCTGTTGAATAGTTCAGCCATCCTCTTAAGAGCAAAAGACATGATTAATTGCTCTTTCACTGGGTTCTCTGGATTATCCTCTGGCGGTAGGGTGAAATTTGACTTCAGCTCAGTCCAAAGATCATTTTTCTGCATATCATTGACATAAGACACCTCAGGGTCTTCTGTAGCCGGCTTAAACCATTGCTGGATGCTTATCGGGATCTTGTCCCTAACCAGAACCCCGCACTGAGCAAAAAATGTGTTCTTTGTTCGGATGGGTTCAATCGGTTGGCCGTCGGGCACGATTGCTATGATCTCAAACCTTTCATACGAGCTCAACTTTTTCTTCGGGCCTCGTCTCTTTACCGAAGTTGTGCTCGATCCGGAGGGCTAGAAAAAAGAACAAAGACTTAATTAATGTGTGTACATACAAAAATAATGAATGCATCAATCAGCTAGTCAGCACAGGCTTAACTAATATATATACCTGGCCGGACTCGGTTCGGTCACCGGAGCCGTCATCACGGTCTCCTTCTTGCACCGGCATTGGGTCACCGGAGCCGTCCTCATGTTCTTCTTCTTGCACCGGCATTAGGTCACTGTAGCCAGCTTCTTCACCCTCTCCTTCCAGACCATCGGTGTCGTTGAGAAACAACGAGACGACATCAGTTCCTTCTGCGATTATGTCCCTCAAGAACGCTTCTTTTGCTTCGTCTCGGGCGGTGTCCATAGTTTCTACAAATATTTACAACATGGGAATTATTATTCAAACATGACAGATGGATATATTAGTGGCAAACGTAGAACTAGCTACCTAATCATAGTAAGGAATCATATATATTAATTAGTGGCCTCGACGCTGCTTCTCTAGGGTTTGGGGTGGCCTCTACAACGCTTCAAGGATTTGGGGTGGCCTCGAGAACGCTTCAAGGAGGGGGTAATATCGACCCCCCCCCCCCACGTGTTGAAGTTATCGGGAGGGGGTATATATCGACAACGACGACACTACATCTATGTCCCTCGACGACCCTCATTCTCGATAAAAAAAAGAGGAAGAAGAAGAAAAAAGAGAGGAGAAGAACTCCTCTATTCTTTCTTCTCCTCTTTTTTTTCTTCTTCCTCTTCTTTTTTTATCCTCTTCTTCCTCTCATGTTCGAGAGGATCGCCGAGGGGTCGGGAGGTTGCCTAGTGTCAAAGGATTCAACAAAACCATGTCTTCATACAAAAAGGCAAATTATCCTATCCGGGACACCATTCCAAAATAACTTTGGAGGACTTCGTCATGCCCTGGTTACTTTCGGCTAATGATGAAGCCATGGATTTCTTCAATACTTTGACACTAGGAAACCTCTCTCGACCCCTCGGCGATCCTCGACCCCTCGAACCCTCGACGACCCTGGAACCCTCGACCCCTAGACGACCCTGGAACCCTCGTACCTCGATCCCTCGACCCTATAGAACCCTCGAACCCTCGACGCTGAAACCCTCGACCCTTGACCCCTTAACGACCCTCGACCCTCTACCCTAGTTCCCGACCCTCGACCCCTCGGCGATCCTAGACACCCTCGTTCCCGATAAAAATTAAGAAGAAGAAGAAGAAGAAGAAAGAGGAGAAGTAGAAAGGAATAGCTAGAGGAGAAGATCAAAGAAAAAAAAGAAGAAGAAAAAAGAGGAGAAGAAGAAAGGAATAGTGGAGAAGAAGAGAAAATAGAATAAAAATAGAATATATTCTATTTTCTCTTCTTCTTCTCCACTATTCCTTTCTTCTTCTCCTCTTCTTTTTCTTCTTTTTTCTTCTTCTTATTTATTTCTCCTCTTCTTCCTCTCCTCTTCTTCTTTCTTTCCTCTTCTTATTTTCTTTCTTTCCTATACTTCTTTTCCTTCCTTCTTAATATCACGTAGCAAATTTTGCAACGATAGAGAGGGGGTGCTCCCGTGGTCTAAAATCCGTCTATGCACGATAGAAAATTCTGAAAAAAATACATCTATGATCCCTCAACGTCCCCGCCTCTCTCATGAACAAAAAAAATATGTGAATTAAAAAAACATCATGTTCTATGAACAAAAAAACATCATATTTCATCCACATTCGTGCATACAACATATATGTGATCATCTATGAAAAAAACATCATATTCTATAAAACATCATTATATATATATATAAACAAGCATATATATATATAACAAGCATATATATATATAACAAGCATATATATGAAAAAAAATTGCAAAGGGAGGGTGCCGGCGGCCGGACCAAGCTGAGGAGGCGGGCAGGGGCACAGACGACGGCGAGGGCGGGCCGGGGCGGCGTGCGTCGGGGCAGGGGCGCGGGCGACGGCGACGGGGGAGGGCCGGGGCGGCACGCGTCGGGGCAGGGGCGGGCGGCAACGGCGAGTCCGTGGCAGGGGCTCGGGGCGCGGGGCAGCGCGCGCGCGCAGGGGAGCTCGAGGCGACGGCGGGGGCGGCAAGGGCGCCGGCGCGCGGGGGTGGGACGGGGCAGGGGGAGGGCGACGGCGACGAGGAGCGGGCGGCGATGGCGAGCACGGGGCAGGGGCGCGGGGCGATGGCGACGACGAGCACAGGCAGCCTGGCGGCGTCGGGGGCAAATGGTCGATGAGAAACTGAAAGTTTCCTAAGTCCTGCTTATATACACAGAGTATTGGTGTCAGGACCCCGATTCCAAGCCACATCGATCTAGCCGGTAACACCTCATATCACTTTGCGGCCTCACGCACGGTATCCCACGGGTGTCGCCCTACCATGGCCCGGGACCGTTTACGCCTTTTGGCTCACGTATATGATAGTGTCGCTAGCATCCATATACAGAGAACCCGGGCCGACATGGCTAGTCGTGAACCCAAAGCGGCACAGACCTATGGAGACAGGCATACGTGAATCACATCGAACATGTCGGTCATCAACGAGTGATTCCGGGCTGTAGCACTGGGCTAACAGGTCTCCAGGGATCCCGGGCTGTAGCAGGCTAGGCAGGGCTCCAGAAGTCACCGTGTGACATTTCCCCGAAGGGACAGACATAGGGACGAATTGAAACACATGCCGGCCAGTCAAGTGTCCTGAACAGTATTGCTGGGCTAGCAGGACTCCGGTGAACCGGGCTGTAGCAGACTACTATGGCTCGAGGAACACTAGACTACATTTCCCCATAAGAAAGGCTACCAAGGATAAACAACTAGATTGTCGGATCCCACTCATACCAAGCATTTCAATCATACACACAATATGCCCGATATGAGTACATACAACATGGCATCACAACAAAACTCTACAACTCAAGTACTTTATTTAAAGGCTCCAGAGAGCCATACATAACATGTTCATACAGATGGGGCCACATGACCCGACACTCAAGTCATACAATCATACAAGCACATGTGGAAGCAACTAGTCTGAGTACAGACTCTAGAAAGAAAGAAGGCTTCTCGAAGCCTGTCTATCTACATAGGGCCCTCCATGGCCGGGATCACCACCTGGGTGGCTAGTCACTCGTCGACGTCAAGGTCTACATAAAACCCATCGGCGAGGGCAGTGTTGTCGTCTGAAAACAATAAATAAGCAAACATGAGTACAAAGGTACTCAGCAAGTCTTACATCAGAACCTACTATACATGCTCATTCTCAAAAAGGTGGTGGGGGTTATGCAGCAAGCCAGCTTTGACTCTTGGCTAAGCTATCCTACGGAACCTCTCTGGTAAAATAGTTTTCGCACACGAGTCCACTACTCACCAATACAATACTCCACCGGGGATTCTCCCTCGTCATCCTGCGAGCGGGCCATCCTCGGTACTCACACTTATCTTGAGTCTTTTAGTAGTATCCATTAACTTGTCTATGAACTGTATAGGCAACCAAGTAGTCCTTTACCACGGACGCGACTATTCGAATAGTTTTATAACCTGCAGGGGTGTACTTCGTCATACACGCTTTCACCGCTTACCGCTGTCTACACGACCTGTACTCGGCAACCTTCAAGCGGAAGCCCAGCGAGGGTGTCGGCCACGGCCTACCTAAACACCTAAGTCCCTAGTCCAGGTTTATCGCCTATCCAGGTTCCATCCGCAGGGAGTCCGGCCGAGGTTTCCACATATGGCCCCGAACGATGTGAACAGGGTTCCTGAGACACCAAACGGGTGACTCGGTACACCCGGCCACGGTGTATCTACCGCAACATAGCCCACCCCTAGGGTCAGCGCTACGCAAGGCCGCCAACACATAACCTACAAACACCAGAAACTAAGTGCAACTCCTGGACAGAGTACGAGGGTGACTAAGAAGCCGAGAGGGTCCATTGGTTTCGGGCCCAATGTACGGTAGTAACTGCATCTTAAATCACACATACAGATCTCAGTTCTTATGGACGGCCTCAATGAAACAACCCACCATGTACTCCTACATGGCCTTTCATTGATACCTTTACCAAAACATGTTCAACACATCCCTCATATTACCAACATAAGCATTTCACTCTAGCCCATCACCCAGATGAACCAGACCTGACACAACTCTAAGCATAATAGGCATAGCAAGGTAGGAATCACAAAACATGGCTCAATCAACTCCTACACATGCTAGTGGGTTTCATCTAGTTACTGTGGTAATGATAGGTCATGCAGAGGATAAGGGTTCAACTACCGTAGCACACAGCAGTTTGAATCGTGTTGTCTTAATGCAGTAAACAAGAGCAGGAGCGAGAACATGGGTTGTATCGGAATGATCAATGGTTGCTTGCCCGATGGAGTGGTAGTGGGATACTGCCCTTCAGTTGGATACTCGTGAATATCCTCGGAGGCAGAACCTACCACGAAGAGCACATCGAAACACAGTCAACACATGACGATATGCAACAATATGATGCATGCTATGACATGGCAATATGTTGGTTTCTTGGCCTAATGCAAGCTAGAATAGAAAGGGATGAGCTCATTTGAATCAAAGATTCAAATATTAGCTCATTAAATATGGCATGTATAGTGCATTTCCTTATTATGCTTAAACAGCAAGTTAAACTTGTTTTGTCATGCATGAAACCATTACAGATGGATAGATTGAATTTTTCTGATAATTTTTCATATATAATTTATCTCATTTGGAGTTATGGTTGAATTTCTATGAATTTTTGAAGTTTGAACTATTTTCTGGAATTTCCTGAATAAGAATAAAGCCAGAAAATCAATTACTACGTCAGCAATGCATCAGGGTGACGTCAGCAGGTCAAAGGCGCCAGCCCAGGTCAAACCTGACTGGTGGGCCCCTTTTGTCAGCCTCTCAGTGCACTAACTACGTTTAATTAGCCTAATTACCGGGCAGGGCCCACTAGTCAGTGACTGATTAAGTAAGATTTAATTAAAACTAATCCTAATTTAGCTAACAGACCGGCCCCACCTGTCATAGGCTTAGGGGGGGTCTACCTGGGCCCACCCAGGGGTCAAACTGGGTCAACTCGCCGGCGTTGAGCCGACGGCGAGGCCCGAGATGGCGAAGGGCTTCGGAAAACGCCCTCAGGCGACCAAAACGACAGCGGAGATGTGCTATGCGATGCGGGGAGCGAGCCGCATCGTTTGGTGGTGGTAGTTGGGCTCGGGGTGGCCGGAAACGACGCCGGCGACGACCTTGGCGGTCGCCGGAGTTCGGGCGTGGTCGAATCCGACGCTACGGGGCACGGCGAGGCGCGGGGAGTGGTGTGTTAGGTTCCTGGGACTGCGCTGATCATGGTGGTGTGCCTGGCTTCAAGCCACGGTGGCCCTGGCCACGACGGCGACGAGGCACGGCGCCGGCGAGCTTCGGCCGCGGTGGAAATTAGAGCTACAGGGCGCAAACGAGCAAGGGGAAGGTGGGGATCGAAGGAGGGGCTCACGGGGGGTGCAACGGTGGTCTCAGCGGGCTCGGGGACGGGCTGAGGAAGAAGTGCGGTCGCCGGCGATCTCGGATGCCCGAGGTTGAAGACGAGGGCGAAGGCGGTGCTGCAGGGCTTCCGGCGAAGCGTGGCTCGGTGGGGAGGACGAGGGAGTCAAGGCGAAGCTGATGGACTCGTCGGAGGGGCGAGGGGAGGTCTCTGGCGGCGGCTACGGCGATCGGCGGCGAGGGGCGCGCTCGGCCATCGCGGGAGAGGATGAGGGGACGAGGAGGAGAGTGAGAGAGGACGAGAGGGGGTCGCGTGGCACTTCAGGGCGTCTCCCGGCGTCGGCAGAAGCAGGAGGTGGCCGGCGCGTGGCCGGCCCGCGGCGAGCACGCGGCCCTGCCTCCTGGCGCGAGGTAGGGGGTGACTGGCCGAGCCAGTAGGCTGGGCCGAGCCAGGTAAGGCCCAGGTGGGCTTCTTTCCCCCTTTTTTTGATTTTTGTTTTCCTTTTCTATTTTTCTGTAGCTTTAGGGCTTTATTTAAAAATACCTAGGCACTTTCTAAAATCCTGAAAATAATTGTGGGCTCTGTTGGAAATATTCCTAACAGCAAACATTTATTTCCAGAATTATTTGAGCATTTGAATTATTTTATAGCATTTAAATGCCAAAATTCAAATATTTATGATTTAAATCAATGACCTTCTGTTGACCTAGAAAAATGTGCACCTATTTTCCCAGAGGTTCCAACCCAAGGCAAAGAGGGTGAACATTTTAGAAGGGCATTTCAGGTTCATTGAAATTAGTTTTAGTAAACCCTAGTTGATTTCAGGGGGGGTGCTGGGGGTTCTGCCTTCCCCATATCAAGTTTCTGATGAAAGTAATCATGATGCACACTCTAATGCATGGACTAGCTAGGGTGTGACAACTCACCCCCACTCAAAAGAATCTCGTCCCGAGATTTAGGATCCTCTGGAAAGAAGGTGGGGTACTCGAGTCGAAGACGATCCTCCCTTTCCCAAGTGGCTTCTTCCTCGGAATGGTGTGACCATTGAACCTTGAGAAACTTGATATTATGACGTCGAGTGGTACGCTCGGCTTGATCAAGGATACGAAAGGGATATTCCCGATAAGAGAGGTTATCTTGTAAATCAAGCGTTTCGTGGTCCACTCCACGGATAGGATCCGCGAAGCAACGCCTGAGTTGCGAAACATGGAAGACATCATGAACTCTGGAAAGATGCGGAGGTAGTTCCAATTGGTAGGCAACTTCTCCTCGTTTGGCAAGAATGCGAAAGGGTCCAATGTAACGAGGAGCCAATTTGCCTTTGATACCGAAACGATGGGTTCCCTTTAACAGAGTAACCCGAAGGTAAGCCTTCTCGTCAACTTCAAAGGTCATAGGCTTATGTTTACGATCATATTCACTCTTTTGGCGAGATTGGGCTGTTTTCAATTTCTCACGAATAACGCGAACCTGCTCTTCTGCTTCCTGAATCATATCCGGGCCAAAGAGTTGTCTTTCCCCGATTTCTGACCAGTTAAGAGGCATTCGACATTTTCGTCCATAAAGAACTTCGAAAGGAGCTTTGCCCAAACTAGCTTGATAACTATTGTTATAAGCAAACTCCGCGAATGGAAGGCATTTCTCCCAACTCATTCCGAACAAGATAACAGAAGCTCGGAGCATATCTTCCAGAATTTGATTGACTCGCTCTACTTGACCACTTGATTGAGGATGGAAGGCGGTACTAAAGGAGAGACGAGTTCCCATAGCATTTTGGAAACTTTCCCAAAATCGAGAGGTGAAGAGACTCCCATGGTCTGAGTTAATTTCCAATGGAACACCATGAAGAGACACTATTCGGGAGATGTATAAGTCAGCTAGCTGGCTAGCGGTGATACTCTCACGAACAGGTAGAAAGTGGGCTACTTTGGAAAGTCGGTCAATCACAACGAAGATGGCATTATTCCCTCTGTTGGTCCTGGGAAACCCAGTGATGAAATCCATACTGATTTTATCCCATTTCCATTCAGGAACCAAAGGTTGAAGGGTGCCAGCAGGCCGTTGATGCTCTGCTTTAACACGACGACAAACGTCGCAATTAGCAATGTATTGAGCGATTTCTCTCTTCATCCTAGTCCACCAAAACCTCTGGCGTAGGTCTTGATACATTTTAGTACTACCGGGATGAATGGTGAGAGGGGATTCATGAGCTTCCTTAAGGATCAGTCGCCTCAGGTTTCGCGCCTTTGGAACCACTAGGCGATTCCCAAAGTATACGACACCTTGATCATCAATGGAGAAACAATTCACGACTCCTTTCTTAATGTTTCTCTTGATACGGGAGATTCCCAGATCTACCTTATGTGCCTTGATGACCTGATCCGTAAGGGTAGGTTCCGCCACCAGGGTGGATAGGAATCCTCGAGGAACAATGTGAAGGTTTAGCTTACGAAATTCCTCATGGAGAAGTGGTTGACTTTGTTGTAACATCAGGTTGTTACAATAGGACTTACGACTTAGTGCATCAGCCATGACATTGGCTTTGCCGGGGGTGTAAGTTATTCCTAAGTCGTAATCTGAGATCAACTCGACCCAACGTCTTTGCCTGAGATTCAAATCTGGTTGGGTGAAGATATATTTCAAACTTTGGTGATCGGTGAAGATCTCGCAACGATTACCGAGAAGGTAATGTCGCCAGGTTTTAAGTGCATGGACTACAGCTGCAAGCTCTAGATCATGTGTGGGATAATTTTCCTCATATGGGTGTAATTGCCGTGAAGCATAGGCAATTACCTGACGATCTTGCATGAGTATGCAACCTAGTCCTTGTCGCGAGGCGTCGCAATAGATAATAAAGTCCTTGGAGAAATCTGGTGGTACCAGTACGGGAGTAGATGTCAGGCGTCTTTTCAGTTCCTGAAAACTGAACTCGCACTGTGGAGTCCACTCGAACTTTTTATCTTTCTTGAGGAGTTCAGTTAGAGGTTTAGCAACCTTGGAGAAGTTCTCGACGAAGCGGCGGCAATAGCTCGCTAGGCCAAGGAAACTCCGAACTTGCTTGACCGTTTCAGGTGGAGTCCAATCAAGGACGGCTTGAACTCGCTCGGGATTGACAGCAATACCCTTACCATAGATTACATGGCCTAGATAGGTCACTTCTGGCAACCAAAATTCACACTTGGAGAATTTGGCATAAAGGCGATGCTCTCGAAGTTTCATCAATACCAGCCTTAGATGTTCGGCATGTTCCTCTTCATTCTTGGAGTAGATGAGTATGTCATCGAGGTATACTACGACGAATTTGTCCAAGTACTTCATGAAAACCGAGTTCATTAACCAGGAGAAGGTGGCCGGGGCATTGGTTAAACCGAAGGACATAACGGTGTACACGTATTGGCCATAACGAGTAACAAAGGACGTTTTGGGAATGTCCCTGTTTCTGATTTTGATTTGATGGTAGCCCAACCTCAAATCCATCTTGGAGAAGACTGAGGATCCAGCGAGCTGATCATACAGGTCGTTGATCCTGGGAAGCGGGTATTTGTTCTTGATGGTGACCAAGTTGACGGGTCGGTAATCCACAACCATTCGATCTGTTCCATCCTTCTTCTTGACGAAGAGGACCGGGCAAGCCCAAGGAGAGGAACTAGGACGGATGAACCCCTTGTTCAAGGACTCATCGAGTTGGTTCTTAAGCTCGGCTAGTTCTAAGGGTGCCATCTTGTATGGTCTTCTAGAAATTGGAACGGTTCCTGGAACAAGGTCTATCACAAGCTCGACATCCCTGTCAGGTGGAACACCTGGCAGTTCTTCTGGAAACACATCTGGAAAGTCTCGGACTACCGGAACATCCTTAAGGTATGGAAGAGGGTTGGCATTTAGGGCGTAAAGCTGGCGCTTGGCCACTCGAGTTAAGACATTGACTATCTTGCCCGAGGGGTGGGTAAGTTGAACGGTTCTAGTGGCACAGTCAATCTTAGCATAATGAGATGATATTCAGTCCATACCCAAGATGATGTTTATGTCGGAGGACTTGAGAGCTATTAAAGATGCAAGGAAGACAAGTCTATTGACAAGAATTTCGTTCCCATGGCTTACCCTAGACGTTTGCCATCTAGAGCCAGGGGTTTGAATTTCCATGGTAGAGGGCATGTCACAGAATGTCGTGTTATGCAATCGAGCATAATTCTCAAATATGAATGAATGAGATGCTCCAGTATCGAAAAGAACAGATGCCGGGTGGTAGTTAACAAGGAGCGTACCAAGGACGACGTTAGGATCCTCATGAGCCTCCTCGGCTGAAACATAATTGACATGGCCACGTGCAGTGGTGGCCGGCTTGGCGTAGAAAGTCTTTCCCGCGGGCTTACCACGGCCAACGGACTTTCCAGCTTGATTGGGGTTGTCTTGGGGACACTCTCGACTATAGTGACCCGGCTCTCCACACTTGAAGCATGTTACCACATTGGGGGGTGGAGCAGCATTAGCAGCGGGGCCACCATAGGGCTTGGGCGGTGCGAATTGCTGGTTGGGACGAGGCGCCTCAAAGGATGGCCTCGGGATGAATCTGGGTGGCAGTGCCGTGCTTGGGATCCACACCCGGCGCTTCTGAGCTCCAGAGCCGGATGAAGAGTCAAAATCACGGGAGTGCTTGCGTGAAGCGCCATAATCAGTCTGGCCTGTCTCAGAACTGATGGCTTTATTGACCAACTTCTGAAAAGATGTGCACTCGTGCAGACGAAGATCGCGGCGAAGCTCAGGGCTAAGTCCCTTGCGGAACCTTGCCTGCTTCTTGGCGTCAGTAGAAACCTCTTCAGGAGCATAGCGTGCCAGGTTCCCAAATTCATGACTATATGCATCCACAGTCAGCCTTCCTTGGGTGAAGTTGCAGAACTCCTCCCTCTTGCGATCCATGAGACCTTCCGGAATGTGATGCTCACGGAAAGCCTCACTGAAATCAGCCCAGGTAGTGATTTGACCGACCGGGCGCATAGCTTCGAAGTTTTCCCACCAATGGCTAGCGGGGCCTTCGAGATGATAGGCAGCATAGGTAACCTCGTCGGCTTCGGCTACGTTGGCAGAACGTAGCTTGTGGGTGATGCTGCGAAGCCAGTCATCCGCGTCGAGGGGCTCGACGGAATGGTTAAACTTTGGTGGGTACAGCTTGATAAAGTCATTGATTGACACCAAGTCATTTCGTGGGTGGTGTGCAGTGTTCTGCTCAATCCGCTCAAGCAGGCGGTTGGTCTCACGCTTGTTTCTTTCCGCCTCCAGCATCACTTCGGCCAGAGAAGGCGGGTGAGGCAGATTTTCACCTCTAGCTGCACTGCCTTCCCCCTACTCCGGGACAGCAGGGTTGCCGCGGGTGTTGACCATCCTAGGAGAAAACAAGACAACGGTTTAAACAAGGATGGCTCAAACTTAGCAAGGAAGTGCAGAATGTAATGGATAACACGGAATGCAGAGATGCTCATCCGTATGTCATGGTAATATAAAACTGCCATATATATACCAACGGTCATACACATCATACATAGTTTAGTACAAGCCCAGGCTACAGTACAACTATGATGAAAGACGTTACATCTCATCGGAGGCATTCCAAGTTCCTATACATTATTTGTCTACACCTCCGGAATCGATTACACGCAAAGTCATATTCCACAAGTCACGCAGGACAGTGGAGATACAACTACTACAATACTAGTGGTACTACTACTAACTCAGACAGCTCCGTAGTAGTCCTCATAGAAGTCACCTCCATAGCCTGGAAGTTCAACATGATCATCCGGAAACAGACGGTCCTGAGGAGCCTGTGGACCATAGGGGCTAGGATGAGGTCTTGGACCAACAAACGGTGGCCTGCGGGGCCCACGGGGTGGGGTGATGCCTCCCACATCGCGCTAATCCACCATGTCTAGCAGAGCTGATCTCATAGGATACAGATCCCTTGTATCCATACATCCAGCTTGCACCGCAGGTGCAAACCGAGTCAATGTGGCCCAATGATCAGCACGAGTATTAAAAAGCTCCAGCCTCAAGGCCCGATTCTCTCGGTCCTTATTTTCGAGCATCTCAGCAGTGGTACGAGTTAATGAGTCCTCCTGAGTGGAGTCAGCATAGATAGCCTGAAGATACCCTTGAGCTCCCGGAAGTGAAGCTGGCATGTAACGGAAATCAGTGTTCCGAAGCAGGCCAGTCTGGACTCGCATGATGGTCATCATGGAATAGGCAGCATCCTGCACAACCATTTCAACGGTAACGCCGAGTCTATAGGAACAGTGAAGGGGCTCGGTAGATCCAGGATAGGAAGGAAATATCCTGACGGTGCAGAAATACTGGCTTTGATTAAAGTCGCGGAACTGCTCTTCGACAGTGTATTCGGGATACCAACGGTATCCTGTCTCGATCATGACCCGGACTAACATAGCAGTATGACCGGGCACGTCGAGGCACCTGGTCAGGCGAACCACTTGGTTTTGAGGACGGTTGGCCATCTGAAAGCACAACCACAAGACAAAGACATCAGAATTTCTAGGGAAAATTGGACAGCATAACGGCTGTAAATGCTCAGAAAAAGATTTGAGACATCCACAACAGTTCACAATACCGCTGAACAGCATCATATCAAGGTTCTGATTCAATAGCAACATACTAAAAATAGTAGAAACTAGACTGGGTCCCGTAGCAATAATCCTATAAGCTACTACGGATTAGTAACACGTGAACCTGATAGAAGAAGAGAGCCTAGTCCTTAACCCACGTTGAATGAGAAGAGAATGACTCAGATCAGAGGCATAGGGTAAAGGAGTAAAAGAACCTTACGTTCCCTTCCACAATCAATTCCCCTACATATAACTAAAGCATTTCTAGACTTGACATCGACCAGTTTGGCTCAACGAACCTACAGGCAGTCCGGCTCTGATGCCAACGCTGTCAGGACCCCGATTCCAGGCCACATCGATCTAGCTGGTAACACCTCATATCACTTTGCGGCCTCACGCACGGTATCCCAGGAGTGTCGCCTTACCATGGCCCGGGACCGTTTGCGCCTTTTGGCTCACGTATATGATAGTGTCGCTAGCATCCATATGACAGAGAACCCGGGCCGACATGGCTAGTCGTGAACCCAAAGCGGCACAGACCTATGGAGACAGGCATACGTGAATCACATCGAACATGTCGGTCATCAATGAGTGATTCCAGGCTGTAGCACTGGGCTAACAGGACTCCGAGGATCCCGGGCTGTAGTAGGCTAGGCAGGGCTCCGGAAGTCACCGTGTGACATTTCCCCGAAGGGACAGACATAGGGACGAATTGAAACACATGTCGGCCAATCAAGTGTCCTGAATAGTAGTGCTGGGCTAGCAGGACTCCGGTGAACCGGGCTGTAGCAGACTACTATGGCTCAAGGAACACTAGACTACATTTCCCCATAAGAAAGGCTGCCAAGGATAAACAACTAGATTGTCGGATCCCACTCATACCAAGCATTTCAATCATACACACAATATGCCCGATATGAGTACATACAACATGGCATCACAACAAAACTCTACAACTCAAGTACTTTATTTAAAGGCTCCAGAGAGCCATACATAACATGTTCATACAGATAGGGTCACATGACCCGACACTCAAGTCATACAATCATACAAGCACATGCGGAAGCAACTAGTCTGAGTACAGACTCTAGAAAGAAAGAAGGCTTCTCGAAGCCTGTCTACCTACATAGGGCCCTCCATGGCCGGGATCACCACCTGGGTGGCTAGTCACTCATCGACGTTAAGGTCTACATAAAACCCATCGGAGGGGGCAGTGTTGTCGTCTGAAAATAATAAATAAGCAAACATGAGTACAAAGGTACTCAACAAGTCTTACATCAGAACCTACTATACATGCTCATTCTCAAGAAGGTGGTGGGGGTTATGCAGCAAGCCAGCTTTGACTCTTGGCTAAGCTATCCTACGGAACCTCTCTAGTAAAATAGTTTTCGCACACGAGTCCACTACTCACCAACACAATACTCCACCGGGGATTCTCCCTCGTCATCCTGCGAGCGGGCCATCCTCGGTACTCACACTTATCTTGAGTCTTTTAGTAGTATCCATTAACTTGTCTATGAACTGTATAGGCAACCAAGTAGTCCTTTACCGCGGACGCGGCTATTCGAATAGTTTTATACCCTGCAGGGGTGTACTTCGTCATACACGCTTTCACCGCTTACCACTGTCTACCTGGGCCCACCCAGGGGTCAAACTGGGTCAACTCACCGGCGTTGAGCCACCGGCGAGGCCCGAGATGGCGGAGGGCTTCGGAAAATGCCCTCAGGCGACCAAAACGACGGCGAAGATGTGCTACGCGATGCGGGGAGCGAGCCGCATCGTTTGGTGGTGGTAGTTGGGCTTGGGGTGGCCGGAAACAACGCCGGCGACGACCTTGGCAGTCGCCGAAGTTCGGGCGTGGTCGAATCCGAAGCTACGGGGCACGGCGAGGCGCGGGGAGTGGTGCGTTAGGTTCCTGGGACTGCGCTGATCACGGTGGTGTGCCTGGCTTCAAGTCACGGTGGCCCTGGCCACGACGGTGACGAGGCACGGCGCCGGCGAGCTTCGGCCGCGGTGGAAATCAGAGCTACAGGGCGCAAACGAGCAAGGGGAAGGTGGGGATCGAAGGAGGGGCTCACGGGGGGTGCAGCGGTGGTCTCAGCGGGCTCGGGGACGGGCTGAGGAAGAAGTGCGGTCGCCGGCAATCTTGGATGCCCGAGGTTGAAGACGAGGGCGAAGGCGGCGCTGCAGGGCTTCCGGCGAAGCGTGGCTCGGTGGGTAGGACGAGGGAGCCGAGGCGAAGCTGATGGACTCGTCGGAGGGGCGAGGGGAGGTCTCTGGCGACGGCTACGGCGATCGGCGGCGAGGGGCGCCCTCGGCCATCGCGGGAGAGGATGAGGGGGACGAGGGGGAGAGTGAGAGAGGACGAGAGGGAGACGAGGGGGGGTCGCGTGGCACTTCAGGGCGTCTCCTGGCGCGAGGTAGGGGGTGACTGCCCGAGCCAGTAGGCTGGGCCGAGCCAGGTAAGGCCCAGGTGGGCTTCTTTCCCCCCTTTTTTTGATTTTTGTTTTCCTTTTCTATTTTTCTGTAGCTTTAGGGCTTTATTTAAAATACCTAGGCACTTTCTAAAATCCTGAAAATAATTTTGGGCTCTGTTGGAAATATTCCTAACAGCAAACATTTATTTCCAGAATTATTTGAGCATTTGAATTATTTTATAGCATTTAAATGCCCAAATTCAAATATTTATGATTTAAATCAATGACCTTCTGTTGACCTAGAAAAATGTGCACCTATTTTCCCAGAGGTTCCAACCCAAGGCAAAGAGGGTGAACATTTTAGAAGGGCATTTCAGGTTCATTGAAATTATTTTTAGTAAACCCTAGTTGATTTCAGGGGGGGTGCTAGGGGTTCTGCCTTCCCCATTTCAAGTTTCTGATGAAAGTAAACATGATGCACACTCTAATGCATGGACTAGCTAGGGTGTGACAATTGGTCCCGGTTCGTGGCACCAACCGTGACCAATGCCCCCCTTTAGTCCCGGTTGGTGGCACCAACCGGGACTAAAGGGGGGCATTGGTCACGATTGGTGCCACCAACCGGGACCAATGGCCTTGTGCTGCCCCGCGCCCAAAAGTTTAGTCCCACCTCGCTAGTTGAGACGGCTCGGGAGTGGTTTATAAGCGCTGCTGCGCCCACCCTCCCGAGCTCCTCTCAACTACAGGCTTTCAGGCCTAATCTGTCACTGCAATGCATGTGGGCCTACTGGGCCTACTGCGGGCCTGAAACCTAGCCCATGGTAGGGTTTCTAGTCGTATTCAGGCCGTGGTGGCCCAGTAGGTGGCATTTTTTTGTTTTTTTGTTGCTTTATTTATTTTCTTTTGTTTTTTGCTTTATTTTTAATTCTTTATGCTTTTAGTTAATACCATTAGTTTTAAAATTTGAAAACACTTTTTTAGTTTTTTAGTTTTCTTTGTTGCTTTATTTATTTTATTTTGTGATTAACTTTACTATAAAAATAGTTTTTTCCTGTTTTTTTATTTGTTTTTTGGATTATTTATTTTCTTTTGTTTTTTGCTTTAATTTTTAATTCCGTTTGCTTTTAGGTTAGCAAAATTATAAACTTTATGTTAGTGCCATTAGTTTTAGAAAAATTATAAACTTTCTGTTAGTGCCATTAGTTTTCAAATTTGAAAACACTTTTTTTAGTTTTTTTTGTTTTCTTTGTTGCTTGATTTATTTTATTTTGTGATTAAATTTACTATAAAAATAGTTTTTCCTGTATTTTGATTTGTTTTTTGCATTATTTATTTTCTTTTGTTTTTTGCTTTAATTTTTAATTCTGTTTGCTTTTAGGTTAGCAAAATTGTAAACTTTCTGTTAGTGCCATTAGTTTTAGAAAAATTATAAACTTTCTGTTAGTGCCATTAGTTTTCAAATTTGAATAGTTAAAACTTGAATTCTTTGAAAATTGTTTGAATCACAAGTTTTTGATTAACTTACTAAAAAAATGAGAATAGATGCGCTTATAGAGAAAATTCAACCTAAATTCCAGGTAAATTTCTATGAATTTCAGAGAAATTCACTATGAATTTAGGTTAAACTTTTCTCTATTAGGGCATCTATTTTCACTTCGAGAGGAGCTCAACATGGCAGAGAGGGAAGGGCTTATAAACCGGTGTGAGCCCCCTTCGGTTGGCGAGGTGGGACTAAACTCTGCCCGCAACGAGGACCAACCCTTTAGTCCCGGTTTGTGGCACAAACCGGGACTAATGGTCATGGGCCAGGGGCGAACCATAAGACATGAAAGCATTTCAAATGAACTCTGAAAAAGTTGAAAGTTGGGATAGTATTATAATTTCACCCACATAGCATGTGCATGTACAAAACGGACAATGGTAGCATGTTCGTGTGTTACAAAGTTGGCATGGTATCATCATAATAGTTGCGGGAGAAAGTCTTCACTTTTTCTTCGCTTGTGTCATTTGCTTATTGCATCGTAACCATGGATAATCTTCATTGTTTATCAGGATGCTTGGATCAGCCTTGACATTGAAGGGAGGAATTTCATGAAACTTTTCATAATCTTCAGACATGTCTGTCTTGCCGTCCACTCCCAGGATGTCCCTTTTTCCTGAAAGAACTATGTGGTGCTTTGGCTCATCGTATGATGTATTCGCTTCCTTATCTTTTCTTTTTCTCGGTTTGGTAGACATGTCCTTCACATAGATAACCTGTGCCACATCATTGGCTAGGACGAACAGTTCGTCAGTGTACCCAAGATTTTTCAGATCCACTGTTGTCATTCCGTACTTTGGGTCTACCTGTACCCCGCCGCCTAACAGATTGACCCATTTGCACTTAAACAAAGGGACCTTAAAATTAGGTCCATAGTCAAGTTCCCATATGTCCACTATGTAACCATAATATGTGTCCTTTCCGCTCTCGGTTGCTGCATCAAAGCGGACACCGCTGTTTTGGTTGGTGCTCTTTTGATCTTGGGCGATCGTGTAAAATGTATTCCCATCTATTGAGTCAATACAGTCAAAGATGGTCCCCTGGACAACAAGTACAACTCATCACAAACAGTGTTGTCACCTCTGAGACGTGTTTCCAACAAACTGCTGAAAGTCCTGATGTGTTCACATGTAATCCAGTCGTCGCACTGCTCCGGGTGTTTGGAGCGCAGACTGTTCTTGTGTTCATCGACATACGGGGTCACCAAGGTAGAGTTCTGTAGAACTGTGTAGTGTGCTTGAGACCAAGAATATCCGTCCCTGCATATTATTGAGTCTCTTCCAAGAGTGCCTTTTCCAGTCAGTCTCCCCTTATACCGCGATTTAGGGAGACCTGTCTTCTTAAGGCCAGGAATGAAGTCAACACAAAACCCAATAACATCCTCTGTTTGATGGCCCATGGAGATGCTTCCTTCTGGCCTAGCGCGATTACGGACATATTTCTTTAGGACTCCCATGAACCTCTCAAAGGGGAACATATTGTGTAGAAATACGGGCCCCAGGATGACAATCTCATCGACTAGATGAACTAGGACATGCGTCATGATATTGAAGAAGGATGGTGGGAACACCAGCTCGAAACTGACAAGACATTGCGCCACATCACTCCTTAGCCTTGGTATGATTTCTGGATCGATCACCTTCTGAGAGATTGCATTGAGGAATGCACATAGCTTCACAATGGCTAATCGGACGTTTTCCGGTAGAAGCCCCCTCAATGCAACCGGAAGCAGTTGCGTCATAATCACGTGGCAGTCATGAGACTTTAGGTTCTGGAACTTTTTCTATGGCATATTTATTATTCCCTTTATATTCGACGAGAAGCCAGTCGTGACCTTCATACTGAGCAGGCATTCAAAGAATATTTCTTTCTCTTCTTTCGTAAGAGCGTAGCTGGCAGGACCTTTATACTGCTTCGGAGGCATGCCGTCTTTTTCGTGCAAACGTTGCAGGTCCTCCCGTGCCTCAGGTGTATCTTTTGTCTTCCCATACACGCCCAAGAAGCCTAGCAGGTTCACGCAAAGGTTCTTCGTCACGTGCATCACGTCGATTGAGGAGCGGACCTCTAGGTCTTTCCAGTAGGGTAGGTCCCAAAATATAGATTTCTTCTTCCACATGGGTGCGTGTCCCTCAGCGTCATTCGGAACAGCTAGTCCACCGGGACCCTTTCCAAAGATTACATAGTGTAAATCATTGACCAAAGCAAGCACGTGATCACCGGTGCGCATGGCGGGCTTCTTCCGGTGATCTGCCTCGCCTTTGAAATGCTTGCCTTTCTTTCGACATTGATGGTTGGTCGGAAGAAATCGACGATGGCCCAGGTACACATTCTTTCTGCATTTGTCCAGGTATATACTTTCAGTGTCATCTAAACAGTGCGTGCATGCGTGGTATCCTTTGTTTGTCTGTCCTGAAAGGTTACTGAGAGCGGGCCAATCATTGATGGTCACGAACAGCAACGCCTTAAGGTTAAATTCCTCCTGTCTATGCTCATCCCACGTACGTACACCGTTTCCATTCCACAGCTAAGTTCTTTAACTAATGGCCTTAGGTACACATCAATTTCGTTGCCGGGTTGCTTAGGGCCTTGGATGAGAACTGGCATCATAATGAACTTCCGCTTAATGCACATCCAAGGAGGAAGGTTATACATACATAGAGTCACGGGCCAGGTGCTGTGATTGCTGCTCTGCTCCCCGAAAAGATTAATGCCATCCGCGCTTAAAGCAAACCATACATTCCTTGGGTCCTTTGCAAACTCATCCCAGTACTTTCTCTTGATTTTTCTCCACTGCGACCCGTCAGCGGGTGCTCTCAACTTCCCATCTTTCTTTCGGTTCTCACTGTGCCATCGCATCAACTTGGCATGCTCTTCATTTTTGAATAGACGTTTCAACCATGGTATTATAGGAGCATACCACATCACCTTCGCAGGAACCCTCTTCCTGGGGGGCTCGCCGTCAACATCACCAGGGTCATCTCGTCTGATCTTATACCGCAATGCACCGCATACCGGGCATGTGTTCGGATCCTTGTATGCACCGTGGTAGAGGATGCAGTCATTAGGGCATGCATGTATCTTCTCCACCTCCAATCCTAGAGGGCATACGACCTTATTTGTTGCGTATGTACTGTCGGGCAATTCGTTATCCTTTGGAAGCTTCTTCTTCAATATTTTCAGTAGCTTCTCAAATCCTTTGTCAGCCACAGCATTCTCTGCCTTCCACTGCAGCAATTCCAGTACGGTACCGAGCTTTGTGTTGCCATCTTCGCAATTGGGGTATAACCCTTTTTTGTGATCCTCTAACATGCGATCGAACTTCAGCTTCTCCTTTTGACTTTCGCATTGCGTCCTTGCATCGACAATGACCCGGCGGAGATCATCATCATCGGGCACATCGTCTGGTTCCTCTTGATCTTCAGCAGCTTCACCCGTTGCAGCATCATTGGGCACATCATCTGGTTCCTCTTGATCTTCACCAGCTCCCCCTCGTTGCAGCATCACCGTATTCAGGGGGCACATAGTTGTCATCGTACTCTTCTTCTTTGCCGTCTTCCATCATAACCCCTATTTCTCCGTGCCTCGTCCAAACATTATAGTGTGGCATGAAACCCTTGTAAAGCAGGTGGGAGTGCAGGATTTTCTGGTTAGAGTAAGACCTCGTATTCCCACATTCAGTGCATGGACAACACATAAAACCATTCTGCTTGTTTGCCTCAGCCGCATCGAGAAACTCATGCACGCCCTTAATGTACTCGCAGGTGTGTCTATCACCGTACATCCATTGCCGGTTCATCTGCATGCATTATATATAATTAAGTGTCCAAATTAATAGAAGTTCATCATCACATTAAAACCAAAGTGCATACATAGTTCTCATCTAACAACATATAGCTCTCCAGAGCATCTAATTAATTAAACCATACATTGAAACTATGTAAAACATTTCAATGCGAAAATAAATGGGATCATAATCGCAACCAAGGTAACAATTGATCCAACGGCATAATGATACCAATCCTCGGTATGAATGGCATATTTTCTAATCTTTCTAATCTTCAAGCGCATTGCATCCATCTTGATCTTGTGATCATCGATGACATCCGCAACATGCAACTCCAATATCATCTTCTCCTCCTCATTTTTTTTATTTTTTCCTTCATCAAATTGTTTTCTTCTTCAACTAAATTTAACCTCTCGACAATGGGGTCGGTTGGCATTTCCGATTCACATACATCCTACATAAATAAAATCTATGTCACGTTGGTCGGCATAATTTTCATAAACAATAAATGAACCAATAGTTATAAAGATAATATATATACCACATCCGAATCATAGACAGGACGAGGGCCGATGGGGCCGGATACCAAAACCATCGCACTATATAAGATGCAATAATAAAAGTAAGAAAATAATACAAGTATCTATGTAAACATACAAGTAAGAATATTTTTCATTTCAGAAAGAAGATAAGAACAAGAGGCTCACCACGGTGGTGTCGGCGATGAGCTCGGCGCGGGTGATCGATGGCGGTGAAGACGGGGACGGGGCGTGACGGACCGCTAAACCTAGACAAATATTATGAAAAATGGAGCTTGGAGAGGAGAAAGCTTAAGTAGTGTGGCTCGGGCATTCCATCGAACACCTTGTGTGCATAGGAGGTGAGCTAGAGCACCACCAAGCCCTCTCCCCCTCGGCCAGAGAAAAACAGAGCACTGGGGTGCTCTGCTCGCGAGCGAGGGGTATATATAGGCACCTCATTGGTCCCGGTTGGTGGCATGAGCCGGGACTAAAGGGGAGCCTTTGGTCCCGGTTCAAGCCACCAACCGGGACCAATGGTGGTGGGCCAGGAGCGAGGCCCATTGGTCCTGGTTCATCCCACCAACCGGGACCAAAGGTCCAGATGAACCGGGACCAATTGCCCACATGGCACGGCCGGCCCCCTGGGCTCACGAACCGGGACCAATGCCCACATTGGTCCCGGTTTTGGACTGAACCGGGACTAATGGGCTGACCCGGCCTGGACCAAAGCCCTGTATTCTACTAGTGAAGATAGTGAGGATGAATCTCTTAGGTATATAGGATATATAAACAATCATCTCTATCGCGTGCAATTCAAAAAGCAGTACACTTATTTGTGTTATTTGACATATGACTCCCGCATAAAAGTATGAAGCTGCCACTATTCAACATGTTAAATGACCTACGAGAGATTAGTTACATGTTTAATGGACAAATCAACGTGGGGATTAGGATTGGGAGCATCTCGCCAAAAAGGAAAGAAAGAAGGATTATAGCTGTATAAGCCCGTCATCCACCTCACGTATATATACACCGTTGCCCTACCTCCCAACTGACAACTCCATTTGTGCCATATTAAAGCGTTAAGCTCCGCTCGATTATTACTACTCCCTCCTTTCGGATTTAGTGCCACTAGTGCTGGGGTGTTCGGGATAAACCTGAGCGCTCTTTTTCCCATAGTTGGGTCCTTCGAGGGAGGTGCTCAGCACAACGAGCCAGGAAATCGGACTATAATGCTTGAACACTCTCACTTAGCCATAGAACTCTATAATTTTAAATTTCGGCGAAGCCCATAGTTCGGAAGACCGAGTTCGGGGCGCTATCCACGCCTTGGCCGGACAAAGCTAGCTCCTCGCTTGAAGCGGCATAAGCCTTTAGGGACTCGAAAAACCTCTCGAACAGCGACCGGTCTCTCGCCACATCATGATAGTCAGTTTTAACTTTCTCCACTGAGGTGCTTAGCCCAGCTCAACCGGGGCACAATCGCAGTGGTTCTCCTAGTGCTACCTTAGCCGATATAGCGGAACGTAAGGCACCAAAACATAGGAGCCGGTCAAACCCAACTATTGACCCAAATCATGATTCGGAGCCGATGCATATAGTGCTATAAGTTCGGGGTGCCGCACTTGTGAAAGTGTACGGACTTCTCACGCCATATTAATGGGTACTAAAGCCCCTAGCGTATTTTGTCGTACCATAGTGTACGGGTGCAACATGTCATAAACATATATATGAAAAGTTGATAATGCAAAAAATAGACAGAAAGCTATGCATTGTTTATAAAGAGGCTATTTATCAAAGCCGAACGATGCAAGTGGTGCGATAAGCAAAAAGATATTGGACTATTTAGTATGTCCTGACCAGGGGTAGGCCGCGGAGTTGTATTTAAAACAGGTATACCGCTCGTAATAGAGACCGCCTGGGAGTTCCATAATGCGGCATGGCTTGTCTGCCTCCTGGATCTTGCATCGTTTGTGCGGCAGTCGAATTGCCGAACAGGTCGTCCGAAGTATGGAGTCCTGAAAGTAAGAAAAAGTTGAAAAAAGAATCCGGCAGCCCCTAATACGTTTTAAGCCGTATTTTGGGCAGGCCGTTATTGTGCCCCTTCCCCTGTGCCCATGGTATCTCAAGGGCGTAGTTATGTACGCGAGGTACTGGTTTCGCTATGTCACGAGAGCTGGGGTTGGGGCCGCATTGCTACGCTTGCTCATAGTGTGTCCGGCGGTCCTGCTGTGGGTTACTCCGGACGCGCTTGGCAGTGTCTGGCTTTTTAACGGCCGGACTGTAGAATTGCCTAAGAAGGCTACTTTGTACTTCCGCTGCGAGAGCCGCCGTGTGCTCCTCCGTACGGAGGGAGCGTTCGGTGTTTCCGTTGACCGTGATTACTCCTCGAGGGCCTAGCATATTGAGCTTGAGATATGCGTAGTGCCACACCACATTGAACTTTGCGAATGCGGTTCGTCCGAGCAGGGCGTGATAGCCACTGCGAAATGGGACTATATCGAAGATTAACTCTTCGCTTCGGAAATTGTCCGGGGATTCGAAGACCACGTCAAGTGTTACTGAGCCTGTACAGTTGGCCTCTACACCTGGTATGACGCCTTTAAAGGTCGTTTTTGTGGGCTTAATCCTTGAGGGATCTATGCCCATTTTCCGCACTGTATCCTGATAAAGCAGGTTCAGACTACTGCCGCCGTCCATGAGGACTCTTGTGAGATGAAATCCGTCGATGATTGGGTCGAGAACCAATGCGGCGAAGTCGCCATGACGGATGCTAGTGGGGTGGTCCCTTCGATCAAAAGTGATCGGGCAGGAGGACCATGGGTTGAACTTTGGGGCGACTGGCTCCATCGCGTATACGTCCCGTAGCGCACGCTTCCGCTCCCTCTTGGGAATGTGGGTTGTGTATATCATGTTCACCGTCCGCACTTGTGGGGGAAAGCCCTTCTGTACATTGTTGTTCGGTGGCTTGGGCTCCTCCTCGTCGTTGCTGTGCAGCCCCTTGTCTTTGTTTTCGGCTCTTAACTTGCCTGCCTACTTGAACACCCAACAATCCCTGTTAGTGTGATTAGCTGGCCTTTCGGGGGTGCCATGTATCTGGCACAAGCGATCGAGTATTCGGTCCAAACTGGACGGGCCCTGAGTATTCTTTTTGAATGGCTTTTTCCGCTGACCGGCTTTATAGCCTTTGAATCCGGCATTGACTGCCGTGTCTTCATTGCTATCGCTGCTAACGCGGCGTTTTTGCCTATGCTGACGTGTCCTGCCACTTTTGTCCTTGGTATCCGAGTTACCAGGGTTCTTTGATAAGTTGTTACTGCGAGCTAGCCAGCTGTCTTCTCCCGCGCAAAAGCGGGTCATGAGTGTCGTGAGAGCTGCCATAGATTTCGGCTTTTCCTGTCCCAGGTGCCGGGCAAGCCACTCGTCGCGGATGTTATGCTTGAAGGCTGCTAAGGCCTCTGCGTCCGGATAGTCGACTATCTGGTTTTTCTTTGTTAGGAACCGTGTCTAGAATAGTCTGGCCGATTCCTCTGGCTGCTGAATTATGTGGCTTAAGTCGTCGGCATCCGGTGGTCGCACGTAAGTTCCCTGGAAGTTGTCGAGGAATGCGGCTTCCAGGTCCTCCCAAGAACCGATTGAGTCTGCTGGCAAGCTGTTAAGACAATGACGGGCCGGTCCTTTAAGTTTGAGCGGGAGGTATTTGATGGCGTGTAGATCATCGCCACATGCCATGTGGATGTGAAGGAGATAATCCTCGATCCATACCGCCGGATCTGTTGTGCCATCGTATGATTCGATGTTTACGGGTTTGAAACCCTCTGGGATTTTATGCTCCATTACTTCATTCGTGAAGCATAGTGGGTGTGCGGCGCCTCTGTACTGGGCTATATCACGACGCAGCTCGGAAGAGCTATGTCTGTTGTGTTCGGCCCGGCCGGATTTGTTGTATCCGGAGTGAAGATCATCGTCACGTGCCGTAGGGCGCCTGCGCGATCTGTAGATCGATCTTGTTTGTCTTGCCTTGTCCTCCAGTACGTCTCGCAGGTCTGGCGCATTTTCCCGTGCCTTAGTTGAGCGGCGTCGGGGCATGGCTTGGGTGGAGGGCCGAGAGGCCTCTCTGTCGCGGCCACGAGGTGGCCGGTCTGCCATGTCGTGCGCTGGTGATGTAGGTGCTTCCTCCTCTGATCGGGGTAGCGGCCTGCGCTTTGGGTAACACTTAGAAGGGCGTTCGAGTTCATACTCTTCGGCCGCAAGGATTTCAGTCCATCTGTCAGCTAGCAAATCTTGGGCAGCTCTAAGTTGTTGCTGCTTTTTCTTGAGGCTGCTTGCTGTGGCTAAAAGCCTGCGTTTGAAACGCTCTTGCTCGGCGGGGTCTGATGGTATGACGAATTCGTCGTCATCGAGGCTTGCCTCGTCTTCGGAGGGAGGCATATAGTTATCACCCTCAACATCTTGGTCTGCCGCTCTCTCATGAGGGATGGCTTCTCCATCTTCCTGTGCCGAATCTTGCTGAGGTGGGTGTTCTTCGGCGCTATCCGGGGTAGTATTATCTCCCGTGCCGGAATCACCGTTTTTGCTTTGGTGGGATTTAGAGCGGCGCCGCTGACACCGGCGCTTTGGCTGTTTCTTGGGGGTGTCATCCCCCACTATTCCATCGCCATCTCCATCTTTTGGAGTGTCCACCATATATATGTCATATGACGAGGTGGCCTTCCAGTGCCCTACAGGTGCTGGTTCCTGTTCGTCTCGTACATCGTCGTCCATACCGTCGATGTCTTCGGAGCCGAAGTCAAGCATGTCGGTTAAATAGTCGACAGTGGCTACAAAGTGGGTGGTGGGTGGGCTTTGAATTTCTTCATCGTCCGCATCCCATCCTCGCTGACCGTAATCCGGCCAGGGCTCTCCTGATAAAGAGAGGGACTTAAGAAAATTCAGGATGACGCCCAAAGGCGAGTGTTGAAAGATGTCTACGGCGGTGAACTCCATTATCGGCGCCCAATCGGATTTGGTCGGCAGGGGGGCGGGGGGTTCGGAGTCCGGGGAGGAGTCCGGATCCTCGGAGTCACGGATCATGCAGAGTGCGGGGCTAGCGTTCGGCTCGATCGCCTTTGAGATCGCAGCCCCCGAGGTGGCGTCCAACCACTCGTCCTCGATTGGCGCAATAGGCTCCGAGTTAGAGGTCGGAACCGATGCGTGAGCGGCCTCCAGGACACTATCCGGAGGCAGAGCTAGATCATGCCCCTCGAGATAGTGCGGCGCGCTTGGCCGTGGCTCGAACCCGTCGAAGATCAAGTCTCCGCGGATGTCAGCCGTGTAGTTTAAGCTTCCAAATCTGACTTGATTGTCAGGGGCGTAGCTTTCGATCTGCTCCAAGTGGCCAAGAGAATTGGCCTGCAGAGGGAAGCCGCCGAAGAGGAAGATCTGTCCGGGATGAAAGGTCTCACCTTGGACCGCATCGTTGTTGATGATCAAAGGAGCCATCGGACCTAACGGCGACGACACAGATGAACTCTCAATGAAAGCACCAATGTCGGTGTCAAAACCGGCGGATTTCGGGTAGGGGGTCCCGAAATGTGCGTCTAGGCCGGATGGTAACAGGAGGCAGGGAACAAGATGTTTACCCAGGTTCGGGCCCTCTCGATGGAGGTAAAACCCTACGTCCTGCTTGATTAATATTGATGATATGGATAGTACAAGAGTAGATCTACCACGAGATCAAGGAGGCTAAACCCTAGAAGCTAGCCTATGGTATGATTGTTGTCTATGGAGTTGATGAAGTTGTCCTACGGACTAGAACCCTCCGGTTTATATAGACACCGGATAGGGTTAGGGTTACATAGAGTCGGTTACAATGGTAGGAGATCTGGAATATCTGTATCGCCAAGCTTGCCTTCCACGCCAAGGAAAGTCCCATCCGGACACGGGACGAAATCTTCAATCTTGTATCTTCATAGTCCAGGAGTCCGCCTGAAGGTATAGTCCGGCTACCCGAACACCCCCTAATCTAGGACTCCCTCAGTGACCTTTGCTACCAATCTAACATCCTACATATGCTACAGATCTCAAGGAAATAATTTACTCCGGACGGCTAGAACAACCTTTGAATTGTACACGAAAGTAGTAGATCGCCCACACGCATACGTACCTGGTTGTCCTGGATCGTGAAAAGGAGGAAACTGGTGGTTGGCCGGTGGTGCAGTCATCAGAAGCAGTGCTGGGGGGTTAAGTTCGATGGTGAACAAGATCAGGTCACACTGGAGAAGAGAAGAAGGGCAGCAAGCCGATGGAGAGCTCGTCGGCGAGGTGAGGACCGGGAAGAGAGGAACGAGAAAGGCGGGGATTTTCTAGTGATAATTATGGGAGGGTCAGTGCATGGTAATCAGATGGTTTCAACTATTTTTTCAGTGAGATCTCGACCGTGGATGGTGTTGGAATAAATGACGAGCAATTGGTTCGATGTTTTCCTCCTACCAGACATATTGCTAGAAGTGTTTCCCATGTTCTAAATGTCCGCACAACCATCTCCTTCAGTACATGCGTTTTGTTCTCTTGCGCATTTAATTCATGATTTTTAAAAAGTAGAAAAGGCATAATTTTTAACCAGCACACCGGAAGTAAAATCAATATTCACCATATGAATCCTCGCGACATGCTCTTTGAAATTAAATCCCGCATGGATTTGTTTTGATGAACTTTTGTTTGTGCAATTTAGTCCCTATTTGGTGCAACTATCTAGCAGCTTATATGCAACTACCTGATAGTCATGTGCAACTTTTCCCTACCCATGGATGTGCAGTTCTCACTAATGGCACCTCCACTTGATAAGATGCTAGTAATATCTCTCGATTTAGCTATGCGAAGTAGTAGCTTAATACATCAGATTTACCTGACTTTGGGGGAAGTGTTCTTCAGAGCTACAAAAGGAGGAGGGGAAACATGGTTGGTAGCTGTCGGTGTCTGCCGCCTAATCCTATGGATACTGAGCATGTTCACAAATTTAACAATGGCTTGTTCTTCCTACATAGTTGCACAGAACAACTAGATGAATGTGCAAGAGATCAATATGCCTATTCAAGCATTAACAAAAATGTGCACTATGTGGCATAAATTTCCCAAAACTATAAAGTTCCATTTTTAGCATCTGTCCTAATTTATACTTGGACAGCTATTGTTAGTATTTTTCAGAAAGCAATGTAAATGATCTAAAATCTGATCATTGCACCTTCGTAATTATGAGGAAATCATGTAAACTAGTAGCATGTATGTTTACAGATAATTTTGACCGTTAATTAGTTGCATATGGTTATGACCTCAACAAAGGCCTAACTCATAGACCACTAGTACAATTTCATCAAGTAACCAACATCCATTCAGGCATGCCATGAATGATAGAACAACCAATGTAAAACACCTATCGTCGTGTCTTCAAAGCTAAGTCTTATGATGAAGGTTTTGGCATACATTACGTGGTCATTGTTGCACATACCCCTGGTATCCAAACAATTTGGGCACTACGAATCCAAACCATAGATTTAGTACACATATAGCCTTCACACTTGATTTAAACCGGAATCGAAAATATTTTGAGGAAGAATTTACCAGCATTTTATCTCGATGAATCAGCTTGCCTAGGGTTTCTCAAGGTCATCGAGGTGGTTGATGGCAGCGGCAGCGGCTGTAGGCGATGGCGATCTTCTGCGGAGATAAGAGGCGACGAAGGGGGCGACAGTCTCACATGGGAGTTGGCGGCGAGAGTAGGGATTTGTGGTTTGGAATGGGGAGTAGAGAGGGCTTAGTGTGGAAGAAGAGTGGCACCAAGGTTGATGTGACTATGTGTTAGCGTCTTCCCTGCGTGGGGCCACTTGATAGTGACAGAAAAACAAATCATTAGCACAGAGAAATTGACGTCCTGGAGTCGAGCCAAAGACCCGATGCACTTAAGGATTTGCACTTAACCAGTTGGACCATATATGAGTACAAAGTACAAACACTTGAACCAAGTTTATGGCATGTCTTTCATTTGTAGTTGCCTGCCACTATTACCCTAGGGTGCCATCGCATGGCCATATGGTCACCGCTTCAAATTGGATGCCATTGTCATGGTGACCGCTTGAGTTGGATGCCAATGGCGTGGTCACCGCCTTAAATTGGATGCCAGTGCCGTGCTGACCGCCTGAGTTGCGTGTCAGTGGTGTGGACACACAACCTGAAATCAGATCTTAGTGTCGTGGTGACCACCTGAATTGCATGTAAAATGGGGTGGTCATTGCCCGAACTGGATGTTAGTGTTGTGGTGATCACCTGAATTGCATGCAAAATGACATTGTCGCTACCTAAACTGGATAGAATGATAGCCCAACAATTAAGTGGATTCCACGAGAAGTACATAAAACATATACTAGATAATAACTAATGTCATTACAATATTTAGAAATGAACTCGCTCGTCCCGAACTGCATGTAGTCCATGTCCGGTGGTGGAGAAACGTTGCGAAGTTGTCCTGAACCGTCGACAACCAGCTCGAAGGAAATAGAGTGTCGGACACTCACCTTACTCGGTGCCGCTAATGTGAGTCATCCGTCAGTTGCCTTTTTGTTGCCATGGGCTGCTCATTTCGCCTCGGCTTCTAGGTTTGCCGAGGCCCCGACAAAAGACACTCGGCTTACGCTCCGTATGCTGACTAGATGTAAGCCGAGTGCATTACGCCGAATGTCACACTAGGCGTAGCTGTTACCTGGGTAGTTTGCACACTCAGCTTAATATGTTTTTATGTAGTGCAAGATCAGAGCCGCCCAATGCTGCAGAATTCGGTAACAGATGCTCGGTCTCGTAAGTGAAGTTAGCTTCGCAGGGAGCGCTGGGAAATGGAACGGAAAGAGCTGGGGATCGTGTTAGGTAGTTAAGGAGGCCAAAAGAAGCACAATTAATGCACTAAATAATGTCAAGGCTGCGACGGGCAAAGCAGCCGGCCACGTTCTCTCGCCTACTAGATTCTATTCCCTGCGCGACCCACTACACTAACCATGAACCTGTCTATCTCCACATGTTTTCAAACTTTCATTAATCCCCTTCGAAGCGACTTCCTGATTTTTATTTGTTTAACACCAGGATCCACATGTAACATCAAAATATATGCTCAAAGAAACATAACAACTATACCTTATATTGAAAAGACACCGAGGTTTGAACGGGTCTATTCACGTTATCTCACTGTTTTTGTTTCATGTACTTGTAATCTCTTATCTCTGCTGGTTTTATGTACTTGTACGTCATACATCTGTTTCGGTATAAACATGCTTTTATGGAGAAGTCGACACATTTTTAAATTTACTGGATCAAACATTTAATAAAACTAGAGATAATACCCCGCGCGTTGCTGCGGGAATTGGATGCAGTTATTTCTATATGATTTGATGGTATGCAACTTTAGTTTTTGTATTACAATATGAGAATAGAAGCTAAAGTACATACAATATATTATTATATATTTGTTGAATATGAGTAGCATGCATGATGCATGTTAATATGAGTTTTCCATGCATAATGACATGTTGAGTTGACATAGTTGCATGTTGAGATAATTAAATTAGTGGGGCATGCATGGTAGCATGGTGAGTTGGCATAGTTGCATGTTAAGATAAGTGAGTTAGTGTCAATCAATTATTTGGTGGACTTACTTGATGATGTGGATAGGTTGCATATCAAGATAAATAAGATAATGAGGATGAATCTCTTAGGTATATAGGATATATAAACAATCATCTCTGCCGCGTGCAATTCAAAAGGCATTACACTTATTTGTGTTATTTGACATATGACTCCCGCATAAAAGTATGAAGCTGCCACTATTCAACATGTAAATGACCTACGGGAGATTAGTTACATGTTTAACGGACAAATCAACGTGGGGATTAGGATTGGGAGCATCTCGCCAAAAAGGAAAGAAAGAAGGATTATAGCTGTATAAGCCCGTCATCCACCTCACGTATATATACACCGTTGCCCTACCTCCCAATTGACAACTCCATTTGTGCCATATTAAAGCGTTAAGCTCCCCTCCGCTCGATCATTACTACTACTCAACAGAGGTAGATTGATGGTGCGGGCACCCTGCACCAACGTCCTCTTCATCGTCCTCCTCCTCATGCTCGCCGCGGCCGACTTCGGGTCGGGGCAGCAGAACCCGCCTCCGCCAGGGGCGTACTACACGACGAAGTTCAGCCCATCCAGGGCCACCGTCATCATCGTCCTAATCGTCATCCTCATCGCCTTCTTCTTCTTGTTCTTCCTGTGCCTCTTCTTGGTCTGCATCCACCACTGCTATGGCGACACCTCCTACTCGGCCACCAGACTCCCGATACGCGCCGCCGCGGCGCGCTCGCGACGACAGCAGCGCGGGCTCGACCCGGCCGTCCTTGAGACCTTCCCGACCATGGCGTACGCCGACGTGAAGGAGCACAAGGCCGTCAAGGGCGCGCTGGAGTGCGCCGTGTGCCTTAGCGAGTTCGACGACGGCGAGACGCTCCGCCTCCTGCCCAAGTGCTCCCACGTCTTCCACCCGGACTGCATCGACACCTGGCTTGCCTCCCACATCACCTGCCCGGTCTGCCGCGCGAACCTCGTCCCCAACGACACCGACTTTCCGGCCACCGGCGATGAGCTGTCGAGCGTCCATCCCGCTTCGCAGCCGCCGCAAGAAGTGCCCCCGCCAGATTCTGCAACGGAGGCAGCACCCAACGTCGTCATCGACGTGGAGGAGAGCGGGGACAAGAGGATCATACGGGAAGAGACGGACGAACTAGCGCGCATCGGCAGCCTGAAACGCGCGCTGCGCTCCAAGTCCCGCCGCGCGCCCACGCACTTCTCGCGTTCGCACTCGACGGGGCACTCGCTCGCTGCGCGAGCCAGCATCTGCACCGGCCCCGGCGCCGGCGTCGAGAGGTTTACGCTGCGGCTGCCCGAGCCGGAGCACGCGGGCAGACTACGGCGCATGAAGAGCCTCGTCGCGTTCACTGCCGGCCGCCAGGGCAGCACGTACCGTTCACTCCGACTATGCGGCGACGGCAGCTGCCGCAGCGGCACGAGCGTCCGGCTGGGCCAGTCAGGCCGGTGGCCATCTTTCTTGTCGCGGACTTTCTCCGCGGCGTGGGGGGCGAGGTCCACCCGAAGTGCCGAGTTGGACGGCTCGAGCAAGGGCGGGAAGCCGGCCGGCGCCGGCGGCAAGTCAGTGGAGGGCAAAGACCACTAGACCAGGCGTGCGCTGCTGACAACGTGTTTAATTTGACCGGGCCGGCCTTCCGTTGCGGTCAAATGGTGTGTCACTCCAGCGAGAACCAAGTGGTTGTTTGGATAGAGGAGATTAGCGATGGGATTATGGAAAATGCGTTTTAAGCTGGTTTTAAGGAAAATCGGTTTTATCTATGTTTTTGTGAATAACCAGTTTATACAGGGTTTTTCTTTTTTCCTTACTTTTTTTCACCCAAATAACCGCTTTCCAAATAATCTAACAAATTTCGGATTTTTTCGTCTGAAATATTCAAACAAATTTGATTTCAAATAAGTAGTTTTGTTGCTTGGGCTGTAATTTAGGAGTTTCAACTTAACTAGCATGCGCATTTGGGTTGCTACATACTCGATGTTTTTCCAGACACGTTTAGTGGGCAAACGGCTGCCCATTAACGCTCAACGGCAGCCGGCCATTTTAGGAAACTTGTTTGTCTTCCCGATTAGGAAAGTTTTTTTTTACCTGGTCTCTCTTCTCGGGATGTTTTAAGGGTGCCGCTAGGAATCAGACTATTGATCCCTAACACCTCAGCGGACCAGTGTGCTAAGGACGTGACTCGAATATAGAGGCTCATGTCCTTGCTAAATATGCTTTAGGGCTTCCTCTATGGCTTTTGACCAATAAATTGAAGTGTGTTTAATCTCAAAAAAGTCAAGCATAGGTTGAGCTAGCTCTCTAACTACTATTGCACACAAAATTCAAAATATTATAGGTTGAACTTGCTGCAAGAGCATTAATTAGTTAGAATTGAGGATACTGAGATGGCACAAAATGTTGTGAGATTCTGGAGTGCCCTTGAAAAAAAACATGCTAAGTACATACAGTACAGTTATATGATTCGATTCAACTCGTGAGCTCCTCTGCTGTAAATGGAATAATTTATTTATTTGAAATATAGTAGGCTCAGTTCATAAATATGAGACATGGGTGCTCTAACTAAGGGATATTGCAACCGTGTAAATGAGCAATTTCCTATCATGTTCTAGAAGCTGTAAGCCTACAACTACATTTCTTATCTCTGAACTTTTGGTGAGCTTTTTTTTTACTCTGAACTTGTCGTGAGCTGGTGTGATGTCCCCAGCGAGACGCGATGGTCCAATATTTTTAAATACAAGTTTGAACATTTAAACAAAATCATAAACATTTTTATAAACGTGCAAACATTTTTTTAGTGTTGCAGCAATTTTTATTAAATGACATGAACTTTTTCCATTTTATTTATGAACATGCCCTAAAACTGTGCATACCATTTTTAGAATTTAAAAAAGTATAATTCTCGTATTTTTAAGCATGGGAATATTTTAAGAATGTCAACAAATATTTTTTGATGAAACAAGCATTTTGAAGAAAAATGTAGGAACCACTGTTATACAGTACAAGAATGTTTTTAGAATGTGTGGTGAAGGTTTTTAAAACTTGGAAGTGACATATATATATATATATATATATATATATTTGTGAAATTTTCATATCTTTACCTACTACTAAACCCGTCCGTCGTTAGTACTTTTGCAAAAAAGTACCTGTAGTTTTGGGTATTCAACCCGCAGTCCTTTTTGAAGTGGTAAATATAAGAAAACGTTTCGTTCTTGCAAAAGAAGCCCTGTAGTTTTGGGTATTCAACCCGTGGTCTGAGCAGACTGAAAAAAAAACACACACGGAGGACGGGCTCACCTCCTCTCCCTCTTGCTCACGATGTCCTCGCCGCCGCCACCACCCATGTCGTCCGCTTCCGGTGAGCTCCGGCGCCACGCACCATGCCCCTGAGCTCCCAACGGTCCTCTCCTCCCTCCCCTCCAGCCAGATTCTCTGCTCCCGGCCTCTACCGCCCACTCGCAACCCCACCCCCATGGCTAGGGTTTCAGGTAGGGCTTCGCCGGCGTCAAGGGCATCTTCACGGAGATGGTTTATCATGTTCCTATCTCATCCGCTCCCTTTCCCGTCCCTTCCCCATCTCGGTTCCTTCCCTTCTTGCGCAGGTCAGCGGGGAGGAACCGTAGCCGGCAGCACCTCCTCACCTTGGATGACGCCTCTGCTGCGCCAAGATAGGGCAAGCAACCCCCATCTGCTCTCAATCTCTCCCACTAGCACAAGTCCAGTTTTTTTGAACAAAATTCTGCTACTACACGAACAAGTCCATGAATATATCTATTTTTATTTGTGAATTGATATCCTTCCAAACACAATCAGTGTATATATGTGTTGTTTTTATTTTTGTACCCTTTTCATTTTTGTGCTTTTATATGTAAGCTCATAAAATAGTTACACTGAAAATGACATGTAAGTTCTTACTGTGGGCGTATGACAACATGAAATTCTAACTTAATTCTTTTCAGCTGGAAAACACCTTTCTGCAAACAGGAAATAAATTATTCAATTCTTGGTTCCACATAGTCCTAATTGCTTACAGTTTTATCTCTGTTCAATATATCTTACTGAATTTCTGAACAACCAGGGTTGCTAGCATGATGTGTGGTGGATTTGTTTTTTTGAAATTGTTTCACGGCTATTTGAGTTCTTTTGTTCGTTCTGTTCATTAGTTCTTTCTGGTGTAGTGACTCAAGAAATGATTCTTCTGCAAAGTGATGTGCTCTCAATCGAGCCAGGCTCCAGGAAAGGTGACCAAGTGGGTGTGTGTTTACCTAGCCGAGCATAATCTGAACGACTCCAACTGCTGTGTACAAATCCAGCTATGCAAGTGCAAGTAAAACTGCGGTGGTTGTTGCATCCACAGGTTGATTACAAGGCATGCTGACTACTAGGAGCCAGTATGACAAGTCTACAAAGATCTCCAGTACTGACAAGGCTCAGTCTGTACAAGGTAAAGATCATAGTGTACTTCACCTCTTGATTATTTCTGAAATGAGATGTTTTTCAGTGGATTGATATGTGAGCTGAGAGTGTGCCGATTCCCTTTTGTGCTAATCTGAATTACATGTGGCTGGTTGGTTAATTGTTGTCCATGTGGTTTCCAGGATTTTCGTATGTTTGTAAGCTTGTCATTATTCTTATTTTCCAGACTAGATCTGACTGCGGGTATAAAACTTTCTTATTTACTCGATTTGCTACTCATGCAGGGGGTGTCTCAGTCTGGTTTGCCGTAGGTCTTCATCGCTATGTTGAATCACATGCTCCTTATAGTCTAAGGCAAGTTGCTCATATTCAGAGAATTGGTTACTCTTGAATGAGGAAATAAGGTGCTGATATAAGCATTAACATTAGAGTTCACAATCAGGAACTAACTAAAGCATTAACATTGTATAGACTGTATACATTAATTTCAGCCTTTTATTTCTGGAGTCCAGGAATAACCTTTATTTGAATGTTTATATTTTTATTTCAATTGGAAACAATCTTGATGCACCATTGAAGTTATTTAATAAGAACTACTCCTTTTCTATTTTTGCAAATTAATGGCCCCAGGTACTCAACTGAGGAACACACCATGCCACTTTGAATCAATATTATCACCATGTATGGAAGATACTAGGCACCATAACTTTCTGATGAATATTCTTATGCCATAGAAGTTTCTCACTTATATAAATTAAATTTAACTCACAGTATAGAATGCACTTAGTACAATAAAAAAGATCAGAACAAAAGTAGAAATTTTCCCCAAACAATTATGTTTACACTTCTACTGTTTAGAGGTTGGTTTAGTTTTACCTTGTCAAGAAAAAATCATATATAGTTCTCCAGAATTGGCCTGGCTTATCACATTGCGAAGATCCACACTGTGGTAGTTCCCTTTGTAAACATGTACTTTCAGTCGTGGTGATATTTTTCAACCTAGATGTACCACATCATGCAAGTTAGACAAAGAATACAAATAAGAAATAACTAGGCCATATTAATGGTGGTTTCACTCTAAATAGGACTAAGCATAAGCTTGTAAAAATAAAGAGCACATTAGTTGATTCTCTACATATAATATCACTGCATATTGCATTCAGGTTGTATAAGACTGAATTTGTTTTTTCTGTTCGGTTCCGCAGATGTCAGTGTGAATTGGTCACTGATTTCGGAAAGTGTAGGTCAGTGGGTTACATTTTAGAAGATAACACAATAAGATTGGTGATGCCTTGTGGACACATCGCTGTTAAGGATAATGCTTTTGCAATGAGTATTGACATTTCTGGTTGGTATAATGCAACACGGTGGAATCTCTTTGTAACATCGCAACTGAATATCTTGCGTGCAATTCAAGGTGTACAGTGATGTCGAGTGCACCGGGTTTGCAGAGCTGCCCCAAGTGCAAGCTCTACATTGACAGAGTGGATGCTTGCACCTTGCGCCTGCAGGTAACTATTGGTTCCCCAAGTCTCCTTCCTACTTGTGGGCACTGTATTTGGTACTTGTGTGGATTGAGTAGAAACTGCAGGACTACATGGTGATTTGTCAATGATCTTATGTTGGTCGATTCTACTACATGGAAAGAATTAATTATGCAAATCCAAACTATTTCTGTATAAAGATTGGATACTACTGTTAATACTGATTTGGTTAACAACATTTAGCTCATGCAACTCTAATGCCAGTTTGGCCATCACTATCAGAAGTAACACCTATACAAGCTCTATTAGTAAACATCACAATTCATGAGTGTTGTTTGACATCACATTAGTGTGCTCCTCGCTCTTGTGATCCTGTGTTATGGAGTCATAACCATTTTCAGTTATTTTCATGCCAACACATTCGATGTTTTCTGTTTAATGTTAACTCATAACCATTAATTAGTCCATCAATGTCTTTTAGTATGTGTTTTCACTGCAAAAGCTTAACCATTGCAGTTTCCTGTGTGCAGAAGCTTGTAGACAATTTTGTTAACTGATTTCTGTGATTTGTTTTCTGTATGCAGCCCCCACTTATGTGGATGGTTCGGCATATCCATATAAGCTTTGTCTTGCAATTATGGTCCAAAGTTTCAAAAAATATATTATATAAAGTTTCAAATTACTTATTAAAAGTTTGATGCATCTCAAGGACAGTTAGTGGTTGTGTCCCGTATCTAAGTAGCACACAATTGTTGAAGGGTCATGACAGAATTAGAATTTCCAGCATTCCTTTTCCAAGGTAGCATGGATTCGGGAACTTATTCATCAGACTAATTAGAGAATATTTTTACTAATCTGGGACGGATAATGTGGCGGCTCGAGCGACTAGGGGCGGCGCGGCTGCTAGATGCAGAACAGCGGTGGATGCTGGAGCTTGAAGGGTCCAGATCCGTGCGCGGTAGGGGTTGGGGAGGCGGATCCAGAGATGGGCGACGAGGAGAGGGTCGCTGGTGACGACGAGGAAGGCCGGAGCGCGTCTTCCCAGGTGGATCCATGGCTCCTGGGCAGAAAGGAGACATGGAGGTGAGGGACAGAAGGGAGAAAGGAGGCGCGGTGCGGCGACCTTACGTATTGAAAGTTCACTTCAGAAATCTGGAGAACTAGCTGTAACTCCCTTCTCATATCCTCACACAGGTAAGCAACAAAGTTTGTTTTGGTGATTTTTTTCTTCTTTGATTGATACTTTGGAAGCATCTGATGGGTCTCATCTGTTTGTCAATTCGTCAGTTTACTGTAGCCTATATAGCTGTTGCCGACAGTAGACTATATTTGATTGACAAGCAACACATCATGCACTCCTACATACATGGATTCTGTTTGTACTTGACAGCAGCAGACTACTCCAATGTATGAATATGTTTGTTTAAAAACGGCAGAATATGTATGAATATTAACTTCATACATGGAGTAAATTCGTAAAAGATGTATAGGATGAGTTTACTGATAAAAAAAGAATACATAATGCCTGAATGACCCCAATGTACCCAGCTCTCACCGCCATATAGCTAGCACAAGAGCTTAAAAGCAAAGTGCCAGCATGCCTCATACATGTTCCAAGATAAACTAGAACATAGCTACAAATGTAGTGCATCAGCAACGTTGTCTGCTACTCTGGTTCACGTACAGCGCCATTGCACATTCAGTTAGGTACGTGCAGGACCTTGCAACATTCAGTCAAGCAAGTAGCCGCTGCTGTTGGAACGCCGTTGTGTGGGCAGTGCTGAAGCAGTCGGCTCGTCCTCGGATTAGAGCAGTGCCGAGTCCGTCGGGTCGTCCTCGCAGCGGGGAAGTCCCGAGGCTGCTGGGTCGCAATCGAGTGCCCGCGGCCACCGGGTCGCTGTCGGATAGAACAACACCAAGGCTACCAGGCCGTCGTAGCGTCAAGCAGCGCCGAGGGCCCATCTTTTTTTATTTGTACTATAACAATATGAAGTTTGTATTTTAACAATCTTTGATTATTTTACATGTATTATGTCCAGCTTGCTGTTGCGAGTCCTTGTTTATTCTTGTGACGAATTTAACTATGATTTTCAGCTCATGGTGCAGTGGTCAATATTAAGATGAAGATAGAAAGATTTTTAACAGTAAAATAAAGGGCATGCTACGCATCGGTCGGTGGATCTTTCTAAAAGATCAGCAGCGGCCGATCAATGCTTTCATAATTGCAACAGAGGTGGTGTTGTGGAATTCTTTTGCAACAGAGGCGTTGTTGCAGAAACATTTGCAAAAAGGTTGTATTGCAGAATTTTATTTTTGTCTCACTTTTTTGCAACTTCCGCAACAAGAATGATGTTGCAGAATTTTTTCGTCACAAGGATAGAGATTGGGGACGACAAGTTGTATTGCATTTATTTTTCATCTTTGCTTTTTTGCAACATTGATGTTGTTGCGGAAGGAGTTTTGCAACAAAAGTAATGTTTCAGAAGTTTTTCCTCGTGATGATTGACATTGGGGACGAAGTGTTAATGAATGGATAAGGTTGCTTGTCATGCGAGATGTTTCTAGATATTTATCACGTGCAGCTTTTGAGCACTATACGATAACTTTTGATATAAGGGCCACTCACCCGATGAACGCGTGCAAGTGATCGTTCGGCTGAACCGAATCTTTCCCCATGTTTCAGAAACATGGAGGATGTTGCAAAATCCTGAGACTTTCCGTGTGGGGGAGGACACGTGGTTGGCTCTCGACGCGGCGGAAGCAAGGAGTAAAATCGGTCGGACGACTGTAATCATTTCCCTAAAATAAAAGGAGAAGTTCTAATAAAATATGCAATGCTCCGTAGCAACATACGGACATTTTACTAGTATAACTAAACAAGGGAACTAATGAAGAACGGACAAAGAGAAGCGAAGGAATGAATGCTACTGAACCACGCTTGAGGCGAGGCGTACTTCTGTAATTGCAAACGGCAACTGTTTTTCTTCTTCGGGGAACATCATACAAAAGGGACCTCCTATTTAACGCACAGGTCGATGCATAGCGACCAAACGCGCAAGTCACATCTACCTCATGCTCGTAGAGGCCCAGCCTATTTACACGTTTTATTGACTTGTTAGTGCGTGAGGCTTGAGTTGAGTGTTATAACCCCAAACCTCTAAAAAGCAGGAAAATGGAAAAATAATAGAAAAATAAAGACTTAGATAAATGTTCCAACTTAAAAAAATGTTCATGGATTAAAAAAAGTTCGTATTTAAGAAAACAATTTCCTGGATGGAAAAAGCGTTCATGAATTCAATAAAATTACAAAAAACAATTAAAAATGTTTGTGAATTTGAAAAATATTGATGATTACAAATATTGTTAATGATTACAATTTTTTTTCACAAATTCTAAATATGCTCATGAAATAAAAGAAGCATTCATGAATTTGAAAAACGTTTGCAATTTCAAAATTTTACATGAATTCAAAAACTGTCACAAATTGTAAAGAATTTTCAGAGTTTCAGGACATGTTCAGAATTTTTAACTTGTTCCCGCATTTAAAAACTTTCTGTATATTATAAAAAAGTTCCAGAATTTTAAAATCATTTGTGTATGTAAAAATAAGCATGATTTTTAGAAAAGTTCATGAATTTGAAAAAACTTCACAAAGTCAAAAAGTTTCATGAGTTTGAAAAAAGGACCTCAATTTTAAGAAAGAAAAACTAAAAGGTGAAAGAAAAATAAAAAGGCAAAGAAGGAAAAAACGGTTCAAGTAAGGTTCTATATCCTTCCCAAAACCAATGGGCGATAAAAAAAACCGAAATGGGTTGGCCAATATGGACGGCGAGGCACACGGGAGGGTATGTGGTAGATCTCTATCCAATGATCTACGCGCGAAATAGGAAGGTGCCACAACCCGAATTGGGCAGAAGTACTACATGCTAGAACTTTCCCAAAACCGGTGGAGAGACAAAATTTGAACTGGGCCAGCCCATACAGAGGATGAGGTGCATTGGAGGGTAAGTGGTAGGTCGCTACCTACAAACGACAGGGTAAGTGGCCATCCAATAGGAACTAGAACCAAAACTTGCAAGAAGTAGTACGTGCAAGAACCCCAAAACCAGTGGGGAGATAAAAGCCGAAATGGGTCTGCCCAAATAAAGGACAAGGTGTGCGAGAGGGGTACGTGGTAGGTCGCTGATCAATGATCTACTCGTGAAATAGAAAGCAGCCATGCAAAAGAAACTTGAACCAGAACTGGCTAGAAATAGTACATGCTAGGTCTTGCATGATGATTTTAGTTAACGAGCGTGGCAACTCTACTGTTGTTCTGTTTTTCGCCAAAAAATTGTTGCGCTTGCATACTAAAATTGCAATGCTCGCGACATTAAGGTTGCAATCAAAACATACGCAATCTTTCCATCCCTCCCAGCAAACATTCACTAATTATAATTACTAATAATTTTTCTATAATAGTATTAGGTGCTTAGTTTATTGCATGGTGTCTAATTAAGTGTTTGTCCTCTATAATATACACTAGATGAAACCGCGCGCGTTGCTACGGGATGTTTGGTTAATATTTTTTAGAGATTGCATCAAGTATAATTAGGATTATTTTGAGAATATTGAGTAGGTTGCTAACTTGTGCAATCAAAACTAAAGTATTGCTCCTGAATGATCAACACATTGAGTTGTTTACGAAGCTCGAAATAATAGTTGCGTCTATAATGATAAAAAAAGGAGTTTCCTGTTTGCTGTGCAATTTCCCCCTTAAGTATATTTGAACAAAATCCATGCATAAAATCACTGGCTCTAAACTGTTTCTTGCGTACCTGGTTTTGCTCAATAGTAAAACATCTTAATCAATAATGAACTTGGACAGTCAGCTTCTTTCTACTTGCACACAAATAAGCGAAATATCTTGACAAGATGACTACCGAAAGAGAAACTACAACCCTTTAGTACAATAAGCATGAAAATATAACATGAGAATTACAAACATAATCTGCATGCTGCAAAAGAAATACATCATGGAGAGATAAATTTTGTGCACTTTCAGATTACAATATGAATGCAGACAACTACCTACAAATCATTGGATGTCGTGGCTTACACCATCAGAGTAAACACAATATTATCTCGGTACATAGCTCAGTGATACCTACTTACAAATCCTTCTATTGGCACACTCTGAACTGAGATACTAATACTCTATGGCCATGTGGGACAAAACATCTAAACCTCCCTCCCTCTTGAAAGAACATAGGAGTATATATCAAGTCAAATTAAGAAGTATTCAATGAAATGCAAGAGAATGGGAAACATGCTTAACAAAAGTATATAGCATAATTTCTCTAATAGAAATATCCAGTAAGACGGCTTCAGAGGTCTTAATAGCATACTTCTCGAAGCTAATTAAACAGGCTTAGAATTTTGAAAACCAACCCTGCACAGAAAAATGCTTCGGTTATTATATCTCACAATATAAACTTCTCAATGTTTAACCATCCATAGTGCAAAACTTGGAGGCGAATATAGGTTCATATTCACAATATATGATAAGCCGGTTTTTGAAGTACATGCATGCCTCGCCCTTCATGGATTTCTAAAAAAAAAGTGGAAAAAAATGATGGTAAGATAGCTAAGGTCTTACGTGCATTTGATAATTTCGTCTAATGAGAAAAAGAAAAACAAACACATGCCCTGGAACGTCACCTTGGTCGCCTTCTTCGACACAGGTTTCGCCGGAATGGTCTGCGTCACCTCCTTGGCGATCAGCCAGTCACTCGGGTACAAAATCATGCAGGTGATGATCACTGATCAGTACCACTTTTATAACTCTATCAGGTGGTACGAATAGAGTCACTGCCTCCGGTACCGGCTAGGCCAACACTCTCACATGCAAGCAGCATATATGAATTAGAAACCACCTATAAATAATTCCCTGACAGACCACACCATGCAGATTAGTATATCTCTTACTACATGCAGATTAGTCTCCAGAATAGGGGCATTCAATAAAACTGATTCTACATTGAAAAGTATATCTCTTAGTACTACCTGCCCAAGAATCTTCTTCTGATTAAATGTTGACGTCGTCCAAACTCTCATGGTGAAATTTTTGAACAAAATGCCTTCAGCAAAATAAAATAAACGATCTCTCACCTTATCAAACTCTAGATGCTCACGGAAAATAGACGATCTCTCACCTTATCAAACTCTAGATGCTCACATAAAAGAGTATTACATCAGGCACATGAGTACTACATCGACACCATAAGACTGTGCATCGAGCTATCGAACGCGCTGGATTAATCGCTTCGTTCCCATCAGGACGCCACCGGCTAGCTGCGTGCTTGATGTGTTGCGTCCACGCGAGGTCGTCGCCGGCTCCTGTGCTGCTGCGCTGTTGTGCTTGCTGTTGTTCGTGTGCGTCCACACCCGGACTATGCCGGCTGGCGCGGCTGTGTTGCGAGGGTGTGTTGCTGCCAGCTATCCCGAGACGCCCCTGTGGTGCGCGCTCCGGCAGTGCGGCACACAACATGTTTGTTGAAATGCTTGAAAGTAGGGAGGATCATATGGGACTGTGTTTGTGTGCTCTAACAAATACTCCCGCCGTTCCAAAATAGATGACCAAATTTTATACTAATTTTATAAAATTAATAAAATTAGTATAAAGTTTGGTCATCTATTTTGGAACGGATGAAGTAGGTGTTTGAGGCAGACAGGTGCAGAGGCGGAGACAGGAGGGTGCGAGCAGCGAAAATATATAATAGAACACCTGCACCCGGGCCCTCCCTATCTAGCCATCCATTCTGCGCTTCGCGATTCGTGCAAACAGATTTCTCTTTTTGTTTCTCTCGCATAAAACATATTTTGAAGTTCAAACCTTTGCAGCGTGGCAAAACTTTCTATATAGAATCTAGAATAAATCTTTCAGATTTTTTGGTCAAAAATAAATATACAAAAAATGATTTTTAAATCTAAAAAAACATTTTTTGTATATTTATTTTTGACCAAAAAATCTGAAAGATTTATCCTAGATTCTAGATAGAAAGCTTTCCCATGCTGCAAAGGTTTGAACTTCAAAACATATTTTATGCGAGAGAAACAAAAAAGAGAAAATTTCAGATAGAAAGTTAGTTGTGTTGCACCGATCTTAAAGCAATATTGGACAGCTAGGATAGCAGGGCCTCAGTGCAGATGTTCTAAAAATCCACGTCCGTGCGAGCAGGGGTCAGACCCCCCCCCCCCCCCCCCCCAATATGACGCTTCGTTAGTAGGTACTAGTATAACAGTAGTTTCTACGTATAGGTGTTATGTGTACAGGCCGCTTCTGATCTTTTTGTTGTTGGACATGAAAACTTTCTAGCCCAAGTGCCCAAGTGCCCAACTGCCCAAGGCCCAACGTGGAACCATCAACCGAGCCTCGATTGCTAGATGTATGTATATATCAGAAAAAAGAGATTACCTGCTATCGATCTACCCTTATCCTCCCGATAATTTCGTTCGTGCGATCAAGTCTTCTGGTTCTGTACCTTCCTACGCCGCCGCCCGCCCGCCGCCGCCCATTGCTCGTTCACCGTCGGCTCTTGCAGTCTTACTGCTTTTGCCGCCGCCGCCCAGGGCAGTGGTCCAACACTTCAGTGCATGCGATTCAATCATAAGACAGAAACTACTTGTGTACTTCATCGGCATCATACATACATCAACAGATCAACTTCAACTCGGAATCAAGGTACGTCATTGAATCACTGTTAATCTTGGTGAATTAGCGCAATTTCTATAGAGATAATAGTTTAATTTACTGCTTTGATAAGGTAGCATAATAGTTTTCTAATGCCACTCCTTGTTTAATGTTCCAATGACTAAAGGATGAAGAGGAAGAGTACAGCAACAATAGATTTGTTTTTCAAGCCTATTGCTTCTAGCTCTAATGCAACTGAAAATGCAAATCCACCGGAGGAGCAACCTGTTGTAGATGATACTTCCAGCCCTAATCTAGTTGATATGCAAACTGATGATCAAAATATTGTGGCACCACTAGAAACTTTAGAAGAAGGTAGATCTAGAAGCACAAAATATGTGAGGGATCCTGGTACACGCCAACAGATTTGGGAACTCCATCCCGATAATCAGGATGAAGCACGTCGATTCTATGTTTCTAAGGGCGCTTTTCATCCATACATGAAAGAGTATCCATATAATGGAACAACAAAAAACCGCCGCCGATTCCAGTATAGTTATTTCACTGATTGGCCTTGGCTAGAGTATTCACTTGTCACACATCGTGCATACTGCCTCTATTGTTTCCTCTTTACGAAAAAGCCAACTGGAAAGTGTGGTTCAAGTGCATTCACAGTGGATGGATTTATAAACTGGAGAAAGGTGAATGATGGCAAAGATTGTGCTTTTTATAACCCACATGGGCAAAGATTCCAACTCAGCTCATAGCTATTCAGCCTGTTGTTATGAAAATCTGAAAAATAGATTGAACCACATTGACAAGGCGATGGTACAAGTATGTACAAAAAAGGTTGCAGCTGCAAGGTTAAGACTTAAAGTCACAATTGATTCCATTAGGTAAGACTAAGTTTATTTGTTTCAACAATTAACCTAGTATATTTTGTATTTATGTAAGACTAACATGTCCCTTGTCTGTTATTTCATTAGGTGGTTAACATTCCAAGCTTGTCCATTTAGAGGCCATGATGAATCTCCAGGATCCCTAAACCAGGGTAATTTTCTTGAGTTGGTAAAGCTTTTGGCTGCTTATAACAAGGATGTCAGAGATGTTGTCTTGGAAAATGCTCCACAAAATGCCAAGTACACGGAGGGAGAGAGAGCTAGCATGGATACCGAGACCAACTTACCATTCAAGCCGGCTGGATGCCGTAGCTAAGTTCTGGTGGAAATATTCCAGAATGTCCTCGTCTGCCAGGGCGACTATAGATAGCAGGGCGGGGAGCTTCCTAAAGAGATGGCGATCTCAAGGGCGACTGCGGCGGCTCCCACGCCCACTACTGGGGAGGGCTCGTCCTCGTCGTGCTCCCTGGTCGGCGCCACCCTCCCGCCTCGCCCTCTTCTCCCCCGCTCGCCGCGCCTCCCTTCCTGGCGTCCCCTCTCCCCGCCATCCCTCCCGCTGCGGCCTCCCCGGGTCGGGCTTGTTGGGTTGACTGGGCGGCCGAGGAGGACTTGGCCGAGGCCGCGGCTGCGGCGACTGGCCGGCCTCGTCGGGCTCGCAGGTTTGGTGACCGGCTCGTGGAGGTCGCCGCGCCTATGTTGGGGCTGTCGCTCCCGTCGTCCTTGCCTCCCCTCCTCCCCCTTCCCTTGCCGGTGCGGCCTAGTGCCTGCCGTGCACCACTTTCCCCACCGTCGCCGGCTGTGCGCCGAGTGGCCGGCCGACGCGGCAGAGGGGCCCGAGCCCGTGCCTGGGGGGTGGCCGGAAGGGCGGATGTCGGCCTCGCTGCGATCTCATGGTGCCGCCCTTCGTCGTCGTCGTACTCTGGCGTCTGCGCCCCGCTGCGTCCCCCGCCGGCGCCGGACGGGGTGATCCCCCGAATGGCGGTGTTTCGTGCGTTCCATCCATCCCCTGGGCCCTCCACGACGGCTCCTTCCGGACTCCCTGCGGCGGCGGCGGCTCGGGGGGATGGAACCCTAGCTCCTTCCCCTCCCTCCGCGCTGGTTGGATTGGGCCGCCCCAGGATTAGTGGGCCGGCTGGGGCGGGGGACTCTTTCGGCCCTTCACGGCCTGCCCCTCTCCCTCGGGACGGTAGGACTCTTTCCCTCCTCCCCTCGCAGGCCTTGGCCCAGCCGACCTGCGAGCCCTCTCCCTCTTTAGGGTTGGCCTCTATACCGGCGCCCGCACCCTCCCCCCCCGCTGCTCCACCCTGCGCCGCCGTCGGGTTCCCCCCTATGCTTCTCGCGCCCTCTCCCTCCCCTCCTGGTGCCGGCTCCTCCCGCGAGCCCCCCTCCCCCGTGCGTCCCTGCCCGCCATGGCCAGGGAGTCAGGCGACGGCGCGCCCCGTCCCAAGCGTCGGGCGGCCGCTCGGGATTCGCTGCCCCCTCTGGAGCCGCGCAGGGCCTCGCCGGAGGGCTCCCGCCGGGAGATTGAGCTCAGGGAGGACCTCCTCCGCTCCAATGGTCCGGCTCCCGCTGGCAGCGGTCACCGGCGCGTGGAGCGCGGCCGTGAGCGGTCTCCGGTGGAGTGGCGGGGCCGTGGACGTGACCGTGCCACTCGCTCCCCTCCCAGCCGCTCGCGTTCCCCGCCGCGGTCGGACAGTGCTCAGGCGTCCCCCCGCGCCGTTATGACCCACCGCGCCGCCAAGCTCATTACCCCTCGACCGGCCCCAACCCCAACAACAGCCGCAATGGTCGGGGGGCGTTCGCGAAGAAGAAGAAGTAGCGAGGCAACCACCCCCCGCCGGGTGGCCAAGCCTCCTCCGTTTCCGACCCTCCGGTGGTGGCAGCCCTTCCCTCCATCGTGGTCGTGGCCACATGCTTCAACTGTGGGGTGGCCGGGCACTGTCAGGGTGACTGCCCGAAGGCTCCCGCTTGCTTCCTATGCAAGAAGACAGATCACCCCGCTGCCCTCTGTCCCGGTGCACCAGCCTCCTAGGACAATGGGGTTGTTCGGATATGCGTTGGAGGATTTGGGCTTCTTCCAGATGGATCTTCCGGAGTCTCGGGCCACCCCGCCCATGACTGCTCTCATCTCGGTCCTGGATGGCCATACTGCCTCCCCTGCAATCATCTCGGAAGAGCTTCGCCACCTGTTCAACCCCGACTGGGATTGGGAGGTGATCCCGATCTCGGACCGGGAGTTCACGGCGGTCTTTCCAAACCCAGTCAGCCTACGCTACGGCACCCACAATGTCAGAATCACGTTCGCTCTCCACCAGCTCTCTGTCCGCATCTCGATTCCATCGGTGGACCCTTTGGCGGTGGCCACCTTGTCCACGGTGTGGGTGCAGATTCACGGGCTGCCCTCGACAGCTCGTGACGAGGGTGTCCTCCGCGGCTTGTCTCGCATGTTGGGCAAGTTCGTGGCGGTCGACAGTGCGTCCCTGCTTAAGGGTCCGGCTGTGCGGATGCAGATCAAGTGCCCTGATCCCTCCAAGCTCAAGACGACGATCCGCATGTTCTTCAACGACGCTGGCTACGACCTTCTCGTCTCCGTTGAGGGTGGGACTCCCTCTGATCCCCTCAACCCGAAGGCGTGAGATGATACCGCGCCAGGTTTTGGGGAGGCGGCGCCGATGCTCAGGGGTCCTCCCGTGGGCCTCGCCGCACCTCTCCTCATTCCGAGGCCTCTGACGACGACTCGTCTGATTCTAGGGTTGACCTCCCTCCTGCTGGCTCCCCTCAGCCCTCTACCACGCACGATGTGGGTCAGGGCCCCCTCGAGGCCGACCTTCGGGACGAGTCTGAGGATATTGCGGCCATCGCGGCCATGCTTGACGAGGCTGCCACCCTCCCCCTGGCACCACCCTCCCTCCCCCCTTCCTCCCTCCGTTGTCCGTATTGGAGGAGGAGGGGAGTGAGGTCAGCAGGAGCAGTATGGAGGTTCTCCCTCCTTCTTCCCCGCGGCTGATGTCTCCGGTGCCAGGCCAGGAGGAACTGTCGGCCCCGTCGCCTCCAGCGGCCTCCATGGCCCCGCCTCCCCCGCCTCCCCCGCCTCCACCGTCTGCCTCCAGACCTACCAAGTCTCGGGGCCGCCCTCATTTGGCCTCTACCCCGGTGTCGTCTGCTCGAAAGAGTGCCAGAATTGGGGCGGCGACGGGACTTTCCGGGGCCTCCCCGAACACGGTGGAGAAGGCCTCGCGACGAGCCGCCATCCACAACCTTGACGCAGGTCCGCCCACGTCCCAGGCCCCTTGCTCTGATTCCGATGATTTATGTGATGCATCCTTCTCCGCGCTTGCGAGGGTGCCCCTTGGCCACCTTGCCAAGGTGGCGGCTGATTCAGCTATTGTTTTCCGTGGCGAGAAGGGCCCGGTCCTTGAGCAGCTTGCATCCCTCCAGGCCAAAGAGATCCTGGAGGGCCACCTCGCAGCCACTAGGGCTCGCGAGGCGGCAGCAGTTGTGGAGGCCCCCACCCCCCCCACCTCGCCGTCCCCGTGATCGGGTCCTCTCTGAGGCCAACCCTGGCGAGGTTCGTGGCCGAACTCGCTCTCATACTGCTCAGTTACGCCGTGCCCTTAGCGCTGCTTCCACAGTTGGGTCCAGGGAGGACCCGTTAGGCGAGTGATCATGCACGCTCTATTTTGGAACCTGCGGGGCTTCGGCCATGATGGCCGTCGCAGGCAGCTCATAGAATACATGCGTGACGAAGCCATAGATGTTGTGGCGATCCAAGACACTATGCGCACTGAGTTCTCTCTTGTAGAACTTGAGCGTCTCAGTAGACATCTCTTTGCCTGGCACTGGTTGCCATCTAGTGGGGTGTCAGGTCTCTCCGGTGGCATCCTTTTGGGTGTGAAGGATGCCACCTTTGAGGTGGGCTCCATGGACCGTGGAGCCCATTTTGTTAGTATGGAAGTCTGGGAACGTGATGTGAACTTCAAATGGGAGATCATCGTTGTCTATGGCCCGGCCGACCACAGTCGATCCGCCGCTTTCTTGGCGGAACTTCATGCCAAGATTTCATCCGCGACCCTCCCGGTCGTGGTTGGAGGCTACTTCAATCTCCTTCGATCCGCTGAGGAGAAGAATAACTCTCGGATGGATTTGGCCGAGATGCAACTTTTCAATGATTGGGTCGCGGATCTAGGGCTCCGTGAGCTAGACAGGGTCGGGGCGCGTTTTACCTGGACTAATTGATAGGTCTCTCCGACCCTTAGCATGCTCGATCAGGTGTTTGTCTCACCGGATTGGGAACTGCGTTTCCCTTTGGCATCGCTTCAGGCCATTACCCGTATTGGTTCTGACCACGTCCCCCTCGTCCTAGCTTCTATGGATGAAAGGCCGCGCCCTCCCCCGCGGTTCCGTTTTGAGAACTTCTGGCTTCAGCAGCCTGGCTTTATGGATGCCGTCCGGAATCATTGGGTCTCGGCTCAGGCCGAGCCGCATAGGCAGATGTCTATTCTAGATGAATGGCATCATATGTCCAAACGATCCCGACAGTTCATGAAGGGATGGGGAGCGAACATTGGGTGAGATCTTCGTCTTCAGAAGGCTTCCATCCTCGAGGTGATCCGAGGCCTTGACCTCCGCGCCGATATCTCAGGGATATCCGCGGAGGAATGGATGCATAGATATAACTTGGAGGACTCCTTGATGGAGATATACTCCAAGGAGGAAGAGTTTTGGCACCAGGGCGGCTCCATTAACTGGGTGTTATTTGGGGATGCCAACACTGCTTACTTCCAGGCCATCGCTAATGGCCGTAGGCGACGCTGCTCTATCCCTCTCCTTTGGGAGGGTGGACAGTTGTTTCAAGACCCTCAGGCTATCCGCCTGCTAGTTGATGACTTTTACAAGTCGCTATTTCAGGGACGGCAGCGGAATGGTGTCGCCTTAGCCGACCATATCTGGTCACGCGACCAACAGATTTCCCCTGCGGAAAATGCAATCCTGCTAGCCCCCTTCGATGCTGCAGAAGTGGAGACCTTTGTTAAGGCTATGAACCCGACGTCGGCTCCCGGCCCGGATGGCTTGCCGGTTCGCTTTTTCCAGGCCTTCTGGACGATGGTCAAGGATATTATCCTTGATCTTTTTAGCAAGTTCACTAGGGGTACCCTAGACGTATCCCGACATAACTACGGGATTATCTCCTTGATTCCCAAGGTTCCGAGAACGGCGGACATTAGACAATTCCATCCCATCATAGTCCTCAATGTGATCTTTCGGATCCTCGCTAAAGGGTACGCCACTAGGGCGGCCCTTATTGCTCCCCGGATTCATCATCCGAACCAGTCGGCCTTCACAAAAGGGAGATATATCTTAGATGGGATTCTTGCCCTCCATGAGATTATCCATGAGGTTAAGAGCAAACACCTCCGTGTGGTCTTCTTCAAGATCGATTTCCATAAAGCCTATGATACTGTTCACTGGTCATTCCTTCGGGAAGTGTTGCTGAAATGTGGCTTTGACCCCCATTGGGTAGCCCGGGTAATGCAATTAGTTACAAGTGGCCGGACGGCTGTTAACATCAATGGGGAGGTTGGCCCCTACTTCATGACTGGCCAAGGGGTCCGGCAGGGAGACCCGATCTCCCCATTCTTATTCAACCTTGTGGTTAATGCGCTCGCCTCGATTCTGGACTTGGCCAAGCGTGTGGGTCACATTAGAGGGGTTTGCTCTCATTTGGTGACACTTGGAGGTTTAACCCATCTCCAATACGCGGACGACACTATTGTGATGGTGGAGGGGATCTGATGAGGATATTCAGAACCTCAAATTCCTCCTCCTCTGCTTCCAGGAAATGTCGGGCCTCAAAATAAACTTTGCCAAGAGCGAGGTAATGGTCATGGGATACTCCCAACGGGAGGCCCAGCGGATTGCTAATCGTCTGAACTGCCGCTTGGGTTCCTTCCCGATGACCTATCTTGGCATGCCCCTTAGTGATGCACGACTCCTGGAAAAGGATTTCCGTCCAATAGTCGCCAAGCTCCAACCTAGAATGGAGCCTTGGCAAGGGAGATGGCTTTCTAAAGCCGCTCGAGTGATCCTAATGAACTCCTCTCTTATTAGCCTACTGATGTATGTAATGGGATTCTATAGTCTTCATGAATCCCTTCATCAGGAAGTTACCAAACTACTCTCCCACTTCTTTTGGGCGGGAGAGAACAATAGGCAGAAGTACCATATGGTCAAATGGTCTGAGATCTGCAAACCGAAGGACCAGGGAGGCTTGGGGGTCATCTCCTCCAAGCGTATGAACATTGCCCTCCTGTCCAAATGGCTTTGGCGGATCCAGACTGAGGAGGGCGGCCTGTGGCTTCAGATTCTTCGTGGGAAGTACCTTCGTGGGCAGCCATTAGCGTTTGCCTCTAGGTCTGGAGGCTCCCAATCTGGCAATCGGTGATGTCTTTGTTGCCGGTTCTGTGCATTGGGACCTCCGTCCAGATAGGCTCTGGGACTGCCACCCTTTTTTGGCTGGATAGATGGGCGGGTACCCGCCCCTTTGCAGAGCGTTTTTACGCTCTATTCTCTATCTGTGTTCGCCCACAGATCTCTGTGGCCGAGGCACTAGAGAACCTAGGCGCGATTGCCGTCCGTCGCACCTTCGGGGCAACCGAACTTTCACAATGGGATGAACTACTTGAATGCATTTCCCTTCATCCTCCTTCTCTGGAACCGAATTCGCTTTCCTGACACCTCGAGCCAAGCAGTAGATTCTCGACTAGATCCCTATACCAGGCGATGGTGCCTACCCCTGGCCTAGTGGAGCTCACGATGCTCTGGGAGATCAAACTTCCCCTAAAGATCCGTATATTTTTATGGCAATGGGTTAGAGGACGCCTCCCCTCGGGCACTGAGGTCCGTAAGCATAATGGACCTGGGGATGGCCTTTGTCCCATTTGTCTGGTTCCGGAAGATTGCAACCATATCTTATTTCGTTGCCTGGCGGCGCAGTTCCTATGGAGCTGCTTCCGGGAGGTAGTTGGGGGCACGTGGTGCCACGACAACCTCCCAGATTTGTTTGGGGAGGTCCTCCGGCTCCCCGGGACTAGACGCGCCCCTATTTGGGTCGCGCTAGGTACCCTTGCCTGGTCCCTTTGGTGTACTCGCAATAAGATAGTCGTCGAACGAGTGATTCCGTCCTGAGTGACTGATGTGATCTACAAATTGTGTGGCTACTTGCAGCTCTGGAGACCGCTTAGTAAGCGGAGCGATCGAGGCGTCATCGACAACATCATGACAGGTCTTCGCGCCTTGGCTGCGTCTTTTGCTCCTCCCCCGCCGCCTCCACCGCCCCCTCCTGAGCCAGATTAGTGTCTCCTAGTAGGCTTATTTGGGGCTTGTCTTGCTGTGCCCCCAGCATGTTTCTATGACTTCTTGTACTTGTAACCTTGTGTTGGATGCTTTGTGTTGGATGCTTGGTGGTTTGCTTTATAATATAAAGCGGAGGGAAACCCTTTTTCGGTAAATGCCAAGTACACCTCACACCCCGTTCAGCAAGAAATCCTTGGTTTACTTTCCAGGAAAGTGCTGAAAAGTAATAGAGAAGAAATTGGCAATAGCAAATTTTGTATAATGGTGGACGAGTCTAGAAATGAATCTAAAAAGGAGCAGATGGCACTGGTCATTCGGTTTGCTAATAAAGAAGGGTACATAGATGAGCGCTTCCTTGACATCATACATGTTAGTGACACTGCTGCATTGACTCTCAAGGAGGCAATTTGTACTGTCTTAGAAGATAATAACCTAAATGTACAAGATATTAGAGGTCAAGGATACGATGGCGCAAGTAAAATGCGAGGGGAATGGAATGGATTGAAAGCTCTAATATTAAACGAGTGCCCTTATGCTTATTATGTGCACTGCATGGCTCATCAGCTCCAATTGGCTCTCGTTGCAGCATCATGAGAGGTACACGAGGTGCATAATTTTTTTTCAGCATGCAAATTTTGTGATAAATGTTGTTAGTGTGTCGTCTAAACGGAATGATGAGTTATTAGCTAATCAAGCTGCTGAAATTGCACGCGGCGTTGAATTGGGTGAGCTTGATACGGGAAAGGGGGCAAATCAAATAGGCTCTTTACAGAGGCCGGGAGACACGAGGTGGAGTTCTCACTTCAAGTCAATTAATAGCTTGAGGAAGATGTTTGCTGCTACGATTGCAGTTTTACGAAGTGTAGCAAATGATCGTTCAGTCACAAGATATTCTCATGGAGATGCAGTGGGCGCCCAAAAGATGATTATCTCTTTTGATTTTGTATTCATTATGCACCTCATGGAGAAAATTATGAAGATCACAGATGTTTCATGTCAAATGCTCCAAAGGAAGTCTCTGGATATTTTAAACGCATTAGATTGTGTTGCAAACACAAAGTTTCTACTTGCTGAACTAAGAGAAGATGGTTGGGAACCACTTCTAAAAAAGGTTAAATCTTTTTGTCTGAAGCATGATATTGACACCCCCGATTTTAGTTCCAAGTATGTCTCTTTTCCTATATCTAGATTGGAATATTAATCATCACAAGTATTTTAATCTAATATATGTTGCCATTTGTAGGTACGTTGATATGACTAAATCTTGAAACAAGCATGACAATACCACAACACTTCACCACTATAAAGCAGATGTATTCAATGTTGCCATAGATCAACAGTTGGTCGAGCTAAATGACCGGTTCAGCGTTCAAAGCATTGAGCTATTGAGGCTTTGTGTATCCTTGAATCCACTGCATGACACATTTGATGTGACAAAGATATGCACTCTAGCAGAAAAGTTTTATCCTGCTGATTTTTCTAACCAAGACTTGTCTCGGTTAGAGTCTCAACTTATCCATTTCAGAATGGATGTTCGCTCACATCCAGACCTAAAATGCTTGCATTCACTTACTGATTTGACTGTTGGTTTGTTCAAAACTGGTAAAGTTCAGGACTATTCCATGGTTGATAGACTATTGCGGTTGGTTATTATTCTTCCAGTTTCAACGGCAACCACTGAGCGAGCCTTTTCTGCTATGAAACTAGTGAAGACGCGTCTTCGAGGCAAAATGGGTGATGACTTTCTTCAACATTACATGATTGTCTACATTGGAAAGGATATAGCTGCAAAAGTCACATCTGATGAGATTATCCACATTTTCGACGATGGTACTCGTAGAGCTGAATTTCAGTTGATAGATATGTAACTTCTTTTTTTTTTGCTAAACATACGTTGTCATGCACTCAATCAATTCTACTATTGAGACTATATTCTTGTGTGGTGTATAATTTGGAATGATTATTATCTGTCTCGCCCCCCATCATGTTCAAATCCTGGCTCTGCCCCTGGACACGCGCGACACTGACCGGACGCTTCTGCAAATGTTTAGGGAGGCATATTAGCCCATTGTGGTTATAGATGCTCTAAGCACTTGCATAGTATAAAGCCTAAGAGAACCTATAGTAGAGTTGCCATATACTCCCTCCATTCCGAATTACTTGTCGCAAAAATAAATGTATCTAGATTTATTTTAGTTTTAGATACATTCGTTTCTACGACGAGTAATTTGAAACGAAGGGAGTATGAGCTTAATTGTCATAATAACAAAGAATATAATTTTGGGCCAAAATGATATTTTAGCAAAGTGGTATGTGGTTCCCGACCACCATAATTTATGGAGATCGCTTCACAAAAAACCTTGTAGCCTCCATATTTGTTGGCTGTGGAGGTCACCTATGGAGGTTGCTCCATACCCAACCTTCAGTGTGGGAGAATAACTTCAGATTCTATGTCCTCGCGCCACGACCGGGATTTGAAGTCATGCGGCCTCCAACACACGACTTCATATTTAGAGGTTGCGGGATTGCTCCATACCGAACAGCCACCGCGGAAAGAGAAAATTCAGCTTCTGCCTCCTCGCACCACGACTGGGATTTGAAGTTGCAAGTCCTCTAACCGACCACCGACGGCCAATGACCCGACTGTTAATGCCCGTCTCACTAAATCGGATTCTTTTGGCGGCCCGTCGGAGGAAAGCCACAATAGGGCCAGAAGGTGCCATGTGAGCAGGCAGGAGGCACTCTTAGGGCATCTCCAATAGTTTATATGTTAGCTTCTTGATAAAATATGCCATGTCATCAACCAATATCTTAACATACAACAACTTCAATGGATTGTATCTAGTTTGCCCAATAGGATGTGAGATAATAAATGGGGTTCTCTCTCATTCTACATTGGAGCTTGTGCAATGGATGTTGGTTCATATACATACAATCTTCCTCTCTTTCCTCATTTATTGTATGACACATCATCAAAAATCCTATGTGGCAAACTATACCAACAACTATCTTACAACCATTGAAGATGCCCTTAATGGAACCCATGATGGCCTATAAAAGGTCAACAACCTCCCCTCTTTTCGCCATTTGAATCGAGTCGTCGTCATATCTCAATCCTCTCCTTATAGTTTATTTAGAAAAGGAGGATAACCCCAGCCTTTGCATCTAGGCGATGCATACGGTCACTTTATTAATTATTCTCACAAGACTTTACAAAGCCATACAATAGCAAGACTAAAGCCACCGTCTAAGCAACAATTGTCGCTACACCTATCCAAGTGATGAAGGGGCGCGGATAGTCTGGGCCTAATAACAAACAGACATCGCAGCCAAACCTAAACATCTAAGTCCTGAGGTCCCAACCAGGACGCCTGCCGGGTATGGGGCACCTACCAGTCCGGCGCACTCCTCAACCAGGACGCCTGCCGGGTATGAGGCCGCCGCAGCCACCTGCCACCAATCCATCTTCAGAGCTGTACTGTTGCATTTACCGTGCCAGGTCTCTCCGCCATCGACGCCACCACGACGCCCGACAGCATCGTCCTCCTGCGCGAGTCCATCCTCCCACAGCGAACTCCGAATCTGCACTGCGCCACACCGTCAAGATCCGTCGCCATCAATGTGTAGGATGAATCACCGCTCAACCAAAGAATCCGTCCTTTGATCCCTCGATCACGTGTGTACCTCCAAGAATGACGCCACCAAGGGAGGAACGACACCAGAGCGCCGCCGTCATCCGATCATCCGATCTAGGGTTTCCCCCGGAGGTAGCAGAGAGTGGCCTTGAACTTCTCCATGGCGATGCCTTCAAGAAGGGAACGACGCAAATAGCGCCGCCACCGCCGGCCTTAGCAGACGCCGAAGCCAAGTTTTCACCCAGATCAGTTCAAAGGGATCCAACTCTCATGCACGGGCAGCCGTCACAACTAGCACCACCAGGCAGAACCCCGGAGCACCGGCAGATCAGCGAGCCGCCGGCACCACCGCATCCAGATTGCTGGCCACGCCGGGCCGCCGCCATTCCCCGCGCCGTCCGGGTCAGAGACGGAGCCGCCGATCGCGCACAGGGACAACCGCTGCCTGCCCACGCCGAAGCGCCGCCGAGAGCCAAGCGCCCGCCACCGCTTGCCGAGGGCCGCCTCCGCGCGCCCCAAGCGGACTCCCACGCACACCAGAGGAAACCGCGAGCGTGAGCCCTGCCGTCGCCCCCAAGCCCGTGCCGGCGCGCCCCGCCTCCAGCGTGCCGCCAAAAACTGCCGCGATCCGCCCACGCCAGATCCAGCGAGTCGTGGGAGAAGAGATCCCGCCGCCGCTGACGCCGACCGGGCTTTGCCTGGCGGCACGCCCCGGCGGCCGTGAGGAGGAAAGGTCGGGGGAGGGACGATCCTCTCCTTATAGTAAGATGAGTTGTCCTTCATCTTCAACTTTGGGATAATGAGATCAAGTCGAAGGAGTCGGATACCTTGGCGCGGTATGAGACCAATATCATACGATCCTGGACCTCCCCACGGTGGTGGATGAGGACGCCATGGCCGCGCCCGTCCCATTTCTCGTCCCATGCTTATCCCAGCACCCTTCATTGCACTCGTACCCATCCTAGCATTGCCGACCCTGGACCCGATCATCGAGGCGGAATCCTAGGACATACCGGCCCTGGTTGAAGCATTCGTCAACGCCCCCTGCAATGCCACAAACGTCAAATTTTGCTGCACCGCACAATCTGTCTGTCAACAAGTAGTTTAGTTTAATTATAGTTTTATGAATGTGAAGTCGTGACTTTTCCCCTCCTATGCATGAATTTGTAATGCAATGTTAGCTTACATTAGTGTTGTAATCCTTTCAACTGAGTATGTGGTTACTAGGTTGATGCAACAAAAAATAAATATATGGAGGCAGCCGTTTGACATCTTTGTGTTTGTGTACACGACAACCTCTATGTTCATATGAAGTGCACTCAATATGGCGGATGGCGATTGTAAATATGACGATTCTACTAAAGTTGATCCAAGTATACTTTTAGTAAAGGGAAGACGGAATCGTACTACACTCTACAAGCAAGTACGTTCTGCTCGAGATCTTGGAGGCACCAATGCAGTGAGCCAATGACGTTGCGTCGATGCAAGGATGATTGAATTTTCCGTGTGTACAATAGATCTTGTAGATGTGTTCTCAGTATTTCGTGGATGCATGCTGCACATGCACACCCTCACTATAAGGATGAGCACACTATGACACCAAAAGATATGTACAGCTAGGACAACAACATTCCGTGAGGGTGGCATTTGGGTGCCCCGGCATCGGCTTTAACAGTAAATTGAAAATATATTTTTTTCTAAAAAACATTTGTACTTTTTTAGCATCAAAGATGGTCGAGTGTATTAGGAGCGTGTAAAATTTCATGGGCAAATGATTTAATGGAGCTTTAGGCAAAATGAAAAAAACCCAAAAAATTGGTTGCCAAAGTTTTTTTTTTGAGAAAATGCATTTTTCAGAAGTACCCACAAAGAAACATGGATGTCGTCCGTCATCGCCGATTCCGAGGAACCAATATTGCGTCTTTGACCACACCATCATGCCACTAGGGGTATGAATAGTAGAAGAACCCATTGAGACAAATAAGTGTCCAAATTGTAGCCCATAGGCTCAGATTTCGCTGACTTTCTTGACTCCTCCCTTGCACGTGTACGTCATGCTCGGTGACTCTCTATCAAATTACTTTTAAAAATAATCTACCCTTGGTGTGTCCTAGATAGCTCATGAACATCATCTACAGGCCATAAGTCGTCGTTGGCCGCACAGAAGGAAGAATAAGGCGGAGACAGACTCTTATGTTGGGTCAACCTCATTTGAGAAGTTAAGTTTAGGGGAAGGGATGGGTGGAAAATAGCTTAATCTATGAAAATTTGAAGGATTAAGGTTGAGGAATAGTTTAGGAGATTAAAGGAGATGGAAAGGGCTAGATATGCCCTTAGATGGATGTCTTTCACGAGAGTGCACGCCACTTCTTTGCGGCAAACTCTACATTTAATTTTTTTTGCCTGTTTTTATCATGCATACTTACTATACTCAAAGCGCAGATGGATACACCTAAAATTATGTACAATAGTATTTATGTGGAACACCCTACATTATATCTTTATCTTTACCTAATATTAAAGGGAGAAGCCTTTCATAGTTCTTCATAGATCACCTCTTTACATCCGTTGATTTTATATTAATCATGATGATTGACGCTTGAGATTTAAAAAGAGAAAGGTTTTTTTTCTCTTTTAAAAAAGGTAAGTTCTCTGTTCCACCTCTTTTCGTCTAGCTATCACGATGGATGATCGATCTATCGTCTCTCCCCCCGATCGAGCCATCTCATGTGTCTGGCCCGACTCAATCAACTCAAGCCCAGCGAGCCGTGAAGCCCTTCCCAGGTTCCATCTCTTCGTCGCCTAAAAAAAAGCGTTCCATCTCTTCCCTGCAAAATTTTTTTTTTCTTCCCCAAGTCTCGTTTCTTTAAAAAAGAAACGTACGCACATCGCCAAAAGGAGGAGGCTAATGCGGTATCCTTCCCATCCGATCGAGCCCTAGATCCTCCAATCCGATGGCCCTTTCTTCAGCTTCCTTACATCGTGAGATCCAGAGGACGCAAGACGGACGACGCGGACGATGCGACGAAGCGGAGGACGCAGCCCTACCTAGCCTGCCACCACGGCAACGCGGACGGCGCAGAAGAAGCACTGCTAGCTAGCACGGCACAACGGCGACGCAGACGGCGCAAAGGACGCAGACACACGTGACGGGTCCGACGAGTGCATGCAATGTTTACCTGGGGTTGTTAATGCCTTGCGTGGCAGATTCAAAATCAATGGGGTAGTGGCAGATTATTTCAGCATAGATCTGGATTATGGGCCGTCCCATAGTGACACTGCGAATGAGAGGTTATAGGGGCTATGGAGGCGACTGTGGGGATTGGGGGTGATTGCTGTAGCTGCTGTGGAGATATTTAAGACTTAATTAGTACAGTACTTAACTTGCAACATTTGCATGATGTGCTCATACACACACACGTGCGCATAGGATTAGATCCTATATCCATGTGGAAAGATTCAAATATAGTTGCACAGAAGCGTAGCTAATTAAATTATAAAGTTCAGAAAAGAGAATTGGATATAATTTGTTGGAAGACTGCCTACATGCGGATCATCGCCAACTGTCGTTCATCTTCTCCGACTACGAGTTGTGATAAGATCAGGCGGAGGATTACTTCAATGAGCTGCCCGACATGGAGTAGCGGAGGACATGGTCACCGGCGCCATGACAATGAGGCACTGTAGCAGCTACACCCGCGCCGCCCCCTCCAGGCCATCAAGCTGGAACTCGCTGTAATAGCTCAATCTTCCCGGCAGAAGTGCTTCCTGATCAAGTACGTACGTTCTGGTGTTGATGTCCTGGTGCATGCGAGGAGTGGGCGGCGAGCACTGGCCGGCAGCAGCAGCTTCATCATCTGCTTTATGTTTGTTTTGGTCTGTGTATACCTGTCTGCTGATGCATGCAATGATATGAATCATGCAGGTTTGATCTACACCCGTCTTCCAAAACTTAATGCTTGATTATCACTATGAGTATGCTTTATACATATTTTTGTCCAAAGAAAAAGAAAAATGTGAGTGAAATATCCAAAGCAAGTATGAACAGTAATAACTTAAAAAAAATAGATATAACACCCTCACGAATCTTTTTTTGTCTAAAGCATATGCATCATATTTAAAAGCATTAAGTTTGATGCATATGACTCGAAAGAGATTCGTTTTTTAGGTCCGGGTGTCCCTACACCCTCATGAACAGTAATAACTTTAGAAAGTTTAGAAAACAAAGTAAAAAAAGGGAATTCAGGACATCAAATATGCTAAAAGTTTTAAGCACTGCTTTTTTTTGGTCATGTATTGAGCTCATTGGATTTTGGTTTTTTAATATATTTTTATTACTGTTTATGGCTGTGTAGGGTTGCCTGGGAGTGATCACACCTTTTTCTCGTTAATAACTGAAAGCACATGGGTTCATATTGTTGTCTAACATCAACCATAGATCAAAATCTTTGGTGAAGTGGTCCGCTGTAGTTTCTTTTTCTGCTCATGCAATCTTCCGGATGCTACCTAGATGTGGCAATGGTGGGTGTGCGTCTTTAGCACAATGAGTCGGAATCATAATCGAATCAATAGCGAAGATAGCATATCGGATAGGAAGAATCTTTGTTGAAAGTTTCAACCAGGTGGCCTTGATCTCGTCAAATAGAAATGATGACCCACTCTTTTTTTTTGCCCGGCCAATTCTTATTTATGGTAACTGATGTTTGCTTTGTAGGGAACCACAAGTGCACAATATAGTATTTTCTTTGGTTGTAGAAATATGCGCCATTGGACTTCTTTGCCAGTGGGTCGATGCCTTGAGAAGGTGCAAATAAGATGGAAGATCGATTTGGGCTTCAATTTTATTCATGCGGAGGGGAGGAGGTACGGAGGAGAATCCAAGCCAAGGAGAGAAGATTCAAGCCCAGGCCCTTGAGAGCTTCATGTTAAAATAGAAAGCCTGGACCTGTTTGGGCTGGGCAGAGGGGTTGAGGCAGGCTTATTGGCTTACGTGCGAGTAACTTCTTCTCCTGTTGCAATGCACGTACATATTACCTAGTTATATATCATGCATGCATCAATACTATTTATCTTCGATCATTTTCTTATATATACAACATACATTTTGGTTCATGGTTAAACATGTATGATAATATACGCCATTATTGTGCTACAATCTACTAGTGATGTAGACGCATTCCTGCCTTTTGCTTCATGAGGTTCTCCAGTTCTTCACAAAATGCTGGACACTCCTTGCTCATCGTTCGTTGGGTTCTCTGTTTCAATGGGAAATGTGATGGAGTTGTAAGTTCTTGGGAATAAAATTGCCATTCCATGGTTGATCATAATGACATATTAAGATACAATTTAAAAGTTTATTGCACATTTGTAGTGTCACTGCTTAGAGTATTAGAAAAAATGGATAACACGTAGGAATCCACATAAAGATTCATAAAAATATCATCCAAATATCCATTTTTCGCTGGTACAACTAAAAGACTCTCGAAGGAGTAGAGGCCTAGAGAGTGGGAAAAAGATCCATGCATTCTATCGCATTCATATATGTCATTGCCTAACGAATTAAGGGGATGTTCCTTTCTTTACTTGGTACACTTCCCATGCTTAATGGAGTCAGTTGGCCACACAAGCAAGACATCATTTCAAGAGTTTTGGTATTTAATCATGTCATTATATATATCCTTTTTCCTTGACATAAATCCAAATACAACAAGCTTGATCTATTCCATTAGTTGTATCAACATGATCATCATGCCCCCTCCCACCCTTTAGTTCAGGATGGAAAGGATGTGAGAAAAAAAACAAGACCAATCGAGGTGCATGTGGGTCTAGCTAAATTGGATTAAGACCCTGGCACACTTAGATTTAGTGTAGTATGAACGAACCCAGCCTACGTGGCTACGGTAAGAAGCAAAGTCCTCATCCAACCAAGTGCTCGTGTCTCCCATGTCAAAAGAAAGTACCAAAACATTGGGAACATGTTCTCTTTGACAAGTGTGTGATGATTGATCACTAAGGAATGTTGATATGTTCGTAGTTTGAATCCTTGGAGCCCATAATATGTTTTCGAGAAAAGGGTGGACTTTATGAACTCAAAATAAAGCATCAAGTGGATACAAATGCAATGAGCACACAGCCGGCCTCTGCATAATTAGGATGCATGCGACCATAACCAGAACCACACAAATGCACAAAAACTAATAGAAGACCCAAGCTATTCCTAGGTGGAGGAAAAAAAGAAACCCCAAAGCGATTAAAACATTGACGATGGACTACTACAACGACCATATCCGCAAAAACCATGTCTTCACATCATAAGGATAATGAGAAAGGTTCTCCAGTAGTAAAGTCTCAATGAAGGGAATAGTGCTCAAGCGCCAACGTCGCCTAATAGAACCACCAATAGGGAGGTCTTGAGTTTTCACCATGAAGATAAAGTCCGAGCAAATCGTAAAGAAATGCCTTCAATAAGGTAATGATGAAAAACACCTTCATTGCCAGGTATAGGAAATTAGGGTCATGCAATGGGGTTTTTGCCTGGAGCTTGAGACTGGGTATTCGAGGAACATCACCAAATCGTAGTCATCAACATATTGTCACCACCACATTACGTGATCCCAATAGCTAGATGCATACCATGGTCTTGACATGCGACACCACACAAGTTAAGTCCATGCCCGCACAAGCATATATTCAAATTGCAACATGTGCCAGTTGCCACCAAACACTCAAAACGACGAAGGTCATCGTATAACATGAGGTGAAGATTGGCGAGGGAGGATGGTCACAGGCACCGCCAATATCCCAATACGGGACAGTCTGGCAGTCTTGTACCGTCCTCATGCTCCACTGTCCTCCCATGTGGCGCAAAATTGATCGGCAATGCATACTCCTCGTTTCCATCGGATCTAAAGGTCTAAGACCCTCGACCCATTGCATGAACCACCTAGCATCGCAGGACCATGGCGCCATCTGTGCGCCAAAGGGGAGGTCTACCTCGTTGGGACAAAGAACGATGTCGCCATCCCCTATGTACCAGCAGATGGGATCGCGACCACCGACGCCTCACCATTAGAAACCGTTGATCCGCCCAAAAACACTACAATCTCTGCTGCCGATCCATATCCTTTGGTTCAAGTGGTTGCCGGTGGATCACGTGTCACTGTCGAAGGCTACTAGAGCAAATACCTCCCCACCGCTACCTTCATTGACCCATCCCGGAATTTAGCCTGGACAATGGTCTCTAACAACGACAAGGGGAAAGGAGAATTGGGAGGTAGGAGGCGTCGTTTGTGGGTAAGGGAGGAGGGAACGGTTGTGAGGAGGGAGAAGGAGGGAGAGAATGCAACTCGAAGCTCAAAAGATGGAACTTGGTCAACCTAGAATGACAAGGTTTCTTGTAATCCCTACTATATACTGTTAAAATAGTTCTTGGTACTATAACCAAGAACCATTTGAGCAGTCAGATAGACTCGTTGTGATATGTTTTGACATTTATAGTACATATTCCTAGCATGAGATTCGTCCTTGCAAATTTTGGTCAAGGTAAACGAAATGTACCATTCACCATTTGTTGTACTGTGCCGCCCTTTTAAATTCAAACTAGTGGTTGGGGTGCCACCCTGTTCCACCGCTTGAGAGAAAGTTGTGCACATGTTTTTATCTACAAAAAGTACATAGAGTTCTCGCCTCCATCCAAAAAAATATTTCAGAAAAAAATTCTCACCCTCGTCTAAAAAAAAGAAAAAAATTACCATCACAACCTACCAGCGAGTGCCATTTTGCATAACCTTCATTTAAAAAATATAAGAGGTCCTCACCTCCATCTAAAAAGAAAAAGTGCATTTAAAAAATAATCCACACCTTCATCTAAAAAAGTTCAAAAGATTTCTCACCGCGGTCAACCAGCTTGCGCCATGTGGCATAGCCGGTTAGCCGCCCTTCACGCGTATCTTAATAGGCTTAATTGTAGGCTACAGTCCCCACCACCTGATTTGAGTTAACAATCATGATCTTTTATTGGGGATGGGGTTGGGGGAGATCTATGGAGGTCGAAGCAAACGTCATTCCAATATTACAATAAACTAACTTGCATTTGAAGTAACTAACTAACATTTAGTCCTAGTAATAGATAACGCGTGGCAGTGCCTGACCAGATACGATTTCATATATAGCAAAAAAATTGCCCCCAAAAATGTCCTCAAATTAAACACTTTAGAAAAAGAAATAGACGTGCCTTTTGCTGAGTTTTAGCACATCGTACTATATATTGTTTGTTAAGATAAAATCATAAGCATCCACATGACATATTACCAAAAGGAAGCCCCAAAATATCAAATCACAAGCATCGATGACAGAGATTACCAACAGGAATTAAAGGCAGATGTGTACCTGAAGATGAAGGCTGTAGAACGTCCTGTTCTGGAATGCGGAAGTGGACGAGCTGATGAGGCGAAGACCTTCATTCTCCAGCACGTTGATGCACTTGGACATGGGCAGATCTCCAGCCATAGTGCTCACCAGGCTGACCTGGACCATGATATCCCTGTCGTCGATGCAGGTGGCGGACACAATCGGAGCCGTGTTCTCCCTCATGGTCAGCACTCCTGGCTTGCAGCTGGCCCGTGTCAGCTCCTCCTCCTTGTTCTCCAGGCTTTCCACCTGCTTCTGCAGCTCCGGGATGTACTTGAGCACCCGTGACACCGTGATTGGAATGCTCAGCTTCTTCTGCAACACAGTCAATTGAAGGAAAAGATAAATTGGTTGGATGCTCATGACAGAACCTCTCCCATGTACTATATGAGAGCCACGGAGGAAGATGAATGTGTAATTACGGTACGATCGTCTTCGGGGAGGAGGGAGCGGAGGTCGGAGTAGAGCTCGTTGAGCTCCTTGCGTCGGTCTCGCTCGTAGGCGTTGTGGCTGATCTTGCGATGGGAGCCCGAGCCGTCGCCGTCGCCGCCCGAGGAGGTGCCGTTGTTGGCGGTCGGCGCCACTGGGATGCCGTGGTTTCCGAGGCCCAGCCACTGCGTGGACGGCGCAAGGTGATGGTGGACGCCGGTGCCGGAGAAGATGTCCGGCTCCAGCGACGACATGCTCCTCGCGAACGGGTCCTCGAACAGCTGGTAGTGGTGCCCCATTGCAAGCCGGCAGCTCGCAGCAGCTTGCGTCTGCTTGATCGACGGGTTCGTGTGGAGAGGTTAGAGACGATGGATGAGAGAGGGAAAATCTAGCTAGCTTAACTAGCTTCCTAACCACCGAGCAATCTAGCTGCTATTGATGGCATTTTTCTTTGTGAGTCGCAAGAGGAAGCGGCAGTAGTAGCCTGGTAGTAGGGGAGGAGGCTCACTAATGTAATTTTATTGAGATGATTAGCATTAACTACTTCTCATGGCTGGTCTGATCTATGGAGCCCGCTTGAGCTCCCATTTATATAGGCCGAGGGATGAGGGGATGTCACTGTCACATGCCGTTATAATTTTCAGATTACTAATTTTAGGGGGAAAATTATGAGAATGAGAATAAAAATAATTTGAGAGTAAGGGTTTTACCTTGTGCTGCTCGAATATCCATGCAGAAGTTGTTAATATGAAAAAAGTGGAAATCAAGAAATCAATGATATCATGAAATACTTATACTTTGTGGGAATGCCATGAGGCTAATAATTGTGGGAGTATCATATACTGATATCATGAAATTTAATACTCACTCCTTTCCGATTTATAGGGCTCAATTCAAAAATCTCTCCAACCAAGGTAAATAGTGAGTGGTGGAATACTTTTTGTAATTTGCAAAAACATCCAATTAATGCTCTTATTTTCCTCAAAAATTTATGTTTACCAATGTATTAATTGCAATGCATGCATGCATAAAGTATATACATTAGTCAATCTTCTCTTAATACTTGCATGTAATTATTTAATGCACATTGGAATCTGAACTTGTGATGGGGAACAACCAAATTGAGCCTTATAAAATGGAAAAACTAAGATTTTGACATAAGCCATATAAACCGGAAAGGAGGGAGTACATATTTTACAACCCAACTTTTCTTTTCGTTTAGTGAAATCATTAATACACTGCATGCATGCAAAAAAACTGAGTGGAGGAAGTAGCTAAGTGCCATTATGGTTGCATGCTGAAAATATTAAACAAATTGCTAGTACGAGAAAACATCATTAATTTTGCCTCAGTTACTGTTGATGGCCTTGTATAGATGCAAAATGTGTTATAATGAGAATGTATCATAATAAATGTGTTATAATAAATGTGTTGATGGCCTTGTATAGATGCAAAATGTGTTATAATGAGAAAGGTAGATAATGTATCATAATAAATGTTATGCTACTCCACAAGCATGCATGCGCATCATATATTATAATGAGAATGGATGAAGAGCCCTCCACATCAAGTTATTACGACAATGTAACAACTCGTCTATCATAGATTATACCAACCTAAGGAACTACTCTCGCCGAGTCCACATAGACAACCCCACAAAGAAATTTTCTAGATCGCCCTTGAGTAGCCCTGCTTGTTTCCATAGGCAACCTTCCCTCTCGATAGTCCGTGTTACCTAGATGACCAATGGTGTCTCGCCATCAAAGACGATTGAATTCCCTATGCTTCCAAAACGTCGACATGCATATGATGATGAGTGCCCATCCATCCTTCCTCCAGTGGTTCTCTCCCTCTTTGTTAGCACACCACTGCCCAAGTTTGTCGTCGATCGTAGGTATCCAATCTTGCTGTCCCCAAGCGGTGCACACCACCGTCCACACCTATCTCGCAATGCATGTAAGCAAGATGTGGCCGATGGTTTCTCACTAGTATGCGTGTCCGATTTGTGATCATGCTGCTTTGTTGTTGCCCCTTGTTTGGGGTTCTAGTCCCCTGTTATGTTTTCTTTTCTTTTGAGGTTCTCTTAGTTTCAACCTTGTAAACTTGCAGTGGTTTATTTAATGAAAATTGATGGGGAGGCCTGTTGTTTCGGAAAAAATAAGGTGCAGCTGGCGGCACAAGTGATGTTTACTGGGCAGCACAGATATGGCGGTCTAGGCTTGGATAGAGGCCCCTACATATTAGTTTTGTTTGTCCTTGTTTATCATTGTGCCGTTCCTATTTGTCCCCACTTCGTCATTGCATGCATCTAGTATGCAAAGGACCAAGAATAAGCTCATGTCACTGAAGTGCGGTTGTATCGGCTTGCTGTGATGATGTTTTTTGTGGGGGTTGTGACTATGTTGTCACTAAATAAATAAATTAAAATTTTCATTTATCAAAAAGACTAAGTAATGCTCTATGATATATGCATTTGTCATATATATACAACAATTTTCATGGGCACTGGTTTTTTCAAGATGGAGTCCAACTATATGTGTAATAATTCACGGTTGGCTGGCCTATATCCGCATCAAAAGATATAGCATTCAAATCATCACCTCACTGTTTCAACTATCAAGGGTTTGTCTGAGGTCCCCTAAAAAAAGGTTTGTCTGAGTTCAAGCCGTGTGTTCTCCTCAGATTTTCGGTTCCCATGTCCTTGTTCCCTAATAAAGTTATGAAGTTTTTTTTTCTGGTTTGTATGTTGTTTTCCTCAGCACTACGTATTGCGTATGTCAGCTATCTAATGAATCTCTATAACCGAGTACTTATTTACACATTAATCTGGCAACCTATTGTTTATGTTGATGCATCATAAGTTAAATCTAGAGGATCCAGCAGCACCGGTGGTTACTGGACTAGTGGACCTAACATTTCCCTTTCCTGAAACAAAGAAGAAAGGCACGTAGCATCCAGCCCTATATTCGTGTTCGCTCTGGTTGGCACCGGACTGGATGCCCTTTTGGTTGGTCTAATCCTAGTACAATATAACGATCATCACCAAACAACTTAATTAACCGCACCAATGCACTGTACATTGACCAAGTTTAAGGAGAGGAGCCGATGCATGTACTGACAGTATAGCTAGTGGGGGTAGATGCTGCGCTGGCTAGATGCTTACTTCCCAAAAGTAGATTAGTTAAGCCATCTAGATTCGCCCTTCAGGGGGATCTACGATGGGGTTTATCTTAAGTAATCGCCGCACTGACGTACTCAGACTGGGCTCGGGCTTATGTTAATGGCGCGTGGCCAGGCCGTGCCGGAGTGCGCCAGGCGCGTGGCCGGGCTGTGCCGCCGACGGGTTCCCTCCTGGGCAGCACGCACAACTGTAGGTGCCTGTCCTGGGAGCATCTGTGTGGCTCTATCCTTATGGCATCTCCAACGTCGACATGTAAACCTCTCGCATATGTTCGGATCACGCTGCCCGGACGGCGGAAGCCCTCCAATACGGGGCTGTATCGGTCCGTAGGACAGTCCAGACGTATTTTCTTCCGCCAAACGGAGACAAACGTGGGAGGATTTTGCAAGAGTCCGGACCGCTGCCACGCCCACTTTTAACCGTCCTGACCCACCTGAAATCATCACATTTAACACTTGAGCTAGTTGCGAATCAACCTGTGGTTGAGTTGGTTAAGTGGACAGTGGTATCCCCAACCCACCAGGGTTCAAATCCTGGTGCTCGCATTATTCCTGGATTTATTTCAGAATTTCCGGCGATACGCTTTCAGTGGGAGGAGACGTTCCCGTCGACGACGAGGCGTCTACGGTGACTTCGTAAATCTCAAGATGATATGCTGGCTCAGTCTCTCGGAGGTGCTCATAGGGGTAGGATGTGCGTGTGTGCGTTCATAGGGGTGAGTGTATGCGCGTGTATATGAGCGCTTGTGTCTATACTGATGCTAAAAAAAAACACTTGAGCTAGTCCTAGAGGCCAGACTAGGAATCTGATTTTATCATTTATACTTCTACACGTGCTAACGAGTTTTTCTCATAATCGCATATTCAAGAACCCTAGCAGTTATAGCATAGAATATAAACATTAGCTATAAACTTGGAAATAAATAATACAAATATTATTGTCTCGAGCGCATAATTTTAAGAGCCTTCCATTTTCACTAGAGTCAGTATCTAGATTACATAACTTCCTTTACACCAATAGCAATCTGGTGTGTTCATGCTTTGCTCATGGTAGAGGCTTCATAATCGGGTCCGACACATTTAGATGGGTGTGAATCTTGAGTACATTTACTAGACCTTCTTCAACATGATATCGAATCAGAGGATGCTTGCATTGCATATGTCTGGACTTCTGCTGGGACCTTGGCTCCTTTGCTTGAGACACTGCACCATTATTATCACAATAAAGCTCCATGGGATTCATTGCACTTGGAACCACATCTAGTTCTTCAAGAAACTTCTTGATACAATCTGCCTCCTTCAGAGCTTTTGAAGCTGCTAAATATTCCGCTTTCGTCATAGAATTCTCAATAGTGGTTTGGTTGATACTTTTCCAAACCATGACACCACGAATGAGAGTGAAAACATAGCCCAGTTGAGATTTGTAGTCATCTGTATCAGTCATGAAGCTAGCATCGGTGTAAGCACTTCCAACAAGCTCGTCATCACATTCATAGGCTAGGAGTAAATATTTAGTCCTACCGAGGTACTTTAGAATATTTTTAACTCCTGCCCAGTGAGCCAATCCTAGATCAGTTTGGTACCTGCTACAAACACTTAGAACATAAGAAATAATCTGGTATTGTACATAGCAGACCATAACGGATGTGAGCATGCCGGATACACTGTTGGCAGCCACGACCATAGCGGCCTTGACCTGTGCGGACAACCACGCCACACGCCTGCAGATGTTTGAATTTCGCTACAAACGAGGGTTCAAGAGATACTCCCTCACTTGTCACCTCCTATTGGAGCTTGTCATCCTCACGCATGATGGGAGTACAAGATTTAGATGGAAGCGCAGTATTTTTGTTTTCATCGTCAGCCATGGGGAAATAATTGTTGGAAATAAGCCCTAGAGGCAACAATAAATTGGTTATTATCATATTTCCTTGTTGATGATAAATGTTTATTATTCATGCTAGAATTGTATTGACCAGAAACTTAAATACATGGATAAATACATAAACAACACTATGTCCCTAGTAAGCCTCTACTAGACTAGCTCGTTGGTCAAAGATGGTTAATGTTTCCTAGCCATAGAAATGAGTTGTCAATTGATAACGGGATCACATCATTACATGAATAATGTGATGGACGGACTCAATTGTAATCTTAGCATCAGAACATATCACTTAGTTATTTGCTACAACTTTCTTTATGTCAATTATCTGTTCCTTAGACCATCTGATCATGTCACTCCTAGATACCAGAGGAATACCTTGTGTGCTATCAAACATCACTTCGTAACTGGGTGATCATAAAGGTTCTCCACAGGTATCTCCAAAGGTGTCTGTTGAGCTGCATGGATCGAGACTGGGATTTGTCACTCCGTGTGACGAAGAGATATTTTTGGGCCCTCTTAGTAATGCAACATCAAAAGAAGCTTCATGTGACTAATGAGTTTAGTCACGTGATCTTGTATTACAGAACAAGTAAAGAGACTTGCCAGTAACGAGATTGAACTAGGTATGAAGATATCGACGATCAAATATCGGGCAAGTACTATATCATCGGACAAAGGGAATTGGATCCCGGATTAACTAAATCCTTGACATTTTGGTTAAATTGATAAAGATCTCCGTTGAATATGTGGGAGTCAATATGGGCATACAGGTCCTACTATTGATTATTGATCGGAGAGGAGTCTCGGTCATGTATGTATGTTCCCGAACCCGTGGGTCGCACGATTAACATTCGGTAGCGCTAGGGTAGTATTGAGATATTAATATGGTGAAGTCCGAAGGTCATTTTGAGTCTCGGATGGGATCGGGGACGTCACGAGGAGCTCTAGAATAGTCTGGACGAAAGATTTATGTATGGGAAGTATCATCTTGGGTTCCAGAAAAAGTTTGATTTTTCCGATATTGTATCGAGAAGGTTGTAGAAGGTTCCAGGGTGAGGCCCACCTGCATGGGGGGACCCACATTGACGTGGGTAGTGGGGAAATGCCCCACACCGCTGGTCTAGCCGCACCAAGATCCCCTCACAAGGAATAAGATCATATCCCGAAGGGATAAGATGAAGATCCCAAAAAAGGGGGTAGCGATCGGTGGGGAAAGAAAAGGAGGGATCTCCTTCCTCCCCATTGGCCAACGACCCTAGTGCCTTGGAGGGCAAGCCACCTGCCCCCTCCACTGAGGGAGCCCTAGATTAAGGGGTCCTAGTGCATCCGACCTATGTGATATGGGCCGGACTATTGGGCCACGAGGATACAAGCTAGAAGACTTCCTCCCGTGTCCGGATGGGACTCTCCTTTGCGTGTGTTGGTGCCAAAACCGGCGGATCTCGGGTAGGGGGTCCCGAACTGTGCGCCTAAGGTTGATGGTAATAAAAGATAGGGAACACGACGTTTACCCAGGTGCGGGCCTTCTCTATGGAGGTAGTACCCTACTCCCTGCTTGATTGATCTTGATGAATATGAGTATTACAAGAGTTGATCTACCTCGAGATCATAATGGCTAAAACCCTAGAAGTCTAGCCTATGTGATTATGATTGTCTCTGCCTCTACGGACTAAACCCTATGGCTTATATAGACAACGGAGGGGACTAGGATTATTCAAAGTCGGTTACAGAGAAAGGAATCTTCATATCAGAATGCCAAACTTGCCATCCACGCCAAGGAGAATCCCATCCGGACACTGGTGAGAGTCTTCGGTCTTGTATCTTCATAGCCCATTAGTGCGGCCCATGTCCAATAGGTCGGACGCCCGAGGATCCCTTAGTCCAAAACTCCCTCAATAGCCCCTGAACCAGGCTTCAATGACGAGGTCTCCGGTGCACAGATTGTCTTCGGCATTGCAAGGTGGGTTCCTCCTCCGAATACTCCCACACAGTCTTCAAACACAACGTACGTGTCCGGATCTGCAAAACAAGTACCACACACCACCGTAGAGAGTAAAATATTTCACGAGTCCAATCTGCTGACAACTTTTTGGTAACGTGATATCACCTCCCTGCCCGGTTATTATTTTCAAACTGTTTTCGGCCTACCACTCCATATTTCGAGATGCGGTTTTATTGGCACCTCTTGTCAAAGTAGAGATCATGTCCCCTTATTGCAGGGTTCTCATCAATACTGGTATGGGTAATCCAACCGTGCCACCAGCACGACCCCTGGGGAATAGGCGAGTTTTATGACGAGTAGGGAGGCGCTTGATATTCACCGCCTTTATAAGGAGATAAGGATTCACATCTTTCACCCACGCCTTCTCTCTTTCCGCCTACCAACTCTCGAGCTCCAGTGCCCAAGTTCTCATCTTTTCTACCTCAAGAAAGCACTTCGACCATGTCCGGAGCGCAGGGCAAGTGGATGGCCTCCACCGTCAAGGAGAAGGATATCACCCAGCTTCGGGAGGCCGGATATTTGGCCAAGGAGGTAGCCCATCGGCTTCCGACCGAGGGATGGATCGTCCCTACCCCGAAGCCCCATGAGAGGGTAGTTTTCATCCCCCACTTCGTCCGCGGGCTGGGATTTCCACTCCACCCCTTCGGCCGCGGGCTCATGTTCTACTATGGGCAGGATTTCCATGATCTGACCCCAAATTCCATCCTCACTATCTCGGCATTCATCGTCGTGTGTGAGGCCTTCCTCCACAACCCACCCCACTTCGGATTTTGGCTGAAGACCTTCAATGTAAAGCCGAAGGTGGTGGGCGGCCAACAAGAAGAGTGCGGAGGCGCCATGGTGAGCAAAATGTCCAATGTCCCGTGGCCCAAAGGCACCTTCGTGGAGACCGTCAAGGGGTGGCAGAAGTTCTGGTTCTATGTCACAGAGCCCCGCGACACTACCTGGGTCGCGAATCCCAAATTCAAACCTGGGGCCCCAATGTGGCTTACCTCCTGGCAAGAGAAGGGCCTGGATTGGTCCTCGTCGGACGAGCTGACAGCGCTTCAGACGCACATCAGGAGCATGATGGACAAGACCGTCAAGCTTGTCGATGTGATTCAGGTGATGCTAGTTCACCGGATCCTTCCATGCCAGAGCCAGGCTTGCCACCCATGGGAGTTTGATCCGGCCGAGCACAAGACCTTGCAACGGTTCTTTGGAACTACGCACGAAGATATCTGGAAGGTGCTCTTCAAGGCCAACGAGACGCAGCCGAAGACGACCGAGGACCGTGGGCACGACCTGGCCCATCCCGCTAGTTCGGTAAGTTTTCCGTGTTTCAAGGTGTATCCCTTACTTGCTTAATCAAGGAGGATGTCCAAACTTCCCTATTTGTTTTTTCAGGGTTGGACAAATAAGGCGGAGCGGATTCAGTGTCCGGCTCCGCTGCCCGAGGAACCAGCCATCCTGCTTTTGACGAAGATGCTGGTTCCGGCGCCCTACAAGGCGCTGGAGAAGAAGGCCAAAAAGAAGGCCAAGGGGACCAGAGGTGGCCTCCGTCCCAAGGGTACTTAGGACATGGCGTCTGAAGACGCCGAAACTCACTCCTCCATCGTCGAAGATGACGAGGAGGAGGAAGAGGAAGAAAGCAACCCCCCCCCTCCCTGAGGGGGGAAAGAAGAGGGAGGCCTCCACAAATCTGGAGGCGGAGGCGTCCAAGAAGGGGAAGGCCTCCCTCGCGGATGATAACCCAAATTTATTGATTCGACACAAGGGGAGCCAAAGAATATTCTCAAGTATTAGCAGCTGAGTTGTCAATTCAACCACACCTGGAAACTTAATATCTGCAGCAAGGTATTTAGTAACAAAGTAATATGATAATAGTGGTAACGGTAGCAAAGTAATATTTTTGGGTTTTGTAGTGATTGTAACAGTAGCAACGGAAAAGTAAATAAGCGAAGAACAATATAGCAACAGCTCGTAGGCATTGGATCGGTGATGGAGAGTTATGCCGGATGCGATCGATCATGTAACAATCATAACCTAGGGTGACACAGAACTAGCTCCAGTTCATCAATGTAATGTAGGCATGTATTCCGAATATAGTCATACGTGCTTATGGAAAAGAACTTGCATGGCATCTTTTGTCCTACCCTCCTATGGCAGTGGGGTGCTAATGGAAGCTAAGGGATATTAAGGCCTCCTTTTAATAGAGTACCGGGCCAAAGCATTAACACATAGTGAATACATGAACTCCTCAAACTACGGTCATCACCGGTAAGTATCCCGATTATTGTCACTTCGGGGTTAATGGATCATAACACATAATAGGTGACTATACACTTGCAAGATAGGATCATGAACTCTCATATATTGATGAAAACATAATAGGTTCAGATCTGAAATCATGGCACTCGGGCCCTAGTGACAAGCATTAAGCATAGCAAAGTCATAGGAACATCAATCTCAAAATATAGTGGATACTAGGGATCAAACTCTAAGAAAACTAACTCGATTACATGATAAATCTCATCCAACCCATCACCATCCAGCAAGCCTACGATGGAATTACACGGAGGTGAGCATCATGAAATTGGTGATGGAGGAAGGTTGATGATGACGATGGCGACGGATTCCCCTCTCTGGAGCCCCGAACGGACTCCAGATCAGCCCTCCCGAGAGAGATTAGGGCTTGGCGGCGGCTCCGTATCGTAAAACATGATGAATCCTTCTCTCTGATTTTTTCTCCCCGAAAGTGAATATATGGAGTCAAGGTTGAGGTCGGTGGAGCATCAGGGGGCCCACGAGGCAGGGGGCGCGCCCCCACCCTTGTGGACAGGATGTGGCCCCCCTGACGTGGATCGTTCTTCCAGTATTTTTTATATATTCCAAAAATAATATCTGTTGATTTTCAGGTCATTCCGAGAACTTCTATTTCTGCACAAAAATAACGCCATGGCAATTCTGCTGAAAACAGCGTCAGTTCGGGTTAGTTCCATTCAAATCATGCAAGTTAGAGTCGAAAACAAGGGAAAAAGTGTTTGTAAAAGTAGATAAGATGGAGACGTATCAACTCCCCAAGCTTAAACCTTTGCTTGTCCTCAAGCAATTCAGTTGATAAACTGAAAGTGATAAAGAAAAACTTTTACAAACTCTGTTTTCTCTTGTTGTTGTAAATATGTAAAGCCAGCATTCAGGTTTTCAGCAAAGATTATGAACTAACCATATTCACAATGACACTTAGGTCTCATGTTTACTCATATCAATGGCATAATCAACTAGCGAGCAATAATAATAAATCTCGGATGACAACACTTTCTCAAAACAATCATAATATGATATGACAAGATGGTATCTCGCTAGCCCTTTCTGAGACCACAAAACATAAATGCAGAGCACCTTTAAAGATCAAGGACTAACTAGACATTGTAATTCATGCTAAAAGAGATCCAGTCAAGTCATACTCAATGTAAACTAACAGTAATGGATGCAAATGATAGAGGTGCTCTCCAACTGGTGCTTTTTAATAAGAGGATGATGACTCAACATAAAAGTAAATAGATAGGCCCTTCATAGAGGGAAGCAGGGATTTGTAGAGGTGCCAGAGCTCACTTTTGAAATAGATATGAGTAATATTTTGAACAGTATACTTTCATTTTCAACAAAACAACCGAGAGATCTCAATATCTTCCAAGCTACACACATTATAGGTGGTTCCCAAACAGAATTCTAAAGTTTATACTCCCCCTCCACCAACAAGCATCAATCCATGGCTTGCTCGAAACAATGAGTGCCTCCAACTAACAAGAGTCCTAGGGGGAGTTTTGTTTGCAATTATTTTGATTTAGTTTGCATAAAGCATGGGACCGGGCATCCCGGTGACCAGCCATTTTCTCGTGAGTGAGGAGCGAAGTCCACTCCGCTTGAGAATAACCCGCCTAACATGGAAGATACGGACAGCCCTAGTTGATACATGAGCTATTTGAGCATACAAAGCAGAATGTTTATTTGAAGGTTTAGAGTTTGGCACATACAAATTTACTTGGAATGGTAGGTAGATACCGTATATAGGTAGGTATGGTGGACTCACATGGAACAACTTTGGGGTTTATGGAATTGGATGCACAAGCAGTATTCCCCCTTAGTACAAGTGAAGGCTAGAAAAAGACTGGGAAGCGACCAGCTAGAGAGCGACAGCAGTCATGAACATGCATTAAAATTAATCAACACCGAATGCAAGCATGAGTAGTATATAATGAACCATGAACATAAATATCGTAGAGGCTATGTTGATTTTGTTTCAACTACATGCGTGAACATGTGCAAGTCAAGTCACTCGAATCGTTCAAAAGAGGATACCACCCTATCATACCACATCACAACCATTTTAATAGCATGTTGGCACGCAAGGTAAACCATTATAAGATCCTAGCTAATTAAGCATGACACAAGCAACTATATTCTCTAATTGTCACTGCAAACATGTTTATTCATAATAGGCTGAATCAGGAACGATGAACTAATCATATTTACAAAAACAAGAGAGGTCGAGTTCATACTAGCTTTTCTCATCTCAATAAGTTCATCATATAATAATCATTATTGCCTTTCACTTGCACGACCGAATAGTGTGGATAATAATAATAGTGCACGTGCATTGGACTAAGCTGGAATCTGCAAGCATTCAATTCAAGAGAGAAGACAAGGTAATATGGGCTCTTTGCTAGATCAACAATAATGCATATGAGAGCCACTCAACATTTTCATTATGGTCTTCTCCTCTCGACCCCCAAAGAATAAGAAAAGAAATAAAACTATTTACACGGGAAAGCTCCCAACAAGCAAAAGAAGAACAAGAAATCTTTTTGGGTTTTCTTTTTAGTTACTACTACTACAGGCATGGAAAGTAAACTAACTAAAAGCTACAGCTAATTTTTTTCTTTTTTCTTAAGGTTTATCAAAAAGTATGAGCACCAAAAACTAGCATGAGTGTGTGAACAGGAATGTAATGTCGGCGAGAAATACGTACTCCCCCAAGATTAGGCTTTTGGGCTAAGATGGTCTATGGCCACGGCTGGCTTGGCGGATATCCAAAGTAATAGTTGGGGTCGTACTAAGAAGGATCCCCCTGGAGCCACTGGTTGGCGATCTCTTCCAGATTCCACTGATAAATAGACTGCCAGTGAGGATCAAATTGTGGTTCCGGCTCTGGGTCTGTAGCTAGTGTGGGGTTTCGGTTAGCATGAATGGCCTCCAGCGGAACAAGGTACTTGCTTGCAGATAAGTCAAACAAGGAAGGAGCAGGCAAAGTAATAGTCTCAGGGTGATTTTTATCAAATATCAGCTTGTACTTAAGCATCTTTTCCTTATTCTTAATGATAAAATCATTTGCTACCATACTATTATTGTCTACGAAAATAGGAGGCAACAACTTTTCTGCTTTCTCATAATGCCTAATAGGTATGTTAAAGTGTGCAGCGAGCCGCGAGGAGAAGATGCCTCCAAGGATGGGGCCCTTAGTACGGTTAAGATTTAACCGCTTTGCAACAATAGCGCCCATACTAAATGTGTCATCACGGAACAAGGCATGGCACAAAATAACAATATCAGGGGTACTAAGGTTTCCATAGTTTTTGCGACCATTTAAGCATCTACTAGCAAATATTGCAAAGTATCGTAAAACAGGAAAATGTATGCTAGTAATTCTTGTATCGGAAACCTTTCTCGTTTCCCCTACAGCAATTGTATCAATAAGCCCTTCCACATCGTCAGGATGTGGTTCCTCTACGCTGCCCTCAAAAGGTATCAAACAAACCCGACAAAAATCACGATGAGACATCTCCTTATGCTCATCATATAAATAAAATTCCACCGTAGGTGGTGAGCTCCTAGCATGGAAATGAAAGTTTTGCACAAAGATATTGGTGAGTAAGAGATACTGTTCGCGTTGGTCATGGAGGAAGGCAGTGAGGCCTGCATTATCAGCCAATTCATAGAAATCATCATTGAGGGAGTCCTGGATTAGGGGGTATCCGGACAGCCGGATTATATCCTTTGGCTGGACTATTGGACTACGAAGATACAAGATTGAAGACTTCGTCTCGTGTCCGGGTGGGACTCTACTTGGCGTGGAAGGCAAGCTAGGCAATACGGATATGTATATCTCCTCCTTTGTAACCGACCTTGTGTAACCCTAGCCCTTTCCGGTGTCTATATAAACCGGAGGGTTTTAGTCCGTAGGACAACATACAGTCATACCATAGGCTAGCTTCTAGGGTTTAGCCTCTCCGATCTCGTGGTAGATCAACTCTTGTAATACCATATCATCAAGAATAAATCAAGCAGGACGTAGGGTTTTACCTGCATCAAGAGGGCCCGAACCTGGGTAAAACTTCGTGTCCCCTGCCTCCTGTTACCATCCGCCTAGACGCACAGTTCGGGACCCCCTACCCGAGATCCGCCGGTTTTGACACCGACATTGGTGCTTTCATTGAGAGTTCCACTGTGCCATCGCCAAAAGGAAGGATGTCTCGTCTCGTCTTTAAAGACGGTACTACTGTTGGGGGAGCTTTGGCTGTCGGCCAAACTCTTCGGCTAGGCGGTTTCATCATGACCGCCTGTTCGGCCGCCGCGCCGACGATGACTTCTCGGGTCATCGAAAACAGCCTCCACGTCAAATCGGCACTCACCGAACAGATGGATCCAATGGAGCTCTCTTCCCTAAACAAACTCTTGGATCGCATCGCCGCCTTGGGAGTCTCTACAAACTATGATCGGATTGGGCTTAAACCCGATCAAAGGGAGATTAACTCTCCACCGGTCACCCATCATGTTGCGGTGGTGGAGAAACAATGCGGCAACTCTTCCTCTATTTTGAGGACTAACTATGTCCGGATTCCTGAGCTCTCTGAGCCGGATACCCGCTTACGGGAGGACATTACCCAAGCCCTGAACCTAGAATCAGGCAGCAGCCCGAATTTATCGGGTAACACTTCGGAACCCGAACTTCCAAGATTGGAAACTCCTCGGCCCCTGGGTCTTAGATCGGGTAGGGATTTGGACTGAAATCCACACACCCACCCAGACATAAATGATCTTTCCCACATCAGGCAAGAGCCCCATGAAACAATACATCATTATTGGGCCAGGTTCCTCCTTGTGATGAACAAGGTTAAGGACTATCGCGAGGAAGATGCAGTCTCACTTTTCTGCAATAATTGCACGGACAAGGGAATCCTTAACGCCTTAAGTCGTCGTGATATATCACGCTTCGCTGACTTGGCGTCAATAGTATGAAAGTACTGTGCGATGGAAAGCACCTGGAAATCCGAAACAAAATTTTGGGACAATCCGGCTCCGAATATACACCCAGTCCGAAGTAAAAGGGTGCACTATCATAAGACGCCCGAGCTACTTGCAAAGAAACAAAAACCCTCTACAGGGCATGGAACCATACTGGAGGGATGGCTTAACGGACCCTGCAAAATTCACAATACAACAGATACAACACCAACACACATCCTTAGAGCATGTTGGATACTCCGGCAGGTGGCCAAAAGTGGTGAGGATCTTCTTATCCCAAATGCCACAGAGTACCATCCCGTGGATAACAATACGGTGTTAACAGTCTTTGAGACATTTGCGTCAAACAATAGGCGCAAGCGAACACTCCGCAGCATGGCCGAAATCTGCCACGTAGCAGCAATAAATCCATGGAGTGACACGGCTATGACCTTCAACGCCAGTGATGAACCTAAATTCCGAACAGCCCGAGCACCAGCCGCACTGGTCCTCAGTCCAATTGTGGACGGCTTTCGACTCACCAAAGTACTCATGGACGGCGGCAGCGAATTAAACCTCATCTACGAGGAAACTCTTCAAAAAATGGAAATAGACTGGAACCGCATCGAATGAAGCAGCACAACCTTTAGAGGAATAATCCCCAGTCGAGAAGCGCGTTGTACATGCAAAATCACACTAGATGTGGTGTTCGGCACGCCGGAGAATTACAGGTCCGAAGAGATTACGTTCCAAGTGGCCCCATTCAATAGCGGATACCACGCCCTTCTAGGGCGGGAGGCGTTCACAACCTTCCAAGCCAAACCCCATTACGGGTACATGAAGCTCAAAATGCCCGGGCCCAACGGAATCATCATTCTCGCCAGCGATCCGGACACAGCACTCCGCGCCGAAAACAAGACAGCCGCATTGGCCCTCGAGGCATTATCCGAAGCCCTCGCGGCCGAGGAACTGACTGTGCTGCGCTCCACGGTGGATAGGGACGACGTGATACTTGATAAGAGATCCAAGTCTACCTCCTTTAAACCAGCGGATGAAACAGTCAAAATCCAAGTCCATGCAACGGACCCTACAAAAACAGCCACTATCGGGGCACGGTTAAGCCCCGCCGTGGACGCCGCACTACGAGATTTCCTGCATGAGAATTGGGACATATTCGCCTGGCATCCCTCAGATATGCCAGGAATTGGGACAAGCTATGGGAGAGGAACTAGCCAAGTTATTGGAGGACGGATTCATTAGAGAAATAAAACACCCAGACTGGCTAGCAAACCTGGTGATTGTACCAAAGAAGGATAAATCCTGGCGCCTGTGCGTCGATTTCAAGGACATCAATAAGGCCTGCCCAAAGGATCCCTTCCCCCTCCCTCGCATCGATCAAATTATCGATGCTACCACAAGACATGACTCATTGTGTTTCCTCGACGCATACTCCGGCTACCACCAAATGAAGATGGCAGAGTCCGACCAAGCCGCAACGGCATTCATCACACCACACGGTCCCTTCTGTTTCAACACAATGCCTTTTGGGCTCAAAAACACCGGCGCAACATATCAACGCATGATTCAGACATGTCTGGAGAAACAAATCGGCAAAACAGTAGAGGCATACGTAGACGATGTGGTCGTCAAAACCAAACACGTCGACTCTTTGATAGACGACTTGAGGCTCACATTCGACAACCTCCGAACATACGACATTAAGCTCAATCCGGAAAAATGCGTTTTCGGCATACCAGCCGGAAAGCTCCTGGGTTTCATTGTATCCAGTAGAGGTGTTGAAGCTAACCCACCGAAAATCCAAGCTTTGTCATAGTTGGCTACCCCAACAGACCTCAAACAAATCCAGAAGTTAACTAGATGCATGGCGGCTCTAAGCCGCTTTATCTCCCGCTTAGGAGAAAAGGCTTTACCCCTTTATCGCCTCCTTTGACGCACCTAACACTTCGAGTGGACTGACGCTGCCACAGCCGGATTGGAAGAAATAAAGGCCATTTTGGAAAGCAACCCAATCCTGGCCGCGCCAAACATCGGCGAACCAATGATGTTGTACATTGTGGCAACTCATCAAGTTGTAAGCGCAGTGCTCGTCGTCGAACGAGAAGCTGCCAGACATAAATTCCTTCTTCAAAAGCCAGTATACTATGTATCCACTGTCCTCACTCCATGCAAATCACGGTACCCACATTATCAAAAGATAGCCTATGCGGTATTCATGCACTAGTAGAAAAAGGGGCTATGGTCCAGGCCGCCTCAGCCCATTAGTCCCGGTTCAGTCTTGAACCGGGACCAATGTGGGCATTGGTCCCGGTTCGTGAGCCCAGGGGGCCGGCCGGGCCACGTGGGCCATTGGTCCCGGTTCGTCTGGACCTTTTGGTCCCGGTTGGTGGGACGAACCGGGACCAAAGGGCCTCCCTCCTGGCCCACCACCATTGGTCCCGGTTGGTGGCTTGAACCGGGACCAAAGGCTCCCCTTTAGTCCCGGTTCATGCCACGAACCGGGACCAATGAATTGCCTATATATACCCCCTCGCACAAGAGCAGAGCACAGTGCTCTATTTTTTCTGGCCAAGGGGGAGAGGCCTTTGTGGTGCTCTAGCTCACCTCCTATGCACATGAGGTGTTCGATGGAATGCCCGAGCCACACTACTTAAGCTTTCTCCTCTTGAAGCTCGACCTCCAAGCTCCATTTTCCTCGAGATTTGTCTAGATTTATCGGTCCATCACGCCCCGTCCCCGTCTTCAGCGCCGTCGATCACCCGCGCCGATCTCATCACCGACACCACCGTGGTGAGCCTCTTATTCTTATCTTCTTTCTGAAAGGAAAAATATTCTTACTTGTATGTTTAGATAGATACTTGTATCATTTTCTTACATTTATTATTCCATCTTATATAGTGCGATGGTTTTGGTATCCGCCCCCGTCGGCCCTCGTCCTGTCTATGATTCGGATTTGGTATGTATATTATCTTTATAACTATTGGTTCATTTATTGTTTATGAAAATTATGCCGACCAACATGACATAGATTTTATTTATCTAGGATGTATGTGAATCAGAAATGCCAGCCGACCTTGTCGAGAGGTTAAATTTAGTTGAAGAAGAAAACAATTTGTTGAAGGAAAAAATAAAAAAAATTGAGGAGGAGAAGATGATATTGGAGTTGCATGTTGCGGATGTCGTCGATGATCACAAGATCAAGATGGATGCAATGCGCTTGAAGATTAGAAAGATTAGAAAATATGCCATTCATACCGAGGCTTGGTATCATTATGCCATTGGATCAATTGTTACCTTGGTTGCGATTATGATCGCATTTGTTTTCGCATTGAAATTTTTTACATAGTTTCAATGTATGGTTTAATTAATTAGATGCTCTGGAGAGCTATATGTTGTTAGATGAGAACTATGTATGCACTTTGGTTTTAATGTGATGATGAACTTCTATTAATTTGGACACTTAATTATATATAATGCACACAGATGAACCGGCAATGGATGTACGGTGACAGACACACCCGCGAGTACATTAAGGGCGTGCATGAGTTTCTCAATGCGGCTGAGGCAAACAAGCAGAATGGTTTTATGTGTTGTCCATGCACTGAATGTGGGAATACGAGGTCTTACTCTAACCGGAAAATCCTTCACTGCCACCTGCTTTACAAGGGTTTCATGCCACACTATAATGTTTGGACGAGGCACGGAGAAATAGGGGTTATGATGGAAGACGGCGAAGAAGAAGACTACGATGACAACTATGTGCCCCCTGAATACGGTGATGCTGCAACGGGGGGAGCTGGTGAAGATCAAGAGGAACCAGACGATGATGTGCCCAATGATGCTGCCACGGGTGAAGCTGCTGAAGATCAAGAGGAACCAGACGATGTGCCCGATGATGATGATCTCCGCCGGGTCATTGTCGATGCAAGGATGCAATGCATTAGTCAAAAGGAGAAGCTGAAGTTCGATCGCATGTTAGAGGATCACAAAAAAGGGTTATACCCCAATTGCGAAGATGGCAACACAAAGCTCGGTACCGTACTGGAATTGCTGCAGTGGAAGGCAGAGAATGCTGTGGCTGACAAAGGATTTGAGAAGCTACTGAAAATATTGAAGAAGAAGCTTCCAAAGGATAACGAATTGCCCGACAGTACATACGCAGCAAAGAAGGTCGTATGCCCTCTAGGATTGGAGGTGGAGAAGATACATGCATGCCCTAATGACTGCATCCTCTACCGCGATGCATACAAGGATCTAAACGCATGCCCGGTATGCGGTGCGTTGCGGTATAAGATCAGACGAGATGACCCCGGTGATGTTGACGGCGAGCCCCTCAGGAAGAGGGTTCCTGCAAAGGTGATGTGGTATGCTCCTATAATACCATGGTTGAAACGTCTGTTCAGAAACGAAGAGCATGCCAAGTTGATGCGATGGCACAGTGAGAACCGAAAGAAAGATGGGATGTTGAGAGCACCCGCTGACGGGTCGCAGTGGAGAAAAATCGAGAGAAAGTACTGGGATGAGTTTGCAAAGGACCCAAGGAATGTATGGTTTGCTTTAAGCGCGGATGGCATTAATCCTTTCGGGGAGCAGAGCAGTAATCACAGCACCTGGCCCGTGACTCTATGTATGAATAACCTTCCTCCTTGGATGTGCATGAAGCGGAAGTTCATTATGATGCCAGTTCTCATCCAAGGCCCTAAGCAACCCGGCAACGACATTGATGTGTACCTAAGGCCATTAGTTGAAGAACTTTTACAGCTGTGGAATGAAAACGGTGTACGTACGTGGGATGAGCATAGACAGGAGGAATTTAACCTTAAGGCGTTGCTGTTCGTGACCATCAACGATTGGCCCGCTCTCAGTAACCTTTCAGGACAGACAAACAAAGGATACCACGCATGCACGCACTGTTTAGATGACACTGAAAGTATATACCTGGACAAATGCAGGAAGAATGTGTATCTGGGCCATCGTCGATTTGTTCCGACCAACCATCAATGTCGAAAGAAAGGCAAGCATTTCAAAGGCGAGGCAGATCACCGGAAGAAGCCCGCCATGCGCACCGGTGATCATGTGCTTGCTATGGTCAATGATTTACCCTACGTCATCTTTGGAAAGGGTCCCAGTGGACTAGCTGTTCTGAATGACGCTGAGGGACACGCACCCATGTGGAAGAAGAAATCTATATTTTGGGACCTACCCTACTGGAAAGACCTAGAGGTCCGCTCCTCAATCGACGTTATGCACGTGACGAAGAACCTTTGCGTGAACCTGCTAGGCTTCTTGGGCGTGTATGGGAAGACAAAAGATACGCCGGAGGCACGGGAGGACCTGCAACATTTGCACGAAAAAGACGACATGCCTCCAAAGCAGTATAAAGGTCCTGCCAGCTACGCTCTTACGAAAGAAGAGAAAGAAATCTTCTTTGAATGCCTGATTAGTATGAAGGTCACGACTGGCTTCTCGTCGAATATAAAGGGAATAATAAATATGCCAGAGAAAAAGTTTCAGAACCTAAAGTCTCATGACTGCCACGTGATTATGACGCAACTGCTTCCGGTTGCATTGAGGGGGCTTTTACCGGAAAACGTCCGATTAGCCATTCTGAAGCTATGTGCATTCCTCAATGCAATCTCTCAGAAGGTGATCGATCCAGAAATCGTACCAAGGCTAAGGAGTGATGTGGCGCAATGTCTTGTCAGTTTCGAGCTGGTGTTCCCACCATCCTTCTTCAATATCATGACGCACGTCCTAGTTCATCTAGTCGACGAGATTGTCATCCTGGGCCCCGTATTTCTACACAATATGTTCCCCTTTGAGAGGTTCATGGGAGTCCTAAAGAAATATGTCCGTAACCGCGCTAGGCCAGAAGGAAGCATCTCCATGGGCCATCAAACAGAGGATGTTATCGGGTTTTGTGTTGACTTCATTCCTGGCCTTAACAAGATAGGTCTCCCTAAATCGCGGTATGAGGGGAGACTGACTGGAAAAGGCACTCTTGGAAGAGACTCAATAATATGCAGGGACGGATATTCTTGGTCTCAAGCACACTACACAGTTCTACAGAACTCTACCTTAGTGACCCCGTATGTCGATGAACACAAGAACAGTCTGTGCTCCAAACACCCGGAGCAATGCGACGACTGGATTACATGTGAACACATCAGGACTTTCAGCAGTTGGTTGGAAACACGTCTCAGAGGTGACAACACTGTTTGTGATGAGTTGTACTTGTTGTCCAGGGGACCATCTTTGACTATATTGACTTACAAAGGATACGAGATAAATGGGAATACATTTTACACGATCGCCCAAGATCAAAAGAGCACCAACCAAAACAGCAGTGTCCGCTTTGATGCAGCAACCGAGAGCGGAAAGGACACATATTATGGTTACATAGTGGACATATGGGAACTTGACTACGGACCTGATTTTAAGGTCCCTTTGTTTAAGTGCAAATGGGTCATTCTATTTGGCGGTGGCGTACAGGTAGACCCATAGTACGGAATGACAACAGTGGATCTGAAAAATCTTGGGTACACTGACGAACCGTTCGTCCTAGCCAATGATGTGGCACAGGTTATCTATGTGAAGGACATGTCTACCAAACCGAGAAAAAGAAAAGATAAGGAAGCGAATACATCATACAATGAGCCAAAGCGCCACATAGTTCTTTCAGGAAAAAGGGACATCCTGGGAGTGGACGGCAAGACAGACATGTCTGAAGATTATGAAAAGTTTCATGAAATTCCTCCCTTCAATGTCAAGGCTGACCCAAGCATCCTGATAAACAATGAAGATTATCCATGGTTACGGCGCAATAAGCAAATGACACAAGCGAAGAAAAAGTGAAGACTTTCTCCCGCAACTATTATGATGATACCATGCCAACTTTGTAACAGATGATCTTTCGTCCGAAACTCTGATACTTCGAAAGAGATTGTTCGTTTTGTACACGAAGTGCGTCCAATTTTTTCCGTAACCATCTCAACTTTGTTGCACATGCTATGTGGGTGAAATGATGATACCATGCCAACTTTCAACCTTTTCGGAGTTCATTTGAAATGCTTTTCAATTTCAGGGTCTTATAGCTCAAAAAAATCAATAAATGCATGAAAAATAACAAATGAAGTCAGAAAGGGTTGAAAATTGATGATGTGTCTTTGAATTGTGCATTTTGAACACAGAAAAAATATGGAGTTCAAATAAGTTCAAGAAAATGAAATCCCTTTGTAACAGATGATCTTTCGTCCGAAACCCTCATACTTCGAAAGAGATTGTCCGTTTTGTACACGAAGTGCATCCAGTTTTTGCCGTAACCATCTCAACTTTGTTGCACATGCTACGTGGGTGAAATGATGATACCATGCCAACTTTCAACCTTTTCGGAGTTCATTTGAAATGCTTTTCAATTTCAGGGTCTTATAGCTCAAAAAAATCAATAAATGCATGAAAAATAACAAATGAAGTCAGAAAGGGTTGAAAATTGATGATGTTTCTTTGAATGGTGCATTTTGAACACAGAAAAAATATGGAGTTCAAATAAGTTCAAGAAAATGAAATCCCTTTGTAACAGATGATCTTTCGTCCGAAACCCTGATACTTCGAAAGAGATTGTCCGTTTTGTACACGAAGTGCATCCAGTTTTTGCCGTAACCATCTCAACTTTTTTGCACATGCTATGTGGGTGAAATTATGATACCATGCCAACTTTCAACCTTTTCGGAGTTCATTTGATCATGCTTTTCAATTTCAGGGTCTTATAGCTCGAAAAAAAAAATCAATAAATGCATGAAAAATAACAAATGAAGTCAGAAAGGGTTGAAAATTGATGATGTGTCTTTGAATGGTGCATTTTGAACATAGAAAAAATATGGAGTTCAAATAAGTTCAAGAAAATGAAATCCCTTTGTAAGAGATGATCTTTCGTCCGAAACCCTGATACTTCGAAAGAGATTGTCCGTTTTGTACACGAAGTGCATCCAGTTTTTGCCGTAACCATCTCAACTTTGTTGCACATGCTATGTGGGTGAAATGATGATACCATGCCAACTTTCAACCTTTTCGGAGTTCATTTGAAATGCTTTTCAATTTCAGTGTCTTATAGCTAGAAAAAGCAAAAGGAATCAATTAAAAAGTTTTTATAAACCTCTAGTATTTTTGAAACTAAACTTATATAAAATTTATGCAACTTGAATTCAGAAAGTATTTTTGTTCAACACATTAATAGCAAAAAGAATTTAATAGCAAAAAAATAACAAAATTTGTTTTTGATTAAAACAGATATTAAAAATAACCTAAAATTACCAAATAGAGTATAATGATAAAACACTGTAGTATTAAGTAGCAGGAAAAAGAATCACTCAAAAATCTAACTTCATAGTAAAGTTATTCATAAACTAGTGATTCACATACATAGAGTACAAATAAAAAAATAAAAAGCAAAAAATAAAACAAAAGAAGAAAACAAAAAAAAATTAAATTATAAGTAAAATAAAACTATAAGTATCACTAAAAAACTGTAAGTAATTAAACTAAAATAAAAGTATAATATTCTTCAAATTTTTAAAAATTCAAATTTAAACTATTTAAAATTTAAAACTAATGGCACTAACAGAAAGTTTATAATTTTTGTGACCTAAAAACAAAAAGAAATCACTAAAAAACTGTAAGTATTTAGTTTTAAGTAGAAATAAAAAATAAATAGAAAAAAATTCTAATTTTATAGTAAAGTTATTCATAAACTAGTGATTCACACAAATTTTTAAAAATTCAAATTTAAACTATTTAAAATTTAAAACTAATGGCACTAATAGAAAGTTTATAATTTTTGTGACCTAAAAGCAAAAAATAAAAACCAAAAAAATGTAGAAATAAAAAAGAAAAAAACAAAAGAAATGCCACCTACTGGGCCTCCACGGCCTGAATACGACTAGAAACCCTACACGGGCCAGGATTCAGGCCCGCAGAAGGCCCAATAGGCCCACGAGCAAAGCAGTGTCAAATTAGGCCCATAGGCCTTCAGTTCGGAGTAGTTTGAGAGGGAGGAGGCACCAGACCTTATAAACTAGTGTTGGGCGCTCTTAACTAGCGATGTGGGACTAAACTTTTGGACGCGGGGCGCACAAGGGCATTGGTCCCGGTTGGTGGCACCAACCGAGACTAAAGGTGGCATTGGTCACGGTTCGTGGCACCAACCGTGACCATTGCCCCCCTTTAGTCCCGGTTGGTGCCACCAACCGGGACCAAAGGCCGCCGCTTCCCGCCCTTTGGGCTGCCGAAAATTGGCCTTTGGTCCCGGTTCGTGGCACCAACCGGGACTAAAGGGGGGCATTGGTCCCGGTTTGCGCCACGAACCAGGACCAAAGCCTTTTCTATATAAGCAAAGACTTGGCGTTTTTTCATATTTCATCCCCAGTTCCCCGCCCCGACGCTGCCGCCAGGCTGCCCGAGCTCGCCCCCACGACGCCGTCAGGCTGCCCGTGCTCGCCGTCGCCCCGCGCCCCTGCCCCGTGCTCGCCGTCGCCCCGCGCCCCTGCCCCGTGCTCGCCGTCGCCCTGCCCCTGCCCTGTCCCACCCCCGCGCGCCGGCGCCCTCGCCGCCCCCGCCGTCGCCTCGAGCTCCCCTGCTACGGGCTCGCCGTTGCCGCCCCGTGCTCGCCGTCGCCCAGCCCCTGCCCCGTCCCGCCCCCGCGCGCCGACGCCCTCGCCTGCCCCCGCGCTGTGAGCCGCCGCCCGGCTCTGTTTTTTTTTATTTTTATTACTTTTTTTGTTCATATGTGATGTATATGTGTATGTGGCTATAATGTATATGTGTATGTGGACAATGCAACAGATTGTTTTTTAGAAAAATTAGGATTTTTTTCTGTTCATAGATTTTTTCTAATGTATATGTCTATTTTTTCTGTTCATATATGTGTATATGTGTATGTGAACAATTAGGATTTTTTCTATTTTTTTTCTGTTTTTTAGAAAAAATAGGATTTTTTCTGTTCATATATGTCTATTTTTTCTGTTCATATATGTGTATATGTGTATGTGAACAATTAGGATTTTTTCTATTTTTTTCTGTTTTTTAGAAAAACTAGGATTTTTTCTGTTCATAAAATGTATATGTGTATGTGAACAATGTATATGTCTATTTTTTCTATTCATATATGTGTATGTGGCTATAATGTATATGTGTAAGAAAGGAGAAGAAGAGGGGAGAAGAGGGTCATCGATAACTTTAGTGAATTTTAGGTTATTTTCATTTTAGGTCATTTTAGGCGGGGAAGAAGGGGAAGAAGAGGGAGAAGAAGAGGGGGTCGAGAGGGGGTCTAGGGTCGCCGAGGGGTCGAGGGTCGTCGAACATGAGAGGAGGAAGAGGATAAAAAAAGAAGAGGAATAAGAAAAGAAAAAAGAGGAGAAGAAAGAATAGAGGAGAAGATCTCCTCTATTCTTTCTTCTCCTCTATTTTCTTCTTCTTCCTCTTTTTTTTATCGGGAACGAGGGTCGTCGAGGGTCGCCGAGCGGTAGAGGAAGAAGAGGATAAAAAAGAAGAGGAAGAAAAAAAAGAGAGGGATCGACGGTCGCCTAGGGGTCGAGGGTCGAGAAACCCTAAATAGAAAGTATCGTCGGTGTGAGATACATGTACCGTCGGTGTCGGACACTACATCCACATCCCACAAGTGGCGCGGGTTTCGACGCCCACGTCACTTGTGGGACGTGGATGTAGTGTCCGACACCGAAGGCCACATGTATCTCACACCCACGATACTTGCTAGCCTATTTTCTCTTCTTCTCCACTATTCCTTTCTTCTTCTCCTCTTTTGTTTCTTCTTTTTTTTCTTCGATCTTCTCCTCTAGCTATTCCTTTCTTCTTCTCCTCTATTGGTCGAGGGTCGGGAACTAGGGTAGAGGGTCGAGGGTCGTTAAGGGGTCAAGGGTCGAGGGTTTCAGGGTCGTTGAGGGTTCGAGGGGTCAAGAATCGCCGAGGGGTCGAGAGAGGTTTCCTAGTGTCAAAGTATTGAAGAAATCCATGCCTTCATCATTAGCCGGAAGTAACCAGGGCATGTTGGTACGAAGTTCTGCAAAGTTGTTCTGGAATGGAGTCCCGGATAGAATAATCTGCCTTTTGGTACGAATTCAGCAAAGGCCTTCCAAATAGCGATATTCGGAAGGCTCTTGCTGAACTTTGTACCAAAAAGCGAATTATCCTATCTGGGACTCCGTTCCAGAACAACTTTGAAGAGCTTCCTACCATCATGCACATGTTACTTTCGCCTAATGATGAAGACATGGTTTTGTTGAATCCTTTGACACTAGGCAACCTCCCGACCCCAAGGCGATCCTCTCAAACATGAGAGGAAGAAGAGGATAAAAAAAGAAGAGGAAGAAGAAGAAAAAAGAGGGGAAGAAAGAATAGAGGAGTTCTTCTCCTCTATTCTTTCTTCTCCTCTTTTTTTCTTCTTCTTCCTCTTTTTTTATCGGGAACGAGGGTCGTCGAGGGACATATATAGATGTAGTGTCGTCGTTGTCGATATATACCCCCTCCCGATAGCTTACTATGATTAGGTAGCTAGTTCTACGTTTGTCACTAATATATCCATCTGTCATGTTTGAATAATAATTGCCATGTTGTAAATATTTGTAGAAACTATGGACATCGCCCTAGACGAAGCAACAAAAGAAGCGTTGTTGAGGGAGATAATCGCACAAGGAAGTGATGCCGTCTCGTACTATCTCAACGATATCGATGGTCTGGAAGGAGAGGGTGAACAAGCTGGCTATGGTGACCTAATGCCGGTGCAAGAAGAAGAACATGAGGACGGCGCCGGTGACCCAATGCCTGTGCAAGAAGGAGACCGTGATGACGGCTCCGGTGACCGAACCGAGTCCGGCCAGGTATATATATTAGTTAAGCCTATACTGACTAGCTGATTGATGCATTCATTGTTTTGGTATGTACACATATTAATTAAGTCTTTGTTCTTTTTTCTAGCCCTCCGGATCGAGCACAACTTCGGTAAAGAGACGAGGCCCGAAGAAAAAGTTGAGCTCGGATGAAAAGCTTGAGATCACAGCAATCGCGCCCGACGGCCAACCTATTGAACCCCTCCAGACAACGAGTGCATTTGTTGCTCAGTGCGGGGTTCTGGTTAGGGACAAGATCCCGATAAGCATCCAGCAATGGTTTAAGCCGGCTACAGAATACCCTGAGGTGTCTTATGTCAATGATATGCAGAAAAATGATCTTTGGACTGAGCTGAAGTCAAATTTCACCCTACCGCCAGAGGATAATCTAGAGAACCCAATTAAAGAGAAATTAATCAAGTCTTTTGCTCTGAAGAGGATGGCAGATCTATTCAGGAGGTGGAAGAAAGAGCTGAATAGGTTTGTCGATAAAAAAGAGACACCAGAATTCAAGGGCAAATATGAGAAGATCAGAGATCACTGGCCCGCATTTGTGGCCTACAAGACATCGGAAAAGAGTAAGAAGATGTCGGCGACAAACAAGAAAAATGCCGCGAAGAAGAAGCTTCACCATCGCACAGGGTCAGGTGGCTACCTTGTAGCCCGACCTAAGTGGTCCAAGGTTGAGAATGATCTGGTTCATAAAGGGATCGAACCAGAGAGAAATAACTGGCCAGACCGTTGCCGGACTTGGTTCTTCGGGGCTGGCGGAACCTTGGACCCTGAAAAAGGGAAATGCATTTGGATGAACGAACAAATGGACATACCAGTCAGTAAGCTTAAGCACTATATTGACGCAGTGCAGGAAGGGACGTTCTTTCCAGACAGAGAGCACGACAAGCTCACAATGGCCCTCGGGAATCCTGAGCACCCTGGACGGACACGAGGCACGCCAGGCTCCGTTCCGTGGAAGGTTGGGTTTCCGGACGCAGGCGGTTACAAATCCCATGAGAGGAGGAAAAAAGTGCAGCAGACCAAACTGCAGGCGCTGCACGCAAGGGTACAAGCGATAGAGGAACGAGAAGCAAATCACAGCAAACGTACTGCCGAAGCCTCCCCCGAAGCTACCCCGCCATCTCTGCACAGAAGCAGCGTGGCTTCCACCGAGCTGCTTCAGCTGCAGCATGCCTTGACGGCTCCTGCCAGCTATCCCGTGGATGCTATAACGGAGTCTCAAAATTGCCACCTTATGACGCAATGGATGAATTTGAAGGTCAAGGCGGCTGTTGGCTCTGTTTATCCTACTGAACCCGGCGCAACTTTTCACTGCCGGCCGATTCCAGAAGGATATGCTAGGGTGATGGTGGATGAGATAACAGAGGGATTTGAGGACCTCCAGCTTGACCACCCTACCGGTGAAGGGGAGACTCGGCTGGGGTCTACTCTGAAGACTCCATGCCTATGGCGGAAGGACCTCATCAACCTTCCGAACTGGAAGCCTCCGCCTCCTCCTCCTCCTCCGGCGAGTCAGGGCACTCCGCCTCCTCCACCACCTCCTCCTCCGACGAGTGACGATCAGGGCCCTCGCCGGCTCCTTCTCCGACGCGTGGCAACACCCCGCCTCCGTCTCCGCCTGCGCCGACGCGCCCGAGCAGCCAGCCTCCTCCTTCTCCGCCTCGTCAGCAAGGGCGGAAGAGACCTGCTGCCACTCCAGCTGCTCCGGCGGGTCATAGTCCTTCTCCTCCGCCTCTTAAGCAAGTAAAGAAGACAACCGCGTCGTCTGCTCGGTCGGCGTCTAGCAGTACAACCAGAGGCGGGAGGACATACAGATTCGATCCTTCTCTGAAGACTCCAGAGAAGTTACCATACGAGAGGAGCCAGGAGGAGAACGCCGAGATCGCGCGAGAAGAAGTGAGGAAATTCTTTGAAGGGGTGAAAGCAAAGAAACATCCACCTCCGGAGGAGAAGGTAGATCGGGTGAAAGTGAAGCGCACTCTGGCTGCCCTGACAAAACCACCGAAGTCTGATCCGCCGAAAGGAAACTATGACCGCATTATTGGAAAGGAATTTGCCGAAGCGGAGCGGTCGGGAAGTACTGTCAGTGATCAAAGGCTGAAAGAACGACGAGCTGGGAAACAAATTGCCCAGCTCGGCAAACAAGCGAAGCAATCATGCCCCCCGCTCAAGGTGCCTAGCCACAACGTCGCTAATGATCCGAGGATGGTGCCCGGTTATAGCAATCTTGCAGATTACCTGCCCGACGAAGTACATTATGAACCCATGGAGATGCAGATACAAAGATACGAGTACGGGAAGCCTCTCGTCAAAGATGAAAGATCTCTATCAACGATGATGCGAAGATTGCATGATTGGTACTTGAAAATCTGCAGAGACTCTGGGGGGAGGAGTAGTTTGTATTTGAAAGTTAAAAAGGAGCATGACCTCGTTGGAATTGATCTGTTGCCTGTTCCATTTGAGGAGTTCTAATAGTTTTTCAATCAATTGACCCTCGATAAAACAACGGTCGCCTGCTACTGTCTGTAAGTAGTACTACTTCTGTCATTAAGTTTCTCTATATAGCTTAGCTCTTTCATTGCATGTATTTATAATCATCCTGACTATATTATGCAGATTGAAGATTGCCGAATTGAAGAAAAGACAAGTCGGTGATATTGGGTTCATTAACACATATCTCATAGATGCAACTCAGGTTAAATTTCATGCTGCAGAAACCGAGGCCAGCATGCTACAATCGTTGATAATAAATCAAAACAAAGATATAATACTCTTTCCTTACAACTTCAGGTGAGTGTTACTGTCTTGTGCGTATTCGGTTTCCCTTATATATTAGTCAAGGTTATAGTAATGTAATTGATGAGTTATGCATGCGTGTGCAGTTACCACTATATTCTCCTACATATTAAGCTTGAGCAGGGACTAGTAACCGTCTTAGACTCAAGACGAAAAGATCCCAAGGACTATGCAAACATGACTCAAATACTCGAGAAGTAAGTTAAATCGATCATTATCCACCATATCAGCAACTTTGTTCATTTCCGGATATATCAAGTAATTGTTTTCTTTGTCCGGCAGGGTTTGGAGAAAATTCACCAGAAAAGCTCCGGGACTGCCGAAGGAGCTGCAATTTAGACACCCGAAAGTAAGTAGTAGCTATAGTAGCATTTTAAGCGCATCTACTAGTCATTCAAGCGCTAGTTTCATCAATACCATTTGGCATTCTTGCTTATCAGTTTGATTAACCTCTATTTCTTGTAAAGTGGTTGTGGCAGGAACAAGGGAATGATTTCTGTGGATACTATGTTTGCGAGTCCACCCGCCACACGACCTGTGAGCGGGGCTACACTGAGGAACAATATGAAGTACGTAAATAACAACATTCACAATTTTATTTTATTACCATCATTTGTGTTGAGTTTCATTCATTCATACATATATATATATATATATGTATTGACCCCCTTCTTTAAATTAGATGTTTCGGAAGCGGGATGAACTCCTAGCACCAGCTCGCATGCGAGGAATTCAAGAGGAATTGGCGGCATTCTTTCTTGACCACGTGATCCCTGAAGACGGAGAATTCTATGTTAAACCTGAGTCCGTATGATTATATTTGTAAGAGATAATTACTGTATATATGTAGCCGATAGTGTCAGATAGATATACGAGAACTTGTTGTTCGACCAATCTCTCGGAGTAGGAGAGGTGGTCGATATCACTTCTCTCGGTATGCATATATGTTCATGACGATCTTCTTTTTCCTTCGTTTGCTTACTAGCTAGCCAGCGTGTCTAGTCCTCTCTATATGTATGTATAGTACGTAGCGTCGACCAAGCATGAACATAAGAGAGGACACTTCTCTATATTAATTATAGCTAGCTAACACAATATATGAAACACCTAAATTAACCCCCCAAAACCCCCAACCCTCCCCCCTTTCAAAAATAAAACTAAAACCCCAGCCACAGAAATGCTGACGCGTGGATGCCTATTGGTCCCGGTTGGTGCCACCAACCGGGACCAAAGGGTCTCCTGCCTGGGCTCTGCGCACTGCCCACGTGGAGGGGCTTTAGTCCCGGTTCTGGATTGAACCGGGACTAAAGGGGGGAGGTATTAGTACCAACACTTTAGTCCCGGTTCAGGAACCGGGACTAAAGGCCCTTACGAACCAGGACTGTAGGCCCTTTTTATACTAGTGATGGCATCCCGGAAGCTTTCAAGAGTGTTCGATTACAGTAGCCTCGGAAGTGCCACTTAATGATATTATAAACAACCGCGACGCTATGGGCCGGATTGCTAAATGGGCCATTGAGCTCCTCCCGTTCGACATACATACAAACCTCGACGGGCCATGAAGTCGCAAGTATTGGCTGACTTTGTCGCCGAATGGACGGAGGCCGAACTCCCTAAAGAGTACGGTGCATACTCCAATTGGATCATGCACTTCGATGGTTCTAAAATGCTGGCTGGTCTAGGGGCTGGCGTCGCCCTGACGTCCCCAACCGGAGATACCGACCAGTACGTACTGCAAATGTTGTATACAGACTCCAACAACGCAGCCGAATACGAAGCCCTGTTGCATGGTCTTCGGATGGTAGTCTCCATGGGCATTCAACGCCTAGAGGTGCGTGGGGATTCAAACCTTGCAATATCCCAAATAAATGGAGACTTTGACGCCAAGGATCTGAAAATGGCGGCCTACCGAAACGCCGTCCTAAAAATGTCAGCTCGGTTCGAGGGACTCGAATTTCACCATGTGGCTCGGGAAAACAATCAAGCGGCGGATATCCTCGCCCGCATCGGCACAAAACGTGATGCGGTCCCCCCAACATATTTCTGGAAAGGCTGTTCAAGCCATCTATAGTATGGGAAGGGGACACCCGTAACAATAGTCGGGACCGGCCAAAATGCCCGATTCCGAATACTCTGACACAATCGGAGGCTCTGCCACCGAAATAACACCTTCATCCCACGTAATAATGGCCATTATCGCCCCGTGGACAGAACCATTCCTGGCCTACCTAACTTGGCAGGAATTTCCGGAGGACCAAAATGAGGCACGCTGCATAGTGTGGCGATCTAAGGCTTACAGGGTCCACGAGGGAGAATTGTATAAAAAAGGCACTACCGGAGTCCTTCAAAGGTGCATCTTCGAAGAGGAAGGGCGGAACCTTCTGGCAGAAATCCACGCCGGACTCAATGGTCACCATGCCGCAACCCGGGCTCTTGTAAGCAAGGCCTTCCACACAGGATTCTATTGGCCAACGGCCCAGGCAGATGCACAGGACTTGGTCCAACGTTGCGCCGGTTGCCAGCTCTTTGCAAATCAAAGCCACATGCCACCCACCGCCCTCCAAACAATCCCCATTACATGGCCCTTCGCGGTCTGGGGGCTTGAAATGCATGGACCCCTTAAAGGGGGTACCCACAAGAAAAAATGCTTACTGGTCATGGTGGACAAATTCACCAAATGGATAGAGGCCAAACCTGTTAAAACAGCCGAATCTGGACCAGTGATAGACTTCATATATGGGGTCGTACACCGTTATGGCGCCCCCCACAGCATCATCACTGATAACGGCACAAACTTCACAGCCAATGAGGTAAAACTCTGGTGCAGCAACATGGGCATCAAGCTCGATTATGCTTCAATCTATCACCCACAAACCAACGGTCAAGTCGAGCGAGCAAACGGTCTTATAATGAGCGGCATTAAACCCAGATTAGTGTGTTCCTTAACGGAGTCTAACATGCACTGGGTCGAGGAGCTCGACTCCATACTCTAGGGGCTGCGGACCACGTCGAATCATAGTAACGGATATACACCCTTCTTTATGGTGTACGGCGCAGAGGCAGTCTTGCCCTGTGACATAATTCATGACTCACCTCGAGTGCGCATGTATGAAGAAAGAGAAGCCGAGCTCGATTGGCAGGACAGTCTGGACAGCCTAGAGGAGGAGCGCGACATAGCCAAAGCCCGTTTCGCATTTTATCAGCAACAGGCTAGCAGATACCAAAGTAGAGAAGTACGGGCCAAAACTTATAACATTGGCGAACTAGTTCTACGCCTACCGGATAAGAAAAAGAACAAGCTCGAGCCCAAATGGGAAGGTCCCTTCATTATTGACCAAGTTCTGACCAGTGGAGCGTACCGACTGCGGGATGCATCGACTAGTCGACTCGAACCGAACCCATGGAACGCGGCCAGGCTCCGAAGATTCTACGCCTAGCACCAGACTCTATGTTTGTCCCCTCCCTTTGTCCATTTTTTGCATATACATTATCAGTCTTGTTTTTCTTTCCTCCTTTCTTTTATTCTTTCTCTAGGCCTTCAAGGGCCAACTTGTGCCTCGCTTGCACATTATAGATGCGCTAGCCGCGCTCATCATACCTGGGGGCTTCTTTCACAAAAGCTTAATTATTTGTCTAGGCCTCAGGCCCCGCACATGTGTCATGCTTCCGCATGTACCTTTTTTCGCCATTATATGCATCGATATGACTTAAGTTTTGGCCAAGATGGGTTGCCTGGCTCTTGTATTTATGCCCTACATTCCCGTTAATTCGGCTAGGACATAAGGGGAGCACCTCTGCGATTGTTACTGCCGGGTCAGCCGGATGTGTACCTCAGACTGGGTGAAGCCGAAAGCTAGCGTTCTTAAGGGAATATTCGGTCGGTGAACAAAAGATGATTTTTATTTATTTTCCATACTTGCCCCCAGATGTTTTTCCTCCGTTTCCTATCACAGTCCGGACATGCACTTTAGGGCATGCTTACCCAGGGAAAGGAACCCTTAACGGAACTATTTCCCCTGGAAGATGTTTCTTACTACCCATGTAATATAACATAACTAGTTGGGCACTTGTCTGTTCAAGCACTAATGACCCCTACGCCTGGTCTCCATGCATACCCCGGTTCTTATATAACTGAGCGGGTATTCGGATACACTCCAGACTATCGGGTCCCGAGGTTGAAGCGAAAAGGTCCGCCAAGACAAATGATCTACAATCCGGCTAGAAGGCATTATACATGTCACTTTCATTACATAGTCATGCAGACTGACTAAATTCTTTTTCTATACCATCCAACAGGCGGTCTAGCTTACAATCCTGTTGGGAATACTTTGTGGCTACTTCTACTTGCCCATAAACTAACCTGACGGGGATCTCTTTTCCGTCGGGCCCCACAGGTCCGACCTCGGCCATGTGATTTGGGTCTGCCTTGGTATACCGCGTCTTCACCATGGCCCAGGCTTCTCTGGCACCCTGTCGGCAGGCTGATATCTTCCATAATCGGAAGCGCCGCCGCGCTCCCTTGAGCTTCTCCGCAAGCTCTGCAACGCCCTCTGGCAGGGAGACGGACGGCCACAAGGCCTGGGCAACACCCTGCATCATCTGCCGAACTTGTTCGTGCAGATGTGACAGCTTGGATAGAAGATCACCCGCAGACCCGGGCATTTCCTCCGCGGGACGACCCGTCAGCATACCTACAGACATAACGCTGTTAGTTGGCTTCTTCGTTGAACTCCTTTAACAGGATTCGTTCAAGAACTTACTGAAAATGCCGCGCCGAAGCCGCTTATTCTCCTTCTCGGAGTCTGCAAGCTGGCCCCGAACGTCTTTTAGTTCCACGCTCAGCTTAATATTGGCGTCTTGGTGATTGTTTTTCTCCCGCCTAACCTCAGTCAGCACGCGTTTGCCAGCCTCTAGCTGTCGCATAACATGCTGGTCCTCCGGATTTTCTCCGGATTCATCTGCAACATCTGTTGTTAGATCTGCAGCCATGCCGCACATTATATGGTAACCATCATTCTTTAAAATAAATGTTACCAGCAGGTGACTTTTTTGGTTCCTGCAATGCGGCCACAGCAGCCCGCAGTTGGGTCTTGCATTCCTCTAGCTCCTGTGACAACCTAGTATTCTTCTCTGTAAGTACCTGCACAGTAAAGATGATCCTTAAATCAATTCTACTAACTGTTTCAAGTCTCAGGGGCTACTGATACATATAAATCGTCAGATTTACTTACCCGCACATCCTTTACATACTGATCCGTGGCTCTGGCTAGACCATCTTGAGCAGCTCGGAGGTACGCCTCTCCAGAATTAAAGGCATCGAATGCCTCTGGTGAGAAACAGGGCGTCATAGAGTTCGGCCCGGAGGCGCCTATGATTCATGGCGCTTTCCACTTCTGAGTTTGTAGCGGATAATCTATCCGCATCCTCTGTAGAGGGATAATCCAGCGCGTGCCCCGTATTGGTTTCCGCCTCTATGTCCGGTCCTGGCACCCGACTGGTGGAAGCGTGATTAGTGACATCGCCGAACATATTCCGGCGAGCGTTTTTTCTGTTAAAGAAACACGGGCGTTATTACATTTCGAGAGAGGCGACAACCACGGAGCGGGGTTTTTTGTCATACCTTTGCGCCGGCGTCTCCGTCCTGACCGCCTTCCTTTTTGGCCTACCCGGCCTCGGTGCCTCTTATTGGCGCATTGCTGTGGGTTCGGCAGGGCGTCCCGAATGCCTTCCCTGTAAAAATGCCATGTGTATATGGTGGGTGAAGTGCCTAAAGGGGGATCCTAGTTTTGGAGTTGGGATTCTTGGTTTTTCTTACGTGCGATGCAGGGAGCAGTCCGGGATAGTCGGCCGTAATGGCCACCATGGCATCGTCGCAGCTTAACTGATAGAACTGCCGGTCTATCAACTCCACGAATATAACCTAATCTTCGTAAAGTCTAGAGTCGAGGGCCCGGTCAGGGTCCTCTGGTTGCGGAGAAGGGCTGCTTACCTCCTTTATGGCTTTTCGCATTTCCTGCCGCAAAGTGGCAAGGTGAATACTTACGAAAAAGAATGCGGGAAAAATGGGAGCAGGGAGATATAACCTACCCAGCTTGGAGGATTGTACCTGGAGAATCCATCCCGTGGCTTGATGCGGGTGAACTCCTCTTCCTCACCCTTGAACAACTTGGACATCATCTTCGCTAAGGCGGCAGCATTGTCCGGACCGTTACGCCCGTAGCGGGTGGCGTCATCCGCCCTGTTATAACACCACAAGGGGTGCCCACGATATTGAAGTGGTTGCACTCCCCGCATTATGCAAATCGACATAACCTCGATTACTGTCAATCCTGATCGAGCTAGTGCTTTAATCCAGTTCATCAGATAGAGGACTTCTCCATTGTATTCCACCTGGGGGCTCCGTGGGCGCCAACTTCGGCATTTCTTCAGAGGAGCATTGTTGAACTCAGGAAGACCCCGCCAAACAGGGTCCGGAAGGGGCACGTCCTCCATATAAAACCATTCTGAAGGCCAGTCTTCGGACGACTTCTTCGGGTTACCCGACAGGTATCCGGTATCGGCGATGCGCCATATTTCGGCTCCGCCCACTTGATAAAGTGACCCCCCTCTGTGTGCGAGGGACGAGGCAAAATAGCCTTTTCCACAGCTCGAAGTGAGCCTGGCAGCCCAGGAACAACTCGCAGGGAGCAACGTAGCCGGCGATGTGTAGGATGGAGGCGGGGGTAAAGTTGTGTAATTGGAGGCCATAGAACTCCAGGAGCCCGCGCAGGAATGGGTGAATCGGAAATCCAAGCCCTCTCAATAAATAGGGAAAAAGGCAGAGCCGTTCCCCCATAGAGGGGCAGGGAAAGCTCTCCGCTTGCACCCCGCCATTGTAGGTGGCGAGCCCGGCTCGAACGGGCACCATATACACCGGAGGGAGAAATCCCTTAGTCTGCAGTTCGACTTATTGAGTGTGCGGGACTGAACACCTTTCCCAATCACCGGGCTTAGGGCTACGGGGGTGGGAGGAGGAGCTGCGGAGGTCGGCCATGCTGGAATGGATCTTCCTGAAACGCGCTCTAATGGATTCTCGCTGGGGGAGGATGGTATGGATTGGATCTAAGGATCCCCATCCCTTTAATAGACAATTTATTTATCTGTCTAGGGGGTGAATGTAAAAACGCCCTGGCGCCTCGTATTCATTCGGCGCATGGGAGATAGCCCTTATTGGGCACAGAAGCCAAGCGGTCCAAACATTTATGGGACCGGACACTACATTACAAACGTTCAGAAGATGGAGAAGAACCCACCTTGCAATGCCGAAGACAATACTGCGCGCTGGACTCATCATCATTGAAGCCTGGTTCGGGGGCTACTGAGGGAGTCCTGGATTAGGGGATATCTGGACAGCCGGATTATATCCTTTGGCCGGACTATTGGACTACAAAGATACAAGACTGAAGACTTCGTCTCGTGTCCAGATGGGACTCTACTTGGCGTGGAAGGCAAGCTAGGCAATACGGATATGTATATCTCCTCCTTTGTAACCGACCTTGTGTAACCCTAGCCCTTTCCGGTGTCTATGTAAACCGGAGGGTTTTAGTCCATAGGACAACATATAATCATACCATAGGCTACCTTCTAGCGTTTAGCCTCTCCGATCTCGTGGTAGATCAACTCCTGTAATACCCATATCATCAAGAATAAATCAAGAAGGACGTAGGGTTTTACCTCCATCAAGAGGGCACGAACCTGTGTAAAACTTCATGTCCCCTGCCTCCTGTTACCATCCGCCTAGATGCACAGTTCGGGACCCCCTACCCGAGATCCGCCGGTTTTGACACCAACAATCATAAATCCCGGCTGCTCTCAAGAAATCATCACTGTTCTCTTCACTTTGTTTATCCTTCGAGCTTCGGCTCGATGAGCCCATCAAAAATCTCTTCATCTTTTTCTGAAAATTTCTGGAATTTTTAGTAACTTCAAAAATAAAAGTGACCCAAACTCAACAATATTGATAGCGACTACTTCTACAAGTGCCTAGAGGCAATATCATTGGAGCAGTCACATACCAAAGAACAATCCCCCAAAGCAGTTTTGTGATTGGAGCTTTGAGCTAGGAGATCGAAAATGGCAGCAAGATGAGCTAGAACTCGCGTTTGAGCTGGTTGGTGATTTTTTGGGAGGAAGGAGTGTGTGGTAGCTGGAATAAGCGGAGGGGAGCCACCATGGGCGCACGAGGCAGGGGGGCGCGCCCTGGACCCTCGTGGCCAGGTGCTTGCTCCCCCTGCTGTGTTCTCAGTGCCAGATATTCTCAAATATTCTAGAAAAAATCATATTTAAATTTCAGGGCATTTGGAGAACTTTTATTTTCAGGATATTTTTTTATTGCATGGATAATTCAGAAAACAAACAGAAATTACTATTTTGCTTTATCTAATATAAATAACATAAACTAAAAAGAGGGTACAGAGAGTTGTGTTTTCTAAATTCATGCATCACATGCTAATCAAAGTAACAAACTCATTTCGAATAACATGAAACCGGAGAATTTTCGAATAACACTAGGTTACCTCAACGGGGATATGCACATCCCTAACAATAAGGATATCATATTTCTCCTGACAGTAGGAAGAGGAAATTCAAAACCTCCAATAGTGATTGTTGAAGTTTTTCCAATAGAATTAATACTGTGGACTTGAGGTCGTTTCTTCGGAAAGTGTACCGTATGCTCATTACCATTAACATGAAAAGTGACATTGCCTTTGGTGCAATCAATAACAGCATGATACGTCTCCGTCGTATCTACTTTTCCAAACACTTTTGCCCTTGTTTTGGACTCTAACTTGCAAGATTTGAGTGGAACTAACCCGGACTGACCCTGTTTTCAGTAGAATTGCCATGGTGTTATTTATGTGCAGAAACAAAAGTTCTCAGAATGACCTGAAACTTCACGGAGCGTATTTTTGGAAATAATAAGAAATACTGGCAAAAGATCAAGGCCAGGGGGCCCACACCCTAGCCACAAGGGCAGGGGGGGCGCCTTCCCCCTAGGCGCGCCCCCTACCTCGTGGGCCCCCTGGAGCTCCTCCGATCTCAACCCCAACTCTATATATTCACTTTAGGGGAGAAAAAAAATCAAGAAAAAGGATTCATCGCGTTTTACGATACGGAGCCGCCGCCAAGCCCTAAAACCTCTCGGGAGGGCTGATCTGGAGTCCCTTCGGGGCTCCGGAGAGGGGAATCCGTCACCGTCGTCATCATCAACCATCCTCCATCACCAATTTCATGATGTTCACCGCCATGCGTGAGTAATTCCATCGTAGGCTTGCTGGACGGTGATGGTTTGGATGAGATTTATCATGTAATAGAGTTAATTTTGTTAGGGTTTGATCCCTAGTATCCACTATGTTCTGAGATTGATGTTGCTATGACTTTACTATGCTTAATGCTTGTCACTAGGGCCCGAGTGCCATGATTTCAGATCTGAACCTATTATGTTTTCATGAATATATGTGAGTTCTTGATCCTATCTTGCAAGTCTATAGTAACCTACTATGTGTTATGATATGGCAACCCCGAAGTGACAATAATCGGGACCACTCGTGGTGATGACCGTAGTTTGAGGAGTTCATGTTTTCACTATGTGTTAATGCTTTGGTCCGGTACTCTATTAAAAGGAGGCCTTAATATCCCTTAGTTTCCGCTAGGACCCCGCTGCCACGGGAGAGTAGGACAAAATATGTCATGCAAGCAAGGTAGTCAGAGTCGGGATTTGGAGTCGGGTCGGTTTTCCTCGGACAGAGTTGAGTCATAAGATCGAGTCTTGGAATCGAGGTTTCTACTAGATTTACTCAAATAAGATATTTTCCATGCACACAAGAAATTTATATGGGTTCTATGGAGTTTTGACACTAAATATGGAGCAAAGAACATACACATCAATGCTAGTTGTATTCCACTTCTTTTTATGGCTAACCTACCATGTAGCTCGCATGTATGGAACATATATGAGAGGGAAATATAAAGAACATTTAAACCTTCAATGCATGAAATTCAGTAATGTTCTTTTCAGAGTGTGTGAATAGTCGATTACTTGTCTATCTGACCTACAATGCTAAACCTTGAAGGGTCTTGCTCTCCTTCTCCGATCAATCTTGAAGCATCCTCCTTTTCACGTCAATTCCATATGTCGACAAGCCTGATCCTCAATTTTGATCTAGGGTTTCTGAGAGCTGGATCAAAGGTGTCCGCGGCTGAGCGTTTGGACTTGGGAGGGGAATAAGGGTCCATGAGATATATGAAAAGGGGTTTGGATGATGGCATATTATTTTTCTACAACTAAACAAACGGCTTAGATATGTTAGTAGAATCGCATGTAGTCCATAGCATAGTCGAGATTGTATAGTTTTGTACAGGATTCTATGATTTGGATCGCCACCCAACATGGATTCTACCTGATCCGGATTCATAGTGGGATTTGGATCGACATGCTTCCGTAGGGTCGTGAAGTCGTAGGATTCTGGTAGTCGAATCGGGATTCTGACTACCTTGCATGCAAGTTCTTTTCCATAAGCACGTATGACTATATTCGGAATACATGCCTACATTACATTGATGAATTGGAGCTCGTTCTGTGTCACCCTAGGTTATAACTTTTACATGATGAACCACATCCGGCATAATTCTCTGTAACCGATCCATTGCCAATGTGCTTTCCATATATTGTTCTTCGCTTATTTACTTTTCCATTGCTATTGTTACAATCACTACAAAATACCCGAAAACATTACTTTTGCTACCATTACCTTTTGCTACCGTTACCACTACTATCATATTACTTTGCTACTAAATACTTTGTTGCAGATATTAAGTTTCCAGGTGTGGTTGAATTGACAACTCAGCTGCTAATACTTGATAATATTCTTTGGCTCCCCTTGTGTCGAATCAATAAATTTGGGTTGAATAATCTACCCTCGAAAACTGTTGCGATCCCCTATACTTGTGGGTTATCTCAGCCCCTGCAGTATTTAAAAAGGGTCTTCCAAGAATAATAGACATACTATCGTCCTCGGGAATATCAAGGATAACAAAGTCCATTAAAATAGTAATGTTTGCAACCAAAACAGGCACATCCTCACAAATACCGACAGGTATAGCAGTTGATTTATCAGCCATTTGCAAAGATATTTCTGTAGGTGTCAACTTATTCAAATCAAGTCTATGATATAAAGAGAGAGGCATAACACTAACACCGACTCCAAGATCACATAAAGCAGTTTTAACATAGTTTCTTTTAATGGAGCATGGTATAGTTGGTACTCCTGGGTCTCCAAGTTTCTTTGGTATTCCACCCTTAAAAGTATAATTAGCAAGCATGGTGGAAATTTCAGCTTCTGGTATCTTTCTTTTATTAGTAACAATTTCCTTCATATATTTAGCATAAGGATTCATTTTAAGCATATCAGTCAAACGCATACGCAAAAAGATAGGTCTAATCATTTCAGCAAAGCGCTCAAAATCCTCATCATCCCTTTTCTTGGATAGTTTAGGAGGAAAAGGCATGGGTTTCTGAACCCTTGGTTTTCTTTCTTTACCGTGCTTCCTAGCAACAAAGTCTCTCTTATCATAACGTTGATTCTTTGATTGTGGGTTATCAAGATCAACATAAGGTTCAATCTCTACATCATTGTCATTGCTAGCACTATAAAAAAAGACACATCTGTGACATTTTGGGCCGAACGATTTTTTTTCTGTCATACCTATGACACTTCTATGACGATAATTGTGACAAAACCCAGTATCATCATAGATGTGGTGGGCTCCTACTTCTATGACAAAAAATCATGACAGAAAATGGGCTTTTCGTCCTGGGCGGGCCGGAGACGTAGCTACATGACATTCTTTGGGCCGTCCATGACAGAAAAAACCGTGGTAGAAGCGAGGGCGAGGAAAATTTCGGGGAGTTCCTAGTTTCGGTGGGAGGTCGGGGGCCGAGCGATGCGCGTTTCTCTCGTACACGTACGCGCGTGTGTGCGAGGCGTTGGCTCTAAGTGAACCCGAGCGAGGCGTTGGGCTCTAACTGAACCCGAGCCATTGCACTGCAGGCTACGCGTTACTGAACCCGAGCGATCGATCAATGGCTGTTAACTGGACCCGATCGAGCGATTCCTTCGCTACTGCTGCTAACTGAAGACGATCGATGCTGCCTCTAGATGAATAGTGAGCGTTGCGCGGGGGGGGGGGGGGGGGGGGTTGGATGAACAGTTTCCGGTGGGGGTGGATGAACAGGACCCCGTGGTGTTGCCTCTGGATGAACAGGACCCCGATCGATCGAGCCGGTTGGGGCTGGATGAAGAGGACCCCGTGGAGGGTTGGATGAACAGGACCACCCCGAGGAGGGCAGGATGAACAGTGGATGGTGGAGGGTAGGATGAACAGTAGCCCGTGGAGGGGTGGTTGAACAGGAGCCCGTGGAGAGGGCTGGTTGAACAATAGCCAGTGGAGTAGCGCGCGGTGGAGGCTGGATGAACAGTCGCAGGTGGAGGCTGGAGGAGGTCGACGGTGGATGAACAGTAGCTCGTGGAGGCTGGAGGAGGTCGACGGTGGAGATGAGCAGTATCCCGTGGAGTCCCGTTTTGCGGTACGCCACACCCCTCCCGATGAACATGACCCACGTTTCGACCGTAGCGCTCCAACACAAGTCCGTTTCGTCCGTTTTGCGGTACGCCACACCCCTCCCAATCAACAGGACCCCCGTTTCGACCGTAGGAGGTCCGTTTCCTCCGTTTTGCGGTATGCCAGACCCCTCCCGATGAACAGGATCCCGTTTCGAACGTGGCCGGTCGAACACAAGGCCGTTTCCTCCGTTTTGCGGTACGCCAGGCCTCGTTTCCATCGCCTGTTCCGTCCAAGCCCTCCCGAAGAACACGACGCATTCCGTTGCCTCCCCATGAACATGACGCATTCCGTTGCCTCCCCATGAACACGACGCATTCCGTTGCCTCCCCATGAACACGACGACAATGTTTTTTCTCCGTTCCGACCCAGCCATGTACACGAGCCCTGGCCGTACGTATGCGCGAGTAGGCGTTCGAGACCCCGCCCGTATGTACACATACGTGGCTGTATTTTCTTTCTTGCACCCTGGCCGCTATACGTACGTGTACATGCTACGTGCGCACCTCTACTACGACACGTGCGCGCCTCTACATCGACCAGTATATATGTACGTACACGTTCCCGACCAGAATGACAACGCTACATACGCTTCAACCAGGTGGGTCCTGACTGTCAGGCACTTCCTTGCGTGCGAAGATGTAGCTGGTGGGTCCCAGCAGTCAGGGGAAAACGTTTGTTTCACGAAATACGGTGGCCCATCCGGTGGGTCCCCGCTGTCAGGTGGAGGAATAATTATTTTGTGCGTAATAAGGAGGCACTTCCTTGCTGCGGCCGTGGACTCAGCTGTTAGCGTCTCCATGCACAGTACTCTACCGATGGAAGAAGTCGGTCGTTGACCACATTGACCACGCCACGCCGAGAGCACCACGTCGGTGGACGATGGTGAGGCCTAGGAAGGGGACGACGCGGAGCTGGGGAAGACGCGGCAGTGGAAGCCCGCGCGGAGAGGAGTACGAGGGTTCACTGGTTCGGCTGCGGTGTGAGGCTGCGGTCGCCGCAGGGCCTAGCCAGCGGTGGGGATAGTAGGGGGCGGTGAGGCCTCCACGGTAGCACAGCCGACCACGGGAGGTAGGAGCATGCGGCACGACCGGCACTGCTTTGGGCGGCTGGAGCAAGAAGACCAAAGGTTGAAGAAGCACTACGGCCGTTGGATGGACATCGTACCGTCACTGGAGTTAGAATCATTCGTATTGACTAAGTTGACAAAACCCTTCATCCCCGTCAACTTAGTAGGCCCACAAGTCAGCCTCCCACCAAGGTGGCTCCCAGCTAGCCGGGGGAGTATTCATTTTTTTTGTGCGTAATAAGGAAGCACTTCCGGTGGGTCCAAGCTGACAGCGGAGGGGGGGGGGCGGTTTTTTTCACGAAATACGGTGGCCCGTTCGGTGGGTCCCAGCAGTCAGGGGAAATGATTTTTTTTCGCAAAATACTGGTGGCCCGTCCGGTGGGTCCCCGCTGTCAGGTGGAGGAATAATTATTTTACGCGTAATAAGGAGGAACTTCCTTGCGGCTGCCGTGGACCCAGCTGTCAGCCTCTCCATGTACAGTACTCTTCCGATGGAAGTCGGTCGTTGACCACATTGAACACGGCGGTGGACGACGGCAAGGCGTAGTAAGGGGACGACGCGGAGCCGGGGAAGACGCGGCAGTGGATGCCCACGCGGAGAGGAGTACGAACGTTCACCGGTTCGGCAGTGGTGTGAGGCTGCCGTCGCCGCAGAATAACAGGGGGTGTGGGTGAGTAGAGGGATGCCCTGGCCAGCGGTGGGATGGGTAGGGGGCGCTGAGGCCTGCGCGGCAGCACAACCGGCCACGGGAGGCGGGAGTTGGCGGTCCCGCTGGCGCCGCTTTGGCGGCTGGAGCAAGAAGATCAGAGATTGAAGAAACACGACGGCCGTTGGATTGATATCCAACGGTTACGTCTGCTAGAATCGTTTGTTGACGTATATAATAACTAAAAAAATCTTGCATTTGCGTCAACTAAACAGGCCCACAAGTCAGACCACTCCCTTTTTTTAATAATTTATATATAGATCATGGCAACTTCTTATGCAATTTATTGCAGTCGTTTTTTTGGTTGGCTAGGGCCCATTCCGCATTTTTCTGTGGGTTCCAAACTATTTTTAATACCGAAATGTCCAGCCAGATTTAAAGTACTTTGAAGATATATTTAAATTAGGTTAATGCCCAGTGAAATAGGAATCTGAAAATGTAATAAAATTCAGAAATTATAAAGTAATTGCCAATTTGTCATCTGTTTTTATATTTACAACCCATTTCATATTACTTTCAAGATTTGCAGGTGTCTTGAAAGAGTTGCAGCCCATCAGGGCGTAGAAAAATAAGTAGGCCTGGATTGGGTATTCTTCAGAAAAAATAAACTGGGCTCATTTTCACAAAGAAAAAATAGCTGGGATGGTCACATGGTGAACATAAAATATAAGCCTGGGCTAGACGGGCCACAACCCAGTTCAAACCCTGCTCCGTCTCAACAATACCAAACAAAAAAAATACTGCTCGAGTAGCTACGTCCCAAGTGTTAGCCGATCTTGTGCTTCTTTCTTGTCTATTGACTATATATGCTCCCAATGTCGTGGGTCCCAGATGTCAGGAAAACAATAGGAGGAAGCATTTTTTCCATACGCTGACGTGGTGGGCCCCTACTGTCATCCTCTCCACGTACTTCTGCCGATTCCTGTTGTTTGTTGACCATGTTGACAACGCGAGAGGGCGGCGCCGCAGCGAGCGCACCAAAGCGCGCGGAGGACATCGGCGTTAACGATTTAGGAGACGGAAGCAGGCGGCCCGGCCGGTGCTGGTTTGGTTTTGGCGGCTGGAGGAAGACAAGACTGAAGAAACACGACAGACTGTAGTACTTAACAACCTTAACTGAAGCCAACAGGGGCACTTAACAACCAAAGCTGAAAGCAGTATGAGTACTTATACAGGTTTAACCGTAGAAAGCATGCCTCGAACAGTGCTACTTTGCCTAAAGTTAACCAAGGGTGAGGCCGCCAAGCCCTAGGACAAGGCCCAGGCGCCACCCCGCGCATCCACAACCTTCTGAAAGCGGCTTCATCTCACAACGTGGTCAATAAATAGGATAGTCGCTTTAGAGCCATGGAAAAGCATGAACATAATCTTCTGTCCTATTCCCCAAGATTGACAAGCCTTCATTATTTGAGACCACCCATGAAGAACTATCTTTTCACCTCCAAGGGGAATTGAGTAGGTCGACATAAACATCATGTTGTGACCAAGCGTAAGTCTGACCCGACCATGGTCAGGCATCTATATAGGAACAATAGAACTCGGCAGTTCCTGTTTCAAGAAGATCACAGCTGTAAAACTGTGTATAAGTAATAGTTTATGAACAACATATATAACAGAAAACAGATCGTGCCATAAGTTTCTCGACACAGTTAGACCTGTTCAACGAGTGCAGCAGTGGCACACATATCCCATGTGGCCTTCCACCATTGAAACGCCCCACAAGGACCTCAAGATGATCAATAAAGTGTAGGAACTTGTGGATGTCGATCCAATCAACTTCAGTGCCATTATTAACAGTCGAGTTATTAGAAAGTAACAAATGAGCACACTGCTTTACTCTGAAAAAACCTACACATGCCACCAATTATAAGAAAATATTAGTTAGAAGTAGCATCTTCGTGAGAGATTCATTGCTACTTCTAAAGTTAAATTGTGATTAGTTAGATAGAATAGGTGGATTAAGAAGTAATCGAGGCAACAAGCAAGAACCAGATACAAAACTAACATGGATGAACAATTGGAACAATGTCGGGGTGGAAGATCGCAGTGAAGATGACACCAGGTTCTGCTATTTCCATCAACATTCGTGCGCCAACTTTCAGTCCGTAACACTTGAGAAAGTTTATCCAAGTTCGGCCATAGAAAAAGCAGCAATCTTCTGGGTTCATGAACCCAGGTTGGAACTTATATCCATGGCTTGTCTTCACTGTGACCATTAAACTAGTGTATTCAGTTATGGCAAGGCCGAGCATCTTGAGTACATGTGTTCTGGTAGAGCAAATAATACACTGCATGAAAATTAATATGAGAACACAGCATGTTCCAAGAACCCCCACCGTCCCGGATAGAAAAGAGGATTCTAGGAACATACTATGTGCGTTTCAAAATGCTGTGTTAGGATGAGTAGGAACAAGTGTGACGTCTCGCCGAGGGAGCAGAAACCTGTAGGGTACTCGCACTTTCGGCACTGCAAATGAAACACACTAGATTCAGTAGGAAGAAAAATGCATCAACGTCGGGGGCTGCCATCCTAGGATTACCTGCGACCAGGGGACTTGGGTTTGTCGGGGAAGGATGAAGAATTCGTACCTGGTTCTCCATGAGAAAACCCTATGCAATCGCCAAGAGGGGGTTTTCTCTGAACAAGCAGACGAGGGAGAAAGGGATTCAGGCCCAGTGAAATATTGCTGCATCGTCCGTCCAGCTTAGTGCTAAAGCTGGAAAGGGGGGGGGGGTGTGATTTGATGGCTCATTGGGCATTACTGTGGTGCTACGACCGGGGTGTGTCTACCGTGAAGTTGTGCACTCTAATTTGTGCATATGGCAAGTAGAAAGACAGGAGTAACTAGTTACACATAAGTATAATTTTTGACAGAGATATACTCCCTCTGTAAAGAAATATACAAATCTTTTATATCACAGGCTCACCTTGCCGAGAAAAATACTCCCTCTGCAACGTACGGGCATTATGGGGGTTCAGCTGAGAATATAATACTCAGATGTTTTTTTTGAGGGATAAAAGCTGCTTTATTGAAGATTAACTGTCATAGGTATACAAATAATTTCGGGGGTTCCTGTGAGCCAAAGATGGCATCCACAGGGCAAAGAAGTAGCAGCTTTTGCGAGCACATGTGCTTCAACATTACACTCGCATTTTTCATATATGATCTCCATGGTTTGGAACATATTCTTCTTCATCTTAATCTTGTCCATAATAACTTTGCTGGGCCCCAAGTATGCCTCTTTGATATGCTAGACTGTTGCTGAACAATCGGTGCTAATCTGAACTTGTTGCAGGTTTAAGTCAAGAGCCAGAGATAGCCCCTTGCAACATGCCATTGCCTCTAGGATCTCTGGATCAGAAACTCTTTTGCACACCAGTGCCGATGCTCCAAGGAAGAAGCATGTATGCTCCTGGCTCACAACTGCCAGGGCTCCCCTTTCACCATTGCGAGATAATGCAGCATCAACATTCATCTTCGCCCAACCCACAGCAGGAGGAGGACGCCACTTCTGCACGGAGCTAGTGCTTCTCGAAACCAGGTTCTGGACTTTGGGCCACAGGCCGACCCTGCATGTTTGGGGGCCCATGTGTTCTACCTCAGCGCTTTTCATATTGCAAGCGATCGGTATGGCGTTGGTTTTAGATGCTGTCGCAAGGCGAATACACAAAATTGAATAAAGCACGGCAACTGTTGGAATGAAATCGAACGACAGTTCCTAACCAGCAATCAGAGTTGCAATTCTATCAACGATATACCATGTGATAAATAATACCATCGTACTACTTATACACACAGGACACTTGTTTCACCATGCCAGATTATTACATCAAAATCTCTCGGAGGATAGATCAGTTAGGTAGTTGCATGCTGCTACTAAAGAATTTGAAAGTTGATTTGGACCAGCTCTCCTTGCCGAGAAAGTTCGATTTTGACATCATCCCCTACCGCAAGATATGATTTAGATTTGAACCTTGACCATCCTTTAGCATCAATCATCATGCGACCATCCTTTGTACTTACGATATATTGAGCAGGTTCATTCACACCAAGGCTGCGCATGGTAAGAGAAACTTGGCCGCGGTTGCCGGGATTGTTGAACGACTCCCTCATTGCTCTAGGAATTCTCTGTTTGCAAACAAGAAGACATACCCAAACAGTTAGATCAACACAGTGAATCATGTGAAACAACATGGAAAGAAAAAAGAACGAAGCACTTGGGCGGCCAATGCTTACCAAGAAGGTGGACATGTCGGTTTTTGTAAGGACTTTGGTATATGAAGTGCGAACTGCAGCCCAGTTTGTTGCCGGTGCAACTGCACGGGCCGAAGGAGATGCAAGTGCAAGTGTTGGTGCAGGTGTCGAAGCCGCTGCTGCTGCCGGAGATGGTGCTCCTTGTAGAGCTGGTGCCGGTGTCGGAGCAGGTGCCGGTGTCGATGCCCGATCCTCCGGTAGATCAGACTGATCGGTTGACGCGGTCGGTGCCCAATCCTCAGCTGGATCAGACTGAGCTGCTGCCGCTGTGAGTGCTAGAGCAACTACCAGTGCTTGATCTGTGTGAGACAGCGGCGATCCTGTCTGGTCTGCTATGATCAACTTTCTAACTTGACTAGGATCCGTCACCGTGATCCAGTCTTTTTCTTCATTTCTTTTAAACGCGAGAAGGACTAATTGTGGCATGTTTGTTAAGCCAAACTGCAGTTCATCATAGGGATTCAGCTTGTACTCAGACAACAGACTGATCCAATTTTTTCCAGTAATATAAGTGATGGACGGTGCCTTTGTTACTGACACGACATAAGAAGTGAAACCTGCAAAAATAGCCATCGTAGAGCAAACCAAACGGTTTATTCCGTGATGAATGTCACATGGCAAAACCTGCATAGTAAAATTGCAGGAAAAGAAAGAAAGCATGACATTAAATCAATAAGATTTAGACAGTAAATCAATAAAATTTACTTGATGTGACACGAGTGAATCCTTACCAGGAAATCACTATGTTGAAGTACTAAACAGAAGATTGATCGTTACTACGCGTGGCATGCAGGGGCCCCGCCTACTCCCACAAGCAGGACAGTCCAAAGGTCGTGAAAAATCGTATGGACCGAACATCCATGGGGCTGGAAATCCTGGTGGGTGCGATAAACCCTGCAATGCATACATATATTGGAGTGTAACCATAATTGATAGACCGTCCTCACAAAAAATATGATATGGATACTTCAAAATATACAGACTGAATTGAGTGGACAAACATTAACATAGACCGTTCTCAGGACTGACCACACACCAAAAGCGGCAGTACTAATAAACAATACAGGGTTCACAAACACAAATCAGTACTAAACAATAGTACTTACTACAGACAAGCAAAGTTGCACTAACTAAACTCTGCAGACTATTTTTTGCCACCGACCTACGGGATGAACCCCGCATAACGGACTAGGCCATGGACTTCGTGTGAGATGTCTACATGCACCATCACCATCTTGTCAACCTTGGAGAACCTATTAGAGTGGTCTTTCCACTCATAAACATGATGATGAAGACAGGCCGCATCAGATTTGTTGGGAAGCTTTACAAGAACCACACCCTTCGTAATCGAAGGCACAACCAGGAAATTGTTGTGGTCATGTACAACCTCGAGAATACGCCTGACAACAATGCTACAGTAAAACACTAGTTCAGGACACGTGGCGACAAGGACACAGCAGCTGGATAGTTCAGCAGTAGAACTCATCATCAGGTCTTCTAGTTCACATGGCATGACTTTGAGAACTTCATCTCCACCGCGGACCTGGTTCTAATTCAAACAGAAACCATATTTTATTACTACCTCCGTTCAGAAATATAAGATGATTTTCGATATTATACTCCATATATGACTACATATACGCACAGGAATGAGTGGACAAAGACACTAGAACATGTCTTCAAAGGCATGAGAGCAGAGGGATTACATGCAATATCCATAACACAAGTTACAGAGGCAAATATTCCCTCTTAAAAGGTAGCATTGATGTTCATAAAGTACTAGTTGAAAGTAATCTATAAGAAATCAGTGTCAACCTCTCGCATGTTTTGGTCAAAAGCGTAATTTAGAACCGTCATTTAGCACACAAAAATCACATGCAAGATCACCCAGAAAGTTGTACTACTAGTACTAGTACTGCGTGTTAGATGAAAAAACACGATCAAGATCGAGAAAAAGATCGTCAAGAAGAGATATTACCTGGACTTGCTTAATGAGTGATCCCAGAGAGGGGGGCTTGGACAGGGCGATGGCTTTGAGCTTATCTGTGGCAGTCTCGGTGGGGTGCTTGCACTTCTTCGTACCATGAGCCTCGACGGTTTTGGCTGGAGCCATAGACATCACTTCGGCCGGTGCTCCAGCGTCCATCAAGAAACTGTCAAATAGAAATAAAAGAAAAGAAACCATAATCACAAACCCAAAAGAAGAAAAGAGAGGGAGTTATAGGATCAGTCTCGGGGTTTCAAGACCGGGCCTTGGCTAGAATCAACACCATTGATGCGCTCACCTTTCCTTCTTTGGGAGAGAAGAACAATGGCAGAAGCAGGTCTGGGTTTTCTTGAAGAAATTAGGAAAAATATGAGGCAGAAGCGAGGGTTGGGTAGAGACGAAGCTGAGAGAGAAGAGTGAAATGATGGTTGCTTCGTCCGCCCAACTTACTGCTGGAAAGGAGGGGGTTTTGTGATTTGACGGCTCATTGGGCAGTACTGCGGCGCTTCGATAGGGGTAGTCTACTATCACTCTATTACGGAGTAATTTAGTGCATGGCTGGTGGACCCCGATGCTGGCTGTCCCACACGTCGGCGAAAGTGAGTAATTTAGTGCTTGGCTGGAGGAGGATCCGCATGGTAGAGTGTGTCCACTATTTTTCAGAAGAAAAAAATGAGTACAGCAAGTGTTTCCACTCTTACGACGGAGGAGTGTGAAACACGGCAGCCACTTGAACGTACACAGTGCTCCTACTACTAGGCATGTGCAATGGTTCATACGTCAGTAATACACAATCTTGTTCCTAGTGTAGTAAGATATGACGATGACAAATGATGTTGTGCGCTTGTCAACTACTCCTATATGTAACACAGTACCGCTTTTTTGACTGTCCGGTCGAGAATGGACGGTGAGATCAATGTTAACAGAACTAGGTCCACACCGCACGGAGAGTATGGTGCTACAGTACTCCACGAAACAAGAACCACATGAAGCATGAATAGTGTTAGGCAGGGTGTATGAAGGGTGCATGGGATGGGAGCAAAAGTTCCCTTCTCGACCCACTTTTGGGTGTTTGGCAGAGTGCATGAGTCCACACTAGTAGGTTGACAAAAATACACAAAGAGGAAACAACTATATTGAGATGAGAATGCAAGGAAACACACCCACACGCTTTGTGCTACAGTGACTGATCCGCACCGTCTAAGTTTGATCCAACGGTCATGTTGCGCCGAGACATGGACATGCCCATGCAGAGGGTTTAGCCCGACGACCGGCATCGTCGCGCTGGCATGATGGTAGGCATCGCGCAGCCGCAACATGTGCATGGCAACTTGGTTCACCAAGTGGCTGAGGCAATCCTCGACCTCGTCACGATCGACCCGCTCGCGCTCCAGCCGGCTCCCTTGATGGCCTATCATATCTCCCGCTTTCTGCAGCAACCCCACTGACGGCTCGAGCATATTTGTGGTGGACGCCTGCCGCTTTTGAAGCTCCATGAACTCCCGCACATAATGGAGGAGCATGGCACTCCTCTCCTCCTTGAGCTCACGGAGCTCCACGTCCTTGGCCCTGAGCTCCGCATCCTTGGCATGGAGCTCCTGTGTCAGGAGCCTCACCTCGGACTTCATGATCTGCTGCGCCGCCATGGCACTAGGTAGAAGCAATGGGGAGAGGAAGCAAAGGGGGCGAAACGGCTGAAAGGCAATGCAATCTATGGGAAGGCGGAGGGAGCGTGGGATCTTTTGGTTTTCACCATGGTAAAACACTAGTTGACGAGTTCTCACATCAGGGTGCAGTGGGTACAAGCATAGTCATCATGACTAATTGCTGCCGCGCCTGCTCCCGTCAATCAAAAAAATTAAAAATCCTACCGCGCCTGCTCCTGTCAATCAAGAAATTAAAAATCCTGCCGCACCCAAACACCAGAGCAACGCCACGGTGGATATTTAAATTTACCTGACGGCAAGTAGATAAAAAAGGAGTGAAAAAACAAATGTGGCGGCGGCCTAGCTAACCGGTCGAACTAGGCCAACTAGCTAGCCACCATGCTTCACTGATGTACTCGGCGGGAAAGGTGGTCTTTCGTGATTTGACGACTCATTTACTTGCTTCGGCGCTACGACCAAGGAGGACCCAGAAAACGCGCGGTAGGGCGTCCCATGCCAGGAAGAATATATGCGTGCACCACCCGGGAGGACCCCGAAACCGCGCGGTAGGGTGTGCCACGTCTCGGCACGGAGGAAAAATGTGTGTGTAAAAATATACTGTATCAGACGTAGTAGAGTTCCTATGGTTCGACCTCGGGACCCAGCCAGTCGGTTGAAAACACCCCACTAGCCACACAGCTTCATCATGCAAACTGGCACGGAGGATAGATGTGGTTAGCTCCGTCTCGACCAGCCACAACATCTCTTGTTCTAGGCGATTCTTCTATTTTCCAAGTTTTTTTGTTGTAATAACACCACGGCAAGCTAGCGCCGCTCTTCGTGTGTGCCCGTGCAAAGGTTAGATGATGGAGAAAAGAGAGATTGAGATCACAGACCTGGGACCCACCAGTAAGTGAGATAATGGTCATGCACGTGTTGACGAGGCACTCCCTCTACTCTACTCAACGCAAGTACTGTATAATATCAAGTTATGGGACAAAGCCAACAACCATTCGTTTTTCCAGGCTATCGACTTATGCTTTGTAGTCTAGGTTGCCAGTTCGAATCTCGTCTTTCAGATTTGTTAGTTTTAGGTCCAAATTTGATTAATGACAAGTGGGACCCCCGTGTGTTGTTCCGATATTTTAGTGTAGGATGGTTTTGTTGAACAAACACTTTGCGCGGTTAGAGAAGTAACGGCACGAGTTACAGGTTTTTTGCAAGTTTAAGAACAAAAATGACAGCGGCATAGAATATCACAGCCACCCCGTAGCTTAGATACTATGGTGATACGAGTTTTTACACGGTTGGAAGTGAGATCCAATGGCTTGGGAGTAGTCTTTGTAATTATGCGCAATTTCCTAACTCTCCAAAGGTTTTTTTGCAAATGAAATATTCAGGCCTCATGTGTGCCGCCGCATCTTTGATCCAACGGCTCCCCAGTGCTCATATTAGGTGCTCCCCGTAGCTTAATGACCCACTACAGTGATTGGAGTAGTTGTGGGCCGAATGCTACGAAAATATAATCTAAACCGACCGGAATAAATGCCTACACAAATGAATCCAAGGTTGGAGTGCCCCTCGCAATGTAAATAGCTCCGGCTTTGCGAGGGATGGAGAGGTAGTAGCTTCAACGCGTGGAAGATACGGTGTGAGAAAGCGAGGTCGATCGAGAGACATATAGATAGAGAGACAAAGTGAGTGTGGTCCGACACTAATTGAACAAATATATATGCTCTGGAGAGATATTGTCCGATTGAGCTTTTTGGCAAGGGTGAGGACTGTAAGATAGAGCTTGAGAGATGATCCAGTCACAGACGTGTAGATATATTTTGTGCGTGAGAGTAAGCAAGGTCAACCAATCACATAGGGTTGCCGTGCGATTGAAAGAGTGAGACGGGTTGGAGAGAGTGACCTAGATAGACGATGTGCGTGAGAGAGTATACAATGTGAATAGGTCGAATTGGGCTCAACATGGTGATATATCATTTTTGTCCGAGAAAGAGGGAGGTCAATCGAGACATACAGAGATAGATAGATAGATAGAGAGAGAGAGAGAGAGAGAGAGAGAGAGAGAGAGATTGAGTGAGCGTGGCCCACCATGAGGTCGAAGGAGTGGTGGCGGCTTGGATGGACCGACCTAGATAGACAATCTGCGTGAGAGAGTATAGAGTGTGTCGACAGAGGCCCGAACAGGGAGATATATCATTTGTGTGTGAAAGAAAACGAGGTTAAACGAGACTCAGATAAAGAGAGCGAGATTGAGCGAGTGTGGCCCGCCGTGTGGAGGAAAGAGTGAGACAGTCTCGAGGGAGTGACCTAGATATACTACGTGCGTGCATTCGCATGCACGAGAGGTTGGGGGGCTAGATAGGCAATGCATGTATTTAGTGCGGGAGGGTGAGAGGGAGAGGGGGGAGAGAGAGAGAGCTCGGCATGGGGTGCAATGGCGGGTGTGTGAGGTAAATACATTTGGTAACAGAGTGGAAAAAGGGGTTGTGTAGTTGAGAGACTAAGAGATCGAAACATGGAGAGAAAGAATGAACGTGTGTTGGAAACCGATAGTTTCCTAAGGTGGTTAGGAGAGGAAGATTAACCGATACAGGAAGTATGTAGGGTTTGTGTGGGGCGCGGGGGGGGGGGGGGGGGCTAAAAACAACATTTGAGTGTACATAATACGAGACTTAATATCGATGTTTCAATTTGGTGTACATTGTAAGATTTGAACCGAGGACCAGACATACAAGTAATTATTTTGAATTCGTGCCATACTATGTTCGAAAAGTTGACATTGACTCAGTTTGTTGTGCTATTTTGTAGGTCATATGTTTGAATCCATCCAAAACTTTTCTCACTACCATGGTGTTCATCATATACATATGAATTTGTATTGAAAAAGTAGCGTGGATACAGTGAAATACGAAATCCACGTTAGAATTGGAGATCGCTACGTGACACACACTCTAATTCAAATAACTAACTACGTGACACACACTCTAATTCAAATAACTAATTATGTGACACACACTCTAATCCACGTTAGCGTGGGTACCGTTTCGATTTTTTTCAAATAACTCCTCATTAATTAATTTATAGTACTCCCTCTGTTCACTTTTATAAGACCTTGAAGACATTTCAGACAATGTGCAAAACAAATCATTTTAAGTTGTCTGAAACGACTTACAAAAGTGAACGGATGGAGTATCTCGTTTCGAATGACTAATGATTGCAAGGAAAACACGGGCATGGTAATACATACATATTCGTTTGCAAATGAAAGAAGATTCGTTTGCATTCTCAAATGTAGGCTCACCAGGCAAACCACGGTCATGTCGGGGTGGACGCTGCTTCGGTGCCTTAAAGGCAACTGCCTTTGGGTCACTGATATGTGGGCCTGCCACCTGTTGGGCCCATATGTCATGGACACAAAGGCAGGTGCCTTAAGGCACCGAAGCATAGTCCTGTCGGGGTGGTCATGTGTGTCGAACGGACGCATAGCACCCAGCCACCCATCCCCCCCAAAGGACGACGACAATATAAGTTCACGCTTCCATGTTTCGGATTGAAATATCTAGCGGCCCCAATTCCAGCCCTGAAAAATCTCTCTTCTCCACCGTCCCCTTCCGCGCCCAGCTTGCTCAAATCCCTAATTCGCCGACAACCCTTGAATCGCCCCTCGTCTCGTCTCTTTCCCCACCGTTCCCCACCTCTGTGCCGTACGATGACGATGAAGACGATGGTCGCGCTTCACCACCGCACCGGAGCTACCTCATCTACGCCCTCGTCCACCGCACTGGGTGGTCCACCGACAACGTCGGCCGCCGCAACCACCGTGCCTCACAGACACCGAGTTCCACCGCATCAGGTGCGCTTCACTGATGCCGTCTCCCAGCTCACCGAGGCTACTTCACCGAGCACATCGTCGCACCTCCGCCCCTCCCCCCCGAGGCTGTTGGGGCTTCACCAACGGTCTCGTCCACCGCATCGTAGCGCTCCGCTGCCACTAAAGATATGCATCCGTGCTCGGCCAGCCAACGCTAGTGCATCACTCTCAACGGCTCTAAAGTGAGCCGCACTCTAGCTAGACGAGCATGCCCAAACGCCGACCCGAACTAGGTATCCACACATCACTCCCTTGTGCACTGTTCCGAGGATGTTTGGATATCCTTTTACTGCTCACTTAGCTTACATGCCTATGCAACTCTGACCTTAACTCTTATTTCTTCTGGAGATATCATCTGAAACAAGCAAATCCATATTTTAGCGAAGCATGACGGCGCTACGGGATCTGGTACACATCCTGCACACCCGTATAACCTTGTAAGTATCTGTCCTCCGGTACAACATCAAGGTCGATTCCTCTTATTTGATCAACCATTCGCCGTGTCAAAAATGCAGAGGGGGATGCAAGGAGCACAAGGCCTGCACATCCAAGCAAGTGGTAACATGGACTTGTACATGGAACATCCCAAGCGCAAGCAGATCTGCAGTGAGCCTGTACAATGAGCTAGCGTAAGTCCCTGCATTTCATTTAATTCGTACCGGCATTCGTGTAAAATTTGTGTGCAGTGGCTGATCCATGAATTCAAGTTACCAGGGGCAAACATTTAACTTAAAAAATACGAAGGCACTTGCACTCCGAAAATCAACATAACTTGAGAAATGTGAAGCTAGATGCACTTTGAAACCAGCTAATGATCCAAAGTAGTTTAGATTATAAACACTAAATGATGCAAGCACCAAAAACACAAAATGCAACATGGTGTACAAGGACTACAAACATGGTCTGTAACTGCTTGAATTATTCGTTCTCTGGCAGAAAATATCGAAGTGTAATTGCACGTATAACCAGTGCACAAACTGCATATCAATATATCTATCATGCACAAGTATGCCAATAGTTTCAAACAACAGATTAGAAAAGTATTTATGCTATGTTGTCATGATACGGGGACTTTCTGGTAGATGGCCTCGACGTTTCCTCAAGCTATGGAAATGCACTATAATTTGCTTGTCATCAATCACTACTAGGGAAAAGCCTGGGTTTTGGGCCTATTAGCAGCGCGGGGGCCGGCGCTCCTAATAAGTTGCTACAGCTAACGTATAGCAGCAGCGCGGGTGCCACCCGCGCTGCTACTACGTCCGTTAGTGTGGGTAAAAACCCGCGCTACTACTAACCTGCGGAATTGTTTTTCGAATTTTTTGTGCGAATTTTCAAATTTTTTAATTATTTTAACCTCTAATCTCTAATCACACTCATCGCTGCTCAATTTAATAACTAATCACCCCTCATCATTCCAAATCATCTAACTTCCCGGAAGGTCACCCATCCTCTCACTACTCCAGCCTGAGCACGCTTAACTTCCAGGTTCTATTCTCCCTCGATTCCAAGTCTGCACTTGTTGTTTTCCTGACAATAGTAAGATGTCAATCCTATTAACCCTCGGGAGTTTAGCTTGAGCATGAAGTCACACATTTCGCTGTTTGAGTTTAAAACTATTGTTCTAAAAAACAATAATTATTTAGTAACACTAATATTTCTTGAATAAGTTGTTTGACCACATTTTGACCAAAGTTTGACCACAGTTTGACCAGATTTGACCAAAATTCCAAAAAACTGAAATAATTATTTACTAACACTAATATTCTTGAATAATTATTTAGTAACACTAATACTTCTTGAATAAGTAGTTTGACCATAGTTTGACCAGATTTGACCAAAATTAAAAAAAACTAAAATTTGAGCATAACTTTTTTCCTTTTAGAATCTGAGGATTCTAAAAATTTGCAAACAGGCCGTAGGCGGTCTCCATCGGATGTAACTTTTCGAGGAGATGATTTTTCATATAAAAAACTTTTTAATCTGAGTTCGTATGCAAAAGTTATGCCCATTTTCATATTTGTAAATAAAGTCAAAATTCATATTTGTAAATTTTCCCAATAACTAGACCACATATCACATGGGAAACTTATTTTATTTTATTTTTTTTGACATTTCCATCATTTTCTTCTGTTTTTTTCTAAAACTGAAAAGGCGATCCACCGGGAGGGGGGGGGGGTAGAGTTTCAAAATGGGACCTTTAGTAGTAGCGAGGGATTTTACCCCGCGCTACTACTATGGCATGTCCCAGAGGCGCACGGTTCAGACCTCTTAGTAGTAGCGAGGGGTAAAAACTTAGTAGTAGCGCGGGTTTACAACCCTCGCTATTACTATGGCATGGCCCAGGGGCACGGTAGAGATCGCTTAGTAGTAGCAAGGGGTAAAAACCAGCGCTACTGCTATCAACTTAGTAGTAGCGAGGGTTAAAAACCCGCGCTACTACTATGGCATGTCCCGGGGGGCACGGTAGAGACCGCTTAGTAGTAGTGAGGGTAAAAAACTAGCACTACTGCTATCAACTTAGTAGTAGCGAGGGTTAAAAACCCGCGCTACTGCTACTTAGCAGCAGCGCCTGATTTTAAAGCGCGCTGCTGGTAAGATTCTGTGTATAGGCTTTTCCCTAGTAGTGAATGCCTGCAAATCTCTGTCTCTCTCAACATAGTAGATCATCATTAGACACTAAATCCTTCAATGAGCTTGCAAAATGCTTGCATTAGTACCTCATTAGACACTATATGTTCATCACTAGGAGCATGTAAAATGTTTGCATCAAATCTTACACGAATGCAGTCTGTTCATTAGACACTTCAGGCTCAAGAACAACATGAGCTTGTATGTTTGCACCGAAAACTTGATTAGATACATCAGCTTCAGTTAGTTCAGTATTGATTGGGGGAGTTATAAAATAAGTAGAAATTGGTTTCATTTTCTCATAGATTCCCTACATACAAGCAGTTTTACAACACCGTCAGGTTTAACTATTGGCCATAAATTGAAGAGTTGAATTAGATATAATCAGGGATGTGATGTACCTACTCGTTGCGCATGCTACTCTTGCAAGCTGCGACTGTCCGTTTTCCGCAAGCTCGATGCCATGCCCGTGTTGCCGCCGCTGCCTCCCACGCAAGCTACACCCAGGGTAGGATCTTCCTCTTGTTGTCCTTCCGTTCGCTTGAATCCCGACGACCGCCCTCCAACGAGGGCGCGAGCAAGTGCTGTGTCGGTCTGTCCAACGGCGGCTAGGTTAGGAGCGAAACAGACTGGAGGCTGGAGCGAATGAATTGGGATTTTTCCTGCTGTCGATCGATATGGGAGGCACTCGTTTGGGCCGCGAGCCTGCTATAGGGCCTACCTTGCACTTATGTTATTGGCCCATCCAAATTGAAACATTTTTCTTCATTTTTACATTGCCTGCTCGTGCGTTGGGACGAACAAAACTAGCGTGGGCCAACCTGGACGACTCAAACTAGGTGCACACTTTCCAGCCACCTGAGGCGGCCGCCCATACCATCCCCTATGGTAGCGTCACCCCTTTTTGCGTGTATGATTGGACAGTGAAAAATATTCCAGTGGCACTTTTGATTTACCCACATAATGGATGAATTGCTTGTTTCTATGAACTGAGTTCGCCAATAATGTGAAGGATGCCAATCTTTTCATCCTATTGTAGATTGCTTAGATCCCGATATGCCAAAAGTAATCACATGAAATATACAGTAAAAGCCAGTGTGATGTGTTTGGCTACAACTAGTCTGACTACACATCCTCATATAACATATCAAGGACACACCATCTTACCAGATTAACCATTCAACCTACCCATGCAGTGTGGGAAGAAAGAAGTATTGGGACTGCGTATCCAAGCAATTGATACCATGGACTCCTTCGTACAACCTTGTAAGCGAAAAAGAAGTTGCAGTGTGCCTATACAAAGAACTAGCGTAAGTTCAGTTACCTGCTTCTCGGAATTTTTATTAGCCACTTATTGCAAAATTGATCAATTACGTTGCTTGGCTTAATTTAGTTTGCTACTGATTACATAATGGCACAACCTGTTAATCATATTGTAGACTGCGCCTATCTATGTCTTTGATACTTACTGTTAAGAATTACCTGTTTGCCTTAACTTAAATATCTACTTGTTTGTTTAACTAGTTTGCTGCCGCAACAGCGGGTTACAATGATGTTAATAATTACTTTTCAGCATCTAGTTGAAACTCTTTAATTCCTTGTTTGTTTAACTGGTTTGCTGTTATGACTCCCAGTTGAGATGTTTTGCTAACTTCAACTTTTCTGAATCCAGTTGGAACTTTAATGGCAAAACAGGTTAGCCTAAGATCAAAGAGTGAGGTCCCCATGGACGTTGCACCATCCCACAGCAGTGGCATCGGCCCAATCGAGCATTATGAATTGCCAACTGCTGATGCTCTAAAGGCTAAACTAGTGGTAGAAAGAGATTCTGCTTCTGCACTTAGAGATGAAGTTGACATGTTGAGGAAGCAAACAGCACAATCACAAGCAGTAATCAAGACAACCATTAAATATTTGCTGGATTTCAAAATGAAGCAAGATGAGACTGACCAGATTGTTAAGGTCCTGAAGGAAAAAAAGGAAATTAAATTCCTACTTGGTAAATCATAGGTGAAATGTTTTTCCATAGTTGAATAACCTTTGTCTTGTCTGTTCATGTAATCAATCAAACCATTTGTTTTAGAGATCATGTAATAATTGATTTTTTTCTGTTTTTTTGTTTGTAATTTTATTTGAGCACAAGTCTGTATTAATTGATAAGACTCAGAGACATTTCATTTGGATTGCTGTGCCAGACCTACAAATATGCCAATCAGGCTGGATGTGCATTCAACAATAGTAGTATAGATGGACCATAAGTGGCACGCATCGGAAAGGGCCAAGATGCTGGCTAAAAAGGATGCTGTTGTAGCCAAAAAAATACAACGGCCTGGCTTATGTACGTTAGTTGATATTATTGATCCATATACTCTATAGGTGTTTATATGTCTGTTAGTTCCGTACATTCTTGGTTGATTGACTCGGTATTTGAATCTTGATACATCGCTTGTGTATATATCTAAATGGGAGTACACATTATGCTGCGTGTGAAATTTGAGTTGGACATGAAGTGTTCCAAATATTCGAATTCATCTTAAACTGGATTCTAGTTTCTGAGTTTGAGTATTGGCATTTGTAAACCATATTCATATATGACAGTGGAATACATCTTTGTCGTCCTTTTGAAGATATATAAAAACACATAGAATGATTTATAAAGATTCATATAGGAATACAAAATGGATTCGAATTTAGTTGCCAGGGTAAACATGGATGCTTATTGTCCCAAAATTCGAAAGAAACAGCAAAATGTCCACTCCCACATCGGCTGCCCGAAGCCAAGTGTTTGGGAGATGGAAATTACTGTCTACCCATTACACGGACAATCCATCAGCCCGATTTCCACTGCTCTAAATAGGGGTAGGTTAGTAACTTCAATTAAACGTGACACGACCGCCTCTGAGCCCATTCCGACACGGTGGACGTCAAACATGGGCGGCAAAACTCATTTGATTCAAGCTTGTCCGAAAGACCTCTGTTTCTCCCTCCATTCCCCATTCATACACGGTGGGCGGCAAAACACCCTCTCCTCGTCCGAAATAGATGTAGGCTAATATTTTAAATAGGGGCAGATGTGTAACTTCCATCAGACATGACACAACCGCCCTACCAGTCAGCCCTGTTCATACACCGTGGGCGCCAAACATGGGCGGCAAAACACCCTCTCCTCGCCCGAAATAGTTACCGGCAAATATTTGGGAGATGCGAGATTACTGTCCTATCCCCAACCGACGAGACGTCCAAATTTGAAACGGGGGATGAGTTCGTAACTTTCTCATATTTCAGACAAGCACGTCCCAAAAACATGGTTCCCTGTACCTCTCCCTCCATTTTCTCATTCATACACCGTCCGCGCTAGAACACCCCATTCCCGCACTAGCCTCCGATGGCCACCCCATCCATCGCCGCCGTCCTCCACCACATCCATCGCCACCGTCCTCCACCATGCCGGAGCGCCTACCAAGACCGCGTCGTCCACTGCTAAAGATGGACGTTTCTCATCCACGGCAATGGACCAATAGCCTTGCATCGCGTCCTCTCGCTTCATCGGCGCCGTCGTCCTCTTTGCCGGGGCCGCTGACACGACCTTCTCTTCCACCGCAACGGGACTTATCCCTCGATGCACCCATCTACCGTTGCAGATCTGCTTCAACGCCACCGACAGCCATCGCACCCCGATGCCTACACGGCGCCGCAAAAGAGGTGGTACTTCATATCTCCTCAACCTTTTGATCTCAACTAGAAAATAGATCTTAACTTTGTTACTCTAGTTCGAAGCTCTTAGAATTTAGTTCTTAGTTCGAAGCAAACAATGGATGCAAAATATCATTTCTCCGGTTTGCAGCTTCAAATCTGCCATGGCACATCCATAATACGGTTTAATTGATCATGCTTAGGTTTAATTGATCATGTTGGTTCCATGGTGGTTTCTTTAATAGAAATCAGAGGGGAAACCCTCTTTTGGTAAAAAAATATATGCTTAGAGTTTCCCCCTTTTATGATCACTATATGATCAGAATACATGCTTCGTGTCATAATGACACTGCTCCACCCATCAAGCTAAACAAGCTTAGTTGTTCAAATACAAATATGATATTATTAAAACAGAGTTGTTTAATTGGTCAGCTAAATGTTCCTAAATTAGTTTTGAAAATGCATGTTCGCCGCTCGGGTGTGTATCTCTGTGTGTGGTCTGGTCAGCATGGTTGGGAGGTGAACTTTGCATATGCAGGGGTTTATACGGAAACACACTCCAAGTTGAAACCGCAATGCATACCATATATAATCTGACCACTTTTTATGTTTTCATGAATCTCAGATTCTGAACAACATCATAATGATTACGAGCTTGCGCGCATGAAAAGAATAAAGCAGAACAATGCCATGGCTGTCAAACTTGGCATTAAGGGACTGAAATCAAGTCTGGATGTAATGCAATGCAAACACTCTCCACCTACAGATTCATGCCTAGAAACAGTGATTCTGAGCTAGTGGGAGACCTAAGTCAATGTAGCTCCCTAGTGGAGGAGTCAGAGGAAGATGCCCTATCTTATTCACCCATCAAGGTACTTGCTCTAACTTTCCAAGGTTACATTGCTCGCACATATCTTGCAACTGATGCTTTGCATTGCTTCTACTTTGTTGAACTGCCATTAGCTTAGTTTACACATCGTGTATGTGAATACGCCCCACCTATCCATTTTCAGTACATATTCCATCTGTCATCATACCATATTTATCCATTCAAATGATGTTCTTGTGTATCAGACGTTCAAAAGGAAGAGGGCGATTGCTGATCGTGGAGGAGCACAAGCAAAGTATTTGGAAAAGGTAGTGGCACCTGATAAATCAAATAGCCCATTAGGTGTAGTTCCAATATCACCCGACCCACAAAATACCCCAACTCTAGCAGACTCTAGCCCTACTACACTGGTCATTTCTGATGCCCCAACTCAGCAGACCCCAACTGCAGCTAACAGTATGATTATGCCAGTTGACATAGCACCAGCTGTACGACGCAAAACCCCCATTCCAGCAAAGAGTACAACAAATCCAGTTGCCAAATCCCTTTTCGAACCAGAGAGAGCCCCAATTGCAGCAAATAGGACCCCTGTTCCATTTCTTCCCAGTTTAGAAGACGAATCTTATGTTGTTATCAGGAACTTTGTGCGCATCTTTCCTTCATGGAAAGATTATACCGCAGACACAGAACAATTTCCACTCTTCCTCCGCAACTTACGCATAAGTAATGTACTAATGTTATTCATGGTCATTACTGCATATGTTTCTGCTGACAGAAGACACAAGATTTCATTCTTTTAAATAGGCGAGGCACAAACTGGATTGTGATGATGAGCAAGGGTTGGTTGCGCTTTTCAAGCACTCGTTGATGAAGTATCGTTCCTACCTAAGGCAAGCGCACTTCGATGGCAAGCCTCTGAACAAAATTTCTGTAAAGTCTCCAGTGCTACATTTATCCGATGGTGACTGGAATAATTTTGTTACACATTGGTCTCGGCTGCAGCGTAATGTACTGTCTATGATATCACATCACAATTTGAACTACATTTCTGCATTTGCCTTAATGTCTCACTTGTATGAAAACTGTTAGCAGAAGAACATTCGTTCTCAAGGGACCACAGAATCTCGCAACTATACTACACACTGCATTGCTCTTGTGAGTACCTCTTGCCCTGTATGACCATACTTACTTTCACAGCTATTTGATTATGTAGCATCACTGCACATGTTAGCCTCGTAATCGCCCATTTGGTGGACATTATAAGATCCGTATGGACTCTTACATAAATTTAGAATCAACCCAATGCTTTTGAAGAGGTTTAGCTCTGCAGTCCTCTTGTATGGACTGAACGTGGTCTGTCACTGTACTTACATTAACAGCTACGCCCTCCGCCCCATAATATAAGAACGTTTTGTACAGTACACCAGTGTTCAAAACACTCTTGTATTATGGGAAGAGGGATTGGTTCATTTCGTAGCATTCTGCATCTTATCTCCCTCGCCCACCATTTACAAAAAAAAGATCAGATCTATATTTAATCTTACCAACAAGTAGAATACACAGACAATGCCAGTGCAGAAGTGTAGCCCATTGCTCTTGTCAGTTCATTTTGTCCTGTAACGCTTGTACTTCCAGGGATTGGTAGTTGATTATGTAGCATCAATTTGCATCTTATCTTCATTATCCTCTATCCCTTCCAGTATTATCATATCTATAATTACTCTCTACAAAATCTAGAGTACAGGCAATGCTTATGAAGAAGATTCTGTGCTGAAATTCTTGAGTTATCCTTCCCTTGCCATGGAGAAGGGCATTATAAAGCCGATGTTAACTGTTAATGTAAGTCAGTCCTTCTAAAGCCTTTATCCTCAACTGCTGTTTAATTTGCTCATACTCCTATCGTTTACTGTTGTTTAGTTTGCTGTTTCTACCAAAATGCATGTTCGTAAGAACCATAAGTTCTAAGTTTTACTTGAAAAACCAAATTCCTTATTCATACCATGCACATTACTTAATACTCCCTATATGTATGCTTGTTTTTGTGGATCTATAATCCAGTGTGTGGTGAAGCAGCCCACGTTTACACCTTGTCATCTCCTGTTTTATCTTACTGATGTGGCTGGTGATATGAACAACATGCCATGCACATTATCCAAAATAGATACAATGATTTTCTTTGCCCTTCATCTATGCTTGTTATGTTGACATGGTAATCCAGTAGTGTGGTGAAGCTCCCCGCATTATAAACAATGCCAAATTATGCTATTGATATTTTGAACATACTCTTTATTTTCTAATTTGAAATTGGATAGAATTGACAGAATAGTTATCATCTTTGTTTATACACGTGCAAAACCTGTCATCTCTCTACTTTGTTTTAGGGTGATATGCCTAATGGCATGCACAAGTCTGCTGAAGGCTGTGAGACAAACCCAACATATATTGCAGCAAAGAAGGCAAAACATCTTGAAGATAGCGAGACAACCCCAAAGTCTTGTCTTGATGCAGTGTTCAAGTTACTTGAGACTAACAGTCAGACAAGCTCACAGAATTCGTTGTCTGAATCAGTTCGACTTCTTCAGTCCCAAGTTCTAGTAGAAAGGCATTCTGCAACTCAACTTTGACTTGAAGTCCTATTTCTAAGAAAGATTGCGGAGAACACCAATGAGAACCTCATCGCTAAACAGCTACACTTGGAAGCTATGACCGACATGCTAGGCCGGTCTCACAGCCTTGCTCAGCAGCTTGCGCAGCAGTTCCCCGGCAAGGCTAACCTTTCTTGAATTGTCTTGGAAGTGGTCTCCGTTCAGTATTATTTTGTTACGATGCAATGGTGCCCAGTTCTTGTAATCTGTTTCTTCGTTGCGCTTTATGATCACTGGTGGCGAACTTTGATGCCGAGTGGATGTAATATACCTTAAATCCTTTATTGTGTAGTGTAGGTTTATTCTTAGTTACTATGCCGTAATTTCTTTATTGTATAGAGTAGGTTTGTTCTTAATTCCTACTAGTTACGCAGCAGCCCGAAATGAACCCCAACCCATGATTGTGCGAATCAAATCACGGGCTTTTAACAGGCCAAAATTGTCTGGGTCCTTGTTTGGCCCAATCAGATATTGGCTGCGAGCAGGCCGGATGGAAACCGGGCCGTAGTTAGGCCCAACTATATGACGGGATTTTAACAGGCCGAAATTAATATAGGGCTGAAATGTTAAACGGGCCCTTAGCAGGCCAAAACTAATATCAGACCGAATTACTAAGTGGGCCTTTAGCAAGTGGGCCCAAAAGCATAGTGTCCAGTTGACGGGCCGAATCTGATATGGGCCATAATTGAGCCCAAAGCCTCTTAAAGGGCCGGACCTGATCTGGGCCGTAATTTGGCCCAGAACGTGGTAGGCTTTTAACAGGCCGGATCTCATATGGGCCACTATTAGGCCCAGAGCGTGGCAGCCATTAATGGACCGGATCAAATATGGGCCGGCATTTGGCCCAAAACATGGCAGCTAGATAATGGGCCGGCCTACTAGGGTCCTCAAAATCTTGTGGGCCTACAGCTGGGCTAGCCATTATTGTCGGTGAAATCTCGGGGGCCTTTAGCTGGGCCGGCCCATTATGACCCGCAAGAATCTTGTGGGCCTTTACCTGGGCCAGCCCATTATGGCACAAAAAATCTTGTGGGCCTTTACTTGGGCCGGCCCATTATGGCCCGCAAAATCTTGTGGGCCTTTAGGTGGGCCAGCCCATTATGTTCCGCAAAATTTCATGGGCCTTTAGCTGGGCCGACCCATTATGGTCCGCAAAATCTTGTGGGCCTCTAGTTGGGCCGGCCCATTTAAACTTCTTCGGCCATGCCACGTGTTGAAGTATCATAGGCGCCTTCTGTCCAGTGAGTGGATGACATCTGTCCCGACGATGAGCCAACACGTGTTTCCTCTAGCGAATGATGATTTTACATGTGGAAAATCCCCCTTGGTCGGGGCTGTTAACGGGTTATCGGATCCAAAACCCGACCCAATAGCTTAACGGCGTTCCGTTACGATGGATGCCATGTGTCGGTCACCCTTGACGAAAGCACTTCTGTGACGCGCGATTTATCATCATGGAAGTGGACACTTCCGTGATGATAATTTTGGTAATGTCATGGAACACTTCTACGACAGCACAAGTTTGACTATCTTGATTCTGTCATAAATTTTTCATGGATGTACATACATGACAAAAAAAGCGACCTACTGTGACAAACACGTATCATCACGGAAGTTTATTTTTTTGTAGTGTAGGTTGAGCATCAACATGAACCTCATTATTAACATTATCACTAGGTTCATGTTCATTACCAGATTGTGTTTCAGCATCGGAGATAGAAATATCATTGGGATTCTCAGGTGTGTGTAAAACAGGTTCACTAGAAGCATGCAAATTCCTATCATTTTTGTTTTCTTCCTCTTAGAAGGACTAGGTGCATCAACATTATTTCTCTCAGAATCCTTCTCAATTCTCTTAGGATGGCCCTCGTGATACAAAGGTTCCTGAGTCACTTTACCTCTTCTAGTTGCAACTCTAACAGCAAAGTCATTATTTTTACTATTCAATTCATTGAGCAAATCATTCTGAGCTTTAAGTACTTGTTCTACTTGAGTGGTAACCATAGAAGCATGTTTACTAATAGGTTTAAGTTCATCTTTAACATTAGACATATAATCACTCAAATGTTCAATCATATAAGCATTATGTTTCAATTGTCTACCAACATAAGCATTAAAATCTTCTTGCTTAACAATAAAGTTATCAAATTCATCCAGACATTGGCTAGAAAACTTAGCAGGAGGGATTCCGAGAACGTTTATTTCTGCACAAAAATAACACCATGGCAATTCTGCTGAAAACAACGTCAGTCCGGGTTAGTTCCATTCAAAGCATGCAAGTTAGAGTCCAAAACAAGGGCAAAAGTGTTTGGAAAAGTAGATACGATGGAGATGTATCAGCGTGGGACATCGATAGTAGCCAAGAACGTCGCCCCCGAGATAAGCCCCTGGCCGAATCGTGAGTATCTGAAGACCCTGGCGCATTCATATATCAGCCTCTTTACTTCATAATTTTAACATGTCGAATCATGCACTTGCAGTCTAGCTCGTTCCACCCTCGAGCGATCCTCTTCTTCGGGGAACTCACTGGACCCCAAGGTGATGGACAACGGGTCCCTTCCGGCGGCCTCCTCTCCCAGGGCCATGGATGACCCCGAGGTGTTATACCGAAGGATCCCTGGCCAGGGAGAGACGCGGGAGGCCGTCAGGGCGGCGCCATAGTGTGAGACCTAGGCCACCGGGCACATGGGGGAGCAGATCCCCATGGAGACTAGCGATGGGGGTCTTGTCGAATTCGGCCACCAGCCGAATACGGTCCTGGAGACCTATACGGCTCCGGAATCCGGCAAGCAGCCTCCGTCATCGGAAGGAGGTCTGCCCATTCCGCCGGTGACCTCTATCCAACCAGAAGCACTGGATACTATACTGGAAGCGCTGCGAAGTGCTTCCATCATTGAGGAACACCTTACCCTCATGGGTGCTGTGATTGAGAAGATTCAGTTCGCGAAGAGCGGACTGACCAAAGTCTGCAGAAGCCTTTTAATAGGCTTTGAGGTAATCAATGCAATTTGTGAAAAGAAAGTCACAGTATAGACAGTAGCCCCTGAGACTCTGTCCGGTGTTCGGAAAGAAGAGCCGAACAAAGTATCAAATATTTTTTCACAGGAGACTAACCACATAGGTCTATGTGAATAAGCAGGCGTCACTGCTAGCCGTGACTTCTCATGCTGCCACAGTTTCCGGACTAAGGCAGAGTCTGGAGCGGGCCGAGGAAGAGCTCGGCCGAGTGAAAAAGCAGCCGGTGGACAAGCAGGGTATGTAATGAACTATTCAGATATAGCAAGATATGAATTGCTTGTGTTGATCGTATGATAATTTGTAGGGGCGGCGTCCGAGGAGGAAACCCTCAACACAGCGCTGGCCGAAGCCCAAAAGAGGGCGGCACATGAACAGGCCGCCTGCAAAAAGCACGAGGCCACGGTCGGTGAGGTCCAGCAGGAGCTACAGGACGCCATGAAGAAATGCGAGTCCTTGGAGCATAAGAATGCGGACCAAGAGTACGAACTTGCCAAGGCCCGTGGAAGTGCACAAGAGGCCCGGATCGAAGCCCAGGACGCCCTCCAGGAAATCCAAGAGGCCAAGAAAAGTGGGGCGGGTAAGGATTTTATTATGCAGAGCAAGTATGTGAAGGAGAGATATCTCTTGCTAACCCAGATTTGGAGTTCGCTAGTGGTGTTTGCGGATCTGCAACGCAGTGTTTCTGACGCTGCAGAATTCTTCTGAGCCAAAGAGGGGAGCTCAACGGAGAAGCTGTTCTGTCCGCAATACCTTGTGCCAGAACATCCGGTCCCCTTTAGCGACCAGCTAAAACAGTTGGTCGAGCTGCATACGGTGGCCCGAACTAGCCATGAATGATTTAATAATCCGGCAGTGGCCTGCAGAAGCTATACCCGGTACCTACTTCGGACTCGTGAAGTGATACGTCTCCAATGTATTTATATTTTTTGATTGCTCCATGCTATATTATCCACTGTTTTGGACATTATTGGGCTTTATTATCCACTTTTATATTATATTTGGTACTAACCTATTAACTGGAGGCCCAGCCCAGAATTGCTATTTTTTGTCTGTTTTAGGGTTTTGAAGAAAAGGAATATCAAACGGAGTCCAAACGGAATGAAACCTTTGGGAACGTGATTTTCTCAACGAACAAGACCTGGGAGACTTGGACCCTATGTCAAGAAAGGAAACAGGAGGCCACGAGGTAGGGGGGCGCGCCCACCCCCACTAGGCGCGCCCTGCACCCTCGTGGGCCCTCTGTTGCTCCACCGACGTACTCCTTCCTCCTATATATATCCACGTACCCCAAAACGATCAGATACGGAGACAAAAACCTAATTCCACCGCCGCAACTTTCTTTATCCACGAGATCCCATCTTGGGGCCTGTTCCGGAGCTCTACCGGAGGGGGCATCGATCACGGAGGGCTTCTACATCAATACCATAGCCTCTCCAATGAATTGTGAGTAGTTTAATTCAAATCAACGGGTCCATAGTTAGTAGCTAGATGGCTTCTTCTCTCTTTTTGGATCTCAATACAATGTTCTCCCCCTCTCTTGTGGAGAACTATTCGATGTAATCTTCTTTTTGCGGTGTGTTTGTTGAGATCGACGAATTGTGGGTTTATGATCAAGTCTATCTATGAATAATATTTGAATCTTCTTTGAATTCTTTTATGTATGATTGGTTATCTTTGCAAGTCTCTTCAAATTATCAGTTTGTTTTGGCCTACTAGATTGATCTTTCTTGCATTGCGAGAAGTGCTTAGCTTTGGGTTCTATCTTGCGGTGTCCTTTCCCAGTGACAGTAGGGGCAGCAAGGCACGTATTGTATTGTTTCCATCGAGGATAACAAGATGGGGTTTTCTTCATATTGCATGAGTCTATTCCTCTACATCATGTCATCTTGCTTAATGCGTTACTCTGTTTTTAACTTAATACTCTAGATGCATGCTGGATAGCAGTCAATGAGTGGAGTAATAGTAGTAGATGCAGGCAGGAGTCGGTCTACTTGTCTCGGACGTGATGCTTATATACATGATCAAACCTAGATATTCTCATAACTATGCTCAATTCTGTCAATTGCTCAACAGTAATTTGTTCACGTACCATAGAATACTTATGTTCTCGAGAGAAGCCACTAGTGAAACCTATGGCCTCCGGGTCTATCTTTATCATATTGATCTCCTACTACTTAGTTATTCCCTTTGCCTTTATTTTACTTTGCATCTTTTATCCTAAAAATAACAAAAATATTATCTTATCATATCAATCAGATCTCACTCTCGTAAGTGGCCTTATAGGGATTGACAACCCCTATTTGCGTTGGTTGCGAGGATTTATTTGTTTTGTGCAGGTACGATGCACTCGCGCGTAGCCTCCTACTGGATTGATACCTTGGTTCTCAAAAACTGAGGGAAATACTTACGCTACTTTGCTGCATCATCCCTTCCTCTTCGGGGAAAACCAACGCAGTGCTCAAGAGGTAGCAAGAACGATTTCTGGCGCCGTTGCCGGGGAGGTCTACGCAAAAGTCAACATAACAAGTACCCATCACATACCCTTATCTCCCGCATTACATTATTTGCCATTTGCCTCTCGTTTTCCTCTCACCCCACTTCATCCTTGCCGTTTTATTCGCCCTCTCTCTCTCTCTCTCTTTCCTTCCTCTCTATTTGCCTCTTTTTGCCCGCTTGCTTTTTGTTTGCTTGTGTGTTAGTTTGGTTGCTTGTCACGATGGCTTAAGATAATACTAAATTGTGTGACTTCACCAATACCAACAACAATGATTTTATTAGCACTCCGATTGCTCCTCTTACCGATGCTGAATCTTGTGAAATTAATACTGCTTTGCTGAATCTTGTCATGAAAGATCCATTTTCCGCCCTTCCTAGTGAAGATGTCGCTACCCATCTAAATAGCTGTTGATTTGTGTGACATGCAAAAGAAGAAAGATGTGGATAATGATATTGTTAAATTGAAGCTATTTCCTTTTTCGCTTAGAGATCGTGCTAAAGCTTGGTTTTCGTCTTTGCCTAAAAATAGTATTGATTCATGGAACAAGTGCAAAGATTCTTTTATCTCTAAGTATTTTCCTCCCGCTAAGATCATCTCTCTTAGAAATGATATTATGAATTTTAAGAAACTTGATCATGAACATGTTGCACAAGCTTGGGGGAGAATGAAACTAATGATACGTAATTGCCCTACTCATGGTTTAAATTTGTGGAGGATTATACAAAAAATTTATGCCGGATTGAATTTTGCCTCTAGAAATCTTTTAGATTCGGCCGCGGGAGGCACTTTTATGGAAATCACTTTAGGAGAAGCTACTAAACTCCTAGATAATATTATGGTTAATTATTCTCAATGGCATACTGAAAGATCTACTAATAAAAAGGTGTATGCGATAGAAGAAATTAATGTTTTGAGTGGAAAGATGGATGAACTTATGAAATTATTTGCTAATAAGAGTGTATCTTCTGATCATAATGATATGCCCTTGTCTACTTTGATTGATAATAATAATGAATCTATGGATGTGAATTTTGTTGGTAGGAACAATTTTGGTAACAACGCGTATAGAGGAAATTTCAACTCTAGGCCTTGTCCTAGTAATTCCTCTAATAATTATGGTAATTCCTACAACAATTCTTACGGAAATTATAATAAGATGCCCTCTGATTTTGAATCTAATATTAAAGAATTTATTACTTCGCAAAAGAATTTTAATGCTATGATTGAATAAAAATTGCTTAAGATTGATGATTTGGCTAGGAACATTGATAGAATTGCTCTTGATATTGATTCTTTGAAACTTAGATCTATTCCACCTAAGCATGATATCAATGAGTCTCTCAAAGCCATGAGAATTTCCATTGATGAGTGCAAAGAAAGAACCGCTAGGATGCGTGCTAAGAAAGATGCCTTTATAAGAGCGTGTTCTTCTAGTTGCTATGAAAATAAAGATGAAGATCTAAAAGTTATTGATGTGTCCCCTATTAAATCTTTGTTTTGCAATATGAATCTTGAAAATGATGGGACTGAATATGATCCACCTTTACATAGAAGGCGTTCTAAGAATTCGGAATTTGTTGATCTTGATGGTAAATTTGATCAAAGTGGGATTGAAGAAATTAAAACCCTAGATGTTGCTAACCCCACTAGTATGGATTTCAAGGAATTTAACTATGAAAATTTCTCTTTGATTGTCTGTATTTCCTTGTTTCAATCCATGCTAAATTCTCCTCAACCTTATAGTCAAAATAAAGCGTTTACTAAACATATCGTTGATGCCTTGAGGCAATCTTATGAAGAAAAACTTGAATTGGAAGTTTCTATCCGTAGAAAACTTTATGATGAGTGGGAACCAACTATTAAAATTAAAATTGAAGATCATGAATGCTATGCTTTATGTGATTTGGGTGCTAGTGTTTCCACGATTCCAAAGACTTTGTGTGATTTGTTAGGTTTCCGTGATTTTGATGGTTGCTCTTTAAACTTGCACCTTGCGGATTCCACTATTAAGAAACCTATGGGAAGAATTAATGATGTTCTTACTGTTGCAAATAGGGATTATGTGCCCGTAGATTTTATTGTTCATGATATAGATTGCAATCCTTCATGTCCTATTATTCTTGGTAGACCTTTCCTTAGAACGATTGGTGCCATTATTGATATGAAGGAAGGAAATAGAAGATTCCAATTTCCATTAAGGAAAGGTATGGAACACTTTCGTAGAAACAAAATTAAATTACCCTATGAATCTATTCTGAGAGCCACATAAGGATTGCCTACCAAAGATGGCAATACCAAGATCTATTCTTGCTTGTTATGCCTAGCTAGGGGCGTTAAACGATAGCGCTTGTTGGGAGGCAACCCAATTTTATTTTTATTCCTTGCTTTTTGCTCCTGTTTAGTAATAAATAATTTATCTAGCCTCTTTTTTGGTTGTGTTTTTTGTGTTTAATTAGTGTTTGTGCCAAGTAGAACCGTTGGGAAGACTTGGGGAAAGTCTTGTTGAACTTGCTGTAAAAAACAGAAACTTTAGCGCTCACGAGAACTGCTGTCATTTTTATTTGGAAAGTGCTATTTAGTTAATACTTTTTGAAGTTTATTAATAGATAAATTCCTCACGTCCAGAAATTTATTTTAGAAGTTTTGGGGTTCCAGATCTTGCGCTAGCTACAGATTACTACAGACTGTTCTGTTTTTCGTGTGTTGTTTCCTTATTTTGATGAATCTATGGCTAGTAAAATAGTTTATAAACCATAGAGAAGTTGGAATACAGTAGGTATAACACCAATATAAACAAATAATGAGTTCATTACAGTACCTTGAAGTGGTCTTTTATTCTCTTTCGCTAACGGAACTCACGAGATTTTCTACTTTAAGTTTTGTGTTGTGAAGTTTTCAAGTTTTGGGTAAAGATTTGATGGTTTATGGAACAAGGAGTGGCAAGAGCCTAAGCTTGGGGATGCCCATGGCACTCCCAAGATAATCTAAGGACACCTAAAAGCCATAGCTTGGGGATGCCCCGGAAGGTATCCCCTCTTTCGTCTACTTCTATCGGTAACTTTACTTGGAGCTTTTTTTTATTCGCCACATGATATGTGTTTTGCTTGGAGCGTCTTGTATTATTTGATTCTTTGCTTGTTAGTTTACCAGAATCATCCTTGCTGTGCACACCTTTTGAGAGAGCCATACATGATTTAGAATTTGTTAGAATACTCTATGTGCTTCGCTTATATCTTTTGAGTTATATAATTTTGCTGTAGTACTTCACTTATATATTTTAGAGCACGGTGGTGGATTTGTTTTATAGAAACTATTGATCTCTCATGCTTCACTTAGATTATTTTGAGAGTCTTAATAGCATGGTAATTTTCTTTAAATCCTAATATGCTAGGTATTCAAGAATAAAAAAAATTCTCTTATGAGTGTGTTGAAAACTATGATAAGTTTGATACTTGATAATTGTTTTGAGATATGAAGATGGTGATATTAAAGTAATGCTAGTTGAGTAGTTGTGAATTTGAGAAATACTTGTGTTGAAGCTTGTGATTCCCGTAGCATGCACGTATGGTGAACCGTTATGTGATGAAGTCGGAGCATGATTTATTTTTTGATTGCCTTCCTTATGAGTGGCGGTCGGGGACGAGCGATGGTATTTTCCTACCAATATATCCCCCTAGGAGCATGCCCGTAATACTTGGCTTTGATAACTTGTAGATTTTGGCAATAAGTATATGAGTTCTTTATGACTAATGTTGAGTCCATGGATTATACGGACTTTTCTCACCCTTCCACCTTTGCTAGCCTCTCTAATAACGCGCACCTTTCGCCGGTATCATACACCCACCATATACCTTCCTCAAAACAGCCACCATACCTACCTATTATGGTATTTTCATAGCCATTCCGAGATATATTTCCATGCAACTTTCCAGAGTTCCATTTATTATGACACACTCCATCATTGTCATATTTCTTAACATGATCATGCAGTTGACATCGTATTTGAGGCAAAGCCGCCATTCATAATTCTTTCAAACATGTCACTCATGAGTCATTGCATATCCCAGGACACCACCGGAGGCATTCATATAGAGTCATATTTTGTTCTAAGTATCGAGTTGTAATTGTTGAGTTGTAAGAAAAATAAAAGTGTGATGATCATCATTATTAGAGCATTGTGTTAGTGAGGAAAGGATGATGGAGACTATGATTCCCCCACAAGTCGGGATGAGACTCTGGACGAAAAATAAAAAAAAGAGAAAGAAAAGAGGCCATAAAAAAAGAGAAGAGTCCCAAATAAAAAATGAGAGAAAAAGAGAGAAGGGACAATGTTACTTTCCTTTTACCACACTTGTGCTACAAAGTAGCACCATGATCTTAATAGTAGAGAGTCTCTCATGTTATCAATTTCATATACTAGTGGGAATCTTTCATTATAGAACTTGGCTTGTATATTCCAATGATGGCCTTCCTCAAAATGCCCTAGGTCTTCATGAGCAAGCAAGTTGGATGCACACCCACATAGTTTCTTTTTGAGCTTTCATATACTTATAGCTCTAGTGCATCCGTTGCATGGCAATCCCTACTCACTCACATTGATATCTATTGATGGGCATCTCCATAGCCCGTTGATACGCCTAGTTGATGTGAGACTATCTTCTCCCTTTTTGTCTTCTCCACAACCACCACTCTATTCCACCTATAGTGCTATATCCATGGCTCACGCTCATGTATTGCGTGAAGAATGAAAAAGTTTTGAGAATGTCAAAATTCTGAAACAATTGCTTGGCTTGTCATCGGGGTTGTGCATGATTTAAATATTTTGTGTGGTGAAGATAGAGCATAGCCAGACTATATGATTTTGTAGGGATAACTTTGTTTAGCCATGTTATTTTGAGAAGACATATTTGCTTTGTTAGTATGCTTGAAGTATTATTATTTTTATCTCAATATGAACTCTTGTCTTGAATCTTTCGGATCTGAAAATTCATACCACAATTAAGAAGAATTACATTAAAAATATGCCAAGTAGCACTCCGCATCAAAAATTCTGTTTTTATCATTTAGCTACTCGAGGACGAGCAAGAATTAAGCTTGGTGATGCTTGATACGTATCCAACGTATCTATAATTTTTGATTGCTCCATGCTATATTATCTATTGTTTTGGACATTATTGGGCTTTATTATCCACTTTTATATTATTTTTGGGACTAACCTATTAACTCGAGACCCAGCCCAGAATTGCTGTTTTTTGCCTGTTTTAGGGTTTCGAAGAAAAGGAATATCAAACGGAGTCCAAACGGAATGAAACTTTCGGGAACGTGATTTTCTCAACGAACAAGACCCGGGAGACTTGGAACCTACCTCAAGAAAGGAAACAGGAGGCCACGAGGTAGGGGGCGCACCCACCTCCACCAGGCGTGCCCTCCACCCTCGTGGTCCCCCAGTTGCTCCACTGACGTACTCCTTCCTCCTATATATATCCACGTACCCCCAAACGATCAGATACGGAGCCAAACACCTAATTCCACCGCGGTAAATTTTTGTATCCATGAGATCCCATCTTGGGGCTAGTTCTGGAGCTCCGCCGGAGGGGGCATCGATCACGGAGGGCATCTACATCAACACCATGGCCTCTCCGATGAAGTGTGAGTAGTTTACTTCAGACCTACGGGTCCATAGTTAGTAGCTAGATGGCTTCTTCTCTCTTTTTGGATCTCAATACAATGTTTTCCCCCTCTCCTGTGGAGAACTATTCGATGTAATCTTCTTTTTGCGGTGTGTTTGTTGAGATCGATGAATTGTGGATTTATGATCAAGTCTATCTATGAATAATATTTGAATCCTCTCTGAATACTTTTATTTATGATTGGTTATCTTTGCAAGTCTCTTCGAATTATCAGTTAGGTTTGGCCTACTAGATTGATCTTTCTTGCAATGGGAGAAGTGCTTAGCTTTGGGTTCAATCTTGCGATGTCCTTTCCCAGTGACAGTAGGGGCAGCAAGGCACGTATTGTATTGTTGCCATCGAGGATAACAAGATGGGGTTTTCTTCATATTGCATGAGTCTATCCCTTTACATCATGTCATCTTGCTTAAGGCGTTACTCTGTTTTTAACTTAATACTCTAGATGCATGCTGGATAGCGGTCGATGAGTGGAGTAATAGTAGTAGATGCAGGCTGGAGTCGGTCTACTTGTCTCGGACGTGATGCCTATATACATGATCATACCTAGATATTCTCATAACTATGCTCAATTCTGTCAATTGGTCAACAGTAATTTGTTCACCCACCGTAGAATACTTATGCTCTAGAGAGAAGCCACTAGTGAAACCTATGGCCCCGGGTCTATCTTTATCACATTGATCTCCTACTATTTGCTTTGCTATTTACTTTGCCTTTATTTTACTTTGCAGCTTTTACCATAAAAATACCAAAACTATAATCTTATCATACCAAAACTATAAAACCCGTATTTGCGTTGGTTGCGAAGATTTATTTGTTTTGTGTAGGTACGAGGGACTCGCGCATAGCCTCCTACTATATTGATACCTTGGTTCTCAAAAACTGAGGGAAATACTTACGCTACTTTGCTGCATCATACGTTCCTCTTCGGGGAAAACCAACGCAGTGCTCACGAGGTAGCATGAAGCGGCTTGTTAGTGCCTGCCCTTGGCTCGACGCCATCAAGTTGTCGGTCTGCACGGATGGCCTTCGCCCGTGTCAAGATACAATGGCTGAAGTGTTGGTGAACGTAGTAATTTCAAAAAAATTCCAATGCACAAACCAGATCATGGTGATGCGTAGCAATGAGAGGGGAGAGTGTGTCTACGTACCCTCGTAGACCGAATGCGGAAGCGTTAGCACAACGCGGTTGATGTAGTCGTACGCCTTCACGATCCGACCGATCAAGCACCGAATGCACGACACCTCCGAGTTCTGCACACGTTCAACTCGATGACGTCCCTCGAACTCCGATCCAGCCGAGCTTTGTGGGAGAGTTCTATCAGCAAGATGGCGTGGTGACGATGATTATGTTCCGCCGATGCAGGGCTTCACCTAAGCACCGCTTTGATATGATCGAGGTGGATTATGGTGGAGGGGGCACCACACACGGCTAAAAGATCCAAGAGATGAATTGTTGTGTCCTTAGGGGGTCCCTCCCTCCCCGTATATAAAGGAGTAGAGGAGGGGGAGGGGGCCGGCCACCCTTGGCGCGCCCCATGAGGAGTCCTACTCCCACCGGGAGTAGTACTCCCCCCTTTCAATGTTGGGAAGGAGGAAGGAAAGGGGGGGGGGCGCCGCCCCCTTCCTAGTCCAATTCGGACTTGGGAGGGGAGGGGCGCGCGGCTGCCCCTTGGCCGCCTCTCCTCTTCCACCAATTGGGCCCATGAGGCCCATTAACCTCCGAGGGGGTTCCGGTACTTCGGTATATATCCGATAACCCCCGGAACCATTCCGGTGTCTGGATATAGTCGTCCAATATGTCAATCTTCATGTCTCGACCATTTCAAGACTCCTTGTCTTGTCCGTGATCACATCCGGGACTCCGAACTACCTTCAGTACATCAGAACACATAAACGTACAATATAACCGTCATCGAAGTTTAAGCGTGCGGACCCTACGGGTTCGAGAACTATGTAGACATGACCGAGACATGTCTACGGTCAATAACCAATACAGGAACCTGGATGCTCATATTGGCTCCTACATATTCTACGAAGATCTTTATCGGTCAAACCGCATAACAACATATGTTGTTCCCTTTGTTGCCGGTATGTTACTTGCCCGAGATTCGATCGTCGGTATCTCAATACCTAGTTCAATCTTGCTACCGGCAAGTCTTTTTACTCGTTCCATAATACATCATACCGCAACTAACTCATTAGTTGCAATGCTTGCAAGGCTTTAAGTGGTGTGTATTGCCTAGTGGACCCAGAGATACCTCTCCGACAATCGGAGTGACAAATCCTAATCTCGAAATACGCCAACCCAACAAGTACCTTTGGTGACACCTGTAGAGCACCTTTAAAATCACCCAGTTACGTTGTGACGTTTGGTAGCACACAAAGTGTTCCTCCGATAAACGGGAGTTGCATAATCTCATAGTCATAGGAACATGTATAAGTCATGAAGAAAGCAATAGCAACAAAATAAACGATCAAGTGCTAAGCTAACGGAATGGCTCAAGTCAATCACATCATTCTCCTAATGATGTGATCCCATTAATCAAGTGACAACTCATGTCTATGGTTAGGAAACATAACCATCATTGATTAATGAGCTAGTCTAGTAGAGGCATACTAGTGACATTTTGTTTGTCTATGTATTCACACATGTATCATGTTTCCGGTTAATACAATTCTAGCATCAATAATAAACATTTATCATGATATAAGGAAATAAATAATAACTTTATTATTTCCTCTGGGGTATATTTCCTTTAGTCTCCCACTTGCACTAGAGTCAATAATCTAGATTACACAGTAATGATTCTAACACCCATGGAGCCTTGGTGCTGATCATGTTTTGCTCGTGGAAGAGGCTTAGTCAACAGGTCTACAACATTCAGATCCGTTTATATCTTGCAAATCTTCTTGTCTCCCACCAGGACTTGATGCCGGATGGAGTTGAAGCGTCTCATGATGTGCTTGGTTCTTTTGTGAAATCTGGATTCTTTTGCTAAAGCAATTGCACCAGTATTGTCACAAAAGATTTACATTAGACCCGATGCACTAGGTATGACACGTAGATCGGATATGAACTCCTTCCGAAGCAGCTATGTACTTCGCTTCACATGTAGACCCCGCTATGATGCTTTGTTTAGAACTGCACCAACTGACAGCTCCCCCGTTTAATAAAAACACTAATCCGGTTTGTGATTTAAAATCATCCGGATCAGTGTCAAAGCTTGAATGGACGTAACCACTTACGATGAGCTCTTTGTCACCTCCATAAACGAGAAACATATCCTTCGTCATTTTCAGGTATTTCAGGATGTTCTTAACCGCTGTCCAGTGATCCACTCCTAGATTACTTTGGTACCTCCCCGCTAAACTAATAGCAAGGCACACATCAGGTCTAGTACACAACATTGCATACATGATAGAGCCTATGGCTGAAGCATAGGGAACATCTTTCATTTTCTCTCTACCTTCTGCAGTGGTCGGGCATTGAGTCTTACTCAACTTCACACCTTGTAACACAAGCAAGAACCCTTTCTTTGCTTGATCCATTTTGAACTTCTTCAAAACTTTGTCAAGGTATGTGCTTTGTGAAAGTCCAATTAAGCGTCTTGATCTATCTCTATAGATCTTGATGCCCAATATATAAGCAGCTTCACCGAGGTCTTTCATTGAAAAACTCTTATTCAAATATCCTTTTATGCTATCTGGAAATTCTATATCATTTCCAATTAACAATATGTCATCCACATATAATATCAGAAATGCTACAAAGCTCTCACTCACTTTCTTGTAAATACATGCTTCTCCAAAAGACTGTATAAAACCATTTTCTTTGATCACATTATCAAAACATTTATTCCAACTCCGAGAGGCTTACACCAGTCCATAAATGGATCGCTAGAGCTTGCACACTTTGTTAGCTCTTTTGGATCGACAAAACCTTCCGGTTGCATCATATACAACTCTTTTTCCAGAAATCCATTCAGGAATGCAGTTTTGACATCCATTTTCCAAATTTCATAATCATAAAATGCGACAATTGCTAACATCATTCGGACAGACTTAAGCATCACTATGGGTGAGAAAGTCTCATCGTAGTAAATCCCTTGAACTTGTTGAAAACCTTTTGCAACAAGTCCAGCTTTATTGACAGTAACATTACCGTCAACGTCAGTATTCTTCTTGAAGATACATTTATTTTCAATGGCTTGCCGATCAATGGGCAAGTCAACCAAAGACCACACTTTGTTCTCATACATGGATCCCATCTCAGATTTCATGGCCTCAAGCCATTTGCGGAATCTGGGCTCACCATTGCTTCTTCATAGTTCGTAGGTTCATTATGGTCTAGCAACATAACCTCCAGAACAGGATTACCGTACCACTCTGGTGCGGATCTCACTCTGGTTGACTTACGAGGCTCAGTAATAACTTGATCTGAAGTTTCATGATTAGCATCATTAACTTCCTCACTAATTGGTGTAGGTGTCACAGGAACTGGTTTCTGTGATGAAATACTTTCCAATAAGGGAGCAAGTACAGTTACCTCATCAAGTTCTACTTTCCTCCCACTCACTTCTTTCAAGAGAAACTCCTTCTCTAGAAAGGATCCAAATTTGGCAACAAACATTTTGCCTTCAGATCTGTGATAGAAGGTGTACCCAATAGTTTCCTTTGGGTATCCTATGAAGACACATATCTCCGATTTGGGTTCGAGCTTATCAGGTTGAAGTTTTTTCACATAAGCATCGCAGCCCCAAACTTTAAGAAATGACAACTTTGGTTTCTTGCCAAACCACAGTTCATAAGGCGTCGTCTCAACGGATTTCGATGGTGCCCTATTTAACGTGAATGCAGCAGTCTCTAAAGCATAACCCCAAAATGATAGCGGTAAATCAGTAAGAGACATCATAGATTGCACCATATCTAGTAAAGTACGATTACTACGTTCGGACACACCATTACGCTGTGGTGTTCCGGGTAGCTTGAGTTGCAAAACTACTCTGCATTTTTTCAAATGAAGACCAAACTCGTAACTCAAATATTCTCCTCCACGATCAGATCGCAGAAACTTTATTTTCTTGTTATGATGATTTTCAACTTCACTCTAAAATTCTTTGAACTTTTGAAATGTTTTAGACCTATGTTTCATTAAGTAGATATACCCATATCTACTTAAATCATCTGTGAAGGTGAGAAAATAAACGATACCCGCCGCGAGCCTCAACATTCATCGGACTACATACATCTGTATGTATGATTTCCAACAGATCTGTTGCTGGCTCCATAGTTCCGGAGAACGGCGTTTTAGTCATCTTGCCCATGAGGCACGGTTCGCAAGTACCAAGTGATTCATAATCAAGTGGTTCCAAAAGTCCATCGGTATGGAGTTTCTTCATGCGCTTTACACCAATATGACCTGAACGACAGTGCCACAAATAAGTTGCACTATCATTATCTACTCTGCATCTTTTGGCTTCAATATTATGAATATGTGTATCACTACTATCAAGAATCAATAAGAATAGACAACTCTTCAAGGGTGCATGACCATAAAAGATATTACTCATATAAATAGAACAACCATTATTCTCTGATTTAAATGAATAACCGTCTCGCATCAAACAAGATCTAGATATAATGTTCATGCTTAACGCTGGCACCAAATAACAATTATTCAGGTCCAAAACTAATCCCGAAGGTAGATGTAGAGGTAGCGTGCCGACTGCGATCACATCGACTTCGGAACTATTTCCCACATGCATCGTCACCTTGTCCTTAGCCAATCTTTGCTTAATCCGTAGTCCCTGTTTCGAGTTGCAAATATTGGCAACAGAACCAGTATCAAATACCCAGGTGCTACTGCAAGCATTAGTAAGGTACACATCAATAACATGTATATCACATATACCTTTGTTCACCTTGCCATCCTTCTTATCCGCCAAATACTTTGGGCAGTTCTGCTTCCAATGACCAGTCTGTTTGCAGTAGAAGCACTCAGTTTGAGGCTTAGGTCCAGACTTGGGTTTCTTCTCTTGAGTAGCAACTTGTTTGCCACTCTTCTTGAAGTTCCCTTTCTTCTTCCCTTTAACCTTTTTCTCGAAACTAGTGGTCTTGTTGACCATCAACACTTGATGCTCCTTTTTGATTTCTACCTCCGCAACCTTTAGCATCGCGAAGAGCTCGGGAATTGTCTTATCCATCCCTTGCATATTATAGTTCATCACAAAGCTTTTGTAGCTTGGTGGCAGTGATTGAAGAACTCTGTCAATGACACTATCAAAAGGAAGATTAACTCCTAGTTGAGTCAAGTTATTATGATACCTAGACATTTTGAGTATATGTTCACTGACAGAACTATTCTCCTCCACCTTGCAGCTATAGAACTTATTGGATACTTCATATCTCTCAATCCGGGCATTTGCTTGAAATATTAACTTCAACTCCTGGAACATCTCATATGCTCCATGACGTTCAAAATGTCGTTGAAGTCCCGGTTCTAAGCCGTAAAGCATGGCACACTGAACTATCGAGTAGTCATCAGCTTTACTCTACCAAACATTCTTAACATTATCAGCAGCATCTGCAGCAGGCTTGGCACCCAGCGGTGCTTCTAGGACGTAATTCTTCTGTGCAGCAATGAGGATAATCCTCAAGTTACGGACCCAGTCCGTGTAATTGCTACCATTATCTTTCAACTTTGCTTTCTCAAGGAATGCATTAAAATTCAATGGAACAACAACACGAGCCATCTTTCTACAATCAACATAGACAAGCAAAAAACTATCAGTTCATGATAAATTTAAGTTCAAATAATCATATTACTTAAGAACTCCCACTTAGATAGACATCCCTCTAATCCTCTTAGTGATCACGTGATCCAAATCAACTAAACCATGCCAATCATCACGTGAGATGGAGTAGTTTCAATGGTGAACATCACTATGTTGATCATATCTACTATATGATTCACGCTCGACCTTTCGGTCTCAATGTTCTGAGGCCATATCTGCATATGCTAGGCTCGTCAAGTTTAACCTGAGTATTCTGCGTGTGCAAAATTGGCTTGCACCCGTTGTAGATGGACGTAGAGCTTATCACACCCGATCATCATGTGGTGTCTGGGCACGACGAACTTAGGCAATGGTGCATACTTAGGAAGAACAGTTTTATCTTGAAATTTAGTGAGAGATTATCTTATAATGCTACCGTCGAACTAAGCAAAAATAAGATGCATAAAAGATAAACATCACATGCAATCAAAATATGTGACATGATATGGCCATCATTATCTTGTGCCTTTGATCTCCATCTCCAAAGCATCGTCATGATCTTCATCGTCACCGGCATGACACCATGATCTCCATCATCTTGATCTATATCAATGTGTTGTCACATGGTCGTGTCGCCAACTATTGCTCTTGCAACTATTGCCATCGCACAACGATAAAGTAAAGCAATTATTTGGCACTTGCATCTTATGCAATAAAGAGACAACCATAAGGCTTCTGCCAGTTGCCGATAACTTTAACAAAACATGATCATCTCATAAAACAATTTATATCTCATCACGTCTTGACCATATCACATCACAACATGCCCTGCAAAAACAAGTTAGATGTCCTCTACTTTGTTGTTGCAAGTTTTACGTGGCTGCTACGGGCTGAGCAAGAACCGTTCTTACCTACACATCAAAACCACAACGATAGTTCGTCAAGTTGGTGTTGTTTTAACCTTCTCAAGGACCGGGAATAGCCACACTCGGTTCAACTAAAGTTGGAGAAACTGACACTCGCCAGCCAGCTATGTGCAAAGCACGTCGGTAGAACCAGTCTCGCGTAAGCGTATGCGTAATGTCGGTCTGGGCCGCTTCATCTAACAATACTGCTGAACCAAAGTATGACATGTTGGTAAGTAGTATGACTTGTATGGCCCACAACTCACTTGTGTTCTACTCGTGCATATAACATCAACGCATAAAACCAGGCTCGGATGCCACTGTTGGTGAACGTAGTAATTTCAAAAAAAATCCTACGCACACACAAGATCATGGTGATGCATAACTACGAGAGGGGAGAGTGTGTCTACGTACCCTCGTAGACCGAATGCGGAAGCGTTAGCACAACGCGGTTGATGTAGTCGTACGTCTTCACGATCCGACCGACCAAGCGCCGAACGCACGACACCTCCGAGTTCTGTACACGTTCAACTCGATGATGTCCCTCGAACTCCGATCTAGCTGAACTTTGAGGGAGAGTTCCGTCAGCACGATGGCGTGGTGACGATGATTATGTTCCACCGACGCATGGCTTCGTCTAAGCACCGCTACGATATGACCGAGGTGGATTATGGTGAAGGGGGGCACCGCACACGGCTAAAAGATCCAAGAGATCAATTGTTGTGTCCCTAGGGGGTGCCTCCCTCCCTGTATATAAAGGAGTAAAGGAGGGGGAGGGGGCCGGCCACCCTTGGCATGCCACATGAGGAGTCCTACTCCCACCGGTAGTTGGACTCCCCCTTTCCATGTTGGAGTAGGAGAGGAGAGGGAAGGAGAAAGAGGGAGAAAGGAAAGCGGCGGCGCCGCCCCCCTTCCTAGTCCAATTCGGAGTTGGGAGGGGAGCGGCGTGTGGTTGCCCCTTGGCCGCCTCTCCTCTTCCAGCAATTGGGCCCATGAGGCCCATTAACCTCCGGGGGGTTCCGGCAACCCCCCGGTACTCAAGTATATATCCGATAACCCCCGGAACCATTTCGATGTCTGAATATAGTTGTCCAATATATCAATCTTCATCTCTCGACCATTTCGAGACTCCTCGTCTTGTCCGTGATCACATTCGGGACTCTGAACTACCTTCGGTACATCAAAACACATAAACTCATAATATAACCATCATCGAACTTTAAGCGTGCGAACCCTACGAGTTCGAGAACTATGTAGACATAACCGAGACATGTCTCCGGTCAATAACCAATAGCGGAACCTAGATGCTCATATTGGCTTCTACATATTCTACGAAGATCTTTATCGGTCAAACCGCATAACAACATACGTTGTTCCCTTTGTCATCGGTATGTTACTTGCCCGATATTCGATTGTCGGTATCTCAATACCTAGTTCAATCTCGTTACCGGCAAGTCTCTTTACTCGTTCCGTAATACATCATCCTGCAACTAAATCATTAGTTGCAATGCTTGCAAGGCTTTAAGTGATGTGTATTACCGAGTGGGCCTAGAGATAACTCTCCGACAATCGGAGTGACAAATCCTAATCTCGAAATACGCCAACCGAACAAGTACCTTTCGAGACACCTATAGAGCACCTTTATAATCACCCAGTTAAGTGTTCCTCCGGTAAACAGGAGTTGCATAATCTCATAGTCATAGGAACATGTATAAGTCATGAAGAAAGCAATAGAAACAAACTAAACGATTAAGTCCTATGCTAATGGAATGGGTCAAGTCAATCACATCATTCTCCTAATGATGTGATCCCGTTAATCAAATGACAATTCATGTCTATGGTTTGGAAACATAACCATCTTTGATTAATGAGCTATTCTAGTAGAGGCATACTAGTGACATTTGGTTTGTCTATGTATTCACTCATGTATCATGTTTCTGGTTAATACAATTCTAGCATGAATAATAAAAATTTATCATGATATAAGGAAATAAATAATAACTTTACTATTGACTCTAGGGCATATTTCCTTCACGAAGATGGACGCCGTCAAGCTCGTGACTGAAGGACCGCCCGCGGGCAAGGAGCACCGCACGCCCGAGCGGTATTTTGAAGATGTTTTGGTGGGATCCCGCATTGTGGCGGAGCAATGTGCTAAGGACATTATTTTTGAATGAATACATTCATGTTATCTCGTCCTGTATGATGAAAACAAGGCTGATATGTAATATAGTGCTTTGCCGTTTATTATTTAAAATTTTACCTCCTATGCGGCCGTTTTATGAAGTCTGAGAGTTGGCTAGTCGTCGGCTTCAGCAACCACGTAGGTAGTACGTGGGTGTTCGGGATGAATCTAAACACTATTTATCCATGAATTTGGTCCTTGAAGGAGGTGTTTAGCGCAACAAACCAGGCAATCAGACTATGTGGCTTTATCACCCTCAGTTAGCCATAGGAGTTTGACTATAAAATTTGGGCGCAACCCCTAGTATCCGAACTAGTGTGCTGTAAACACCTGATCGGATGGGAACCGATTCATCGCATAATGCGAAAAAATCGCTAAAGATTTGAATCCTCCGAAGAGCTGACCGGCTCATGATGCATCATGATAGTAAGTTTTCGGCTTTCTCTACTGAGGTGCTCATCCGGATAAACCAGGACACAATCACAGTAGCTCTCCCTTTACTACCCTAGCCGATATAGAGGAACGTAAGGTAGTAAGCACAGGAGCCGGGCAACCCAACTATTGACCAAAGACATGATTCGGAGCCAATGCATATAATGCTAAATTCGGGGTGCCGAACTATACTGTAAAAGGTGTTCGGAATTTGTTGCCGTATTATGGGGCGCAATGAAGCCCCTGGCGGATTAAACCATACCAAAGTGTACAGGTGCGATTTGATAAGATTATCAAAAGAGCAAGCTAGTGCCGTAGAAGTTGGGCGGCAAACTGTTTCCATTATAGTTTGGTTGATACATCGAACCGTATTTGTACAAGTAGTGCAATAAGCAACAAGGCTATTTAATATGCCACAACCAAAGGAGAGCTGCGTGCGGGCCCTGAAAATAGGTAGAGTGGTCGTTAAAGAGACCACCTAGAAATTCCCTTATATGTCAGTGCTTTTTGCTGTCTTGGTGTATCTATCCTTTCGAAAGGACCTGTGATCAGGCCATCAGGAAGGGCCTGTAGAAAAGAAACCTGAAAAGGGGGAAAGAAAGAAAAAGTGAAAGTATGTGTGGCCAGGGGAGGTCGAGCCGTATTATGTATCACAATCTAGTTATGCCTTCATCTATGCCCATGGTATTTTGAGTGCGTATTTATGTACGCGCGGCACGAATGCCGCCACTTGGTAGGGTCTGGGACAGAGGCCTAATTGCTAGTCGAGCTCTTGACGAGCGGGGCTATCTTGCAGCGGAGTAGTTCGGACTCGTTTGATAGTGTCCGGGAGCTCGGCCACCGAATTAAGGTTCTGCTTGAAAAGGCCGCTCTGTACTTCTGCTGCTAAAGCAGCGGTGTGCTCCTCGGTACGGAGGGTGTGTTCCGTGTTTCCATTGACTGTTATGACGCCGCGTGGTCCGGGCATCTTGAGCTTGAGATAAGCATAGTGTGGCACTGCGTTGAATCGAGCAAATGCGGTTCGTCCCAGCAGTGCGTGATAGCCACTTTGGAAAGGGATGATATCAAAGATCAACTCTTCGCTTTGGAAGTTGTCCGGGGATCCAAAGACAATCTCTAGTGTGATTGAGCCCGTACAGTGGGCCTCTACACCTACTATGACCCCTTTGAGGGATTAATAACCATTTTGCGCACCGTATCCTAATAGAGCAGGTTCAGGCTACTGCCACCATCCATGAGGACTCGCGTGAGATGGAATCCATCAATGATTGGGTCAAGGACCAATGCGGCTGACCCGCCATGACGGATACTGGTCGGATGGTCCCTGCTATTGAAAGTGATCGGGGCAGGAAGACCATGGGTAGAACTTTGGGGCGACTGGCTCCATCGCGTAGACATCCCTGAGCGCGCGTTTGCGCTCCCTCTTGGGCATATGGGTAGCATATATCATGTTCACTGTTTTAACTGGGGGGGGGGGACTTCTTATATTCCCTTGTGTTCGGCAGACGGGACTCCTCGTCATCGTCCTTACTTTGTGAACCCTTCTCCTTGTTCTCGGCATTTAATTTGCCAGCCTGTTTAAAAACCCAACAGTCCCTATTGGTATGATTGGGTGGTTTGTCTGGGTGCCATGGATCTGGCATGGATGATCGAGTATGCGGTCCAAGCTGGATGGGCCCAGATTGTTTCTTTTATATGGCTTCTTCTGCTGGCCGGACTTGGAGCCACTGAATTCGGCGTTGACCGCTGTGTCATCAGTATTGTCACCGTTGCTTCGACGCTTGTGCTTGTTGCATTGGGGCTTGCTGTTGCTGTTTTTGGTCTCAGAGGTGCCAGCCTCACTTGCAGTATTTTTGCTACGGGCTAGCCAACTATCCTCGCCTGCGCAAAAATGGGTCATGAGTGTCGTGAGGGCTGCCATGGACTTTGGCTTTTCTTGGCCGAGGTGATGGGCGAGCCATTCGTCGTAGATGCTATGCTTAAAGGCCGCTAGGGCTTCGGCATCCGGACAGTCGACGATCTGGTTCATTTTACTTAGGAACCTGGTCTAGAATTTCCTGGCTAACTCTCCGGGCTGTTAAACTATGTGACTTAAGTCATCAACATCCGGAGGTCGTACGTATGTACCTTGGAAGTTGTCGCGGAAGGCGTCTTCCAAGTCCTCCCAGCTGCCAATAGAGATTTTAGGCAAACTGTTTAACCAGTGTCGAGCTGGCCCTTTGAGTTTTAGCAGGAGGTATTTGACGGTGTGAAGGTCATCACCACGGGCCAAATGAATATGGAGAAGAAAATCTTCAATCCATACCGCGGGATCTGTTGTTCCGTCGTATGATTCGATATTCACGGGTTTAAACCCTTTGGGGAATTCATGCCCCATTACTTCATCAGTGAAGCAAAGAGGGTGTGCAGCGCCTCTATATCGGGCCATATCATGACGTAGCTCGGATGGAGTCCGTCTGTGGCATTCAGACTGGGCGTGATTAGGATTTACTCATCCGAATAGATAGCCGTCATCGCGTGTCGGGGCACGCACCCGCGATCCGTAGATCGATCTGGTATGTCCTGCTCTAATGTCCAGGTCCTGTCGAAGGTCGTATGTATATGCCTGGGCTATTTTATCCCTGCCTTTATAGTGAGGTAGTACGGGCTGGTATTCGGCTTGAGTTGTTGCTTTGTCCGGACCACGTGGTGGTCGGTTAGCCGCATTGTGTGCTGATGGTATGGGCTCCAACGCCTCGTCATCGAATTGAGGTAGTAATTTGCGCTTCGGGTAACTTTTGAATGCTCGCTCGAGGCCGTATTCCTCGTCTGCCAAGACGTTAGTCCATCTATCATTGAGCAGATCTTGATCAGCTTGAAGCTATTGCTGCTTCTTTTTCAGGCTCCTTGCAGTGGCTATTAGCCAACGCTTAAAGCGCTCCTGCTCGAGAGGTTCCGCAGGCACGATAAAATCCTCGTTGCCGAGGCTCACCTCATCCTCGGAGAGTGGAAGATAATTACTGTCCTCCGAGTCTTCGTGCACGGCCTGTTCATTAGGGATGACTTGCATATCTTGCCGTTCGTCCTGTTCGGAAGTTGGCTCAACAGGGTCTTCATTGTCTCCGGCATCGTCTAGAGTATTGCTTTCTCCTATGCCGGTATTGCTGTCTTTTTCACGGCGTGACTTAGAGCGTCGCCGCTGTCGTCGCCGCTTTGGTTTTATCTCAGGAGGTTTATCTTCCACTGGGTCTTCTTTGTCATCGCTGTTAACTTCTTTGGGTGTGTCCACCATGTATACGTCGTAGGAGGAGGTGATCGTGCAGCGCTTGGTAAATGGCGGGTTTTGGGCCTACTCCTCTTCGGCATCGTCGTCCATACCGTCGATGTCTCCGGAGTCGTAGTCGAGCATGTCGGTTAGATCTTCGAGAGTGGCTATTAAGTGGGAGGTGGGGGGAAGCAAAATTCCCCGTCATCAGCCTCCAGTTCAAACCGGATATAATTCAGTTGTGAGTCCCCTGCTAAAGAGAGGGTTTTTAATGAGTTTAGCACATCGCCTAAAGGTGAGTGCCGGAAGATGTCTGCAGAACTGAATTTGACGATCGGCGCCTGATAAGGCTCGGCGGACGCCGATGCATGTAGTTCGGAACCAGTGGCCGGAGATGAATCTGGGGGTCCGGTGACACAGACCCTGCTCGAGGTTGGGTCTATGTGCGGCTCCAACGCCGTAGAGTGTGTAGCTTCCCTGGCGGGGTTAAGCTTCCCGTCTTCAGATGGCGCAAGCTGCTCCTGATCTAGGGCCAGAGCACTTACATGCGCAATCTCCTAGGTATGGTCCGATGACAGATTTAGGTCATGTTCATCGAGGTGCCAGGTAGCGGCCTCCATGGGCTAAAATCCGTCAAAGATTAAGTCTCCACGGATATCAGCGACATAGTTCAAGCTTCCAAACCTAACTTGATGGCCAGGGGCGTAGCTGTCAATCTGCTCTAGATGGCCAAGCGAGTTGGCCCGTAGTGCGAAGCCACCGAATAAGAAGATCTATCCAGGGGGAAAGACATCCCCCGGGCAGCGTTGTTGTAGATGATGGATGGAGCCATCGAACCTTCTGATGACGACACAACGGAACTCTCAATGAAAGCACCAATGCCGGTGTCAAAACCGGCGGATCTCAGGTAGGGGGTCCCGAACTGTGCGTCTAAGGTTGATGGTAACAGGAGACAGGGAACATGATGTTTACCCAGGTTCAGGCCCTCTCTATGGAGGTAATACCCTACTTCTGGCTTGATTGATCTTCATGAAATGAGTATTACAAGAGTTGATCTACCTCGAGATCATAATGTTAAAACCCTAGAAGTCTAGCCTATGTTATTATGATTGTCTCTGCCTCTACGAACTAAACCCTTCGGTTTATATAGACACCGGAGGGGACTAGGGTTATACAAACTTGGTTACAGAGAAAGGAATATTCATATCCGAACGCCAAACATGCCATCCACGCCAAGGAAAGTCTCATGCGGACATGGGTGAGAGTCTTCGGCCTTGTATCTTCATAGCCCATTAGTCCGGCCCATGTCCAACAGGCCGGACGCCCGAGGACCCCTTAGTCCAGAACTCCCCCAGCGTGGAAGGCAAGCTAGGCGTCCGGATGTATTATTTCCTTTCTCTATAACCGACTTTGTATAACTCTAGGCCCCTCCGGTATCTATATAAACCGGAGGGTTTAGTCCGTAGGAGTGATCACAATATTATAGGCTAGACTTCTAGGGTTTAGCCACAACGATCTCGTGGTAGATCAACTCTTGTAATCCTCATCAAGATCAATCAAGTAGGACGTAAGGTACTACCTCCATCAAGAGGGCCCGAACCTGGGTAAAACATCGTGTCCCCTGTCTCCAGTTACCATCGACCTTAGACGCACAGTTTGGGACCCCCTACCCGAGATCCGCCGGTTTTGACACCGACATTGGTGCTTTCATTGAGAGTTCCGTTGTGTCGTCATTATGATGTTCGATGACTTCATCAATCATCCACAATGATGCTGCCCTGAGGGGGGGTTTTTATCCCCGGCCAGATCTTTGTGTTCGGTGGCTTCGCACAGCGGGCCAACTCGCTTGGCCATCCATCTAGAGTAGATCGGCTGCTACGCCCCAGGTCACCAGATTAGTTTCGGAAACCTGGATTATGTCGTTGATATCCGAAAAGCCTAGATCTTCCAAGGATTCACGACCCCAACCTCCACTCTGGCCTTAGATCCAGAGCGTGTCGCCAGGTCTGAAGACGGGATTTCTGATCCCGTCGGACTGTCTTTGGCCACTAGGCCCAGTACAGGAGAGCCGGAGGAAGCTGTGTCGCTGGCAACCACCACAAAGCCGGACTCTTCCCCGGACACCGGCTCTTAACTCTCGGAGTCAGCATCGTGTGAGGTCGTCTAAGGAATCTCCTTCCCGCCGTACTCCACGGATTCTCCTCTCCCTGGCCAAACCTCGCCTTTAAGCGAGGCTCTCGACTTGATGCGATCCCTTATCATTACGGAAGAGCAATGTCCGAACTACGCCCAGCCCGGACTAGGGGCTGAGAACGGGGAATTATATGTCCCACCCACCACCCACTTCATCGCCACTGTCGAGGTCTTAACTGACATGCCCGATTATGACTCCGAAGAAATCGACGGTATGGACGACGATGCCGGAGAAGAGCAGGCCCAAAACCCGTCGTTTACTGAACGCTAGATGATGTCTACTACACAACCCCGAGGGTGAACTACTCCCTCCTCGTCATGGAGAGCGTCAGGATGATGTCTACTACACAACCCCGAGGTTGAACTACCCCCTCCTTGTCATGTAGACGTTGTTGGGCTTCCAAGTGCAGAGGTTTTTAGATCGTGCCGAATCAAGAACACGAGAGAGAGAGAGAGAGAGAGAGAGAGAGAGATCAAACACATAGCTATTGGTACATATCCTCAGCCCCGAGGGTGAACTACTCCCTCCTCGTCATGGAGAGCATCGGGAAGATGAAGATGGCCATCGGAGAGGGATTCCCCCCTCCGATAGGGTGCCAGAACGGGTCTAGATTGGTTTTCAGTGGCTACTGAGGCTTGTGGCAGCGGAACTCCTGATCTAGGTTTCTTTCTGGATGTTTGGGTATATATAAGAGGTGTTGGAGTCGGGAACAAGTTAGGGGGGTCCCCGAGGCGGCCATGAGGTAGGGGGCGCGCCTAGGGGGGTAGGGCACGCCCCCCACCCTCGCGGTGACCTCGGGACTCTTCTGGCCCATCTCCGGTACTCCGTGGGCTTCTTCTGGTGCAAAAACAATCTTCGTGGAATTTCAGGTCAATTGGACTCCATTTGGTTTTCCTTTTCTGCGATACTCAAAAACAAGGAAAAAACAAAAGCTGCACTAGGCTCTAGGTTAATAGGTTAGTCCCAAAAATCATATAAAATAGCATATAAATGCATATAAAACATCCTAGATGGATAATATAATAGCATCGAACAATAAAAAATTATAGATGCATTGGAGACATATCACTGGACGGCCACGTCTTCGTATGACGTGTACACGGTGGATACACCCAAAGAGGGTGACGACAATAACGAGAAAAATCCAGTAGAGGATAAACCTCCTGAGGTACAACCAAAAGGTCAATGGCGCCGCTCTAAATCATGCCGCGGCATAGACAACAATACCGGCACGAGAGATAACAATCTCTGGATGATGCCGAAGACCAAGAAAACCCGGTCGAGCAAAACTCGAACAAGACGATCAGGAGGATGGGCAAGTTAGCCCTGATGAACAAGCCACAAACAAAGACTCGGAGGACAGTAATTTCCTGCCACTCTCCAAGGATGAGGTGAGCCTCGGCGACAAAGACTTTATCGTGCCTGAGGAACCTCTCGAGCAGCGGCGCTTTAAGCAACAGCTAATAGCCACTGCAAGGAGCCTGAAAAAGAAACAACAACATCTTCAAACTGATCAAGATCTACTCAATGACAGATGGACTAATGTCCTGGCAGCCGAGGAATACGGCCTCGTGCGCCCAACCAAAAGTTACCCGAAGCGTAAACTGCGACCCCAATTCGACGATGAGGCACTTGAGCCCGTACCAACAGCATGTAATGCGGCGGACCGACTACCACGTGGCCGGGACAAAAAGAGAAATTCAAGCCAAACACCGGGCCATACTATCTCAGCGTAAAGGTAGAGACACAACAGCTCGGGGATACACATATGACCTATGGCAGGACCTGAAGAATAGAGCTGGTCCAGCCAGATCGATCTACGGATCGCGGGGCGTGCCCTGACGCGCGACGACGGCTATCAAGCCGAACATGACAAGCACAATCACGTCCTGGACGAAAACTACAGACGGACTCCATCTGAACTACGTCGCAACCTGGTCCGATATAGAGGCGCCACACACCCCCTCTGCTTCACTGATGAAGTAATGGAGCTTGAATTCCCAGGAGGGTTTAAACCCGTAAATATTGAATCATATGATGGAACAACATATCTCGCAGTATGGATTGAAGACTTTCACTAGTGCAGAACTGGGCAATAGCACCGGTTCATAAGGGCCTTTAGTGCCGGTTCGGTAACTGGCACTAAATTGTAGGCACTAAACGCCCCCCCTTTAGTACCGGTTCAGCACGAACCGGTGCTAAATGGAAACCACGTGGCACGAGCCAGCTTCGGGGGCAGGGAGCCCTTTAGTACCGGTTGGTTTCACCAACCGGTATTAAAATGTTGGGGGGGTTTTGGGTTTATGATTTTTTCATTTAATTTTGTGTTTTCCATTTAATTCTTTTTCGTTTGCTGGTATTTTACGATACTACATATTGTACACGTTATGCATATATATAATTAGAATTTCTAGTAGAACCGATCATAATATATATATATATCATCGAATGTCTCACAACCACCATTAATTAATTCACACATATATACACACATGTATATATATATATATATATATATATATATATATATATATATAATTTCTCCTAATTGGTGCCTTCGGAGCCAGTGGCATTAGCCTAGCTAATTGGTGCCTTTGGAGCATGATAACAATTCGAAGTGGTTCATGGGGGCGGTAGCGGGTAATAGTATTCTCCTTTGGGATCTATGACCTGGTCGAGCAAAAATCCTGCTATTTCCTCTTGAATTGCTTCTATGCGGTCCTGTGCTTGGAGCTTGTCCCGCACCTCATTGAACTGTTAAGGAGATCAATATGCATGTGTATTAGTTGTGTGACTAGATATCAATAATGGTGTAAAAATTGTGAATAGTGTTCTGACAATCGATATAGTACCCACTCCTGTCTTTGAGATTTGCTCCTTTCGGACGCCATCATGCGAATGTTCTCACAAACGTAGTATGCACATAGATCATTCCCCGGTGCTTGCTTCAGGGCCTTTACGAGAATGGAATTTGATCAGATAATAATTAATCAAGCATGATAATTAAAGAGATGGCAGCTAGCTAGTACTACTTAATTAATTACCTTGGGTCGATACCATTTCAGACTTTGTTTCCATGGGCCTGGAGTGACCCTGATGAACTTTTCCCAAGCCCTGCCCGCCGACAAAGAAAATGAATAAATGGGTTATTAACTAGTTGTTATCAGGAAATGACGAACTAATTAAATAGGCCGAGATATAGTTAATAATGATTGAAATTACCTGTTGACTATCCCCTTCACGATGGTGTAGTCACTTGCTTTCTTAAGTAGCGAGTCTAGTACTTCAACTGTTCCTTCATCAACTTTAATGATTAACAAGATCCAGTGATATCTGCATGCACACACGTTTGCATGTCTTAATTAAGCGGGCATATGTAAGCAAAAACATGTAGCTATAGCTAGTAGGGAAAAACAGAATTTGTAGTACAAGAAAGTGTGACTCACTGGAAGTTGTAAGGAAGTAGTATATCTTCATTGTATTTGAGTTCCTTGAAGAACTGTAGCATACTTTCCTCTACACATTTTGCGTGATATGGATCTAATTTCCATGTGTATTCATTAATGGTATTTGGGTCAACGAACCCAATGCCATAGCTTCCACCTTTTTTCATTTCAAAAATCTTCATCCTACATAATACCACAGAAAAGAATATAGTGAGGATAATTAAAGGTAATGATTGATCAAAATGATCAGCTAGCTTGAGACTTAAATTACAGAAAGGAATCACTTACAGACAATAGCAACTGACGATAGAATTGTTGAGTGCGTCTTTATTGTATAGCTGAAAAAGTTCTAAATACTCAACGGTCACAACTTTCTTATGGTAGTAATGCTCCTCCTTGACATTCACCATGAGGGACTCTCGATTGGAAATCTTGGTAATGTCCATGTACCATTGATGCAATTCATACATTCTTGTTGGGAGCTTAAAGACCTCCTCTTGCTCGACCAAAGGTTGGCCCCGGGCATATTTCCGTTTTATTTCCTCCTCTCTAGTCAGACACATGGGCTCGATATCGAGGAGTTGTCCAACAGTGATCCCGATCGATTTAGCCTGCGCAATATGCTCCTCGGTTATTACCACATCGCCCACCCCGGGAACGTTAACGGTTTGCCCACAATAATATTGGGCGCGCCTACTCTCATGTGTTGTTGGCACAACAAGCGGGGGGATTGATTGCGCAGCCTGTTCTCCCAGCTGGGGAACAGTTTTACCGCTCGTTTTGCCAGCTTATTTTCTCGAGCTCGAGATCGCCTCTTTCTATAGACGTGCTCGATTTAACTTCCTGAGGTGGCGCTCATAGTCCGTGTCAACAGGCTTGGGAGCTGGTGGTCTAGCCATACGAATGAAGTGGTCAATCTTTTCCACAGGCACTTTCTCCCTTGGCAGCGGTGGCGGTTTCGGTGCAAAATGGGCTTCCACCTCGGCCTTCGATATGGCCACGTTTTCCTCCTCGGACTTGTCGTAAGGCATTTGCGGAAGAGGCGCGAGGCTTGGACCATATTGAAATCTCTTACCTCCACCTGTACCTGCAGTACTACCTCGACTTGTACCGCTACGCACCATAGCTGAGGCGGCTCTCTTCCGTGATTGCTGAGGCAGTGAAGACGGCTGACGTGGCTGAGTTGGAGGAGGAGGAGTGGCCTGAAGTTGTGCCGGACTTGGAGGAGGAGTGGCCTGAAGCTGTGCCGGACTTGGAGGAGGAGTGGACTGACGCTTTGCCGGACTTGGAGGAGGAGTGGCCTGAAACTGTGCCGGACTTGGAGGAGGAGTGGCCTGACGCGTTGGCGGACTTGGAGGAGCGGGAGTCTGCTGACTCGGTGGCGGACTGCGATGATGAGTCGGATGACGCGGTGTGGGTGGCCTTCGAAAGATGATGCAATCCTTTCTCCATAGGATGATACGATGGTTGGCCTCTCCTAGTGTGTGCTCATCGTCACCTCCAGGAATGTCAAGCTCTAGCCCCGAATATTGGTCCACCACCTCATCAACCAAGACACGAGCACAGTTCCATAATCTAGCTTATGGAACTTATCCTTTTTTTGCGGCATTGGCCTTGTTTATTCTCGACCGTTCCTTAGATAATTCCGAATCCTTGAATTTCACGAAATCGTCCCAATGAGCACTTTGGTTCTCTAGTGTTCCCTCGAATACTGGAGTCTTCCTTCCTCCGTTGACGTACTTGTCCCATTCACGAATCTTGTGGTTCTTGAATGCAACCACCATCTTCCTAAGAGCAGCGTCCTTGACTTTCTCCACATCTGCATCTGTGAAATGATCTGGTAGGGTGAAATGTTCTATGAGCGTTTCCCAAAGCATGTCACACCCTAGTTATTGCAAGCATTAGAGTGTGCATCATGTTTAAATTCCTCTTAAATTTGAAATGGGGAAGACATAACCCCCAATACCCCCCTGGAAAACAACTAGGGTTTACTAAAATTATTTTTAATGATCCTGAAATGCCCTTCTAAAAAGTTCACTCTCTTTGTCTTGGGTTAGAACCTCTGGCAAAATTGGTGCACAATTTTCTAGGTCAACAGAAGGTCATTGAATTAATTCATAAGTATTTGAGTTTGGGCATTTAAATGCCATAAAATAATTTAAATGCTCAAATAATTCTGGAAATAAATGTTTCTGTTGGAAATATTCTAAACAGAGCCCACAATTATTTTCAGGATTTTTGGAAACATTTTAGTATTTTTAATAAAGCCCAACAGTTGCAGAAAAAAATAGAAAACAGAAACAAATCAAAAAAAGAGAGAGAGGGAAACCACCTGGGCCTCACCTGTGCTGGCCCATCCCACATGGCTCGGCCTAGCCGACTGGCCTTGCCAGTCGTCCTCCTCCTCCCGCCAGGAGGACGAGGAGCGCGTGGCTGGCGCCCGCGGCCACATGCCGGCCACCTCCTGCTTCTGCCGCCGCCGTGGAGACGTCCAGGGGTGCCACGCCGACCCCCACGTCCCCCTCTCTTGCTCCCTCACTCTCCCACTCGTCTCCCTCACCATCTCCCGCGATGGCCGAGCGCGATCCTCGCCGCCATTCACCGTAGACGTCACCACAACCACCCCATCGCCCCTCCGACAAGCCCAATAGCTCCGCCTCATCGCCCTGGACCTCTCCGCTGACCCACACGACTCCAAACGCCGCCGAACACCGTCTTCGCCCTCGTCTTCAACCTCGGGCACCCGAGCCATCTCCGGTCGATTCGGCGCCGCCAGGACCTCCCCGAGCTCGCTGACCCCCTCTCCGACCCCGCTGTGAGCTCCTCTTCGTCTCCCCCTAGCTCCCGTGCTCGTTTGGCCTCTGTAGTCGCCACTTCCACCACACCCGAAAGCTCCCCGCTGCCAGCCATGGCGCCGTCGTGGCTCGAGCCAAAGTGGCTCGAAGCCAAGCTCACCTTGTGCTCAGTGCAGCACCAGGAGCCCGTAGCCACCACCAGCTCCTTCTCCCGTGCACCGTAGCATCGAACCCAACCCTATCTGAACTCCGGCCGCCGCTGTCGAGCTCGCCGGCATCTTTTCCAGCGTCCCCGTGTCCAACCACTTGCACCACTGGATGCGGCAGCTCCCCAGCTACGCGTAGCACGTCTCCACCGGCGATTTGGTCACCGGAGGACCAAATCCGAAGCTCCCCGCCGTCTCGGCCTCGCCGGCGACTCAACGCCGGCGGGATTAGCCCCGCTGACCAGGGGTTTGACCCCAGTTTGACTCCATCTGAGACACTGATGTGTGGGGCTGCTCCTAACTAATTTAGATTAGTTTAAATTAGAGCTAATCACTCTGTTAGAGGTTAATGACGTCGTTAACTAACCCTCTCTCACTGACATGTGGGCCCAGAGCCTAACTAACCCAGTTTAGTGCTAACTAAACACTAACTAACTCCATTAGTTAGCTGAGAGACTGACAGAAGGGGCCCGCCAGTCGGGTTTGACCTGGGATGGCGCCTTTGACCCGCTGACGTCACAGTGACGCAGTGCTGACGCATTAATTCCATTTCTGGATTTATTCTTTAATAGGAAATTCCAGAAAATAATCAAAACTTCTAAATATCATAGAAAATCAACCATAGCTCCAAGTGCAAAGATTTATATATGAAAAATGATCAGAAAAATTCAATCTATCCATCTGTAATGGTTTCATGCATGACAAAACAAGTTAACCTTGCTGTTTAAGCAGAATAAGGTAATGCACTAATAAGGCCATGTTTAATGAGCTAATATTTGAATCTTTGATTCAAATGAATTCATTCCGTTCTGTTTTAGCTTGCATTAGGCCAAGACACTTTCATCTTGCCATGTCATAGCATGCATCATATTGTTGCATATTGCCATGTGTTGATTATGTTCAGTGTGCCTTTCGTGGTAGGTTCTGCCTCCGAGGATAACCCCAAGTATTCGTCTGAAGGGCAGTACCCTACTACCACTACAACAGGCAAGCAACCCATTGATCATTCTGATACAAAACCATGTTCTTGCTTCTGCTCTTGTTTACTGCATTAAGACAACGCGATTCAAACTGCTGTGTGTTACGGTAGTTGAACCCTTATCCTCTGCATGACCTGTCATTGCCACACTAACTAGATGAAATCCACTAGCATGTGTAGGAGTTGATTGAGCCATGTATGTGATTCCTACCTTGCTATGCCTGCTATGCTTAGAGTTGTGTCAGGTCTAGTTCATCTGGGTGATGGGCTAGAGTGATATGATATGTCGGTAATGTGAGGAATGTGTTGAACATGATTTGGTAAAGGTATCGATGAGAGGCCATGTAGGATTACATGGTGGGTTGTTTCATTCAGACCGTCCATAAGAACTGAGATCTGTATGCGTGATTTAAGATTCAGCTACTACCACACATGAGGCCCTGAAATATGACCCCGCTCGACTTACTGACCCCTCTCGCCCTCTGTCCAGGAGTTGCAACTAGTTTCTGATGTTTGTAGGATATGTGTTGGCGGCCGTGCGTAGCGCTGACCCTAGGGGTGGGCTATGATGCGGTAGATACACTGTGGCCGGGTATGCCGGGCGCCCGTTTGGCGTCTCGGGACCCTGTACACATTGTTTGGGGCCGTTGAGGACACCCCGGACGGATTTCCTTGTGGATGGAACCTGAATAGGCGATAAACCTGGACTTGAGACTTGTGACGCTAGTCAGGTCGTGGTCTACACCCACGTCGGTTTTCGCTTGTAGTCTGCCGAGCACATGTCGTATGCAGAAGCTAATTGGTGGAAACATGTGTGACGAAGTACACCCCTGCAGGGTATAAAACTATTCGAATAGCCACGTCCGCGGTAAAGGACTACTTGGTTGCATATACAGTTCATAGACAAGTTAATGGATACTACTAAAAGACTCAAGATAAGTGTGAGTACCGAGGATGGCCCTCTCGTAGGATGACGAGGGAGGATCCCCGGTGGAGTATTGTGTTGGTGAGTAGTGGACTCGTGTGCGAAAACTATTTTACTAGTGAAGTTCCGTAGGATAGCTTAGCCAAGAGTCAAAGCTGGCTTGCTGCAATAACCCCACCACCTTCTTGAGAATGAGCATGTATAGTAGGTTCTAATGTAAGACTTGCTGAGTACCTTGTACTCATGTTTGCTTATTTATTGTTTTCAGATGACAACACTACCCCCTCTGATGGGTTTTATGTGGACCTTGATGTCGACGAGTGACTAGCCACCCAGGTGGTGATCCTGGCCATGAGGGGCCCTATGTAAATAATCAGGCTTCGAGAAGCCTTCTTTCTTTCTAGTGTCTGTACTCAGACTAGTTGCTTCCGCATGTGCTTGTATGATTGTATTACTTGAGTGTCGGGTCATGTGACCCCTATCTGTATGAACATGTTATGTATGGCTCTCTGGAGCCTTTAAATAAAGTACTTGAGTTGTAGAGTTTTGTTGTGATGCCATGTCGTATGTACTCATATCGGGCATATTGTGTGTATGATTGAAATGCTTGGTATGAGTGGGATCCGACAATCTAGTTGTTTATCCTTGGCAGCCTTTCTTATGGGGAAATGTAGTCTAGTGTTCCTCGAGCCATAGTAGTCCGCTACAGCCCGGTTCACCGGAGTCCTGCTAGCCCAGCACTACTGTTCAGGACACTTGACTGGCCGGCATGTCTTTCACTTCGTTCCTATGTCTGTCCCTTCGGGGAAATGTCACGCGATGATTTCCTGAGTCCTGCCTAGCCTGCTACAGCCCGGGTTCCCCGGAGTCCTGTTAGCCCAGTGCTACAACCCGGAACCATTCGCTGATGACCGACATGCTCGATGTGATTCATGTATGCCTGTCTCCATAGGTCTGTGCCGCTTTGGGTTCAGGACTAGCCATGTCGGCCCGAGTTCTCTGTCATATGGATGGTAGCGACACTATCATATACGTGAGCCAAAAGGCGCAAACGGTCCCGGGACATGGTAAGGCGACACCCGTGGGATACCGTGTGTGAGGCCACTAAGTGATATGAGGTGTTACCGGCTAGATTGATGTGGCTTGGAATCGGGGTCCTGACAGCGTTGGCATCAGAGCCGGACTGCCTGTAGGTTCGTTGAGCCAAACTGGTCGATGTCGAGTCTAGAAATGCTTTAGTAATATGTAGGGGAATTGATTGTGGAAGGGAACATAAGGCTCTTTTACTCCTTTACCCTATGCCTCTGATCTGAGTCATTCTCTTCTCATTCAACGTGGGTTAAGGACTAGGCTCTCTTCTTCTATCAGGTTCACGTGTTACTAATCCGTAGTAGCTTATAGGATTGTCGTTACAAGCCCCAGTGCAGTTTCTACTATGTTAGTATGTTGCTAATTGGATCAGAACCTTGATATGATGTTGTTGAGTGGTATTGCGAACTGTTGTGGATGTCTCAAATCTTTTTCTGAGCATTTACAGCTGTTATGCTGTCCAATTTTCCCTAGAAATTCTGATGTCTTTGCATTGTGGTTGTGCTTTCAGATGGCCAACCATGTTCAAAACCAAGTGGTTCGCTTGACCCGGTGCCTCGATGTGCCCGGTCATACTGCTACGTTAGTCCGGGTAATGATCGATACGGGTTACCGTTGGTATCCCGAATACACAGTCGAAGAGCAATTCCGAGACTTTAATCAAAGCCAATATTTCTGCACCGTCAGGATATTTCCTTATCCTGGATCTACCGATCCCCTTCACTGTTCCTATGGACTCGGGGTTACTGTTGAGATGGCTGTGCAGGATGCTGCCTATTCCATGATGACCATCATGCGAGTCCGGACTAGCCTGCTTCGGAACACCGACTTCCGTTACATGCCAGCTTCACTTCCGGGAGCGCAAGGGTATCTTCAGGCTATCTATGCTGACTCCACTCAGGAGGACTCATTAACTCGTACCGCTGCCGAGATGCTCGAAGATAAGGATCGAGAGAATCGGGCCTTGAGGCTGGAGCTTTTCAATACCCGTGGTGATCATTGGGCTATTATTGACTCGGTTTGCACCTGCGGTGCAAGCTGAATGTATGGATACAAGGGATATGTATCCTGTGAGATCTGCTTTGCCATACATGGTGGATTGGTGTGATGTGGGAGGCATCACCCTACCCCGTGGTCCCCGCAGGCCACCGTTTGTTGGTCCAAGACCTCATCCTAGCCCCTATGGTCCACAGGCTCCTCAGGACCGTCTGTTCCCGGATGGTCAAATTGAACTTCCAGGCTATGGAGGTGACTTCTATGAGGACTACTACGGAGCTGTCTGAGTTAGTAGTAGTACCACTAGTATTGTAGTAGTTTTATCTCCACTGTCCTGCGTGACTTGTGGAATATGACTTTGTGTGTAATCAATTCCGGAGGTGTAGAAAAATAATGTATAGGAGCTTGGAATGCCTTCGATGAGATGTAACGTCTTTCATCATAGTTGTACTGTAGCCTGGGCTTGTACTAAACTATGTATGATGTGTATGACCGTTGGTATATATATGGCAGTTTTATATTACCATGACATACGGATGAACATCTCTACATTCCGTGTTATCCATTACATTCTGCACTTCCTTGCTAAGTTTGAGCCATCCTTGTCTAAACCATTGTCTTGTTTTCTCCTAGGATGGTCAACACCCGCAGAAACCCTGCTGCCCCGGAGCAGGGGGAAGCCAGTGCAGCTAGAGGTGAAAATCTGCCTCACCCGCCTTCTCTGGCCGAAGTAATGCTGGAGGCGGAAAGAAACAAGCATGAGACTAACCGCCTGCTAGAGCGGATTGAGAAGAACACTGCACGCCACCCGCGAAATGACTTGGTGTCAATCAATGACTTTATCAAGTTGTACCTGCTAAAGTTTAACCATTCCGTTGAGCCCCTCGACGCGTATGACTGGCTTCGCAGCATCACCCACAAGCTACGTTCTGCCAATGTAGCCGAAGACGACAAGGCTACTTATGCTACCTATCACCTCGAAGGCCCTGCTAGCCTTTGGTGGGAAAACTTCGAAGCTATGCGCCCGGTCGGCCAAATCACTACTTGGGCTGAATTCAGTGAGGTTTTCCGTGAGCACCACATTCCGGAAGGTCTCATGGATCGCAAGAGGGAGTAGTTCTGCAACTTCACCCAAGGAAGACTGACTGTGGATGCTTATAGTCGTGAATTTGGGAATCTGGCACGTTATGCCCCTGAAGAGGTATCTACTGACGCTAAGAAGCAGGCAAGGTTCCGCAAGGGACTTAGCCCTAAGCTTTGCCGCGATCTTCGTCGGCACGAGTGCACCTCCTTTCAGAAGTTGGTCAATAAAGCCATCAGTGCTGAGACAGGCTAGACTGATTATGACGCTTCACGCAAGCACTCCCGTGATTTTGGCTCTTCATCCGGCTCTGGAGCTCAGAAGCACCGGGTGTGGATCCCAAGCACGGCGCTGCCACCCAGGTTCATTCTGAGGCCATCCTTTGAGGCGCCTTGTCCCAACCAGCAATTTGCACCGCCCAAGCCCTATGGTGGCCCCGCTGCTAACGCTGCTCCACGCCCCAATGTGGTGACATGCTTTAAGTGTGGAGAGCCGGTCACTATAGTCGAGAGTGTCCCCAGAACAACAACCCCAATCAAACTGGAAAGTCCGTTGGCCGTGGTAAGCCCACGGGAAAAACATTCTACGCCAAGCCGGCCACCACTACACGTGGCCATGTCAACTATGTTTCAGCCGAGGAGGCTCATGAGGATCCTAACGTCGTCCTTGGTATGCTCCTTGTTAACTGCCATCTGGCATCTGTTCTTTTCTATACTGGAGCATCTCATTCATTCATATCTGAGAACTATGCTCGATTGCATAACATGACATTCTGTGACATGCCCTCTACCATGGAAATTCAAACCCCTGGCTCTAGATGGCAAACTTCTAGAGTAAGCCATGGGAACGAAATTCTTGTCGATAGACTTGTCTTCCTTGCATCCTTAATAGCTCTCAAGTCCTCAGACATAAACATCATCTTGGGTATGGACTGGATGTCAGCTCATTATGCTAAGATCGATTGTGCCACTAGAACCGTTCAACTTACTCACCCATCGGGCAAGACAGTCAATGTCTTAACCCGAGTGGCCAAGCGCCAACTTTACTCCCTAAATGCCAACCCCCTTCCAGACCTTGAGGATGTTCCGGTAGTCCGAGACTTTCCGGATGTCTTTCCAGAAGAACTGCCAGGTGTTCCACCTGACAGGGATGTTGACTTTGTGATAGACCTTGTTCCAGGAACCGTTCCAATTTCTAGAAGACCCTACAAGATGGCACCCTTAGAACTAGTCGAGCTTAAGAACCAACTCGATGAGTCCTAGAAAAAGGGTTTAATCCGTCCTAGTTCCTCTCCTTGGGCTTGCCCCGTCCTCTTCGTTAAGAAGAAGGATGGAACGAATCGAATGGTTGTGGATTACCGACTTGTCAACTTGGTCACCATCAAGAACAAATACCCGCTTCCCAGGATCAACGATCTGTATGATCAGCTCGCTGGATCCTCAGTCTTTTCAAAGATGGATTTGAGGTTGGGCTACCATCAAATAAAAATCAGAAACAGGGACATTCCCAAAACGGCCTTTGTTACTTGTTATGGCCAATACGAGTACACCGTCATGTCCTTCGGTTTAACCAATGCCCCAGCTACCTTCTCTCGGTTAACGAACTCGGTCTTCATGGAGTACTTGGATAAATTCATCGTAGTATACCTCGATGACGTACTCATCTACTCCAAGAATGAAGAGGAACATGCCGAACATCTAAGGCTGGTATTGATTAAACTTCGAGAGCATCGCCTTTATGCCAAATTCTCCAAGTGCGAATTTTGGTTGCCAGAAGTGACCTATCTAGGCCATGTAATCTCTTGCAAGGGTATTGCTGTCAATCCCGAGCGAGTTCAAGCCGTCCTTGATTGGACCTCACCTGGGGCGGTTAAGCAAGTAATGTGCTTCCTTGGCTTAGCGAGCTATTGTCGCCGCTTCGTCGAAAATTTCTCCAAGGTTGCTAAACCTCTAACTGAACTCCTCAAGAAAGATAAAAAGTTCGAGTGGACTTCACAGTGCGAGTCCAGCTTTCAGGAACTGAAAAGACGCCTGACATCTGCTCCCGTACTGGTACCACCAGACTTCTCCAAGGACTATATTATCTATTGCGACGCCTCGCGACAAGGACTAGGTTGCATACTCATGCAAGATCGTCAGGTAATTGCCTATGCTTCACGGCAATTACACCCACATGAGGAAAACTATCCCAGACATGATCTTGAGCTGGCAGCTGTAGGTCATGCACTTATAACTTGGCGACATTACCTCCTCGGTAATCGTTGCGAGATCTTCACTGATCACCAAAGTTTGAAATATATCTTCACCCAACCAGATTTGAATCTCAGGTAAAGACATTGGGTCGAGTTGATCTCGGATTACAACTTAGGAATAACTTACACCCCGGGCAAAGCCAATGTCATGGCTGATGCACTAAGTCGTAAATCCTATTGTAACAACTTGATGTTATAACAAAGTCAACCACTTCTCCATGAGGAATTTTGTAAGCTTAATCTTCACATTGTTCCTCGAGGATTCCTATCCACCCTGGTGGCGAAACCTACCCTTATGGATCAAATCATAGCAGCCGAGAAGAGTGATAAGGGCATATCCCAGATTAAGGAAAACATTGCTAGCAGAGTTGCTAAATGTTTTTTCATGGATAAGCGGCGTGTTGTCTTCTTCGAGAACCGTTTGGTGGTTCCCAAGAAACAACATCTACGCCAGTTGATCCTTAAGGAAGCTCATGAATCCACTCTCACCATTCATCCCGGTAGTACTAAAATGTATCAAGACCTACGCCAGAGGTTTTGGTGGACTAGGATGAAGAGAGAAATCGCTCAATACATTGCTAATTGCGACGTTTGTCGTCGTGTTAAAGCAGGGCATCAATGGCCTGCTGGCACCCTTCAACCTTTGGCTATTCCTGAATGAAAATGAGATAAAATCAGTATGGATTTCATCACTGGGTTTCCCAGGACCAGGAGAGGGAATAATGCCATCTTCGTCGTGATCGACCGTCTTTCCAAAGTAGCCCACTTCCTACCTTTTCGTGAGAGTATCACCGCTAGCCAGCTAGCCGATTTATACATCTTCCGAATAGTGTCTCTTCATTGTGTCCCATTTGAAATTAACTCAGACCGTGGGAGTCTCTTAACCTCTCGATTTTGGGAAAGTTTCCAAAATGCTATGGGGACTCATCTCTCCTTTAGCACCGCCTTCCATCCTCAATCAAGTGTTTAAGTAGAGCGAGTCAATCAAATTCTGGAAGATATGCTCCGAGCTTCTGTTATCTCGTTCGGAATGAGTTGGGAGAAATGCCTTCCATTCGCGGAGTTTGCTTACAACAATAGTTATCAAGCTAGCTTGGGCAAGGCTCCTTTCGAAGTTCTCTATGGACGAAAATGTCGAACGACTCTTAACTGGTCACAAACCAGGGAAAGACAACTCTTTGGTCCGGATATGATTCGGGAAGCAGAAGAGCAGGTTCGCGTTATTCGTGAGGAATTGAAAACAGCCCAATCTCGTCAAAAGAGTCAATGTGATCGTAAACATAAGCCTATGACTTATGAAGTCGACGAGAAGGCTTACCTTCGGGTTACTCCGTTAAAGGGAACCCATCGTTTCGGTATCAAAGGCAAATTGGCTCCTCATTACATTGGACCCTTTCGCATTCTTGCCAAACGAGGAGAAGTTGCCTACCAATTGGAACTACCTTTGCATCTTTCCAGAGTTCACGATGTCTTCCACGTTTCTCAACTCAGGCGTTGCTTCGCCGATCCTATCCGTGGAGTGGACCACAAAATGCTTGATCTACAAGATAACCTCTCATATCGGGAATATCCCGTTCGTATCCTTGATCAAGCCGAGCGTACCACTTGACGTTGTAATATCAAGTTTCTCAAGGTTCAATGGTCACACCATTCCGAGAAAGAAGCCACTTGGGAAAGGGAGGATTGTCTTCGACTCGAGTACCCCACCTTCTTCCCGGAGGATCCTAAATCTCGGGACGAGATTCTTTTGAGTGGGGGTGAGTTGTCACGCCCTAGTTAGTTCAAGCATTAGAGTGTGCATCATGTTTAAATTCCTCTTAAATTTGAAATGGGGAAGACAGAACCCCCAACACCCCCCTAGAAAACAACTAGGGTTTACTAAAATTATTTTCAATGAAACTGAAATGCCCTTCTAAAAAGTTCACTCTCTTTTTCTTGGGTTAGAACCTCTGGCAAAATTGGTGCACAATTTTCTAGGTCAACAGAAGGTCATTGAATTAATTCATAAGTATTTGAGTTTGGGCATTTAAATGCTATAAAATAATTTAAATGCTCAAATAATTCTGGAAATAAATGTTTGCTGTTGGAAATGTTGTAAACAGAGCCCATAATTATTTTCAGGATTTTTGGAAATGTTTTAGTACTTTTAATAAAGCCCAGCAGTTGTAGAAAAAATAGAAAACAGAAACAAATCAAAAAAAAAAGAGAGGGAAACCACCTGGGCCTCACCTGTGCTGGCCCAGCCCACCTGGCTCAGCCCAGCCGACTGGCCTTGCTAGTGGTCCTCCTCCTCCTCCCGCCAGGAGGACGAGGAGCGCGTGGCCGGCGCCCGCGGCCACACGCTGGCCAGCTCATGCTTCTGCCGACGCCCTGGAGACGTCCAGGGGTGCCACGCCGACCCCCACGTCCCCCTCTCTTGCTCCCTCACTCTCCCCCTCGTCTCCCTCACCCTCTCCCGCGATGGCCGAGCGCGATCCTCGCTGCCGTTCGCCGTAGACGTCACCAGAGCCACCCCCTCGCCCCTCCGACAAGCCCAACAGCTGTGCCTCGTCGCCCTGGACCTCTCCGCTGACCCACGCGACTCCAAACGCCACCGAACGCCGTCTTCGCCCTCGTCTTCAACTTCGGGCACCCGAGCCGTCTCCGGTCGATTCGGCGCCTCCAGGACCTCCCCGAGCTCGCTGACCCCCTCTCCGACCCCGTTGTGAGCTCCTCTTCCTCTCCCCCCTAGCTCCCGTGCTCATTTGGCCTCTGTAGTCGCCACTTCCACCGCACCCGAAAGCTCCCCGCCGCCGGCCATGGCGCCGTCATGGCTAGAGCCACAGTGGCTCGAAGCCAAGCTGACCATTGTGCTCAGCGCAGCACCAGGAGCCCGTAGCCACCACCAGCTCCTTCTCCCGTGCACCGTAGCGTTGAACCCAACCCCGTCCGAACTCCGGCCGTCGCTGTCGAGCTCGCCGGCGTCTTTTCCGGCGTCCCCGTGTCCAACCTCTTGCACCACTAGATGCGGCAGCTCCCCAGCTACGCGTAGCACGTCTCCACCGGCGATTTGGTCACCGGAGGACCAAATCCGAAGCTCTCCGCCGTCTCGGCCTCACCGGCGACTCAACGCCGGCAGGATTAGCCCCGCTGACCAGGGGTTTGACCCCAGTTTGACTCCATCTGAGACACTGATGTGTGGGGCCGGCTCGTAACTAATTTAGATTAGTTTAAATTAGAGCTAATCACTCTGTTAGAGGTTAATGACGTCGTTAACTAACCCTCTCTCACTGACATGTGGGCCCAGAGCCTAACTAACCGAGTTTAGTGCTAACTAAACACTAACTAACTCTGTGAGTTAGCTGAGAAACTGACAGAAGGGCCCACCAGTCAGCTTTGACCTGGGCTGGCGCCTTTGACCCGCTGACGTCACAGTGACACAGTGCTAACGCATTAATTCAATTTCTGGATTTATTCTTTAATAGGAAATTCCAGAAAATAATCAAAACTTCTAAAAATCATAGAAAATCTACCATAGCTCCAAATGCAAAGATTTATATATGAAAAATGATCAGAAAAATTCAATTTATCCATCTGTAAAGGTTTCATGCATGACAAAACAAGTTAACCTTGCTGTTTAACCAGAATAAGGTAATGCACTAATAAGGCCATTTTTAATGAGCTAATATTTGAATCTTTGATTCAAATGAGTTCATTCCCTTCTGTTTTAGCTTGCATTAGGCCAAGACACTTTCATCTTGCCATGTCATAGCACGCATCATATTGTTGCATATTGCCATGTGTTGATTATGTTCAGTGTGCCTTTCGTGGTAGGTTCTGCCTCCGAGGATAACCCCGAGTATCCGTCTAAAGGGCAGTACCCTACTACCACTACAACAGGCAAGCAACCCATTGGGACAACGCCATTCATACTGGTGTGTGTTACGGTAGTTGAACCCTTATCCTCGGCATGACCTATCATTGCTACAGTAACTAGATGAAACCCACTAGCATGTGTAGGAGTTGATTGAGCCATGTATGTGATTCCTACCTTGCTATGCCTTCTATGCTTAGTTTTGTGTCAGGTCTGGTTCATCTGGGTGATGGGCTAGAGTGATATGATATGTCGGTAATGTGAGAAATGTGTTGAACATGATTTGGTAAAGGTATCGATGAGAGGCCATGTAGGAGTACATGGTGGGTTGTTTCATTGAGACCGTCCATAAGAACTAAGATCTATATGCGTGATTTAAGATTCAGCTACTACCACACATTGGGTCCTGAAATATGACCCCGCTCGACTTACTGACCCCTCTCGCCCTCTGTCCAGGAGTTGCAACTAGTTTCTGGTGTTTGTAGGATACGAGTTGGTGGCGGTGCGTAGCGCTGACCCTAGGGGTGGGCTATGTTGCGGTAGATACACTGTGGCCGGGTATGCCGGGCGCCTGTTTGGCGTCTCGGGACCCTGTACACATCGTTTGGGGCCGTTGAGGACACGACGGCCGGATTTCCTTGCGGATGGAACCTGAATAGGTGATAAACCTGGACTAGAGACTTGTGAGGCTAGTCAGGTCGTGTTCTACACCCACATCGGTTTTTGCTTGAAGTCTGCCGAGCACATGTCGTGTGCAGACGCTAACTGGTGGAAACATGTGTGACGAAGTACACCCCTGCAGGGTATAAAACTATTCGAATAGCCGCGTCCGCGGTAAAGGACTGCTTGGTTGCCTATACAGTTCATAGACAAGTTAATGGATACTACTAAAAGACTCAAGATAAGTGTGAGTACCGAGGATGGCCCTCTCGTAGGATGACGAGGGAGGATCCCCGGTGGAGTATTGTGTTGGTGAGTAGTGGACTCGTGTGCGAAAACTATTTTACTAGTGAAGTTCCGTAGGATAGCTTAGCCAAGAGTCAAAGCTGGCTTGCTGCAATAACCCCACCACCTTCTTGAGAATGAGCATGTATAGTAGGTTCTAATGTAAGACTTGCTGAGTACCTTGTACTCATGTTTTCTTATTTATTGTTTTCAGACGACAACACTGCCCCCTCCGATGGGTTTTATGTAGACCTTGATGTCGACGAGTGACTAGCCACCCAGGTGGTGATCCTGGCCATGAAGGGCCCTATGTAGATAATCAGGCTTCGAGAAGCCTTCTTTCTTTCTAGTGTCTGTACTCAGACTAGTTGCTTCCGCATGTGCTTGTATGATTGTATGACTTGAGTGTCGGGTCATGTGACCCCTATCTGTATGAACATGTTATGTACGGCTCTCTCGAGCCTTTAAATAAAGTACTTGAGTTGTAGAGTTTTGTTGTGATGCCATGATGTATGTACTCGTATCGGGCATATTGTGTGTATGATTGAAATGCTTGGTATGAGTGGGATCCGACAATCTAGTTGTTTATCCTTGGCAGCCTTTCTTATGGGGAAATGTAGTCTAGTGTTACTCGAGCCATAGTAGTCCGCTACAGCCCGGTTCACCGGAGTCCTGCTAGCCCAGCACTACTGTTCAGGACACTTGACTGGCCGGCATGTGTTTCACTTCGTTCCTATGTCTGTCGCTTTGGGGAAATGCCACGCAGTGATTTCCGGAGTCCTGCCTAGCCTGCTACAGTCTGGGTTCCCCGGAGTCCTGTTAGCCCCGTGCTACAGCCCGGAATCACTCGCTGATGACCGACATGCTCGATGTGATTCATGTATGCCTGTCTCCATAGGTCTGTGCCGCTTTGGGTTCACGACTAGCCATGTCGGCCCGGGTTGGGTGTCATATGGATGCTAGTGACACTATCATATATGTGAGCCAAAAGGCACAAACGGTCCTGGGCCATGGTAAGGCGACACCCGTGGGATACCGTGCATGAGGCCGCAAAGTGATATGAGGTGTTACCGGCTAGATCGATGTGGCTTGGAATCGGGGTCCTGACAGCGCAAATGTTTTTGTCTGTCGTCGACAAAAGTAACTCCTGGACGTGGCTTTGCTGGCTCTCTCAATTCTTGAAGGGAGATCAGGAGTTGGTCCTTCACAAGAACTCCGCATTGACGAACGAACTTGTCCGCAATATTCTTAGGCGCGAATGGTTCGCCATTAGGTCTGATTGCGTCGATATTGTACTTTACGCCCTCCTTCAACCTTTTGTTCGGGCCTCGTTTCATCCTGTTGCCTGAAGATTTGCTTGATCCGGATGGCTGAAAGAAGAAAGATCGATTCGTTAATATATCTTCAAGTCATTTAAAACATGTGATGATCACCAGATGCCTGCTTATATAAATATATATACCTTGCCGGTCTTTGTTGTTTCAAGATCAACATTTTCTTCATCATGTTCATAGTTCATGACTTCATCAATTCGGTCGTCGCGATCGAATATCATATCACCCTCCCCGGTGTTGTTTAGATATTTGGAGCTGTCATAATCTTCTTCCTTCTGATCATCATCTGGCCCGCGAGGATTGTGTATGGTATTGAACAGGGCCTCTTCTCCCTCTCTGTCGGTATTGTCCTCCATAGGTTTTGTTTAACTAATCCAAAAGAAATATATTCAAATTACAATGCATGGATGCAATCAATTAATAAGGAAAAACTGAATCAATGATGGTACATAATAAGCATCATCGAATATAATCTCGAATACGTCGTCTCAAATAATAGATATAATCTCGAATACATCGTCTCGAATAATAGATATAATCTCGAATACATAGTCTCGAATAATAGATATAATCTCGAATACATCGTCGGATCATGCGGCGCGGGCGGTGGACACCCAAAGAGAAGGAACCCTCACAGGATCATAGCTGAAGTGAGATGCCTGAAGAAACTGCCAGGTATTGGAGAACCTTCTGCCCTCTAATGCAACCATGTAGCGATGGACGTGCTCGTCCTCCTCCCTGACATGGCGACGTACCACCTCTGGCAGGGCCGGCTCCCTCCGCACCAAAACTGGCCCACGCGAACGCCACCAAACGAGACCAGGGTCGACGACCGGGGCCGGGTTCCTCATCAAGCGGCGCGCCCCTCCAGGCAGCACCTCCCAGTGCCAGCCCGGCGGAGCCCAGTCCCGGACATGGGTCAGCCGGACATCGTCGTGGATGCAGGATGGGCATCGTCGAGAACAAATACTAGCTATATGCCCGCAAAAAGTAACATTTTTTAATGATTGGATTTTGATAACTAAAATTTCTAACATTTCTATATAACTAACATTCCTATAACATTTCTAACAATGCTATATAATTAACATTTCTATAACATTTGTAATACTTCTATAACTAAAAAACAGAAAAAAAATTCTAACATTTCTATATATATAACTAACATTTGTATAACATTTCTAATATTTCTATAACTAAAAAAAGAAAATTTTCTAACGTTTTTATAACTATTTCTATAACTAAAAAATAGAAAAATTCCTAACAATTCTAACTTTTCTATAACATTTCTAACAATGCTATATAACTAACTATTTCTAACAATGCCATATAACTAACTATTTCTAACAATGCTATGTCCTCACCGGCGAGGCGAGAGGCGACGGGGGGCGGCGACGGGGACGGCGACGAGCGCGGCGACGACGGGGATGGCGAGGACGGGGACAGGGACTGGGCGGCAACAACGGGGACGGGCCGGGGCGGTGACGACGGGGACGGGGTGGCGATGACGGGGACAGGGACGACGCGCGGGACCGCGCGGCGGTTACAACGGGGACGACGGGGACGGGGACGACGGGGCGGCGACGACGGGGACGGGGCGGCGACGTGGGATATGGAGACAGGGGCGGCGGGCGACGGGGCAGAGGAGAAGAAGCAGATGAGAAACTGAAATTTTTGAAGTGTTTAGTTATATAGGATGGACCTTTAGTACCGGTTGGAGCCACCAACCGGTACTAAAGGCTTGTTTTGGCCAGGCCAAGCGGCGAGAACTGCACACCCTTTAGTACCGGGTGGTGGCTCCAACCGGTACTAAAGGGGGGCCTTTAGTACCGGTTGGAGCCACCACCCGGTACTAAAGGGGGTGTGCTGGCAAGGTGTTGTGCGGCAAGTTTAGTCCCACCTCGCTAGCCGAGGGACGTCCGCACTGGTTTATAAACCCCCGTGTGGCAGCTCTCTCGAGGTCCTCTCCTAAGCAGGCCTACTGGGCCTACATGTTCTGTGCTGCCTTGTGGGCCTAGTGGGCCTTTGCGGGCCTGCATCCTGGCCAAACAACGGGTTGGGTTTCTAGTCGTATGCAGGCCGCTCTGGCCCAGTAGGCGGGCTTTTTTTATTTTTTTTCTTTATTTATTTTTTAGTTGTTTTTGTGTATTTAGAGTTCCTTTGTGAATATTTTTGCTTTAGGTACAAAAAATTACAAACTTTCTATTAGTGCCCGTAGTTTTCAAATTTGAATAGTTTAAATGTTGAATTATTTGAAATTAGTGTGAATCACTAGTTTGTGAATAACTTAACTTTAAAAATCAGTAAAGGCATGAAAGAATTTGTTCGCACATAAAATTTCTTCGTGTTTCAAATGCCAAAACACATAACTACCCTAACTATTACAGAGATTCCCTCCTGGGTGTGAAACACAGAAGAAAGTGATGATAGTGAAGCCGATCACATCCCAGATCTTTGGGTGTGAAACTTTTTCTTCACGTGTGTCCCTTTGCACCGTAACCATGGAAAATCTTCATCATTTAACGGGATGCTCGGGTCAATATTCACTGTGAATGGAGCAATTTCATCAAACTTTTCATAATCTTCTGACATGTCTGTCTTGTCATCCACTCCCACGATGTTTCTCTTCCCAGAAAGAACTATGTGCCGCTTTGGCTCATCGTGCGATGCATTCGCTTCCTTATCTTTTCTTTTTCTTGGCTTGGTAGACATGTCCTTCACATAGAAAACCTGTGCCACATCATTGGCTAGGACGAATGGTTCGTCTACATCTGCAAGATTGTTGAGATCCATTGTTGTCATTCCGTACTGCGGGTCTTCTGTTACCCCGCCTCGTGTCATATTGACCCACTTGCACCAAAACAAAGGGACCTTCAAACCACGTCGATAGTCAAGGTCCCATATGTCCTGTATATAACCATAATTTGTTTCCTTTCCTGTCTTGGTTTCTTCATCAAAGCGGACACCACTGTTTTGGTTGGTGCTCTTCTTATCTTGGGCGATCGTGTAAAATGTATTACCATTTATCTCGTACCCTTTGAAAGTCATTATATTCGAAGATGGTAATTGGGACAGCAAGTACATGTCATCTTCAATAGAGGTGTCATGCATGGTACGTGTCTGCAACTAGCTGGCGAAACTCCTAGTTTGTTCACGTGTAATCCAGTCATCAGACCGCTCCGGGTGTTTGGAGCGAAGCAAATTCTTGTGTTCATCCATATACGGAGCCACCAAGGCGGAATTTTGTAGAACTGTGTAGTGTGCTTCAGTGAGAGAATGTCCGTCCATACATATTATTTGTTCCCCTCCTAGCGTGCCTTTTCCATCTAGTCTGCCCTTATGCCGCGATTCAGGAACACCAATCGGCTTAAGGTCAGGAATAAAGTCAATACAAAACTCAATGACCTCCTCATTTTCATGGCCCTTGGAGGTGCTTCCTTCTGGCCTAGCACGATTATGAACATATTTCTTTAAGACTCCCATGAACCTCTCAAAGGGGAACATATTGTGTAGAAATACAGGACCCAAAACGTTAATCTCTTCGCATAGGTGAACTAGGACGTGCGTCATGATGTTGAAGAAGTATGGTGGGAACACCAACTCAAAACTGACAAGACATTGCACCAAATCATTCTCTAACCTTGGTATGATTTCTGGATCGATTACCTTCTGAGAGATTGCATTGAGAAATGCACATAGCTTCACAATGCCTAATCGAACGTTTTCCGATAGAAGCCCCCTTAATGCAACCAGAAGCAGTTGCGTCATAATCACGTGGCAATCATGAGACTTTAGGTTCTGGAACTTTTTCTCTGCCATGTTTATTATTCCCTTTATATTCGACGAGAAGCCAGTCGGTACCTTAATACTAAGCAGGCATTCAAAGAAGATTTCCTTCTCTTCTTTGGTAAGAGCGTAGCTTGCATGACCCTGATGTATGCCGTCTTTTCCGTGCATACGTTGCTGGTCCTCCCATGCCTCAGGTGTATCTTTTGTCTTCCCATACACGCCCAAGAAGCCAAGCAGGGTCACACAAAGATTCTTCGTCACGTGCATCACGTCGATTGCAGAGCGGACCTCTCGGTCTTTCCAATAGGGTACGTCCCAAAATATAGATTTCTTCTTCCACATGGGTGCGCGTCCCTCAGCGTCATTCGGAACAGGTTGTCCACCAGGACCCTTTCCAAAGACCACCTTCAAATCCTTGACCATATCATGTACATCAGCACCAGTACGGTGGGGAGGCTTCGTCCGGTGATCTGCCTCACCTTTGAAATGCTTGCCTTTCTTTCTTACGGGATGCCTGCTCAGAAGAAATCGTTGATGTCCCAGGTACACATTATTCTTACAATTAGCCAAATATATACTGTCGGTATCGTCCAAACAGTACGTGCATGCGCGGTATCCCTTGTTTGTCTGTCCTGAAAGGTTACTGAGAGCAGGCCAATCATTGATGGTCACGGACAGCAACGCCTTTAGGTCAAATTCTTCCCCCATGTGCTCATCCCATGCACGTACACCTGTTCCATTCCACAGTTGTAAGAGTTCTTCAACTAATGGCCTTAGGTACACATCAATGTCGTTGCCGGGTTGCTTAGGGCCTTGGATGAGCACTGTCATCATAATGAACTTCCGCTTCATGCACAACCAAGGAGCAAGGTTATACAAACATAGAGTCACATGCCAGGTGCTATGGTTGCTGCTCTGCTCCCCAAAAGGATTAATGCCATCTGTGCTTAGACCAAACCATACGTTCCTTGCGTCATCTGCAAACTCCTTGCCGAACTTTCTTTCGATTTTTCTCCACTACGACCTGTCAGCGGGTACTCTCAACTTTCCGTCTTTCTTACGATCTTCTCTGTGCCATTGCATTGCCTTGGCATGCTCTTTGTTTTGGAACAAACGTTTCAACCGTGGTATTATAGGAGCAGACCACATCACCTTGGCAGGAATCTTTTTCCTAGGGCGCTCGCCCTCGACATCACCAGGGTCATCGCGGATGATCTTATAGCGCAATGCACCGCATACCGGGCAAGCGTTCAAATCCTCATACTCACCGCGGTAGAGGATGCAATCATTAGGGCATGCATGTATCTTCTACACCTCTAACCCTAGAGGGCAGACAGCCTTCTTTGCTTGGTACGTACTCTCGGGCAATTCGTTCTCCTTTGGAAGCATATCCTTTATCATTACCAGGAACTTTCCAAATCCCTTGTCAGATACACCATTCTCTGCCTTCCATTGCAGCAATTCCAGTGTGGTGCCCAGCTTTTTCTTGTCACCTACGCAATTCGGGTACAACAATTTTTTGTGATCCTCTAACATGCGCTGCAACTTCTTCTTCTCCAAATCACTTGCGCAGTTTCTCTTTGCATCGGCAATGGCCCGACCTAGATCATCAACGGGCTCATCTGATGCCTCTTCTTCAGCTTCTTCCCGCATTGCCGGCTCAGCTTCTTCCCGCATTACCCGCTCAGCTTCTTCCCTCGTTGTTGTATCATCGTATTCAGGGAACCCATGGCCAGGATAGCTGTCGTCGTCCTCTTCTTCTTCATTGTCTTCCATCATAACCCCTCTTTCTCCATGCTTGGTCCAAACATTATAGTGGGGCATGAAACCGGACTCAAACAGGTGGACGTGAATGGTTCTCGACGTAGAGTAATTGCGACCATTCTTACAGCCAGCACATGGACAATGCATAAAATCATCCGCTCGCTTGCTTGCCTCAGCCGCAAGCAGAAGGGTACGCACGCCATTAATGAACTCGGGAGAGCATTCGTCATCGTACATCCATTGCCGGCTCATCTTCAATACACAGCACCGAGAACATCAAATTAATACAATACATAAAGTTCATACATAAAGAGCATACAACACTTCAATGCAACAAACAAATGACTCTCTAGCTAAAGAATTTAAATGCAACAACAAATGCGATCAAGATCGCAACTAAGGTAACAATTGATCCAACAACATAATGATATCAAGCCTCACTATGAATGGCATATTTTCTAATCTTTCTAATCTTCAAGCGCATTTTCTCCATCTTAATCTTGTGATCATCGACGACATCGGCAACATGTAACTCCAATTCCATCTTCTCCCCCTCAACTCTTCTCAATTTTTCCTTCAAATCCTCGTTTTCTCTTTCAACTAAATTTAACCTCTCGACAATAGGGTCGGTTGGAATTACGGGTTCAACTACCTCCTACATACAAATATCTATGTCAACTTGATGGGCATAATTTGTCATAAACACGAAATGCAATGAATAGTTTTAAAAGAGAATATACCACATCCGAATCATAACCCAGACGAGGGCCGACGGGGAAGGATATCAAAACCATGGCACTATGCATAACAAACAACGTATGGGTAAGATAATTATACGAGTAACTATATATCCAAATCACACAAACATCATTTTTTATATAAAACTTCATGAACAAGAGGCTCACCACAAGGTGGTGCCGGCGACGGGACGTTGCGAGCGATCGACGGTGGTTACGACGGAGATTTAGAAGGTACTAAGTAAACCACACCTACATATGCGAAACTAAGTGTTATTTTTGACCTCAAATTGCATATAAATCAAATACTAGCACATATATATAATTCCTCCCAAATTACTAAACTCAAAAATCAATCACTATATAAAGCATTGCATGAGCTAATCTAGCAATGAGAGATGAAAGGAAAGAGTTGCTAACCTTTGTGATCATTTGAATGGATGGGGGCCTTTAAATCTTGGGCAAGATGTGTGATGAGCTTGAGAGGAAGAGGGAAAAGAACAGAGAGGAGAGGGGAAGGGGAAGAACAGAGTGAGCTCGGATGGACGAAGGGTCTATCTAGGACGACCTTTAGTACCGGTTCGTGATACGACCCGGTACTAAAGGTGCTGCAGGGGCCCCGGACTGACAACATCCTGCCACCACTCACTTTAGTACCCGTTCATGGCACGAACCGGTGCTAAAGGTTCGCCACGAATCGGTACTAATGAGAGCGGCCCGGCTAGCCGTTGGAACCGGCAGTAATGTGCACATTAGTGCCGGCTCAAATTCAAACCGGCACTAATGTGCTTCACGTTTAACCCTTTTTCTACTAGTGTTTATTCTCCATATTCATATGGCCCGCGGTGATGATCTTCATGCCATCAAATACCTCCCGCTAAATCTCAAGGGACCAGCTCGGCACTGGTTGAACAGCCTGCCTGAAAACTCTATTGGCTGCTGGGAGGACTTGGAAGAGTCCTTCTGCGACAACTTCCAAGGCACATATGTCTGACCCCGGGATGCCGACGACTTAAGTCACATAGTTAAAATGCCCGGTGAGTCAGCCAGGAAATTCTGGACTAGGTTCCTAAATAAAAAGAATCAGATCATTGATTGCCCGCATGCTGAAGCCCTAGCGGCCTTTAAGCATAGCATCCACGACAAATGGCTCGACCGACACCTCGGCCAAAAAAAGGCAAAGTCCATGGCGGCCCTCACGGCACATATGACCCATTTTTGTGCGGGCGAAGATAGTTGGCTAGCCCGTAGCAATAATCATGCAAGCGAACCTTGCACCTCCGAAGCCAAGAATAGCAACGACAAGCGCCGATGCAACATGCATAAGCGTCGGAACAATGGTGACAATGCTAATGACACAGCGGTCAACACCGGATTCAGTGGCTCTGTCAGGACCCCGATTCCAAGTCACATCGACCTAGCCGGTAACACCTCGTACAACTTTGCGGCCTCACGCACGGTAATCCCACGGGTGTCGCCTTACCATGGCCCGGAACTGCTTACGCCTTTTGGCTCACGTATATTATAGTGTCGCTAGCATACATATGACAGAGAACCCGGGTCGACATGGCTAGTCGTGAACCCAAAGCGGCACTAACCTATGGGGACAGGCATACATGAATCACATCGAGCATGTCGGTCATCAGCGAGTGAATCCGGGCTGTAGCAATGGGCTAACAGGACTCCGGGGAACCCGGGCTGTAGCAGGCTAGGCAGGACTCCGGCTGTCACCGCGTGAAATTTCCCCCAAGGGACAGACATAGGAACAAAGTGAAACACATGCCGGCTAGTCAAGTGTCCTGAGCAGTAGTGCTCGGCTAGCAGGACTCCGGTGAACCCAGGCTGTAGCGGACTACTATGGCTCAAGGGGCACTAGACTACATTTCCCCATAAGAGAGGCTATCAAGGATAAACAACTAGATTGTCGGATCCCACACATACCAAGCATTTCAATCATACATACAATATGCTCGATATGTGCAAATACAACATGGCATCACAACATAACTCTAGGACTCAAGTATTTATTCATTAGGCTCCGAGGAGCAAGATATTACAAGCATGGGTCTCATCACCCAACAATCATAGCATACAAATCAAAGCACAAGCAGAAGCTTAACATGTCTGAGTACAACCGAGGGCACAAGATCGTAGCTGAGGTATCAAGCTAAACGTCGAAGTCCACACGGAACTACTAGCAAGACTAACGTTTCTCTGCAAAACATAAATCAAGCAAACGTGAGTACGAAAGTACTCAGCAAGACTTACATCAGAACTAGCTACATATGCATCAGTATCAACGAAGGGGGTGGTGGAGTTTAACTACAGCAAGCCAGCTTTAACTCAGTGGCTAACCTAAACTATGACTGCAAGTAACTCTTTTGAGGTGGCGCACACGAGTCCACATATTCACCATATCAATACACCACTATGGATCCGCTCCCGTCTCCCTACGAGAACGCCATCCATAGCACTCATGCTTATCTTGCGAGTTTTAGAGTATCCACTTTCGCTTGTCTATGAACTATGCAAGGGGTCCAAGTCTCCATATCCGAGGAATCTGGCTATTCGAATAGATAACGATAACCCTGCAAGGGTGTACTTCTTCACACATGCTCCCACCACTTACCGTCGTTTACACGACATGTACTCGGCAACCTTCAAGCGCAAGCCCAACGAGGGTGTCGGCCACGGCCTAACTAAACACTCAAGTCGCTAGTCAGGGTTTATCGCCTATCCAGGTTCCATCCGCAGGGAGTCCGGCCGAGGTTTCCACATACGGCCCCGAACGATGTGTACAGGGTTCCGAGACACCAAACGGGCGCCCGGCATGCCCGGCCACGGTGTATCTACCGCAACATAGCCCACCCTTGGGGTCAGCGCTACGCACGCCCGCCAACACATATCCTACAAACACCAGAAACTAGTTGCACCTCCTGGACAGAGGACTAGAGTGAATAAGAAGCCGAGAGGGTCAATTAAGGATGCCAATGAGTGGTAGTAGCTGTTCATGGATCACAGACACATAACTCAGTTCCTAAGAATAGTTTCAATGAGACAACCCACCATGTACTCCTACATGGCCTCTCACCGCTACCTTTACCAAATCGTGTTCACACACTTAGCTCACACACAGTAGGACATGTTCAACAACATTCCAATTCATTCCCGATGAATCAGACCCGACACAACTCTATGCAATAGCAGGCATGACAAACAAGCATGAATGAGTAGGCACATCCGGGCTCAAACAGCTCCTACTCATGCTAGTGGGTTTTATCTATTTACTGTGGCAATGACAGGTCATGAAGAGGATAAGGGTTCACCTACCGTAGCAAGTAACAGTTGAATCATTGTTGTCCTAATATAATGCAGTAAAAGAGAGCAGGAGCGAGAGATGGGATTCTAACGGAATGAACAAGGGGGTTTTGCTTGCCTGGCACTCCTGAAGATAACATAGTTCTTCATCGGTGTCATCGATCTCATCGTCGAAACCACGTTTCATCCTAAAGTCATTTTAATTGAAGTGGAATTCAAAACTACATCAAATTCCAACTCCAAACCTATTATGAAACTTGCCCTAATCATGTTTCATCCTAAAAAGTGAGGGTAACTTGCTCAAACATGCATGAATAGGGTACAGATGGATATATTGGATTTTTCTGATCATTTTTCATATATAAATTATTTCATTTGGAGTTACGGTTGAGTTTCTAAGATTTTTAGAAGTTCTGCTAATTTTCTGGAATTTTCTGAATTATTTTAAATCCAGAAACCATTACTGCGTCAGCATGACAACAGCATTGCATCAGCAGGTCAACTCGGTTGACCCAGGTCAAACCTGACGCATGGGACCCAATAGTCAGTGTCTTAGGGCCGGTTAGGGTCACAGACATGTGGGCCCAGTCAACATCCCCGTCAGCTTGGTCAAAGCTGACACATGGGCGCACAGTGGTTAGGTTAAAAGTAAACAGGGTTACCCCACGGTTAATCAGAGTGGTGGGGCCTGCCAATTAGTGACACAAGGCGAGGTTAACGCGGTAATTAGCCTCAGGCTAATGACGACCACGTCAGCTGCCGGCGTTTAGCCGCCGGCGACCAAATCCGCGGCAGAGGGAGTCGGGATCGTGCTACAGAGCACCATTTAGGGCGCGGTTTGCGGCTATGGGTTGCTGGCAGTGCGGCGCATCCGGTGGTGGCCACGGGAGGGAGCGAGGTGGACGACAGCAGCAGTGGCGTCAAGCCAGGCGGTGGCCGGAGCTCGGACACACGAGGGGATGCGGCTGCGGTGCTCGGGCAAGGAAACAGAGTGGCTAGGCGGCACCTACGGGGCAGCAGAAGCACGCCAGAGCGACTGGTCTGAGCGGAGGGGATCGAGAGCACGGGGCTCGTCGGCCATGGCGGACGGCGGCCTCGGGTGATCTCCAGGCGGCGGCTAGAGGACGGGAGCAAGCAGGGGTAGAGGGGAAAGAGGGGCGAGCTCACTGGGAGGTCGTTGAGCAGCTCAGTGGCCTCGAGGAGACGGCGGAGACGGTGAATCGGGCGGCGGCATCCGGTGGTTATGGACAGGGAAGAAAGGTCGCGGCGTCGTCTTGGGGTCCTCCGGTCTTGCGTGGGTCGGCGGAGAGGTGCGCGGCAGCGAGGCGGAGCTCGTGGGCTAGCGGGATGGGCGCGGGGTTGCTGGTGGCCGCGGTGGTGTTCGTCGATGCACTCTCGCTCATTCGGGCGGCTGCAAAGGAGAGAGCAGAGGAGAGGGAAGAGGCACGGGAGAGTGGGAGAGTAACGGGGAGAGGCAGAGCGGGATCCAGGGCGGCGACGAGGGAAGGATCGGGGCTCCCGGTTGGAAGCAGGAGGTGGCCGAAGCCGCACGCACGCGCGCCACGCCTCTCGTCTGCCTACTGGCTGAAGGAAGAAGACGGGCGTGCCCCTGTGGGCTGGGCCAGCCAGCTGGCCGTCCAAGTGGGCTGCACAGGAGGTAAGCTCAGGTACTGCTCTCTTATTTTTTATTTTTGTTTTCTATTTTCTGCTTTTGTTATGATTTGGTCTAAATACCAGATCAATTTGAAACTTCATGAAATAATTGTGTGAGCTAAATAGTCTTATCCAAAGCCACACAACAATTTTTAGAATTATTGAACATATATTTCTTATATAATAAATTTATATCCAATTCAAATAGTTATTGAATTAATTTCAAATGCCCAAAATAAATATTTCTGAGACTCCAAAAATATTGGTTTGAATTTTACCCCTTTCCATTATTTTTACAGAATAACAGGAACATTTCCTTGGGCTCAGGTATTCTAGGGTTGTGACAACTCACCCCCACTAAATGAGAATCTCGTCCCGAGATTCAAGGCGTGAGGTAAGAAGACAGAGGGGACACAAAGCCGACATGATCTTCATGATCCAATTGCCCTTCTCGGAGATGTTGATTCATTGCTCCAGTTGATCTTGACGTCTTTGCTTTCGAGATCTTCATCAAGCACGACAAGGAAAAAAAAGAGAGAAGCTCTACAGGATTCGATCTTCACGAAGATCAAGCAAAAGATGATCAACTCACGGAATGAGATGTTGAACATCTCTTGAGCTAAGAGGCAAAACACACCTTAAAAGGACGGAAGAAACAATTGACGAGGGTTCACTAGGTAGGCAACAATTCCACACCTAAGAGGGTGGTGAACGGTTGTCAACGTAGCGAGGAGTTGAGTTGCCATGATACCATAACGGAGCACCTTAGGGAAGGTGACTCGTAGAACTATTCCCTTAAGTGGCAAAAAGAATTACTTTTGATTCAAGATCATTGAAACTCTTTATACCAGCCTGAGGTAATCACAATCGATCGTTGGAAGGGTTCGAAAGAATGGCATACTCCGACTAGGATGGAAGATGTGGACTACCTTGTTGAAGACAACGCAATGGATGATTTTTTTAGCTTATCATCGGAAATGGATGGTACCCATGGTAAGTCCATTTTTGAAGGTGATCCTGAACAATAACTACTGAGGTGCAGGCTGGGAACAAAATGCAAATGTTGGGAATGATTCTGGTAACTGGGGAAGAACTCAACAGTCGAGAGTGTTTCCAATGTTCCAATGGTTATAGAATCATCGAAGAGACTGAGAGAAAAAGGATCCCTAAGGAACAACTTCAAGAATAAGTCACACTAAATCCTCATGGAGATGGTTAAATAGCTCAATCAAGATACTACTATGATAGATCTTCTGGCTAGGTGTGTCGGCCAGAACATCAACCTTGTCGGGGACCTACATCATAGATCTTGGAAAAGTTCCAACCATCATATCTGCCTGAGATTCAGATCTGGTTGGCAACAGGGTATTCCAGACCCATCGAGTCTAGAAGAAAATGAAAGTTTGCAACACAAATCGACGAGATGATGTTGCGAGATTCTCGGGAAATTAACTATGGTAGTAAGCTCCAAAACATGAGCTGGTTCTGCTAACACATGTGAACATGTTGTCCCAGACAAGCATGACCACGTAGTAGTCTTATAATAAAAACACTACCGAGTTCAGGTGGGGAACCATCATCGAGGATAACAAAGTCCTTGCATAAGGCATGCTCTTAAGAAGGAACTTCTTCTCCTTAAACAAATCAATAAGTGGCTTGTTGTGCTAGGGAATACATATGGAGTGGAGGTAATTAATCTACCAAACCATATAATACATTTGCACCTGCATAACTAACTTGGGATGGAACCAGAGGAAACAAAACAATCTTTCTCGAACTCATGGAGGCAACTTGCTCCAAATGCACATGAATTTGAGGAAGTCACTTCTTCCATGCAAGCATAAGCTTCATGAACGGAACACGAAGGCATTGCTTACAAAGTTTCCAATACTAGGTTGATGTTCAACATGAATCATGGGGAAGACAAAATGCTACTGATGGGCTCAACAGCAACTCATCAGAATTTCCATATCACTGGACTTCCACCATCATGTGAACACGGTGATAGCATTGGTCAGACCCAAAGGATGTAATGGTGTATGCTAGAGGGATCAACCACGAGTAAGTCAACATTACGAACATCGTTGGTTCTGATTTGATTTGACGATAGACCACACCCAAATCAAAGTTGATAAGACAATAGATCCAACAACTGATCACAGGGACCAATCGATGAAGATATCATCTTTCTTCAACACACACACACACACAGAAAGATATCCCTTAACACGAACTAAGTTAGACAAGTTTTTATCTTCCAACTCTCCAAGTTGTTGTTTGGCTTAACCAACTAGCTCAGGGGTATCCGACATGGATTCTTGGAGAAGGGGTGGTCATAAGAGAACCAACTTGATCACGAGCTCAACACAACGGCCAGGGAACAACCTGGTGATACTTCCAAGAGGATATTCAGAAAATCATGAACCACCGCTATGTTATTAAGCTTGTGGGAGCATTAAGGCAAAAATGATGTGATCAAAAGAGCGAGGGATTGAAATAATCCAAACTCATTGATCGAGGAGTGCACCAGGAAAATGGAGTAGGTAGCACAATCTATCTTAGAATGATGATTCCAAAAACCAACACACTAAGAATGGGATTATCATCCATTAACTACCAAGCAACACGTTAGCTAGGAGTATGGATTTCACACATCACAATTCACTTGTCGGTATTCTGGTTGCGACAACACGACACCGAGGAATGAATAAGGATGGCGAGAAGTATCACTATGTTAAGAATTCATAAGGGAAGGTGCAATTCTCATGACATTCCTGACATAAAGTGGATAATACTTCAGGGTGGAACAGACCAATAGCTTGATTGCATTTGATCTGTGAAATACAACTGTTTTGGCCCAATCCTAGAAATGGATGAGGTATTGGAGTTTGTTTCTCCTAGTCATTCTGAACTAGAATGGCTTGATCGACCACAAGAACGATAGGCACCGATGAACGAATGCTCACATACTCTTGACTATCAATTGATAGATGAAGGTCGGAGTATAATTGAAGGGGGACAACTCAAAGGAACATATACTTTCTGAGTCGTGGATGCATAAATTAGTATGCCGAACGAGTTCAACATATTTCTTCCTGATAACCCATGCAGAAAGGTAGAACTTGAAGAGTCACAATGTAGAACGGAGAACTCATCAAGAGAACTCTGGTTGTGATCTTTTGGTTCAAAAGAACTTCTGCCACAAGCACTTCATTGTATTTGGAAGAAGGAAATACCACAAACCTCGAGGACTACCAAAAAGGTTACTAATATCCTAAAGGAACTAGCAACACAATCAACATGAGATAAGTAGGGGGAATCTCGGGTTCAAGAACCCATGAATAGAGTAACTACCACTACATGGCATCACCGGATGCTTTCAGGAATGGTGGCCAGAATTATCACACCGGGAATACAAAACATGGCTAGATTACTAGGTGACTCGCTACAACACCTAGGGTCATAATAATAGCTCCAACATATATGTCGAGGCAACAGAGTACCTCAACTCACCGACTAGTGTGGATAAACTGGCCCAAAGGAACGTCGGTAACGGAAGAAGGAATTTGCAAATGCATCAGACTAGTTAGAAACCTGGGATGACTCGGACAGCATAACGGTCGTAAATGGTCAAAATGATTTGAGACATCCTACAAAATGGTGGCATAACCACTCAACATCATAAAATCAAGGTTCCGAGACCAATTATGGACACACGGAAGTATTGGAAACTGAACTGCAACATGAATCCATCAATCCTATAAGTCAACGGGTTAGTAACACGTCATCCTGATAGATAGATGAGAAGGCCTAGTTTCTTAACCCCGTAGAAAAGAAGAGGTTGACTCATATCAGAAGGGCATAAGGTAAAGGAGTAAAAAGAGCATTACGTTCCCTTCCACAATCAATTCCCTTATATAACTAAAGCAGTTCTATACTCAACTTCGACCAGTTTGGCTTGGTAATACTACAGGCAGTCAGACTCTGATACCAAAGCTATCAGGACCCCGATTCCAAGTCACATCGACCTAGCCGATAACACCTCATACCACTTTGCGGCCTCACGCATGGTAATCCCACGGGTGTCGCCTTACCATGGCCCGGAACCATTTGCGCCTTTTGGCTCGCGTATATGATAGTTTCGCTAGCATCCATATGACAGAGAACCCGGGCCGACATGGCTAGTCGTGAACCCAAAGAGGCACTAACCTATGAGGACAGGCATACATGAATCACATCGAGCATGTCGGTCATCAGCGAGTGAATCCGGGCTGTAGCACTAGGCTAACAGGACTCCGGGGAACCCGGGCTATAGCAGGCTAGGCTCCGGATGTCACCGCGTGACATTTCCCCGAAGGGACAGACATAGGAACGAAGTGAAACACATGCGGCCAGTCAAGTGTCCCTGAGCAGTAGTGCTAGGCTAGCAGGACTCCGGTGAACCCAGGCTGTAGCAGACTACTATGGCTCAAGGAGCACTAGACTACATTTACCCATAAGAGAGGCTATCAAGGATAAACAACTAGATTGTCGGATCCCACACATACCAAGCATTTCAATCATACATACAATATGCTCAATATGTGCAAATACAACATGGCATCACAACATAACTCTACGACTCAAGTATTTATTCATTAGGCTCCGAGGAGCAAGATATTATAAGCATGGGTCTCATGACCCAACAATCATAGCATACAAATCAAAGCACAAGCGGAAGCTTAACATGTCTGAGTACAGACATCTACAAATGAAAAAGGCTAAGAAGCCTGACTATCTACCAGATCCTGACGAGGGCACAAGATCATAGTTGAGGTATCAAGCTAAACGTCGAAGTCCACACAGAACTACTAGCAAGACTGACGTCTCTCTGCAAAACATAAATTAAACAAACGTGAGTACAAAACTACTCAGCAAGACTTACATCAGAACTAGCTACATGTGCATCAGTATCAACGAAGGGGGTGGTGGAGTTTAACTGTAGCAAGCCAGCTTTGACTCAGTGGCTAACCTAAACTATGACTGCAAGTAACTCTTTTGAGGTGGCGCACACGATTCCACATATTCACCATATCAATACACCACTATGGATCCGCTCCCGTCTCCCTACGAGAACGCCATCCATAGCACTCACGCTTATCTTGCGAGTTTTAGAGTATCCACTTTCGCTTGTCTATGAACTATGCAAGGGGTCCAAGTTTCCATATCCGAGGAATCCGGCTATTCGAATAGATAATGACAACCCTGCAGGGGTGTACTTCTTCACACACGCTCCCACCACTTACCGTTGTTTACACGACATGTACTCGGCAACCTTCAAGCGGAAGCCCAATGAGGGTGTCGGCCACGGCCTACCTAAACACTCAAGTCTCTAGTCCAGGTTTATCGCCTATCCAGGTTCCATCCGCAGGGAGTCCGGCCGAGGTTTCCACATACGGCCCCGAACGATGTGTACAGGGTTCCGAGACACCAAACGGGCGCCCGGCATGCCCGGCCACGGTGTATCTACCGCAACATAGCCCACCCTTGGGGTCAGCGCTACGCACGGCCGCCAACACATATCCTACAAACACCAGAAACTAGTTGCAACTCCTGGACAGAGGACTAGAGTGAATAAGAAGCTGAGAGGGTCAATTAAGGATGCCAATGAGTGGTAGTAGCTGTTCATGGATCACAGACACAGAACTCAGTTCCTAAGAATAGTTTCAATGAGACAACCCACCATGTACTCCTACATGGCCTCTCACCGCTACCTTTACCAAATCGTGTTCACACACTTAGCTCACACACAGTAGGACATGTTCAACAACATTCCAATTCATTCCCGATGAATCAGACCCGACACAACTCTATGCAATAGCAGGCATGACAAACAAGCATGAATGAGTAGGCACATCCGGGCTCAAACAGCTCCTACTCATGCTAGTGGGTTTTATCTATTTACTGTGGCAATGACAGGTCATGAAGAGGATAAGGGTTCACCTACCGTAGCAAGTAACAGTTGAATCATTGTTGTCCTAATATAATGCAGTAAAAGAGAGCAGGAGCGAGAGATGGGATTCTAACGGAATGAACAAGGGGGTTTTGCTTGCCTGGCACTCCTGAAGATAACATAGTTCTTCATCGGTGTCATCGATCTCATCGACGAAACCACGTCTATCGAGAGGGGACAAATACCGGCAACAGAGAAAGAAACACAATCAATGCAATGCACAATATGATGCATGATCATGACATGGCAATATGCTGTGATTTGGGCTAATGCAACAAAAAGTCATTTTAATTGAAGTGGAATTCACAACTACATCAAATTCCAACTCCAAACCTATTATGAAATTTGCCCTAATCATACATGGACAATAGCATTGCATCAGCAGGTCAACTCGGTTGACCCAGGTCAAACCTGATGCATGGGACCCAATAGTCAGTGTCTTAGGGCTGGTTAGGGTCACGGACATGTGGGCCCAGTGAACATCCACGTCAGCTTGGTCAAAGCTGAGACGTGGGCCCATAGTGGTTAGGTTAAAAGTAAACAGGGGTTTCCCCGCGGTTAATCAGAGTGGTGGGGCCTGCCTGTCAGTGATACAGGGCAAGGTTAACGCAGTAATTAGCCTCAGGATAATGACGGCCACGTCAGCTGCCGGTGTTTAGCCGCCGGCGACCAAATCCACGGCGGAGGGAGTCGGCATCGCGCTACAAAGCACCATTTAGGGCACGGTTTACGGCTATAGGTTGCTGGCAGTGCGGCGCATCCAGTGGTGGCCATGGGAGGGAGCGAGGTGGACGGCAGCAGCGGTGGCATCAAGCCAGGCGTTGGCCGGAGCTCGGACTCACGAGGGATGCGGCGGCGGTGCTCGGGCAAGGAAACAGAGTGGCTAGGCGGCACCTACGGGGCAGCAGAAGCAGGCCAGAGCGACTGGTCTGAGCGAAGGGGCTCGAGAGCACGGGGCTCGTCGGCCATGGCGGACGGCGGCCTCGGGTGATCTCCAGGTGGCAGCTAGAGGACGGGAGCAAGCAGGGGGGCAGAGGGGAAAGAGGGGCGAGCTCACTGGGAGGTCGTTGAGCAGCTCAGTGGCCTCGACGAGACGGTGGAGACGGTGAATCGGGCGGCGGCATCCGGCGGTCGTGGACGGGGAAGAAAGGTCGCGGCGTCGTCTTGGGGTCCTCCGGTCTTGCGTGGGTTGGCGGAGAGGTGCGCGGCAGCGAGGCGGAGCTCGTGGGCTAGCGGGATGGGCGCGGGGTTGCTGGTGTCCACGGTGGTGTTCGTTGGCGCACTCTGGCTCATTCGGGCGGCCGCGAAGGAGAGAGCAGAGGAGAGGGAAGAGGCACGGGAGAGTGGGAGAGTAACGGCGAGAGGTAGAGAGGGATCCAGGGCAGCGACGAGGGAAGGATCAGGGCTCCCGGGTGGAAGCAGGAGGTGGACGAAGCCGCACGCGCGTGCGCCACTCCTCTCCTCTGTCTACTGGCTGAAGGAAGAAGATGGGCGTGCCCCTATGGGCTGGGCCAGCCAGCTGGCCGTCCAAGTGGGCTGCACAGGAGGTAAGCTCAGGTACTGCTCTCTTCTTTTTTTTCTATTTTCTGCTGTTTGTTATGATTTGGTCTAAATACCAAATCAATTTGATACTTCATGAAATAATTGTGTGAGCTAAATGGTCTTATCCAAAGCCACACAACAAATTTTCAGAATTATTGAACATATATTTCTTATATAATAAATATATATCGAATTCAAATAGTTATTGAATTAATTTCAAATGCCCAAAATAAATATTTCTAAGACTCCAAAAATATTGGTTTGAATTTTACCCCTTGCCATTATTTTTACAGAATAACAGGAACATTTCCTTGGGCTCATTTGAAAAGATTTTAAAGTTGGTTATTTTTGAACTCATTTCTGAGGGTTTCAACAAACCCCAATTCAACTTTCAGAAATTTTAGATATGATGCATGAGTGGAGATGCAACTATTTCACTCAGGTATTCTAGGGCTGTGACAGGCTCCAAGTCCGGTCAGCAGAACACCATATAAAAGGAACAATTCGGGCTCTTCCAGCTTGGGCCGCATAATCGATCGTCCATGTCAGATCCACGACACCCCTGATAAACAAGCTAATCATACCCACCGGAGTTGGTGGGTCTTTAAACAGGCCGGCAAGTTAAATGCCAAAGACAAGGAGAACGGATCGCAAAATGAGAATGACGACGAGGAGCCACGTCCACCGAACATAGGGGGACAGAAGAAGTACCCCCTAGGTTAAAACGGTGAGCATGATATACGCTACCCATATACCCAAAAGGGAGCGCAAACGAGCGCTCAGGGACGTCTACATGATAAATCCACTCGCCCCATAATTCAACCCATGGTCGTCCTGTCCGATCACCTTTGATCGCAGGGATCATCCGACCAATATCCGTCATGGCGGTTCAGTCGCATTGGTCCTTGACCCAATCATTGATGGATACCATCTTACACACGTCCTCATGGATGGTGGCGGCGGCCTCAACCTGCTATATCAGGACACAGTCCGCAAGATGGGCATCGATCCATCAAGGATCAAGCCCTCAAAAACTACCATTAAAGGAGTAATATCAGGCATAGAGGCCCGCTGCACAGCCTCAATCACATTGGAAGTTGTCTTTGGATCCCCAGACAAATTTGGAAGCGAAGACTTGATCTTCGACATTGTCCCTTTTCGCAACGGCTATCACACACTGCTCGGACGAACCACATTTGCTCGATTCAATGCGGTGCCCCACTATGCTTATCTCAAACTTAAGATGCCCGGACCACGCGGCCTCACAACAGCCAATGGAAATACAGAACACTCCCTCCGTATCGGGGAGCACACCGCGGCCCTAGCAGCGGAAGTACAGAATGGCCTTATCAAGCAAAATTTTAATTCGGCGACCAGGCTCCCGGACACTGTCAAACGAGTCCGGACTACTCTGCAGCAGGACAATCCAGCTCGTCAGGAGTTCGACTAGCAATTCGGCCTCTGTCTCAGTCTCGAACACATAGCGGCATATGTACCACGCGTACATAAGTACACACTCAAAATACCATGGGAAAAGACGGAGGCGTAACTCGATTGTGGTCCATAATACAGCTCGACCCTCCCCGGACTCACATATTTTCCCTTTTTATGGGATTTTTATTTCTGTGCCCCTGGTTCCTTAGCTCTACTCATTCATCCCCACTCTGTTAACTTTTGCTCACTTTTCCCCAGTCCCTTGCGTGAAACCCTCATAACTAGTTATAACGGACGTTGCCATTGGGTCAATGCCTTTGACTGTTGGCTGACGAGTGGGGCCGCGTATATGTGGGGCGCATGCAAGACCGCGGTTTTGGGGCAGCACTTGTCCATGGACATGCCCGAAAAGTCCCAGAGCAACCACCTCCATCGCTCGACCCATTTTGACGTCGTCGACAAAAAAACGGTGCATGCATATTTAAAATAAAAACAACTTAATTAAACATTAAAGCCGGCTAGGAAGGCCGGCGAGAGTCCACGCGTCCACATTATTAGCATTAAAAGAAATTGAAAACAACCTAACTACGAGGCGGTGCGCTGTCCAGCGCGCCCTAGGCGTCGTCGTGGTCGTCCTTGGGGTGGGTGAGGTTGATCAGCGTCGGCGCAGGGCCGGCCCAGGGGAACACCGTGTTCCAGGTGGCGGCGATGTAGGCCACGGGCAGCTGTTCCGCCGAGCGCAGTGCCGGCGCAGGGGACTGTGAGGCCGCCTGTGCAGCCGCGGCTTGGCGCGCCTCCTCCTTAGCCTTGCGCGCCTTCTCCTTGAGGTCTCGCTCGAGCATCTCCTCGTACTCGCCGCGACGGCACTCCTCGGCAAGCCGTCGTTGGCGCCACATCTCAAGGTATGCTGCCTCCTGCTCCGAGGTCGCCCCCATCCAAACCGGTGGCGCGGACACCTACTCACGCAGCACTCCCATCCAGGAGATGCACGCGATGGGCTGCGGCTACGGAGAGGGCAAGGGTCTGCGCCATGGCCGCCTCATAGGGAGCCTCCCCTTCCTCCACCGCCTCCACCCTGCACTGCTCATCCTCCTCGCTCTCGCAGTAGACCGCCACAAGGGCCGCCTGGTAGGCGGCCTCCGCTGCCAGATCTTCCTCCCGGACGACGAGCGGGGCCGGTGGCACGCTGCGGTCGACCTCCCACACGCCGCGTCGCATCGCCTCATTGTGCTCTAAGGCGAACCACCTCGCCTAGTTCGGCGAGCCAGTGGCGTAGGTAGCGTCGCGGCGCTGCTTCAGTGTCAGCATTGCCTGCCGGCGCTGCACCTCCTCCGCGTGCGCCCTAGTCGACCGCGGCGCCGCCGGCACTGGGATCCTCTCTGGATCCAGATGCCAGTCGTGCGGCAGGCTGACATCGGGGTACACCAGAGGGACGCGGTGCTACCAGTGCCACTCCGCTTCGTGCACTGGCATGCTCACTCGCACCCTCTGACGGCGAGCCGGCGCCGGAGGAGGTGGTACGAACTCAGAGGGGAAAGGGATGGCGGGGGCCTTGCCCTTGGACTTGCTGCTGCCGGTGCTGGAGAAGTGCCCCATTTGGCAAGGATTGGCTAGGGTTTTTGCTAGGGTTTGTCGGCGACGGGGGAGCAAGTTTGGATGAGGACGGCCCCGCTGCACGGTCGGCTTTAAAAAGGGCGACCGTCGTCGCTGATGCGTGGGCCCGTGGTCATAAATTAAGCTGACCACGAGTGGGCGCCCGCCAGGTGGGGATGCGGCCGACGCATTTGGGCGCAAATTTGAATTTAAGCAAATGTGCTCCAAATGATCTCCCAGGATAGGGTAAACAGCCCATTTGTAATCAAGTTTTTTTTGTACCTACTCTAAATGAGCCAAATGTTTTTTTATTAACACATATTCACTTTCCATAGTGTAGATTCAAAGTCTCACTATTTTTTGATTTTTTTTATTTTTATAAAAAAATTGAAAAATAGAAGGTAACACCACCTCCTCTCCTTGAACTCTATGAAATCAGGTACATGATAGCTCATATGTGTGAAGGTTTTCTCATGAAAATGACCATAGAGCAAGTTTATGATTTTTGGCTGGTAACATGTCACATAAGACAACATTGTGCGCAGGTTTTATTTATTTTTATTTTTTTCAAATTAATGGTGCTCATTTGACCTCGATCATGCCAGCTAGGGTTTTTTCATGAAAATGACCATAGACCAAGTTTAGTATGTTTCCTCATTAGTTTGTCTTATAAAACGACGAACGACGAAGGTTTCATATTTTTTCGATTTTTTTAAATTAGTTATGCTCAGTCAAAGCCTTCGAAACCCCGTTGACCACCTCAAAACCCCTCTAAACCCCGTGGGGTTTCGCCTAACCCTAGCTCCCAACGTCAGCCGTCCGATCATACCCTCGTGCCAAGCGACAACCCTCAGATATGGCACAGACCGGGGCACAACAAGGAGCGTGTTCTGGTTTGGGTTATCCTTAATTAGTGATATCGCACAGGTTCCTCATAGTCTTGTGATCAAGCGCATTGGCACGCTACATGGAATGGGAAGGTCATGGTCTGTACCTGTCTATGTGCTTAACGGTCGGAACACAATTCCTGAACTTGTAGGCAATGAGGATGAAGCTCCACCGATGAACGCCTCCCCACATCCGTATGAGCTGCCATACCTGACTGCTGCACAACAGTGGGCACTTGATCATCAGCGTTGGATGTAGCAGCAAATTGATGTGGCCTGGGAACAGCAAGTGCCACAACAACAGCCTGCACAGAATGATGGCTGGGGGGTCTGGCCAGTTGCTCCACCTCCTTATAGAGGGTTCAGTTTCAGAATGCTATTTCAGTATACAGGGCCGTCTCTCATGGATGGAGTGGAGCAAGAAAGTAACATCTCTGATGATCCTGAGGTTGCGGATGCATTGATCAATGGCACACCCACCTCTGGGCTGCGCTTTGTGCGCGCTACTGGTAACTCTCTTGCTGTTGAGCTTCAGGCTGAACTGGGTATCTCTTTTCTGCAGTTCCTTTGGAGGATTTCGTATGGAAGGTACACCCGCTGCATCACTGCTCCAGAGGAAGGCATGTCGGGTGCTTCTCTCCCCCCTGAATCCTCTCGCTGTTTTTATCAATGTGACTGCTGCTGTTGTGGAGGGTGTGTGTGACACCCCAAAATTTTGACCTTATCTTAATGAATTAAAATTTTGCCAGGAATTAAAAATTTGGATTTATGAGCTCCATTTTGATTTTTAAATCATTTCCTTCCCTGTTATGTTGAGTTTTTCCCATAGAGAAAACTTTTCAGATATGTTATTGGACTTATTTAATCTCTCAAGAGAAACTTTTCCTTATTTAATATAACTAATTAAATATTTAAGTTGCTTGATCTTTACTTTCTTGAAAATGGATTTTCAAGGTTAAATGGCCATATTTGAACTACAACCATTTGATAAATTCATTTAAAATTTTCAACCAAAATTTGGAGATGTCATGTGATGTTTTTAAATCACCTTTGTATAAAAACATCTTTATTTTATGAAATATTTTGAGCTCTACACCCTTTTTTCTTCTCTGGTCCAGTGGGTAATCTTGCACTACAACTCATTTAAATATTTTCTTCTAGCCTCCACCAAAATTTTTGGATGTTAGTAGTAACATATGATTCAACATTTTGCAAAAACCTAGTGCTGTTCTTTGAAAAATTTGAGTGAATAAACCTCATTTTCATTCTGGACCAACTTGATGGTTTGTCCAGCAACCATATTTTTGTTTGCTCTTTAACCCTTGATTATTTCTCCTACTTGTAGTCCTCCATGTTAAACCCTTAAGTCCAGGAGCATGCACCCTTTGGATCATTTTTGATTCATGAAATAATGCCATTTATTTCCTGTCCAGAATTGTAGTTTTGTAAAACTTGCACTAACAAGTTGCTGCATTTGACCAACTAACATCACCACCCTCTTGTCCATCTAAAGAGACCCCAATCTGGAAGTTTTGGCCACCCCAAGAGTTGCCCAGGTGCATGTGGCATTCTATCGAGCACCCTGTAGGCCTGACCAGTTTTGACATGAGTTTTGGCATTGCACTGTGAGCTTGCACCTTGGATCAAACCAACATGTCCACTAGACTCGCAGTTGCTCCTAACCTAGATCTGCTAAATGCCAGCCGCACCCAAGCTCTGTAGCATGCCGCGGCATTGTGTTGAACATCTCCCGTGCGTGCACTGGACGCGCCCAGAGCACGCGTATTGCACGATGCCGCGCCCGAGCCGACACGCTGGCCCCCCTGGCTTTGGCCCACTCGGCAGCACCTCGCCACGCACTCCCCGCCGTGCAGCAACGCGCCAAGCCACCCTGGTACGCTACAGCGCCGCCGCCAGGGCATTTTGGCGGCACCCCGTCGTCCGCAGCGGCTCCAGCCACGGGCAGCACCGTCCAAGCCCCTCCCGCTCGCCACCTGGCCCCTGGAGCAGCGCGAGCTCATCCGCAGCCATGTCCGCTAGCGCTCGTCGCCGCCACGATGCCCTGCAGCTACAGAAAGACGGTCGCCGACGAGCTCATCCGCGGCCACCGCTGAACCGCCTCGACTCGCCTATTTAAGGAGCCCCGAGCCCATCTCCGCACGCAGGCAGTACCAAGCCACCTCCCGAGGACCCTCATTGGCAGCCAATCAACCCGGGGAGGCCTCCTTCCGCATCTCCGGCAACCGCAGCCGCCGCCACCGCCCCGGCCATTCCAGCACCACCAGGGCCTCCACCTCTCCATTCTCTTTGCCTGAAACTTCCTCATCCTCCCGTGAACCCATCCCCCTACTCAATCTTGATCGGGAACCACCGTAGCCCCAAATCCACCTTGCTCCCGAAGATTCCCTCCGCCGCGGAGCTCGCTGCCGGCGATTTCCTCCACTTCCGACGAACCTACGAGTACCGGAGTGACCACCTCGGCCCCCTGAGTCCGCTGGTGGCCTCAGCTTTCCGAACGGAGCCACCGTTCGCCGGCGATGATCGCCGGAGCCCCGCTCCACTCGGGCAGAGGAGGGAGACGACGCGGGCGACTGGTCAAACCTGACCAGTGGGCCAGGGGGCCCACTGTCAGTGACACACGCGCCGCCCACGCTGGGTAAGTGGAGGCGTAAAGCCACAAGTACGTCTCCTCTGGGCGAAAGCGTAATGCCATTCGAACCGTTTTCTTTTCTGGATTTTCTTTTAAAAGCAGATTTTGACCAGAACTTTGACTGCCTATTACTTTTTAAATACAACTCCAAATGAATTGATTCTTTTTCCTACCTTCCTCAAATTTGGTCTAGTTTATTTTAAGATTTATTTCAAAATTTTCCAAACAACTTTTTTGTACTGTTTTTGAAATGTGCGTTAATTCAAATATATTTTAAAATATGATTTTGGAGAGAGAGAAGAAACTTTCAAAAGTTTTGGATAGCACCTTACCCCTCCACAACTTGAAGGCAAGCATTCTGAACCCTGGCATAATGTTTTTGGTGTGTTATTTGACACGTTTATCACACCACCTTATTTCGGAGGACTTGTTATTTCATGTGATATGATCATATGCATGGAAGCATATTAGTGTTTTCATTGCTGTTGGAAATGAATATTATTGCGATGGTAATCATCCTCGTGTGCCTTGCATGCATGCTGGAAAAGCCTCGGCCTTGGGTAGGCGTGAGCTTGTCGCCGGTCCCCGTCGGGACGGTTATGTCCGGTATGGCATGGTAAGGTATATTGAGTGGTGATTTTAGTGATTGAAATATATTTGTTACATGTCATGCAGGGAACTTATAAACCTGCTAAGTCGACCGTAGACCGAGCCTTGTTTTCCAGTAACCCCCATACTTGCTATGTACTACCACTTGTCCCTGCCGCAGGTAGGGTATGGATTAGTAAGTCGTCAACCCCTTTCAAGCACACACCGTACAGAGAGGCCATGGTGGAACATATCGGTTGTAGCCGGTAGGCATGCCACCTGGTTCAGGGGCATGGTTGTTTTCCGGTTGAGACTGAGAGGGGAGGCCACCCCTTAGAGCGCGCGATATAAATTTGATCCCATGCCACGCGAGGTTGTAGCCTCCCCACTTAGAGTTTGCTTAACAAGTGTCGTGGGTGATTCCAGACACCGATGAGTTAAGCTGGTGTGTGCAAGTTAGGCGTGTTTTCTACTAAAAGGCCGTAGACGGAATTAGTCCCGATGGACTAAAGGAATCCGTTACTCGTGGGTAAAGCGTACACCCTCTGCAGAGATTAAAACTTATTCGAATAGACGTGTCCATGGTTAAGGATTACAGTCTGGGATGGGTCAAGTGTTGGTCTTAGTGTCGGTCTTCGGAGGTGAAATTGTTAAACCAAAACTTGGATACTGATTGGTGACTTGTGAGGACCATGATTACTATTTTGTGACGGACTAACCTGTGGTAATATTTGTATTATCGAGTATCCTTGGGATGGTTCTACCCCCTGGATATTCATGGTGATTATTTATTTCTAAGCCCAGTTAAATGTTTATTCTTGTGGATAGACTAACCCGTTTATTATCATGAACTGAATATTTATTATGAGTATTATTTACTTGTGAATAAAAGCCCTTTCTGTGATGTCGCTCAGACGTCCGACTGTGGCATTTCTTTTAAAGCCCTTTCCGTGATGTCGCTCAGACGTCCGACTGTGGCATTTCTTTTAAAGCCCTTTCTGTGATGTCGCTCAGACGCCTGACTGTGGCATTTCTTTTAAAGCCCTTTATGTGGTGTCGCTCAGATGCCCGACTGTGGCATTTCTTTTAAAGCCCTTTATGTGGTGTCGCTCAGACGCCCGACTATGGCATTTCTTTTAAAGCCCTTTATGTGGTGTCGCTCAGATGCCCGACTGTGGCATTTCTTTTAAAGCCCTTTATGTGGTGTCGCTCAGACGCCCGGCTGTGGCATTTCTTTTAAAGCCCTTTATGTGGTGTCGCTCAGATGCCCGACTGTGGCATTTCTTTTAAAGCCCTTTATGTGGTGTCGCTCAGACGCCCGACTGTGGCATTTCTTTTAAAGCCCTTTATGTGGTGTCGCTCAGACGCCCGACTGTGATATTTTATTCCCACTCTTTTACTACTTACTCATGTTGCATATTAATAACCTGCTTGCATGCATAAGAGATATTTTTTTGTGAGTGACGATATGATCATAGGATATTTCAGTGCATGATTATCATTTATATTATCCCAGTGTTCATAATGTTTGCGAGTACATTCAAAGTACTCACTGGCTTGTCCCTGTCTATTGTCTTGGCCAGATTTCTGCATGGAGAGGATCGTTGCGGTGATAGTCCCGGAAACTAAGCAGCGGTGATAGCAGCCTCGCGAAGATAGGAGTTAACCTGGTCAGCTGTTCCCGTGGGAAATGGAGTCCCACACACTGATGATTCACAAATCGCTTCCGCCATCGACCACTAGAAAACCATTTGATGTACTCACAGGCCACAATCGTCTTGTACTACACATTTTGTACTTTTGCTTGGAATTTCTATAACAAGTTGGTGTCTCATCAGCTAACAGTAATCCTGGGGCTGGTGAGCACAACGGCCATTTTCTGGAAATTTATGTCCGGAAAACCCGGTCGTGACAGACTTGGTATCAGAGCCAGGCTGACCATTGGCTAATCCTATCTTAGCCAGGTCAATAAACCTAAGTAAACCAGCCCACCAGACTTTGACCAAACCCTAGTCAAGCTTCCCTAGCAAGATAGCCACACCGTGACCCGACACCCTTATCGGCAGTCGGTGCCCAACCTATCCATCTAACCCGTCAATCATGCACCAGTGACCGAGTCCTAAATAGTCCTTTTTCGCAAGCGTGTGGAGGAAGACTCCGTCCCCTTTTTCCTATAAAAAGGGCACGCTAGCCCCAACCCAGCACAGCAGCCGCTAAACCAAACCGAGCCACAATGCCTGGACCCGTCGTGCACAATGAGACCACAACAACCAACCTTGGAGGCTTTGTGACCATACTCGCAAACCTCACCCGTCGTGCCTATGCGTTAGAAGAGCCCCCAGAATATGTTGTGTACCAAGGACCCATGAGCGGCGAGAGCCGTCAATTCTGGGCCACTGTGCACATTTATGGTAGGGCACTAGAGCCCGAGCGCCCCTACAGGTTCACCGGAAGGACAACTTCCTTTGAGCCACAAGCCATCCAACTAGCTGCTCGAGAAGCTATAGTTCATCTCCGACACTTGTCGCCCAGAGTTAACTGTCGCTTGTTCCACTACTACCCCAGACGTGAAGGGTATGGTAGACCACCCCAAGTTGTCAACGGAGATCACGAGACGGACCCTACATTGTTGCACCTAGTGCGCTATGTAAGTGCACTAGAGGAACTGTGCGATCAAATCACTATTGATCTAATCGCAGCTCGTGGAGAGCCGGTTCGTCGAGCCCCGGCGAGAGAAGAGAACGAGCCCAACATCAACAACCCAGTCGTGCTGTTTGGACACCCGATCGAGCCCCGGAGATCTGCCCCAGCCATCGGCCAAGTTGCCGCGATAACCCCAGAAGTGCTTCGCCGCATACTGGAAGCACACTCCAACGGGGTTGTGGCCAACAATCCCTGAGATGGTCATTATCGCTACCCCGAGCCTGCAGCCCCTCAGACCACTCCAGTTAATTCAGACGACGAGACCCGTGGAGGAGCCTCAAGGCACGCCCGCTTGGATGTAAACAAGGTAGACTAAGTCACCCGAGTCGTATCGAGTCCCAGTGTACCCTCGCTTTGTAATCATGTGGCCTTGTTTTTAAACGACGCCTGTTGTCGTACCTCTGTTTTAAATAGTATCCTTGTCTGGATACGCCAGTATGCAGTATAAGATTTCTATCCCGGACACAGTTACCAAAAATCACCCCGTCAACCCCCACAGTAACACATCACTATAGTGAAATGTGTGAATCTGTGGCTTGACCTCGACCCTTGGAACAGAGCTGAAAATTTTCTTTACCATTCACCACGGTAAAAATGACCCAGCTCCAGTGCTATAAAGGGCCACCGCGTGACCTTGCCAAGCACCCCTCATCTTGTGCACCATCCTCACAACCAATTCTTGCCATGCCGAGCCCCAGCATTTACCTGAGAAACCCAGATGCAACCCCGGGTAGTTTTGTCAAGTTATTGTGGGATTTTACCTGCAGTACCATGGGCGCTACCCAGCCACCCCAGTACGAGCTGTTCAAATCGAGGATCACCTCTTCCACCTCAAGATATTGGGCAGCAGTGCACATCCCTCCCGTAAACTCAAACCAAGACCCCACAGAGGTCTCCTTCGTGGGGAAATCTATGCCAACCCCACAAATGGCCGTGGAAGCTACTGCATACGAAGCACTTGCTCGCCTTCGATTCGCGGTACCCTATGCCAGCGAACGAGGGTATTATTACTTTCCGAGCCGTGCAGAACCCGGAGGAGTGACATCTTTTCCCGGAGGACGAATTGAGAGAGACCCAGTCCTGGCCAACCTTGTCCAGTACGTCATCGCTCAAGAGCGTTTAACCCAACGTGTGATGGGTTATCTCCAGAGCCTCGCAGATTTAAATCCTCAAATCGCCATAGGAAGAGCACTATGGCCCGACCGGGAGAGACACGTGCATCGACTGGTCAATCCACTTTCTCCGATAGAAGAGGAGTGTATCCCAGTACCAGAGACGTTTTCTAGGGACCCCGTCCAATTGCCGTTTCCATTTTAGACGTTGCTGCGGTGTTCACTATTACAACACTTATTTATGTGTGTGACTTATGCGTAATGCCCTGAGTTTGTATGACAAGTTAATTAATTGGCTTCTACTAATGGATGTAGTTTTTGTTGTGGTTTATGCTCTTTTAAATTAACTGTTTTTCCCTCGCAAAATCCTGGAGTGAGATTTCTTTTCCCGGAGTTCCTACATCTGCACCTTCTCACGACATGGATTAAAAAATTTCGCACAGCACCACGGTAGCAGACTCACAACCACAACCATTCGAACACATACACTGTTTGCAAAACTTTGCAACGGTGGTACATCCGGCTAATCACCCCCTAACAACGGTTAGCACCTAGCACACCCCATCTACACCTCGTGATCACCACCACCGCGGAGAGCCAACACCCGAGCAGCAGCGTCGCGACGATCGTCGAGGATCATCGCGCACAGGAGCACGGAGAGCCCCAGTAGTGTCGCCAGCCCTCCGAATATCAGGATCGCAAACCAGTCCGGCATCGCCTCCGCCATCAGAGCCTCACCCGAGCTTCTATAAGCAGTAATGGAAGAAGAAGGAGGAGGAGAAGTGAGGCCAGGTGTGAGGAAGAAGAGAGGAGAACACCCCGGCCATTTTATTGCTCGAGCTCGGTGTACGGTGGGCGAAGTCCACCAACGCCGCTCATCGCCGATCGCCGGTGTTTGGAGACGAATCCGCAAGCAGTGCCGATAGCACACTGGCCCGCGAGGTGAGTGCACGCTGCATCGGCAGCTAGCACACCGCGCACTACCGCGGTACGGCCTAGATACCCTACGCGCTAAATGTCGCCAGTGGAGAAAGCGCGGGGAAGCGCGCGAGAGAGAGGAAGAAGAGAGAACCAGAGGGAGAGGAAGAGGCTGACAGTGGGCCTCAGGTCCACCTGTCGGCCAGGGAGAGCACTGTGCTCTCGGGTACGACCAGCATATATTTAAATTTAGAAGTTATTCTAAATTTATATCCAGCGTAAAAATCTCATGTTTTGTCCCGAACCATAGATTTCTCACGCAGCACCAGTATCCACATCGTGGTTTTACACCACTTATTGCCGTCTCACTGTAGCCACATTTTTCTTCTTATAGTTTTTCTTAAAACAGCTTTTATCAAATCTCGAGGACGAGATTTTTCTTAAGGGGGGTAGTGTTGTGACACCCCAAAATTTTGACCTTATTTTAATGAATTAAAATTTTGCCAGGAATTAAAAATTTGGATTTCTGAGCTCCATTTTGATTTTTAAATCATTTCCTTCCCTGTTATGTTGAGTTTTTCCCATAGAGAAAACTTTTCAAATATGTTATTGGACTTATTTAATCTCTCAAGAGAAACTTTTCCTTATTTAATATAACTAATTAAATAATTAAGTTGCTTGATCTTTACTTTCTTGAAAATGGAATTTCAAGGTTAAATGGCCATATTTGAACTACAACCATTTGATAAATTCACTTAAAATTTTCAACCAAAATTTGGAGATGTCATGTGATGTTTTTAAATCACCTTTGTATAAAAACATCTTTATTTTATGAAATATTTTGAGCTCTACACCCTTTTTTCTTCTCTGGTCCAGTGGGTAATCTTGCACTACAACTCATTTAAATATTTTCTTCTAGCCTCCACCAAATTTTTTGGATGTTAGTAGTAACATATGATTCAACATTTTGCAAAAACCTAGTGCTGTTCTTTGAAAAATTTGAGTGAATCAACCTCATTTTCATTCTGGACCAACTTGATGGTTTGTGCAGCAACCATATTTTTGTTTGCTCTTTAACCCTTGATTCTTTCTCCTAGTTGTAGTCCTCCATGTTAAACCCTTAAGTCTAGGAGCATGCAACCTTTGGATCATTTTTGGTTCATAAAATAATGCCATTTATTTCCTGTCCAGAATTGTAGTTTTGTAAAACTTGCACTAACAAGTTGCTGCATTTGACCAACTAACCTCACCACCCTCTTGTCCATCTAAAGAGACCCCAATCTGGAAGTTTTGGCCACCCCAAGAGTTGCCTAGGTGCATGTGGCATTCTATCGAGCAACCTGTAGGCATGACCAGTTTTGACATGAGTTTTGGCATTGCACTGTGAGCTTGCACCTTGGATCAAACCAACATGTCCACTAGACTCCCAGATGCTCCTAACCTAGATCTGCTAAATGCCAGCCTCACCCAAGCTCTGTAGCATGCCGCGGCATTGTGTCGAACATCTCCCGTGCGTGCACTGTACGCGCCCAGAGCGCGCGTATTGCACGATGCCGCGCCCGAGCCAACACGCTGGCCCCCCTGGCTTTGGCCCACTCGGCAGCACCTCGCCACGCACTCCCCGCCGCGCAGCAACGCACCAAGCCACCCTGGCACGCTACAGCGCCGCCGCCAGGGCATTTTGGCGGCACCTCGGCGTCCGCAGCGGCTCCAGCCACGGGCAGCGCCGTCCAAGCCCCTCCCGCTCGCCACCTGGCCCCTGGAGCAGCGCGAGCTCATCCGCAGCCATGTCCGCTAGCGCTCGTCGCCGCTACGATGCCCTGCAGCTACAGAAAGACGGTCGCCGACGAGCTCATCCGCGGCCGCCGCTGAACCGCCTCGACTCGCCTAGTTAAGGAGCCCCGAGCTCATCTCCGCACGCAGGCAGTCCCAAGCCACCTCCCGAGGACCCTCATTGGCAGCCAATCAACCCGGGGAGGCCTCCTTCCTCATCTCCGGCAACCGCAGCCGCCGCCACCGCCCCGGCCATTCCGGCACCACCAGGGCCTCCCCCTCTCCATTCTCTTCGCCACAAACTTCCTCATCCTCCCGTGAACCCATCCCCCTACTCAATCTTGATCGGGAACCACCGTAGCCCCAAATCCACCTTGCTCCCAAAGCTTCCCTCCGCCGCGGAGCTCGCCGTCGGCGATTTCCTCCACTTCTGACGATCCTACGACTACCAGAGTGACCACCTCGGCCCCCTGAGTCCGCTGGTGGCCTCAGCTTTCCGAACGGAGCCACTGTTCGCCGGCGATGATTGCCGGAGCCCTGCTCCACTCGGGCAGAGGAGGGAGACGACGCGGGCGACTGGTCAAACCTGACCAGTGGGCCAGGGGGGCCCACTGTCAGTGACACACGGGCCGCCCACGCTGGGTAAGTGGAGGCGTAAAGGCACAAGTACGTCTCCTCTGGGCGAAAGCGTAATGCCATTCGAACCGTTTTCTTTTCTGGATTTTCTTTTAAAAACAGATTTTGACCAGAACTTTGACTGCCTATAACTTTTTAAATACAACTCCAAATGAATTGATTCTTTTTCCTACCTTCCTAAAATTTGGTCTAGTTTATTTTAAGATTTATTTCAAAATTTTCCAAACAACTTTTTTGTACTTTTTTTGAAATGTGTGTTAATTCAAATATATTTTAAAATAGGATTTTGGAGAGAGAGAAGAAACTTTCAAAAGTTTTGGAGAGCACCTTACCCCTCCACAACTTGAAGGCAAGCATTCTGAACCCTGGCATAATGTTTTTGGTGTGTTATTTGACACGTTTATCACACCACCTTATTTCGGAGGACTTGTTATTTCAGGTGATATGATCATATGCATGGAAGCATATTAGTGTTTTCATTGCTGTTGGAAATGAATATTATTGCGATGGTAATCATCCTCGTGTGCCTTGCATGCATGCCGAAAAAGCCTCGGCCTTGGCTAGGTGTGAGCTTGTCGCCGGTCCCCGTGGGGACGGTTATGTTCGGTATGGCATGGTAAGGTGTATTGAGTGGTGATTTTATTGATTGAAATATATTTGTTACATGTCATGCAGGGAACTTATAAACCTCCTGAGTCGACCGTAGACCGAGCCTTGTTTCCAGTAACCCCCATACTTGCTATGTACTACCACTTGTCCCTGCCGCAGGTAGGGTATGGATTAGTAAGTCGTCAACCACTTTCAAGCACACACCGTACAGAGAGGCCATGGTGGAAGATATCGGTTGTAGCCGGTAGGCATGGCACCTGGTCCGGGGGCATGGGTGTTTTCCGGTTGAGACCGAGAGGGGAGGCCACCCCTTAGAGCGTGTGATATAAATTTGATGCCATGCCACGCGAGGTTGTAGCCTCCCCACTTAGAGTTTGCTTAACAAGTGTCGTGGGTGATTCCAGACACCGATGAGTTAAGCTGGTGTGTGCAAGTTAGGCGTGTTTTCTACTAAAAGGCCGTAGACGGAATTAGTCCCGATGGACTAAAGGAATCCGTTACTCGTGGGTAAAGCGTACACCCTCTGCAGAGATTAAAACCTATTCGAATAGCCGTGTCCATGGTTAAGGATTACAGTCTGGGATGGGTCAAGTGTTGGTCTTAGTGTCGGTCTCCGGAGGTGAAATTGTTAAACCAAAACTTGGATACTGATCGATGACTTGTGAGGACCATGGTTATTATTTTGTGACGGACTAACCTGTGGTAATATTTGTATTATCGAGTATCCTTGGGATGGTTCTACCCCTGGATATTCATGGTGATTATTTATTTCTAAGCCCGGTTAAATGTTTATTCTTGTGGATAGACTAACCCGTTTATTATCATGAACTGAATATTTATTATGAGTATTATTTACCTGTGAATAAAAGCCCTTTCTGTGATGTCGCTCAGACATCCGACTGTGGCATTTCTTTTAAAGCCCTTTCCGTGATGTCGCTCAGACGTCCGAGTGTGGCATTTCTTTTAAAGCCCTTTCTGTGATGTCGCTCAGATGCCCGACTGTGGCATTTCTTTTAAAGCCCTTTATGTGGTGTCGCTCAGACGCCCGACTGTGGCATTTCTTTTAAAGGCCTTTATGTGGTGTCGCTCAGATGCCCGACTGTGGCATTTCTTTTAAAGCCTTTTATGTGGTGTCGCTCAGACGCCCGACCGTGGCATTTCTTTTAAAGCCCTTTATGTGGTGTCGCTCAGACGCTCGACTGTGGCATTTCTTTTAAAGCCCTTTATGTGGTGCCGCTCAGACGCCCGACTGTGGCATTTCTTTTAAAGCCCTTTATGTGGTGTCGCTCAGACGCCCGACTGTGGCATTTCTTTTAAAGCCCTTTATGTGGTGTCGCTCAGACGCCTGACTGTGGCATTTTGTTCCCACTCTTTTACTACTTACTCATGTTGCATATTAATAACCTGCTTGCATGCATAAGAGATATTTTTTTTGTGACTGACGATATGATCATAGGATATTTCAGTGCATGATTATCATTTATATTATCCCAGTGTTCATAATGTTTGCGAGTACATTCAAAGTACTCACTGGCTTGTCCCTGGCTATTGTCTTGGCCAGATTTTTGCATGGAGAGGAGCGTTGCAGTGATAGTCTCGGAAACTAAGCAGCGGTGATAGCAGCCTCGCGAAGATAGGAGTTAACCTGGTCAGCTGTTCCCGTGGGAAATGGAGTCCCACACACTGATGATTCACAAACCGCTTCCGCCATCGACCACTAGAAAACCATTTGATGTACTCACAGGCCACAATGGTCTTGTACTACACATTTTGTACTTTTGCTTGGAATTTCTGTAAGAAGTTGGTTTCTCATCAGCTAACAGTAATCCTAGGGCTGGTGAGCACAACGGCCATTTTCTGGAAATTTATGTCCGGAAAACCCGGTCGTGACAGTGTGCGCTATCTGAACACGCTGGCCCGCCCTTGTACTGACCCGTTGCCTCCTCTCCCGGTTGATATCATTATTCCCTCGGAGATTTGGGCTGCTTATGCCACAACTATCACTTTGCCTGTCCCCGCTGGGTTGATTGGTGGGGGAACCTCCCTGGTGCAGAGCCTGACAATCACAAGGATGGACCCTGACACTCAAGCTGGGGCAGGTGGTGCTGTTGACATCTCTGAAACCTCGACAATTGCCAATGCCAAGCCACTGAACAAGCACCTCCAAAGGATGATCCTTGCGGAGAAGATGCCAGTAGATACAAATTGTTTGAGGCGCAACACCAGGGAAACAAGATACGATGGTTTCAAGATAAATCTTCTCGGTGACGCCAAAAAGCCACAGTCCAAGGTCAAGCCCAGGGGAGCCCCAATGGTTGCCTGTTCATCCAAGGCGACAGATCCCTGCCCAAAGCCACATCTGCAGCCTGCCGCGGGTTTGTCAGATGTTCTGCCCCCGCCAACTCCGATTCAACAGCTGCAGCGTGTGGGCATAGAGCAATGTGGGATACCTGCAGAAGAACTCAGCGCTCAGAAGCTCCTGGCTGGAGATGGGGGTGACGACTCAGCTCTGAACTAAACTGCGATGACGGCTAATAAACACTGGAATGCTCTCTGTTGGAACATTCATGGAATCAACTCTGAAAAAAGCAGTTTGCGATTCGTAACGCGATCGAGATTAGTGGTTGTTCGGTAGTTTGCTTTCAAGAAACCAAGATTGAATCTTTTGATGCGTCTTTTGTTAAACTATTCTACCCTAAGAAGTTTGATATGTTTGAATTTGTGCCGTCGGTGGGTAATTCCTGGGGTCTGTTAACAGCGTGGATGAGTTCAGTGTTCACGGGTGTATCTTTCTTCTCGGAATCTTTTGCACTTGGCGTTAGACTTACCTCCACTCAGTCTAGTGATGTGTGGACGCTCGTTAACGTGTACGGCCCTTGTTCTGATCCCAATAGAGCACTGTTTACCGCTTGGCTCTTTGATCTCCAAATCCCTATTGGGGAAGATTGGCTTGTCTCAGGTGACTTCAACTATATCAGAGCGCCCGATAATCGTAACCGTGGGGCTGGTGATTCTAATGATATGCTAATATTCAACGAATTCATACGAAAGCAGTAGCTGGTGGAACTACGAATCAAAGGGCGATCGTTCGCTTGGAGTAATATGCAAACTAACCCACTGCTCGAACATTTAGATTGGCATTTTACCTCTGTTAACTGGGCTGTCAAATTTCCGAACACTGTGGTCATGCCTTTGGGGAAACCCACTTCGGATCATGTGCCGTGCTACGTCAGCATCCAATCCAAAATCCCAAAAACCAAATTATTCCGATTCAAGGATTACTAGATCAAGCAGCCAGGCTTCTTTGATGTGGTTCAGCGATCGTGGAATAAAAAATGCTACGCCCCAAACACAGCTATGGTTTTGTGCAAAAAACTCAAAACACTTTGGTATGATCTAAAGCAGTGGAACAAGAGAATCTCGAAGCTGTCTGTGCTGATAGAGAACTCTAACAATATCCTCTTGGAGATTGATGGCCTTGAGGATCGGCGGCGTTTGTCTGTCCCTGAAGCACACTTCAGAAAAATCCTCAAAGCTCATCTCTTGCATTTACTGGAATGCAGAAAAGCATATTGGAAGAAGCGGTGTACCGTCAGACAATTCAAGTTTGGAGATGGCAACACAAAATTCTTCCATAGAGTGGCGACCGAGCGATTCCGCTGAAACAATATTGCCTCTCTGCGCCTGCCGGATGACACTGTTGTTCATGATCATGTGGGCAAAGAGGCAGTTCTTCTCCAAACTTACAAAGAAAGGCTGGGGTGCTCTGGCCCTACCAACATGAAGTTTGATCTGAATCGCATCATCTAGAAAGTGGATGGACTGCAGGTTTTATCTGAGCCCTTTACTAGGGAGGAGATTGATCAAGTGGTCAAGGAGATGCCGTCAGATCGAGCCCCTGGACCGGATGGTTTCAGTGACAACTTCATTAAGGTCTGCTGGCATATCATTAAGGAGGAGTTCTATAGACTTTGCTTTGATTTTCATGCAGGTACATTAGACCTGGAAAGTTTGAACTATGGTTATATTACCCTCATCCCGAAGACGCAGTCGCCGGAGACAGCGGATGATTACCGACCTATAACACTTTTAAACTGTTGTCTAAAGCTGTTGACTAAGCTCCTGGCCAATCGGCTGCAAAAAGTGATACTTAAGGTTATCCACCGTAACCAGTACGGATTCCTGAGGGGCAGGTCGATCCAAGATTGTGTGGCGTGGGCTTATGAATTCATACACTAGTGTCAAAATTCAAATCACGAGATTGCGATCCTCAAGCTTGACTTTGCGAAATCCTTCGATATGATTGAACATGCTCCAACGATACAGATTATGGAATGCATGGGTTTTGACGCCCATTGGCTTTGGTGGATTCGTTGTCTATTCTCCACCGCCAAATCCTCGGTGCTGCTTAACGGGACCCCTGGTAGGCAGTTCTTCTGCAAGAGAGGCGTACGTCAAGGCGATCCGCTGTCCCCGCTCATCTCCGTCTTGGCGGCTGATCTTCTCGGAGCGGCCATCAATGATGCTTATCGCAGCTGGCAGATTCGGTTGCCGTTGTCGACTGTTCAGGATGATTATCCCGTGATCTAGTATGCGGATGACACTATTCTGGTGATGCCAGCAGATCAAGTGCAAGCGGGGGCGATCAAGTCCATTCTGCAAGATTATGCTTCCTCCATAGGGCTGCACATCAACTTTCAAAAATCGACGCTGATGATTGTTAAAATGGCGGATGATGTAACGGACCGGTTGGCAGAGGTTTTTGGCTGCAAAGTTCGTAAGATGCCGTTCATGTACCTTGGCATGCCGATGGTTACGGCCAGGCCGACGGTGGCTGACCTAATGCCGCTGCTTACATCAGTCGAACGCAGACTATCCACTGCCGCCTCGCTTCTGGACCTGGGGTCAAAACTAACACTGGTGAACTCGGTGATCACATCCCTGGCGATCTACGCTATATGCTCCATCAAGCTGCCCCCAAAGATCTTGGAACATCTCGATAAGCTTAGGCGCGATTGTCTCTGGGCGAAGAACACAGAAGATGGCCACAAAGCAATGTCCTTGGCGGCGTGGGGCCTGGTCTGTCACCCCAAAGAGAAAGGGGGGCTGGGGATCATCGACCTTCAGACTCAGAATCAAGCCCTGCTGATTAAGCAGCTGCACAAATTTTACAACCGCCGTGACGTGCCGTGGGTTAACCTGGTTTGGTCTATGTACTATGAGGGGTTGGTGCCGCATGCAATTGAACCATGCGGATCGTTCTGGTGGTGTGGCATCCTCCAACTTACTCCATCTTACAGGGGGGGTCACAACGGTGGAGGTGGGGGATGGGAGCACGGTTCTCTTTTGGAAAGACTTGTGGCATTATCGGATAATCTGCGATAGCCACCCCCGGCTGTTCTCCTTCGCAGCTCATGAAGATGTCTCGGTTCAAGCCTTGCTAACTACGCCAACTCTCGGACAAAACTTCCAACTGCCACTTTCCCCACAGGCTAGCGACGAGCTGCGAGACCTTCAAGGCGGTCTTGCCTCAACGGAATTGAGCAAGACTGCAGACGTTTGGAGATGTGTTTGGGGATCGGGAGAGTTTGCCTCCAAGAAATTCTATGAGCATTGCTTCCGTGATGTGGTGGCTGACGATGCATTCAGATGGATCTAGAAATCAAAATGCACTAATAAGTGGAGGGTTTTTTCATGGCTGCTCCTAGCGGATAGGTTAAACACCAGGAACATGCTAAAAAGGAGAGGTATGAAGCTGCGGGATGACATATATACTTGCCTCTTCTGTGACAATCCGCCTGAAGAGACGGTGGAACATCTCTTCTTCCATTGTGCCTTCAGTAAGATTTGCTGGAGAAAGCTGGGGATCGAATGGACACATGGTAGGAACAGACTCCAGCATGTGCATGAGGCAAGGGGCAGATGGTCAGGGCCCATGTTTATGGAAGTCTTTGTTATTGCGGCTTGGAGCATGTGGATGGAGCGTAATAACAAGCACTTTCGAGGTGTGCTGCCTACGGTTGATGGTTGGCTCTTAAGATTCAAAAATGACTTTGGTATGATGAGACATAGAGTCAAGGGCGCCTTGGTGCCATTTGTGGACTGTTTTGTTGATTGCATCTAGCTTGAGAAAAGTTTTCCCTTTTTCATCTTTCTGTACTCTACACACACTTCTCCCTTTGGTGGAATTCCCTGCCACCACCATGTAACCCCAGAGTGGATGTAGATTGTAAGTTGTGTTGGCTGAAGTAATATAAAGTCAGTGGGCGGCTGCCCTCGTTGTCCTAATCTTCCAACAAAAAACCCTCAGATCTGACCTTCTAGAAGGAACTAGGTGGGCTGGCTGTGTGCAGGCTCCGCGCCGTTGGATCACAAGGACGGCTCCGCATCCTTGGATCGTGAGGCGATCCGCGAGAGGCGATCCTATTGGTTGTGCTCGGCTGCTCGCCCATCACTGACTCCGTGAAAAAAACGTTGTTATTGGGCCCAAAAGGAAACCAAGCTCTGGGCCGTCGAATAGCGTCATTTAATCTGCATCCTTTGCTCTGTTTTTTGCATCGTTTTGAACGTGCTGGCTCTGTATTTTTGCATCATTTTTTGCATCGTTTGCTCTGTTTTTTGCACTGTTCTTTTTGTTCTATAAGGGCTAAATTTATTTTTATCATGTAAAAATGGCCACAAACTATCAAAAAATGTGTCATTTTTGCATTTGTATAGTGGCCACAAGCTCTCTATCTCTTTTTATCATGCAAAGTGACCGAATTTTTAAGGGCAAAATTTATTTTTATCATTCAAAATGAAAATTGTCTTTTTTTGTTCATATAATATAGGGTATGACCTCGGATTCCCATGCGTGCAATTAGCTTCTTTTTTTCTTCTTTTCAAACCACTGTTTCCCACGTGTGTACACTTCCGATGCTGCGGTGGGTTTGAAAACTGGATACTAACTTCACATTTGACCCCGTTATTGCCACGGCCAAATAACACGTAGCACTACGGCTATTTAAGCTACATATTGGCATCGGCGCATGCAGGCTCGATCGACGCATGCAGGCAGGGTTTGTTGGGTGCATGCATAGCAGGCTTCTGTCCTGGCGGTGCTCGCAGACGTTTAATGCGAGGGACGGCCCAACGAAACCACGGTCCAATGGTCGAACATCGACACCTCCCAACGCGGCACAGTCCAGCGTGGCCCCACTAATCAGAGTTAACGGTGAAGCCTTTGACCTGACAACAACGTCTGTTGTGCCCAGTTATGAGGGTTTCTGGCAAGGGAGTGGGGAAAATGAGCAAAAGTTAAGAGCGTGGCAATGAATGAGTAGAGCTAAGGAACCAGGGGCATATATGTAAAAAAATCCCTTTTTATCCTTTTCGGGTTTCTTTTCCAAAGGTCCATCTCGATGGCCTCATCATCGATCCTTTCAAAGGATGGATATACCAAGGTGGCAAGTAGCGTTGAAGTGTGGGGAAATCTCTAGGTGGTCTTCTTGACGATCACTCTACCTGTTTTCAGGACCCGCGCGAATCTCCCCCTTGGTCTCGACATGTTAAATAGCCCCGTTGCTTATCGCACTATTTGTACAAATACGCTTTGACGTATTAATCAAATTATAATAAAAATAGTTTGCGGCCCAACTCACGTGGCACTGGCTTTCTACTTCATTTTATTTCGCTATTCTTATAAATTGCATCCGTACACTTTGGTACGACTTAATTCGCCAGGGGCTTCATTGCGCTCCATACTACGGCAACAAGTCCGAACACTTTTTATAGTATAGTTCGGTGATATGTCTCCAACGTATCTACTTTTCCAAACACTTTTGCCCTTGTTTTCGACTCTAACTTGCATGATTTGAATGGAACTAACCCGGACTGACGCTGTGTTCAGCAGAATTACCATGATGTTATTTATGTGCAGGAGCAAACGTTCTCGGAATGACCTGAAACTTCACGGAGCAACTTTTCAGAAAATATGAAAAATACCTGCAAAAGATGAAGGCCATGGGGCCCACAACCTCTCCACGAGGGTGGGGTGCGCGCCCCCTACCTCGTGGGCCGCCTGTTGCCTCTCCGACTCCAACTCCAACTCCATATATTGTGTTTCGGGGAGAAAAAAATCAGAGAGAAGAAATCATCGCGTTTTACGATACGGAGCCGCCGCCAAGCCCTAAAACCTCTCGGGAGGGCTGATCTGGAGTCCATCGTCATCATCAACCATCCTCCATCACCAATTTCATGATGCTCAACACCGTGCATGAGTAATTCCATTGTAGGCTTGCTGGACAGTGATGGGTTGGATGAGATTTATCATGTAATCAAGTTAGTTTTGTTAGGGTTTGATCCCTAGTATCCACTATGTTCTGAGATTGATGTTGCTACGACTTTGTTATGCTTAATGCTTGTCACTAGGGCCCGAGTGCCATGATTTCAGATCTAAACCTATTATGTTTTCATCAATATATGAGAGTTCTTGATCCTATCTTGCAAGTTTATAGTCACCTATTATTTGTTATGATCCGTTAACCCCGAAGTGACAATAATCGGGACACTTACCGGATATGACCATAGTTTTAGGAGTTCATGTATTCACTATGTGCTAATGCTTTGTTCCGGTACTCTATTAAAAGGAGGCCTTAATATCCCTTAGTTTCTGTAAGGACCCCGCTGCGACGGGAGGGTAGAACAAAAGATGTCATGCAAGTTTTTCCATAAGCATGTATGACTATATTCGGAATACATGCCTACATTACATTGACGAACTGGAGCTAGTTCCGTGTCACCCTAGGTTATGATTGTTACACGATGAACCGCATCCGGCATAATTCTCCATCATAGATACATTGCCTACAAGCTTTCCACATATTGTTCTTCGCTTATTTAATTTACCGTTTCTATTGCTATGATCACTACAAATACCAAAAACATTGCTTTTACTACCATTACCTTTTGTTACCGCTACCACTACTATAATATTATTTTGCTACTAAATACTTTGCTGCAAATACTAAGTTTCCAGGTGTGGTTGAATTGACAACTCAGCTGCTAATACTTTAGAGTATTCTTTAGCTCCCCTTGTGTCGAATCAATAAATTTGGGTTGAATACTTTACCTTCGAAAACTGTTGTGATCCCCTATACTTGTGGGTTATCATTTGGCACCTCGAATTTAGCATTATATTTATCAGCTCGAATCATGTCTTTGGTCAATAGTTGGTTTGCCCGGCTCCTGTGCTTGCTACCTTACTTTCCGTCTTATCGGCTAGGGTAGTAAAGGGAGAACTTCTGCAATTGTGTCTTGGTTTATCCGGATGAGCACTTCAGTAGAGAAAGCCGAAAACTGACTATCATGATGCGGCGAGAGCTCGTCAGCTGTTCGGAGGATAAAATCTCTTGTGATTTTTTCTGCATTATGTGACGGATCGGCCTTCACTCGATCAGGTGTCTACAGCACCCTAGTCCGGACTAACGAATACTAGGGGCTGCGCCTACATTTCTATTGTCAAACTCCTATAGCTAAGTGAGGGTGATAAAGCCACATAGTCCGATTACATGGTTCGCTGCGCTAAACACCTCCTTTAAGTACCAAAATCTTGGATCAAGAGTGTTTAGGTTTCAACCTGAACACCCCCGTACTACCTACGTGGGGGCTGAAGCCGACGACTGGCCAACCCTCAGATTTAATAAAACGGCCGGACAGGAGGTAAAATTTTAAACATCAAGCATTATATTACATATCAGCCCAGTTTTCATCATACAGGACGGGATGACATGAAGGTATTCATTCAAAGATAAATGTCTTTTGAACACTGGCCCTCTACAATGCGGGATCCCTTCAGGACATCCTCCAAATACCGCTCGGGCGTACGGTGCTTGAGGGAGTCCTAGATTAGGGGGTGTCCGGATGGCCGGACTATACCTTCAGCCGGACTCCTGGACTATGAAGATACAAGATTGAAGACTCCGTCCCGTGTCCGGAAGGGACTTTCCTTGGCATGGAAGGCAAGCTTGGCAATACGGATATGTAGATCTCCCACCATTGTAACCGACTCTATGTAACCCTAACCCTATCCGGTGCTATATAAACCGGAGGGTTTTAGTCCGTAGAACAACATACACAACAACAATCATACCATAGTCTAGCTTCTAGGGTTTAGCCTCTTCGATCTCATGGTCGATCTACTCTTGTACTACCCATATCATCAATATTAATCAAGCAGGATGTAGGGTTTTACCTCCATCGAGAGGAGCCGAACCTGGGTAAAACTTCGTGTCCCTTGCCTCCTGTTACCATCCGACCTAGACGCATAGTTCGGGACCCCCTACCCGAGATCTGCCGGTTTTGACACCGACATTGGTGCTTTCATTGAGAGTTCCTCTGTGTCGTCGCCATCAGGAAGGATGCCTCACCCCGTCTTTAAAGACCGCACCGTTGCTAAGGGAGCTTTGGCTGTCGGCCAAACCCTCCAGTTAGCTGGTTTTCTTATGACCGCCTGTTCGGCTTCTGCGCCGATGATGACCTCTTGAGCCATCGAAAACAATCTTCATGTCAGCTCGGAACTCGCCGAGCAGTTTGATCCAATAGAGCTCTCCTCCATAAACGAGCTCTTGGATCGCTTCGCCGCCCTAGGAGTCGCTACGGATTACGACCAGATTGGGCCTAAACCCGATCTAAGAGAGATTAACTCTCCCCAAGTCACCCATCACGTTGTCGTGGTAGAGGGACAGCGCGGTGACCCTTCATCTATCTTAAGGACTCGCTTCGTCCGGATTCCCGATCCCTCCAAGATGGATACCCGTGGAGGGGAGGATATCACTCAAGACCTGAACTTAGAGTCAGGCGACGGGCTGGATTCATTGGACAACATCCAGGAATCCAAATTTTCGAGTTTGGAAATTCCTCAGCCTCTGAGCCTCGGATGGGGTGAGGCTTCGGATTTAATTCCACCCACCCACCCCAACATAAGCGATCTATCCAAAATCAGGCAAGAACCCGATGAAATAGTACATCGTTACTGGGCCAGATTCCTCCTGGTTAAGAACAGGCTAAGGGACTGCCGTAAGGAAGACGCAATCTCAATCTTCTGCAATAATTGCACGGACAAGGGAATACTCAACTCCATAAGTCGCCGTGATATTACACGCTTCGCTGACTTGGCGTCCATTGTACGAAAGTACTGTGCGATGGAAAGCGCCTGGAAAACCGAAATAAAATTTTGGGACAATCCGGCCCTGAATACAAACCCAGTCCGAAATAAAAGGGTGCATCATCACCAGACACCCGGGTCAAACACCAAAAAGCAAAAACCCTCTATAGGGCATGGAACTGTACTGGAAGGATGGCCTAATGAACCCTGTAAAATTCACAGTACAGAGGATGCCACACCAACTCACAACCTTAGAGCATGTTGGATACTCCGGCAGGTGACCAAAATTGGTGAAAAGCTCCTAATTCCGGAGGCCACAGAAAGCCACCCCGGAGACACCAATACGGTATTAACAGTCTTCGAGACTTTCACATCAAATAACATGCGAGAAAGGACACTCCACAGCCTTGCTGAAGTCTACCAAGTAGCAACAATAAACCCATGGAGTGACACGACTATTACCTTTAACGCCAGTGATGAACCTAAATTCCGAACAGCCCGAGCACCACCCTCATTGGTCCTCTGTCCAATAGTGGACGGCTTTCGTCTTACCAAGGTACTCATGGATGGCGGCAGTAGATTGAACCTCATTTATGAGGAAACCCTTCAAAAAATGGAAATCGACTGAACCGTATTGAGCGAAGAAGCACAACCTTTAGAGGAATAATCCCCAGACGAGAAGCGCGCTCTACAGGAAAAATCACACTAGATGTGCTGTTCGGCACGCCGGATAATTATATGTCCGAAGAGATCATGTTCCATGTGGCTCCGTTCAGCAGCGGTTACCACGCTCTGCTAGGGCGAGAAGCGTTTACAATATTCCAAGCAATACCCCATTACAGGTACATGAAGCTCAAGATGCCCGGGCCTAACGGGATCATCACTCTCGCTATTGCTTCGGACATAGCACTCCGCGTCGAAAACAAGACAGCCGCACTGGCCCTCGAGGCACTATCCGAAGCCCTAGCGGTTGAGGAACTGACTGCGCTGCGCTCTATGGTGAATAGGGATGATGTGGTACTCGACAAAAGATCCAAGTCCACCTCCTTTAAACCGGCAGACGAAATATTCAAATTCCAAGTCCATCCAACGGACCCCAATAAAACAGCTTCCATCGGGGCACAGTTAAACCCTGATGTAGACGCCGCACTGCGAGAGTTCCTACGAGAGAACTGGGAAATTTTCGCCTGGCACCCTTCAGACATGCCAGGAATCCCACGCAGACTGGCCGAGCACAGCTTAAATATCCAAATAGGATTCAAACCTGTCAAACAGGCTCTTCGACGTTTTTTTGAACCTAAGAGACAGGCCATGGGAGAGGAGCTAGCAAAAGCTATTGGAGGCCGGATTCATCAGAGATATAAAACATCTGGACTAGCTAGCAAACCTGGTGATGGTACCAAAGAAGGACAAATCCTGGCGCCTGTGTGTTGATTTTGAAGACCTTAACAAGGCTTGCCCAACCCCTCCCTCGCATCGATCAAATTATCGACGCTACCGTAGGACATGATTCGTTGTGTTTCCTCGACGCATATTACGGCTATCATCAAATCAAGATGGCAGAACAAGACCAAGCCGCATCGGCATTCATCACACCATACGTCCCATTCTGCTTCAACACGATGCCCTTCGGGCTCAAAAATGCCGGCGCAACATACCAGCGCATGATTCAGACATGTCTGGCAAGCCAGATCGGCAAAACAGTGGAGGCATATTTAGATGATGTGGTCGTCAAAACAAGACATGTCAAAACTCTAGTAGATGACTGGAGGCTCACATTTGATAACCTCCGCACATACGACATCAAGCTCAACCCGGAAAAATGCATTTTCGGCGTTCCGACCGGAAAGCTCTTGGGCTTCATTGTATCCGGTCGAGGAATTGAAGCAAATCCAATCAAGATCCGAGCTCTGTCGCAACTGGATATCCCAAAGGACCTCAAACAAATACAAAAGATAACCGGATGCGTGGCGGCTCTAAGCCGCTTTATCTCCCACTTGGGAGAAAAGGCCCTACCCCTTTACCACCTCCTTCGGCGCACCGAACACTTCGAATGGACGGATGCAGCAACGGCCGGACTCGATGAAATAAAGGCCATACTGGCAACAAACCTAGTCCTGGCCGTGCCAGACATTGGCGAACCAATGCTATTATACATTGCAGCAACACATCAGGTTGTAAGTGCAGTTCTCGTCATCGAACGAGAAGCGGACGGCCACAAATTCCCCCTTCAAAAGTCGGTCTATTATGTGTCCACTGTCCTCACTCCCTGCAAATCACGGTACCCGCATTATCAAAAGATCGCGTACGCGGTATTCATGGAATCCCGGAAGCTACGACACTACTTTCAAGAGTGTTCAATAACAGTAGCCTCGGAAGTACCACTTAACGATATTATAAACAACCGTGACGCAACGGGTCGGATTGCAAAATGGGCCATTGAGCTCCTCCCGTTCGACATAACTTATAAGCCACAGCGAGCCATCAAGTCGCAAGTCTTAGCCGACTTCGTCGCAGAATGGACGGAGGCCGAACTCCCTAAAGAGTACGACGCATATTCAAATTGGATCATGCATTTCGACGGAGACATAGTTCAATACGTACTCCAGATTATGTACACGGATTCCAACAATGTAGCCGAATATGAGGCCCTTTTACATGGTCTCTGGATGGCAGTATCCATGGGCATTCAACGCCTAGAGGTGCGCGGGGACTCGAACCTCGCAATATCCCAAATAAATGGAGACTTCGATGCCAAGTATCCAAAAATGGCAGCTTACCGCAACGCCGTTCTAAAAATGTCAGCTCGGTTTGAGGGGCTTGAATTTCACCATATAGCCCGGGAAAATAATCAGGCGGCAGATGTCCTGGCATGCATCGGGGCAAAACGCGATGTAGTCCCCCCCAACATCTTCTTGGAAAGGTTGTTCAAGCCATCCGTAGTATGGGAAGGGGAGCCGAACAATAACAGCCCTGAGCCAACCGCATTGCCCGACACCGAACATTCTGGCACAATCGGAGGCTCTGCCAATGAAATAAGACCATCGGCCCATGTAATAATGGCCGTCATAACCCCGTGGACAGAACCATTCCTCGCCTACCTTACTAGGCAGGAACTCACCGAGGACCAAAATGAGGCATGCTGCATAGTGCGTTGATCCAAAGCATACAGAGTCCACGAGGGAGAGCTTTATAAGAAAAGCACTACCGGAGTCCTTCAAAGGTGCATCTCCGAAGAGGAGGGGCGGAACCTCCTGGCTGAAGTTCATGGCGGACTGGGCGGTCATCATGATGTAGCTTAGTCCCTTGTAAGCAAGGCCTTCCGTACAGGCTTTTATTGGCCGACGGCCCGGGCAGACGCTCAGGACTTAGTCCAACGATGCACCAGTTGCCAGCGCTTTGCAAACCAAAGCCATATGCCACCCACCGCCCTCCAAACTATCCCCATTACTTGGCCCTTCGCGGTCTGGGGGCTTGACATGGTTGGACCCCTTAAAGGCGGAACCCACAAGCAAAAATACTTACTAGTCATGGTGGATAAGTTCACCAAATGGATAGAAGCCAAGCCTATTAAGACGGCTGAATCCGGACCGGTGATAGACTTTATATCTGGGGTTGTACACCATTACGGCGTCCCCCACATCATCATCACTGATAACGGCACGAACTTCACGTCCGACGAGATAAAACTCTGGTGCAAAAACATGGGCATCAAGCTCGATTATGCTTCCATCTATCACCCACAAACTAACGGCCAGGTCGAATGAGCAAATGGTCTTATCATGAGCGGCATCAAACCCAGATTAGTGCGGTCCCTCAAGGAATCTAACACGCACAGGGTAGAGGAGCTCGACTCCGTACTCTGGGGGCTGCGCACCACGCCGAATCGCACCACCGGATACACATCATTCTTTATGGTGTACGGCGCAGAGGCAGTTTTGCCTTGCAACATAATTCATGACTCACCTCGAGTGCGCATGTACGAAGAAAGAGAAGACGAGCTCGATCGACAGGACAGCTTGGATGCATTGGAGGAGCGTGACGTGGCAAAAGCCCGTTCCGCATTCAATCAAGAGCAGGCTCGAAGATACCAAAGCAGAGAAGTACGGGCCAAAAATTACAACGTTGGCGAAATAGTTCTACGACTACCGGACAAGAAAAAGGACAAACTCAAGCCCAAGTGGGAAGGTCCCTTCATAATTGACCAAGTCCTGACTGGTGGAGTGTACCGCCTGCGAGATGCATCGGATAACCGACTCGAGCCAAACCCATGGAACGCAGCCCGCCTCCGAAGATTCTATGCATAGCGCCGGACTCTGTGTTCATCTCCTTCCTCTGTCCATTTTTTATATATTTTATGTCTTACATTTCTCTTCTCTCTCTCTCTCTCTCTCTCTCTTATAGCCTTTAAAGGCTCATAAAGTGACGCGCTATCCGCGCTCATGAAACCTAGGGGCTTCTTTAAACAGAAGCTTATTCATACGGGCTTCATGCCCAACACATATGTCACACTTCCGCATGTACCTTTTATTCACCATTATATGCATCGATATGACTTAAGTTTTGGCCAAGCTGGGTTGCCTGGCTCCTGTGCTTACCCCTACATTCCCGATTGTTCGGCTAGGTGGTAAAGGGAGCACCTCTGCGATTGTTACTGCCGGGTCAGCCGAACGTGTAGCTCAGACAGGGTGAAGCCGAAAGCTAGTGTTCTTAAGGGAATATTCGGTCGGTGAACTAAAGATGATTATTTTTTATTTTTATCTATACGCCCGCAAATGTTTTTCTTGCATTTCTTTTCGCAGCATGGACATGCAACTTAGGGCATGCCTCCCAGGGAAAGGAACCCCTAACAGAACTATTCTCCCTGGAAGATGTTTCTTACTAACCATGTAATATAACATAACTAGTCAGGCACTTGTCTGTTCATGCACTAATGACCCCTACGCTTGGTCTCCATGCATTCCTTGGACAGTAGGGAATTCTTTTCTGTAAGAACCTGCATAACAAATGATCCTTAAATCAATTATTCTAACTGTTTCAAGTCTCGGGGGCTACTGGTATATATATAATTACCAAAATTTTCTTACCCGTATGTCTTTTACATATTGCTCCGTGGCTCTGGCTAGACCATTTTGAGCAGCACGGAGGTATGGATCTCCCGACTTTAAGACATCTAACGCCTCTTGGGAGCCACAACCATCGCGAAGAATTGTCTGGCGACGCCTGTGGTTCATGGCACTCTCCACCTCAGAGTTGGTGGCAGACAACCTGTCCACATCCTCCATCGGAGGGGCGTCCGGTGCGCACCTTGTGTTTGGCTCCACTTCCGGGCCAGGCTTTGGAGCCTGGCTGGTGGAGGCGCGATTGGCGGTCTCTCCGAAAATAGTTCGGCGAGGTCTCTTTGTCCTGAAGAGAGCACAACTGTTAATATGCCTCGAAGGTATAACACCTAGGATAAAGGGGCGCGCCATACCTTTGCGCTGGCACCTTGGTCCGGACTGCAGCTCTTTTCTGCCCACGGGGACCTGCGGCCCCTCGTTGGCTTGTCGCCGCAGGTTCGGCCTCCCATTTCTGGGAGTCCGGGATTAGCCCTGGATAATCAGCCGTAGTGGCCATCAGGGCGTTGTCCTTGCTCAATTGATGGAACACTCCATCAATGAGATCCACCGAAAAGTCTGGATCCTCTTGAGAGTACGGGTCGAGGGACTGTCCTGAGTCCTCGGGTTGTGGAGGAGGGCTGTTTATTTCTTTAACAGCCTGGCGCAGTTCCTGCGTTGAAATCGCTGGACTGAATATTTAACAATGGGGATATAAAATGGATGGGCAAGATGCGACCACTTACCCAGCTTGGTGGATTGTATATAGAAAATCCACCCTTTGGGTCGATGCCGAGAAAATCATCCTCTTCTCCCTTGTACAAAGCGGACAAGGTCTTTATTAGAGCCGCAGCCGAATCTGGACCCTTACGGCCGTAGCTTGTGGTGTCGTCCTCCCTGTTGAAGTCCCACATGGGGTGGCCTCTATACTGTAGCGGCTGCACCCCTCGCATGATGCATGCGGCCATGACCCCGATCATGGTCAGTCCGGAATGAGCTAACAATCTTATCCGGCCCATCAGGTAAAAAACGTCCTTGTGGCTTTCCCTCTGAGGGCTCCATGGACGCCAACTTAGGCGCTTCTTCAGTGGGGCACTGTCAAACTCAGGGAGGCCGATCTGGACAGGATCCGGCAGTGGGACGTCCTCCATGTAAAACCATTCCGAAGGCCAGTCCTCGGACGCCTTCTTTGGGGCTCCGGATAGGTATCCGGTCCCGGCGATGCGCCACACTTCGGCTCCGCCCACTTGATACATTGACCCCTTCCGAGAACGGGGCACAAGGCAGAATAGCTATTTCCACAGCCTGAAATGAGCCTCAACACCCAAAAACAGCTCGCAGAGGTCTACGAAGCCCGCGATATGCAATACGGAGGCGGGCGTAAGGTTGTGTAGCTGGAGGCCATAGTACTCCAGTAGCCCCCAGATAAACGGATGGATTGGAAATTCGAGCCTTCTTATTAGATAAGGGACAAGGCATACCCGCCCTCCTTTGGAGGGATTGGGGGCACTCTCCGCTTGCTCTCCACCATTATAAACGGCAAGACCGGCTCGAACCGGGACCATATAGGCCGGGGGGAGAAACCCCTTGGTCTGGAGCGTCACTAGCTCGCTATGCGGGATGGAGCATCTTTCCCAATATCCAGGCTTAGTGCTGGAAGGGCGAGAGGAGGAGTCGCGACGGCTGGCCATAGTGGAATGGACCTTTGTCGGATGCGCTCTGATGAACACTCGCGAAGGGGGGAAGATGTGGTTTGGATCTAAATCCTCGTCCCCTTAAATAGGTTCGCTCATTTACGCGGCTAGGGGTGTGAATGCAAAAACACTCAGACTTTTCATATTCGTTTGACACATGGGAAGCGGCCATTATTGGGCGTAGAAGCCAAGGAGCGCAACATCTACAAAAAACTAGACTTTATTCAACAGGTACATGGAATTTGGAGGAGAACCCACCTTGCAATGCCGAAGAAAATCTGCGCGCCGGACTCATCGTCATTGAAGCCTGGTTCGGGGGCTACTGAGGGAGTCCTGGATTAGGGGGTGTCCGGATGGGCGGACTATACCTTCAGCCGGACTCCTGGACTATGAAGATACAAGATTGAAGACTCTATCCCGTGTCCGGAAGGGACTTTCCTTGGCGTGGAAGGCAAGCTTGGCGATACGGATATGTAGATCTCCTACCATTGTAACCGACTCTATGTAACCCTAACCCTATCCGGTGTCTATATAAACCAGAGGGTTTTAGTCTATAGAACAACATACACAACAACAATCATACCATAGGCTAGCTTCTAGGGTTTAGCCTCTTCGATCTCGTGGTAGATCTACTCTTGTACTACCCATATCATCAATATTAATCAAGCAGGACGTAGGGTTTTACCTCCATCGAGAGGGCCCGAACCTGGGTAAAACTTCGTGTCCCTTGCCTCCTGTTACCATCCGGCCTTGACGCACAGTTCGGGACCCCTACCCGAGATCCGCCAGTTTTGACACCGACAGTGCTCCTTGCCTGCGGGTGGTCCCTCGGTCGCGAGCAAGACGGCGTACATCTTCGCCCGCTGCACCTTGACATGGGTGAACGCCATTCACGCACCTTCGATGCAGACCGACCGCTTGATGGCGTTCAGGCTGAGGGCAGGCGTTGACCAGCCGCTTCACGAGTCTGAAGTAGGTGCTGGGCAGGGCGTCAGCAGGCTATAGACGGATTATAAAATTCTTCATGGCCAGTTCGGCCGCCCTATTCAGTTCGGTCAACTACTTCAGCTGATCGCTAAAGGGCACCGGATGTTCTGGCGCAAGGTATTGCGACCAGAACAGCTTCTCCGTTGAGCTCCCCTCTTCGGCTTGGAAGAAATCTGCTACGTCAGCAACACTGCATGGCAGATCTGCAAAAGCTCTTGGAGAACTCCAAATCTGTGTCATTAACACGTACTTTTTCTTCACAAACTTGCTCGGCATAATAGAGGCCTTACCCGTCGTGATTTTCTTGGCCTCTAGGATCTCCTAGAGGGCGCCCTAGGCTTCGGCCCGGGCCTCTTGCATGCTTTGGCGGACCTTAGCAAGTTCAAACTCTTGGTCCGAAACCTTGTGCTCCAAGGACTCGCATTTCTTTGCGGCATCTTGGAGCTCCTCTTGGACCTCCCCGACCTCTGCCTCATGCTTTTCAGGGGCGGCATGTTCCTTTGCCACTCTCTCTTGGTCCTCGGCCAGTGACTTCTTGAGGGTCTCTGAGGGAGTCCTGGACTACGGGATCCTCGGGCGTCCGACCTATTGGATATGGGTCGGACTGATGGGCTGTGAAGATACGAAGACCGAAGACTCTACCCATATCCGGATGGGACTCTCCTTGGTATGGAAGGCAAGCTTGGCGACCAAATATGAAGATTCCTTTCTCTGTAACCGACCTTATGTAACCCAAATCCCCCCGGTGTTTATATAAACCGGAGGGTTAGGTCCGTAGACGGATATCCTCATAATCTTAGTCAGGCTATACTTTTAGGGTTTTAGCCATTACGATCTCATGGTAGATCAACTTTTGTAATACTCATATTTATCAAGATCAATCAAGCAGGAAGTAGGGTATTACCTCCATAGAGAGGGCCCAAACCTGGGTAAACATTGTGTCCCCAATCTCCTATTACCATTGATCCTAGACGCACAGTTTGGAACCTCCTACCCGAGATCCGCCGGTTTTGACACCGACATTGGTGCTTTCATTGAGAGTTCCACTGTGCCGTTGCCAAGTAGTTCGATGGCTCCTTCAAGTCTTCCTCCCCGGACAGATCTTTGTGTTCGGCGGCTTTGCAATGCGGGCCAACTCGCTTGGCCATCTGGAGCAGATCGAAAGCTACGCCCCTGGCCACCAGGTCAGATTTGGAAGTTTGAACTACGTCGCAGATATCCGTGGAGACTTGATCTTCGACGGATTCGAGACCACGGCAGCCGCTCCCTGCCACCACGATGAACATGACGTAAATCTGTCATTGGTCCATACGTAGGAGATAGTACCTGTAGCTGCTCTGGCCATAGATCCGGAGCAGATCGCGCCATACGAAGACGGGAAGCTCAATCCCGCCGCGGAAGCCGCAGAGTCAGCGGTGCTGGAGCCGCACACATACTTAACTTCAAGTTACATCTATGTCACCGGAGCTACGGACTCGTCTTCGGCTAAAGGTTCTGAACCTAGTGCATCCGCGTACGTCAAGCTTGATCGGTCATCGATCGTCGAATTCAGCTCCACGGACAACTTCCGACACTCGCCCTTGGGCGACGAGTTGAACTCGTTAAGATCATTATCCTTAGTGGGGGGCTCACAGCCGAACTGTATCTAGTTCAAACTTGAGGATGATAACGGAGAATTTTGCTGCCCTCCCATCGCCCACTTCATACACACTATTGAAGACTTAACAAACACACTCGACTACGGCTCCGAAGACATCGACGGTATGGACGATGATGCCGATGAGGAGCCGGGCCAAGATCCACCGTTTATCGGACGCTAGACGACCACCTCTTCCTACGACGTGTAAATGGTGGATACAACTAAAAGAACTAACGACGATGAGAAAGAAGATCCAGTTGAGGACGAACCTCCTGTGATACAACCAAAATGCCGGTGTCAGCGGTGACGCTCTAAGTCGCGTCATGGATGAGACGGCGATACCGGCACAGGGGGAAAAACACTCTGGAAGGTACCGAAGACAACAAAGACCCCGTTGATGCAACTGCTGTACAAAACGAACGAGAAGACGGGTAAGTTAGCCCTGATGGCAGGCCACGCACGAAGACTCGAAGGCGAGGATTTCATCATGCCTGAGGAACCTCAGGAGTATGAGGCTAGCCTCGGCAGGGAGGATTTCATCATGCCTGAGGAACCTCAGGAGTAGGAGCACTTTAAATGTCGGCTAATACCCACTGCAAGGAGCCTGGAAAGGAAGCAGGAGCAGCTTCAAGATGACCAAGATCTACTCAAAGACAGATGGACTGATGTCCTAGCAGCCGAAGAACACGGCCTCAAGCGCCTAGCCAAAAGCTACCCGAAGCGCAAATTACTGACTCAGTTCCACGACGAGGCGCCGGAGCACTTACCCTCATCACGTAATGCGGCTAACCGACCACCACATGGTCAGGATAAAGCGCCAACTCAAGCCGAAGACCAGTCAGCCCCGCCTCATCATAAAGGTAGAGGCAAAACAGCTCGAGGTCATACATATGACCTTCGACAAGACCTGGATAACAGAACAGGACATACCAGATCGATCTACGGATCACAAGGACGTACCTCGACACGCGACGACGGCTATCTAGTCGGATGAAACAAGCCTAGTCACTCCCAGTCCGAAAACCGCAGACTGACTCCATCGGAGCTACGTCGCAATGTGGCCCAACATAGAGGCGCCGCACACCCTCTTTGGTTCACAGACGAAGTAATGGAGCATGTACGAATTCCCGGAATGGTTTAAACCCATAAATATCGAATCATATAATGGAACAACTGATCCCGTGGTATGGATTGAGGATTTCCTTCCACATATCCATATGGCCTACGGCGATGACCTTCATGCCATCAAAAACCTCCCGTTAAAACTCAAAGGTCCAGCTCGGCACTGGTTAAACAGTCTGCCTGAAAATTCTATTGGCAGTTGGGAGGATTTGGAAGATGCCTTCAGCGACAACTTCCAAGGCACATATGTCCGGCCACCAGACGCCAATGACTTAAGCCATATAGTTCAATAGCCCAGAGAATCAACCAGGAAGCTTTCACTACAAAACAAATACACTTCCGTGATGATACGTGTTTGTCACAGTAGGTCGCTTTTTTGTCATGCATGTACATCCATGAAAAATTTATGACATAATCAAGATAGTCATACTTGTGCTATCATAGAAGTGTTCCATGACATTACCAAAATTATCATCACAGAAGTGTCCACTTCCATGATGATAAATCGCGCGTCACAGAAGTGCTTTCGTCAAGGGTGACCGACACGTGGCATCCACTGTAACGGAACGCCATTAAGCTATCGGGTCGGGTTTTGGATCCGATAACCCGTTAACAGCCCCGACCAATGGGGATTTTCCACGTGTAAAATCATCATAGGCTAGAGGAAACACGTGTCGGCTCATCATCGGCACAGATGTCATCCACTCACTGGACAGAAGGCGCCTATGATACGTCGACATGTGGCACGGCCCAAAAAGTTTAAATGGGTCGGCCTAACTAAAGGCCCATAAGATTTTGCGGACCATAATGGGCCAGCCCAGCTAAAGGCCCATGAGATTTTGCGTACCATAATGGGCTGGCCCTGCTAAAGGCCCACAAGATTTTGCAGGCCATAATGGGATGGCCCAGGTAAAGGTCCACAAGATTTTCGTCTGCCATAATAGGCCGGCCCAGGTAAAGGCGCACGGTGACTCTAGCCCCACTACAAGAAATCTGTTAATACATGACAGATCCAGTCCGTCACAGATGAGTGGAAAACCGTCAAGGCTGCGCATCGATGACGGATTCAGAATCTGTCGTGTATATCGCGTCATAATTTGGCACTGTACCTTCCAGGAAAGTTTTTGTCTGTCATCGATATCTACCTAGGCCGATCCGGCCCAAGCCAGGCCTAGGACTCTGTGACGTGGAAGCAACATGCACCTGACGTGGCACCTACATGAATCTGACGTGGCAGTCAACATGGCCCATATAGTAACCTGCCCAATTAGTGTTTTGGCCCACTAATTTCGTCTGATCCAGCCCATCAACTTGTTTTTTCAGTGATGCCCATTAACCTATCAGTTTTTTTAGTCCAACCCATTAGCCTCTTTTTTAGTCCAGCTGTCAGGACCCCGATTCCAAGTCACATCGATCTAGCTGGTAACACCTCATATCACTTTGTGGCCTCACGCATGGTATTCCCACGGGTGTCGCCTTACCATGGCCGGGACCGTTTGCGCCTTTTGGCTCACGTATATGATAGTGTCGCTAGCATCCATATGACAGAGAACCCGGGGCGACATGGCTAGTCGTGAACCCAAAGCGGCAGTAACCTATGGGGACAGGCATACATGAATCACATCGAGCATGTTGGTAAGCAGCGTGTAAATCCGGGCTGTAGCACTGGGCTAACAGGACTCCGGGAACCCGGGCTGTAGCAGGCTAGGCAGTCTCTGGATGTCACCGCGTGACATTTCTCTGAAGGGACCGTCACAGGAACGAAGTGAAACACATGCCGGCCAGTCAGGTGTCCTGAGCAGTAGTGCTGGGCTAACAGGACTCTGGTGAACCGGGCTGTAGCGGACTACTATGGCTCATGGAAGCACTAGACTACATTTCCACATAAGAGAGGCTGCCAAGGATAAACAACTAGATTGTTGGATCCCACACATACCAAGCATTTCAATCATCCACACAATATGCTCGATATGTGTAAATACAACATGGCATCACAACATAACTCTACGACTCAAGTATTTATTTATTAGGCTCCGAGGAGCGAGATATTACAAACACGGGTCTCATGACGCAACAATCATAGCATACAAATCAAAGCACATGCGGAAGCTTAACTTGTCTGAGTATAGACAACTACAAATGAAGAAGGCTGAGAAGCCTAACTATCTACCAGATCCTGCCAAGGACACAAGATCGTACCTGAGGTATTAAGCTAAATGTCAAAGTCCACACAGAACTAATAGCGCGACTGACGTCTCTCTGCAAAACATAAAATAGGCAAACGTGAGTACAAATGTACCCAGCAAGACTTACATCAGAACTAACTATATATGCATCGGTATCAACAAAGGGGGGTAGTGGAGTTTAACTACAGCAAGCCAGCTTTCACTCAGTGGCTAACCTGAACTACGACTGCAAGCAACTCTTTTGAGGTGGCGCACACGAGTCCACATATTCACCATATCAATACACCACTATGGATCCGCTCCCGTCTTCCTACGAGAACGCCATCCATAGCACTCACTCTTATCTTGCGCATTTTAGAGTATCCATTCACTTGTCTATAAACTATGCAAGGGGTCCAAGTTTCCATATCCGAGGAATCCGGCTATTCGAATATATAATGATAACCCTGGAGGGGTGTACTTCTTCACACACGCTCCAACCACTTACCGTCGTTTACACGACAAGTACTCGGCAACCTTCAAGCAGAAGCCCAACGAGGGTGTCGGCCACGGCCTACCTAAACACTCAAGTCTCTAGTCCAGGTTTATCGCCTATCCAGGTTCCATCCGCAGGTAGTCCGGCCGAGGTTTCCACATACGGCCCCGAACGATGTGAACAGGGTTCTCGAGACACCAAACGGGTGCCCGGTACACCGTGCCATGGTGTATCTACCGCATCATAGCCCACCCCTAGGGTCAGCGCTACGCACGGCCGCCAACACATAACCTACAAACACCAGAAACTAGTTGTAACTCCTAGACAGAGTACTAGGGTGATTAAGAAGCCGACAGGGTCAATTAAGGATCCCAATGAGTGGTAGTAGCTGTTCATGGATCATAGACACAGAACTCAGTTCCTGAGGACGGTTTCAATGAGACAACTCACCATGTACTCCTACATGGCCTCTCACCACTACCTTAACCAAAACGTGTTCACACACTTAGCTCACACACAGTAGGACATGTTCACACATCTCCGATTCATTCCCGATGAATCAGACCTAACACAACTCTATGCAATAGCAGGCATGGAAAACAAGCATGAATGAATAGGCACATCAGGGCTCAAACAACTCCTACTCATGCTAGTGGGTTTCATCTATTTACTGTGGCAATGACAGGTCATGCAGAGGACAAGGGGTTCAACTACCGCAACAAGTAACAGATGAATCGTTGTTGTCCTAATGCAGTAAAAGAGAGCAGGAGCGCGAGAGTGGGATTGTATCGGAATGAACAAGGGGGTTGTGCTTGCCTGGCACTTCTGAAGATATCATTGTGTCTTCATCAGTGTCAGCGATCATAGCGTCGGTACAACGTCTATCGAGAGGGGACAACCACCGGCAACAGAGAAGGAACACAATCAATGCAATGCACAACATGATGCATGACAATGACATGGCAATATGTTGTTGATTCAGCTAATGCAACTAGCAACACAATTAAATGAAGTTGGTTTGAACCCAAAGTTCAAATTCAAACTCCACATGTTGTTATTTAAATACCATTCATTTGATTTGTCCTAAACAGTGGCCTTAAGTTGTTCTAACATGCATGAAAATGGTTCATATGGATAGATTGGATTTTTCTGATAATTTTTCATATATAATTTATTTCATTCTGAGCTACGGTTGAATTTATATGAACTTTTGAAGTTAGCACTACTTTCTGAAATTACCTGAATAAGAATAAATCCACAAAAGACTATTACTGCATTAGCATTGCGTCATGCTGACCTCAGCAGGTCAACAGGCGCTGGTCCAGGTTAAACCTGACCAGTGGGGCCCATTGGTCAGTGTCACAAGCTGGCTTGGGTCACTGACGGGTGGGGTCGGTCAGGGGCCACGTCAGCCAGGTCAACGCTGACGCGTGGGGCCATGGTGATTAGTTAAAACTAACAGGAATTTAAACTGTGGTTAACTAAGGGCGTGGGGCCCGTGTGTCAGTGGGTCATGGGGTAATTAAGTTGGTACTTAGTCCCTAATGACGGTGCCACATCATCACCACCGGCGTCTAAACGCCGGTGACCAAACCGCGGCGGGTGTGCACCGGAGTGGCTCGGGTTTCACCTACAGGAGGTTGCTTGGGCCGCGGGCTATCCCGTTGGAAAGCTGGCACTCGGCCGCATCCAACGAAGGTGGAGGGAGGCCCTGGGGTTGCCGGAGTTGGGCTCGGTGATGAGGTCAAGCGGCGGCGGGGCTCGGGTTCCATGGGCACAGGGCTGCAGCTCGAGGGAGAGCAAACGGTGGTGCTAGGCAGCACCTAAAGGTCATCAGAAGCACGCCGGAGCATCTAGTAGGAGCGGAGGGGCTCGGGGGCACGGAGCTCGCCGGCCATGGCGGATGGTGGCTTTGGGTGCTCGCGGGGCAGCGGCTACGGGGCATGCGCAAAGAAAAAGGCAGAGGGGAGAGGTTCAGTGGCTCACGGCGAGTCTTCCAGTGCAGAGGGCGGGGCCGGGGAGGTGTCGGAGCAAGCGGGGCGGCGAGGCGGATCTCCGGCGACCCGAGGAGGATGAAGGGGTCGTGGACTGTGCTTCGAGGCGTCCGGCAGGGCGCGGCTTGGTGGAGAGGAAGAGGGGGTCGAGGCGGAGCCTCTGGGCCAGTCAAAGAAGCGAGGGGGAGTCGGTGGCTACGCAGGCGACGGCGGCGAGCTTGCGGGCGAATCGTCCATGGCGGGAGAGTGAGAGAGTCAGAGCAATCAGGACGGCACCGAGGAGGTCGGCCACGCGTCCAGGGCTCGTCGACAAGCGGGGCGTGCTCGCGCACGTCGGACACACGCCCTCCTGCCTACTGGTAGAAGGTTGAAGACGGGGCGGTGGCTGGCTGGGCCTAGCACAGTAGTGGGCTCCCAGGTGGGCTGTTAGGTAAGTGGCCCAGTTGCCTTTCTCTCCCTCTCTTTATTCTGTTTTTGTTTTTCTATTTTTCTGTAATTGGTTATGATTTGATTTAAAACATCAAATCATTTTTTAATCTTTCTGTAAATTGTTATGGGAGCTCAGAAACTAGTCCAAGGTCACAAGCAACTTACAAAAATATTTGAACCTTATTTCTTATATAACAGAAATAAATCCAACTCAAATATGTCATTGATTTAAGTCAAAGGCCCAAAATAATATTTATGTGATTCCAAAAATATTGGTTTGAATTTTACCTCTTACCAATATTTTCACAGAGTAACAGGAATATTTCTTTGGACCCATTTGATGAGAATTAAATGTTGATTATTTTTAGAAGGTTTGTGAGGCTTTGAAAATTCCCTCAATTCAAATTTCAGAATTTAGACATGATGATCATGCAAGGATAAGCAAAGGGTAAACTAAGGCTGTGACACCAGCCCTTTTTTATCCAGCATAATATATGATCCAGCATAATATACAGAAGACAACGAAATTTATATTCATTCAACAATTAGCATTTGTTCACATGACAATACAGACTTCCAATAGTCCAGTCTGATTTCAAAGCACCAAACTAAGCTTAATACCGAAACATCAGACATATCTAAAAGGCCCTATAAGCATATATTTAAAAAAATTGAGTAACATGACTTTGGTGAAAAAATGAACTACTAGCTGACTTAATCTGAAAGGCCATAGGTGCTTCCATTCCAGGTAGCTATTTGGACCAAGTAATTCTTGCGAAAAAACTTCAATCTCTTGTAACACGGGCTGATTGCCAAACCTGCATAGAATCCAAAACACATACAAAAAATTATAGTAACTAATAACGGTCAGGTACGAAATGAAAATAGAGTAATAAAATTAATATATTAAGGTACCATGAAAATGTGGGCAACACACATAAAAACGAGCAGACTAATTACGAGTTAATAGTTTTGTCCTATAAATTTGACATTTATCATCCAAACATAGAAAAGTATACATCATTTTAATTGTCCCAAACAAAGAATGGACTTATCATTTCATATTCATCAAGTACCATTAAAAAAATCAAGTTTATAGGTGCGTGCACATGACAGGATTTAGTGTATAGAAATGGATGATTTCATGCAATACAGTGTACTCCCTCCATCCAATAAAATATACTCCCTCCGTACAGAAATACTTGTCGGAGAAATGCATAAAAATTAATGTATTTAGAACTAAAATACATCTAGATACATCCATTTCTCTGACGAGTATTTGGGACGGAGGGAGTAACATTATGCATGCTCAAGCAGCTTGCAAAAATGTCTTATTATGGGACAGAGTAGTAGTTCATGGTGAACAAAACCTGAAAATAGTAATACTGGAGGCCTACTTTCTTCATCAATTAAACCTAATTCATGTCAATAAACTTGCTATTTTGCATTACAAATAAAACACTCCAAGGAAAGACCATTTGAGGAGATTAAATGATCCACTTAATTATATCATTATGCTACCAGTAGACTTCTTTAAAAGGGCCAATATTCACAAGCATCATAGAACTTCAGTTAAACATTCCAGAACAAAGTTGAACATAATGGTTCAGATTTACACCAATGCTTTCAGACCATAATCATCACATCTAGATTAACCAAACCCAGGAATTGGTAGCACCAGGATTCCAGTTAGCATCATATTGCATCTGTGTAGCATTGAAAGATGTACCAATTCACTCCAGTTTAGTTAACTGCATTAGGCATAACAATCATAAACATTTCAGGCAAATTGCAGGAATTTACGAATCTGTGTAAACAGTAGGCGTCAATTTCGCTTTAGGTATTGCATTTTCTAAAAGATAACACATTTGGGTGGATGAAAGAATATATTTAATGCCCACCAAGATAATGTTCACCATGCATTGCATGAAATATATCGTGAAGAAAAGTAACATATGTAAGACGAAAAAAACATGCATTGTCCCATTTAGAGATTAGCCTCCATGGAATACAAGGTTTATAATTATCTCCTCTCACACTTCAATATAACAAACTGCAAGCTACAATACCCGCAAATCTGCGTCCAATTTCAAGTATTCTTGTGAAACTCTTTCAATTAATAGATGTCAGCATTTACATTGGTAAATTATTTACATAGATAGGGAAAATATCAATTGCAGGTCAATATGCACATCCATCTCAAGTGATTCCAGGAAGCATAAAAATATATTAGATTATAGCTCGACTAAAGGCATACAACATAAACTTCCAAGCTTTGAGTATTACCTGGCCGGGAGAAGCAGCAGAGAAGGAGGCAGAATCGACGAAGGGGAGGCAGAGATGGGAAGCTGGGAGAAGCAACAGCTTTATGAACATTGCCTTTAGGAGACGTGCAGCAGGGGTGGAGAAGACATCCATGATGACAAGGGGACATGAATCAGAGTTCCATGCTCTCTATTTCCACATTCTATTAGTTTGTCAGCTGGTGGCATGAATCAGAGCTGCATAGATTTACCTGCAGAACTAGGGTACAAATCATAATTGGATCCAGTACATATCTCTATTTATTTTTCATGCTTGATGCAGCTGGTCGCATGATTCACTTGATTGGTATGATTTTCCTCATTTTTGGAACTCCTGCCTTTATATGCTGGGCTGCCGTAGCTTGAGGGGGCAATCTGAACGAGGAGGGGCATGGCGTGGCCTTGATGGGGAGGGATCCGGCGCGGGATAGATGGGGAGGGGCCCGGCATGGGGTGTTTCAGCGCCGGCGGCGCCGGCGCCGACATGGAGCGGCGGGAGGAGGATAGGTGGAGTGGCGGCGGCTGATGGTTGGTACGGGAGATGGAGAAGAGTACTAGGGTTAGGTTGGTGTGGACTCGCAGTTAAATGGGCTGGCTCGAAAATATCAACTCCCCGCGCCGGCAAATTAAAATTTTCCTTCTTACGCGCGCTCTCTCCGTTTCGGCCTCCGGTTTTTTCATCGTGCTGACATGTGGACCAAACAAAAGACACATACACATCAGCAGGAGCCATCGGCGATGGTCCAAATAATGTATAAAGAAAGATAAGTGTAGGCCTGGTCGATGGATGATGGTTTCTGTGACAGACACTTGATGTCTGTCATACAGGACCTATAGTTTTGAGGCACATTTGGATATTACTCATTTATGACAGTTTCCGTGACAGTACCCTGGAACGTCACCACAAATCCATCACGGATTAACAGGATTCTTGTAGTGCCCATAATGAACAGTAATTTTCTTTATACTCGTTAACGGCCCGTGATTTACATGGGCCGTTTCCAGCCCGTGTTAGCTTTCGACAGATTGACGGCCCATACGTTCTTGGGCTCCTTTTCGACCCTGATTACTTCCGGCCCGTTACTGGCCTGTTCCCCTAATGGGCCAAATTCGGCCCATGGCAAGAGTCGGCCCGTTACTGGCCTGTTCCACTAATGGGCCAAATTCTGCCCATGGCAAGAGTCGGCCCGTTACTGGCCTATTACCCTAATGGGCCAAATTCGGCCCATGGCAAGAGTCGGCCCATTTCTGGCCTGTTAACCCGTTGCGCCGTTTCCATCTCGTCCTATATTCTGGCCCATTAACGACCCGTTATGCCTGTTACCGTGCTGGGTCGATACCAATTACGCCCGATTATGGCCCATGTAGACCAATTTATCCAACGGCTCGAGGCCCACCGATTACAGGCCCATTTATCGACGGCCTCTAGGAGACCCATGGATCCTACGGCCCATATATGGCCCATGGTAGTTGCGGCCACTAGCAAACCAGGGAAAAAGAAGACTAGGAAATAAATAAGGCTGAAACTAACGCTAGGCTATTAAGGCAATTACACAGATTACATCCACTCGGCATCAAAGATCGCCACCAGTGCAAATATAGGGAACACCCTACACTATACAAAAATGGCTTGCTGTTTTCTTCAGGCGGTGGCTGCACGTTAAGAATAAATTCTGTATCGCACCAAAACAAATTACAACTATATAACAAAAGGAGGGTTGGCATAAAACTTAACAGTCTAGCAGATAATTGCACCACCAGAAGTTCAGAAGCTCAGTTCATTTGACCTGACTGTTATGTTTTCATGCTGGATTGTTTGATGGAGCACCATAACCCTGGCCTTCATTTCCCCTAGGCTCCTAAACAACATAGCAAATGTCTGATAGTCTGGTTTCAAAACCATGCATATCTTGATGACATTGAGCAATGTTTCTCCTTGTTTCACAAAAGGTCTCTGTTAGGGAATGGACTTGTGTCTGGAGCGCAGATACAACATTGCTTTGAGCTTTCATATCTTGATCATGAGGTAGTTTGGACGATATTGCCTTACCAACCAACTCAGTATTACGCAGGAATGTGCTTTTGGCACTGTAATGGACAGGTACTGACCCACTGCAGCAAGAGCTGACATTGCGGTTATAGTTGCCTCGCCACCTTCAGAAGGTGGCGGTTCCACCATTTTTTCCATAGCTCGCTAAAAAGTTGAGGTTTTACATTAGTAGTACCAGAACAGAAGATATTAAGGAGGCAGCAAAAGCAAACAAAATAGCTTTGGTCTATACACAGAACTTATTCTGGTGAACCCATGTAAAATATTAGTTGTATTTTATTGCAAAGTACATAATAAAACCAGGTTCCAAACATATGACCATGTACCATCACTAATGTATTGTCTATTTCTTCACATTGTATTGAGGGCTAAGGATAAAGAGACGGAGTTTATAATACGGTAAGCATATTATGATGTCATTCATATCACAAAACAACTGAGAACAAACAAACAAGCAATTGTAGCGTTGTGTGGGCAAGTCCAGCACGGAACTAGATTACGGGTCAAGATCAAAGGAACATCACTCCTCTCTTTTAAACCTTGTAAGGTGCAATGATACACTAAGACAATTGAGTACAAAATTGAAGAGAGTAATAGACATTGGCTGCAAACCATGCAGTTCAAGGCACAAGTCAGAGTAAGTAGTAGTTAAAAGGCATGAGGATTAAGGACTTACAACAGCGGCTTTGACCGGTGTAGTCATGCCCTTCTTCTTGCTGGTGTGACAGTCCTTGAAGATTTCGACAGCATTTGGTATAGGTACTTTTTGGTCATTGCGGGATTTCCTCTGCATTTGGAACACGTCAATATAGATCTGATAATATGGTACAGCGAAAAGAGTGAAACAGCAGCTAATTACAAGAGCCTCGCAGTGTGCAATATAGCTACGAGATCCTGTCGTCTGTTGGAATTTTAGTTTCGTACAGTTGGCCTTGTTCTTTGAATAGTTCACCTACAAGAAGATAGATTTGTGTGGCACATGCGTAAATAGGACTTAAACATGTGATCTGATGACATATATATAATGTACGTGATACTTCGGATCGGACCAGTGTTTCATGAGGCCTCTCCAGTCTTCATCAGATATATTTTCCACTGGAGATGTTTGGGCAAGTTCACTGTTAGCCTTGCCTTCAAAGTGAGTTTTCCTCAAGTTATACCGATACTATCGCAGAGCAGATTGAAAACATGGGTGCAAGCTTGTCTGGTTGCATCATCTTGGCTATCCAACTTGAACCTCATCTGTTGAAAATTATGGGAGTCTCATTATCAGCAACCTAGAAAGTATTGGACAGAGCAAGACGATATTACTAGTTTCCATACATAACCATACTTACAGATAAATGGTCGAGAAAGATGTTGAACTGGGTTTCTTCTTTGTCATTCCTGTACTAAATCCATGTTGGGAGGATACGTACATGACACCTAACAGCAACCGCTGCCTCTGATACTAACTTGGCTGACTCTGTAGCATCACGCGGCCTTTTTAAACCTGCCTCAAAAAGGATCTCCATTCTTCCTCCTCTAGATTTAGTTAACCTATCAAGGATTATCCCTGATGTTTGTTTCCTCTTGCGCCTAGGTGCTAGTCCAACAACAAACATAGGAAGTGTTAGTGTACATCACACTATAAGACTACATATAAAGAAGCATGCAACTTTAACTTGACTCCAGCAACTACCTTCTTCCTGTTGAAGCTCACCAGGTTCATCTGATATTTCCAACTCGTCTTGTGTCAAGAGTGCTTGGGAAGTAGTGTCAGGTGGCAAGGGAGCTTGGGAACGTGCTGCTAGCTCAGTTGACGCACGAGTACATCATGCAGCTGGTAGTACTGTGGTAGGTGTTGCAAGAACTAGGGCTGTCTCTGCTTGTTTGGTGGCAGCTATTTGTTTCTGTTGGTCTTTTTTTTGCAACTCGTGTAGCATGGGATGCCGTGTTTGTAGAATTTTCTGCTGGACTTTGATCTTCTATTGCACCATCAGTACCAGCAGAATCTGCAGGATTCATCCACTTCTCATTCCCTGCCATTCTGTGTTTCTTCCTCTTTCTCTGTGCCATGTTAAGTCAAGCCGACAAGAAAAACGAATAACAATTTAGTTCTTCAGAACAAATTGATGCGTGATGCAGACGAACTGAACTTTGATGTTAGACAACCACATGATAGGAGGATGTAATATGTATGAAAAACAGGACGGAAGAGATAACCAGAACTATGATGTGTAAACTAAGAAGAAGACATTTCACCAATTTAGAAGTAATGCAATGGAAGGTGGACACCATATGAAAGATGCTTCAAATATCGCTCTGCCAAGTTAATAGTGTATCATCATAATTGGTGTTTAAACAAATGTGAAGCAGTACAAGAAATAAATCATATGCAAGATGCAAACAACATCACACTACCATGTTAGAGGTCTCTTGTCATTAGTGCCATTGCATATTCACAGCTTACTATGTGTAACCTAGGAGAAGGCATTTCAACAAATTAGAAGCAATGAAAGCTAGACACCATATGAAAGATGCAACGAATATCACTCTACCAAGTTAAAACTGTCTCATCATAAGTGCCATTTCAACAAATTAGTAATACAAGCTAGAAAAGAATGTGAGATGTAACCTATATCACACTCCGAAGTCAAACGTGTCTTATGATAAGTGATTTGCAGGTTACACAACAGTAGTAATTTGATGTAAGAACATGGTGTGATAGATAGATATTGTATGTTCTAGAAACAGGAACACATGTCTTATTCAAGTATAATGTGTAAAGTAAGCAGATGGAATTCAACAAAATTAGAAGCAATACAAGCTAGACATCGCACATAACATGCAACCACATATAAAAGTGCCAAGTTAGAGGGAGCACCGGTGATGCTGCACTAGGGGAGACGGGCTCATCATAAACACAGCTTTGTTGAGTGTCTATGCGTGTGTTGTCTTGGAAATCATCTTGGGGGTGTGGAGGAGTAGAAACTTTAGAGACCCTCCGTTCGGAAGGAGCACCTTTATCCGCTCCCTTGCTAACTTCCTTCCACTTCATTGATTTTGAATTGTCAAGTAAAACCGACAAGAAAAAACAATAAAATTCTCTCTTCAGAACTCATTCATGCATGATACTGACAATCACTACTTTGATGTAAGGCAAACACATGATACTAGCAAGGAATATGTACGAAAAACAGGACGGCATGGCATGTCCACAACTGTTTGTGTAAACTAAGCAGAAACCATTCCAGCAAATAAGAAGCAATGCAAACTAGACACCACATGAAAGATGCAACCAATATGACTCTGCCAAGTTAAAAGCGTCCCATCACAAATGGAACTTCAACAAATTAGAAGCAGTGCATGCTATAAATCATATCCAAGATGCAACTAATATCGCACTGCATATACTAAAGGTGTCATCATGTTGATTGATGCGGGATACAAAAAAACAATAGTTTTATGTAAGGACATGCTTAATAGACAGATGTACTATGTACTAAATACAGGAAGGCATGTCACATTAACAGGTATAATGTATAAGCTAAGCAGACTAGCACATGCAGTTTACCCAGATTGGAAGAATTACAATCTAGACACCATATGCAACATGCAACAACATATGACAATGCCAAGTTAGAGCAAACACCTGCAATGCTAGTGTAGGGGAAATGATGTAATCAACTACAGAGCTACGTTCACTATCTTCATCTAGCATTTCTGTTTCTTGAGAATCATGTCCGGAGGCTGACGCTGCATTCTTTAAATGATGAGTAGTCCCTTGCCTGCCTGCCTCGTCATAAGTGATTGATGAGGGATACACAAGAACATTAGTTTGATGTAAGAACATGGTTAATACACAGATGAACTAGTATGTACCAAAAACAGAAAGGCATGTCATATTCAAAGGTATAATGTGTAAGCTAAGCAGATGCAATTTAACCAAATTGGAAGCAATACAAGCTAGACATCCGGCTGGAGTGGTGAGCATGATCATCTAGGACCTGACAGCCTGGTGGGAGGCGAACTGCTTCGCCACCATCGCATCTTTTTAGTTGGCTTCCAGGTGATGCCTATCTTTGCTGGGCTTGTCACTGGCTCGGCCAGTGCCCTGACTAGCTATTTGTCTTCTGGTGCTCACGGGATGGTGGTTCATGTAAAAAAATATCTTTCCTTATCTTACCGATTTCGGCCTTGCGAATACAAGCTAGACACCATATGGAACATGCAACCACATATGACACCGCGAAGTTAAAGCAAGCACCTGGGATGGTGGTTCATTGCGAGCGAGGTCATCAACTCCAGAGCTACGTTCCCCGTCTCCATCTGCTGACACTACACCCATTAAAGCGTTCAAACGTGTCTTGCCTAGCCGCAGACCAAACTGGAGCGACTTCTCGCTTTCCTTTTTGGCTTCTCTCATGGCAGCAGAGTCTGAAATACCCTTGTATAAAAACAGAACAGTGAGAGTAAGGGTGAAGTGTGTGTAGAACTAGTGCACTGTAAAAGTAGCAGATAGCAGGTGGCTGAAAAATAAACGACAGGAGACATATGATAGCTCTACAACATTGCATGGCAAACAAAATTAGATTCTACTCTGTATGACTTTGTAATATATGAGCACAGGAAATGCAGGTACTCTTCCAGCACACCACCACATGTGGTCATATCTAAGATAACAGTCGACTGGAAATAAATAGGTCAGTCGATTTTTTTAAAGAACCGTCCGATCTATAAGGAACGGGCAGATGGCCTTCATCTACCTCCCGCCAGTCACTGTTGACGATCTTTCTCGAACCACCAGCGACCACCAGCCCACACCCCTGCCTCCGCCGCCCCGCCCTCCCATCGACCTCACACCAACGCCGTGCTTGGCAGCGCCCCCAGGCCATCCCTTTAATCCCGGCCGACCTCCAGATCGGGGGCCAGTAGCTCTAGGCCGCACACGCCCCTAAGATAAACACCAAGGCGCTGCTTCCCCGGCGTAATAGGCGTACTAGCGCCTGTTACGCTGGGGAACACTTCCGTTGATTGGGAATCAAGTGGCCAGAAATTGAAATTCAAGGGGGCGACATACCTCTACCTAAGGTGAAATAGTATACGAGGAGAAACCTTGTGCATCACGAGTTACTAGGAACATCTAGTATCAAGAAGAAGCAGTCAACTAGTGTATTTTGTGGGATGAATACCGTGCAAGCAGAGACGTAAGATTTGCACGAATAAGGGAAGAGGAGTACCTTTTTCGGTTGTCGGTGTGGTCACCTCCACAAGTCGCGCCGATTTTCTTCTTTTTACCGGGGAAACCGATGTTCTGGAGGGTGCACGCTTGGACGAACCCATGGCCAAATTCTTCACTGTGTTGTCGTGGCCGTATGTCAGTGGAGGGGAAGCAGATCCGAGGCGGCGAAGGGCGGCGTAGCAGGAACAGCTCCGGTGCGGTGGAGGGTGGCAAAGTTGGAGCAGCAGCGGTGAGGAGCAGGATGGCGTGGTTGAACTGGCTCGGGTACGGACGGCTCGGCCTCGGCTTCAACTACTAGCCGTGGAGGGCGTTGCGGTCGAGGTTGCGGTGGACGACGATGTCAGGATATCGGCTCCGACGTGATGGAGGAGGGCGGCGGTTGATGGGTGGGATGGGGTGGCGGACGGAGGACGCCGAGGTTTCGTGGCTGGTGGAGAGGTAGTTTTGGCGCCCACGGAGTACGAATGGGGAATCAGATGGGTGGGGGGGAACCATGTTTTGGTCTGGGACGCGCTTGTTTTTGGCTTTTTTGAACAGAAGATGGGACGCGCTTGTTTGAAATTTGGGGAAAGTACAAACTTTGCCCCCTTCTTAAATTTCGGACCTACTGCAGGTCGGGGATAGGATGGTAATCCCAGGTGTCCCAAATAGCGGGCGGGAGCGATTTCGGCCGCGCGCAGGTGTGCTTAGGCGGCCATTGTGTATGAATGTTTTTCGGATGTGGTTGCGTGGCGTCTAGATGAAGCTACAAACCTACCCTGGTTTAGACCTTTGGACATCGGGCCAGTACGTTTCACGGGTCGGAGTTATTAGAAAAGTAATTTCCTTGTACTACCAAACATTGGTCTCACGCGGTTTCGGGCAAGTAGAGGTTCTTTTGGCGCTTCATTCGAAATTTTGAAACACAAGCATTCACGTTTAGAGTACTCTTGAACTATGAGGATTGACCTAAATATACAACGTTATATTTGACCTTGTATGTTTGAAAACCTCATTAATTATCCGCTTCTTTTTGAAAATTTGACAATTGAAAATCCTATAACTACGGTTATTTTGGAATGGAGGAGCTAAATTTGAATCTATTTTGTACACGACTACATATGCTATTATGTACAAAATCAGAGCAAAGATTGGTGCCCCCATAATTTAGGTATGGTTTACAAATGCCATGATATCAAATTCAAATAATTTTATGGACTTCATGTTGAATTCGATTTTTTTAAACCACCTTAAGTTGAATTCAAATGTATGCTAGTTCATAGGTAGTAGCTATTTATAATGTCCATTGTGTAACTTTCATATGTATAATGTGCTCTACACACACAACATGAACATGTGTAGTTTCACTCTCCATCAGTGGTCTCTCACACACTCTCTCCCAAGGTGTCTTTCTCGCACACAAGCTCTAGATATAACCCTCCCTCCCTCTCGTAACCATTTACAACTGTTTTCACTAACCTTTATCACAAGCACTCTTCCTCTCGCAAACATACACACGCACAATCCTCATCAACCCTTTCTATATACATGGACCTGCCTACGTGTCTCATGTACGCACATAATCTTTACGCATGTCTCTCACGCATTGTCTCACACCTCTCTTCCTAATAGACGAGTATGATTCTAGCAGAGCATTCTATAGGATGCCCCTTAAAGTTAGGTTGGATGAATAGTAATATCAAAGATAAAGGGGTTACCTTAGTCCGAGAACCTAGGGTTAAAAATCCTAGCCGGCTTTGTCAGTGGACACAGATTCCTTCACAATTCTGCTATCTTTGTCGTGTACGACTAGTCATCCATGGGTCTTCCTAAATGCATCACGGGCCGACCAATGTGGCGCAGGACGGAACAGAATGAAGGGCCTCACCTCGACCCACCGGACCTCACGCGATGACACACCCTCTGCCCCCATATCTCATTATCTTCTCACACCCACACATACCAACACAAACACCACACACACAGAAAATTTCTCCTGGTGCCTCTATTCCCTCCCCCTTGCATATACACACTCAAGGGAATGGAATCTCTTGTCGTGACGTCATATTCGTCTCTCTCTCGCTAGACCGCTCTCATTTCTTGTGCTATCTCTCCCACCCCCACCCCCCCGTCGGCCCCTCTATCCATGCCTCTCTCGAATACGTAATACACACACATACCTCTCTAGGCCCCGCCAAATGCATCAACTACACATTCACACATGTTACATCACGTACCCCATTGATCTAAAAAGCCCTCTCTTCACGTTTATTTCGCATACAACATTCCTTTTAAATAAAGTGTGGCCAAAAAATTATTTTAGAGTTTCTACATATATACAACATTACAAAGTTATATGGAGGAGTACGAACGCTAATTTGCATTGCATGGTGCCCACAATGATATTTATTCCGCACTGTGAATTTGTATATTTTTATACTATATACAAAGTTAGTCATTATAGAGAGAAACGAAGAGCATCTCTCTCTCCATCGCATACCCCCTGTACGCCCCTTTCACGTATGCACACAAAACTATCTCCAGGTCCTCTAAAAGAAACCCCCCCCCAGAAAATTCACGCATGTCTCATCTTTCTATCGCGATATATGCAATGACAATAATTGTATTTGAAGCGAAAGCACGATACGTACATTGGACTTCGGAATCCACTCATTACGGTCACCATTTACGTGGTCACGGGCTCACCGTACAACTCTGTATTTGCTCGTGACATGACTAGTTGACCAGTTAAACGCTCCACATGACACCTCTAGTGTTGCATCACATTATCTCACTACCATCGTGCCCACCTATCGACTTGTATCTACTCTACATCTACACTCTTATAAAATACATAAAATACAATCTTATAACAAACAGAGTTGGTGATGATGGTGTGCCTGCCATCCTGCAATATAGGTCGTCCAATTTATATCTGACGGATAGGAAAGAAACTATGGCAATTTTGCAAAAAGGTACCCACACACCTCTCCACATTTGCAAATAAGGCCTTCCCTCGTTCATCATTTTCTCTCACAAGATAAAAAAGTCATACAAATGCATCTTGCTAGTAAGAATGAAAACAAACGACAAAAAATATTTGGACGGTGGTTCGAAGTCATGACCGCGGGCACAGCGGACAAGGTGGCATTGTATTGGTATGCTGGGCCGTCTGTTTTAACACACAGGAGCTGGTGTGGTGATTATACCCACACGCACGCATGCACACGAACTGCATCCACGCAACACTCACACAAACACATGCACCCACACACGCACGCAACACTCACACGTACACACGCAGCCACGCACGCACGCAACACTCACACGCACGCACGCAACACTCACACGCACACACGCACGCATGCATGCACACACCAGTACACCACACGACCAACACACACTCTCACGCTCAAGTGCTCAACCTACACGTGCATGCGCACACATCAGGCCCTGACAGACACATACACAACCAGGTGATTTCCGCACACGGGTTGGAGCCTTGTCGCGCCTGCGTAAATTTATTTTTATCTGACCTTTTGCCTATCCGAACTAACAGGTGGGACCCACAACGAACGTGGTCAATTTAACTAGTCAACATTGCGCCACGCAGACTATTTGGCCGGTCAACAGAGTGCAATCCGATGCTGAGCTGTGAGCAAGTGACCGTATAATCACCGCAAAATGTATATAGTGACCGTAATCAGCTTATTCTGAAGTTCAGTGACCGTTTACGCTTTTCTCTCTGTAGGCCCTCCAAAACTACATCTCTACACGTTTCTCGCATGTTACATCTAACAACTATGCAATACAGCACTACTACTACACTCTAACACAATAAATCCTATGTGTTTTTAGTTTTACTAGATATCATATTGTTACTTATAATTATTCAGTTTGCATACATTAAAATTGCCTTTGAAATGTATGGCCAGTATCATCTACCGCGCGGGAAAAATCCCACCCTTTCCAGTTTAATCGGGTTTGTATCGATGGATCGTGCGAAAGAACAAAACTATAGTACTATACAGTACAAGTGACAGTTCACTGGGCCGTCGTGTCGTGTACTCCTCCGTCGTAAGAGTGGAGCGCTCGCTTTCATAAATCTTCTAGTCGCTTTCGCCGACATGTGGGACATCAAGGTACCGGGTCCACATGCCATATCGGAATATAGTGCAGAGCAGCCGGGGTGAAGCACCCCAGTCATGGCGCCGGCATAGTAATGAGGAATGAGGTGTCAAATCACAAAGATGCACCTTTCCCGCAGTTAAGTTGGCCGGACGAAGCAACCATCGTTTCACTCGTTGCTGAATCCGCTTCTCCCTCATCTTCTTCAACTTAACCACTTGTTGCTCCTGCCGTTGTTCTGCCTCATGTGGGACGCGGGTCGGCTTGGTAAAGCACTGACATGTGGGACCGCATGTTAGCAAACCGCCAGGACAATGTCCTCCAAAAATAAGAAGCCTAATACTAGACTTACAAAGGGCTACGTAGCTGCTACGTATACTTTCCATCTAATCTATATATGCCCCCCCCTGATTTTTAGGTGGGGTGGGCCTAATCCTCTCCTTTAATCCAATCAAATAGTCCCACATCACATCAGTTCATAACTTTACGTAAACCATTACGTGGATGTAGCATTGCTCAAATAAGAAACCTCCCTCGCCATCCGTGTGGCAAAATCACCTCCTTTTTACTCATCTCGATTCTATAACTTTTTAGATCAATATAATTGAGATTTGTATAGATAGCACACAGCAGCGAAACCAAGTGTTACGGATAAGGGCATCCACAATGTGTAGCCAAATGTGAAAATAGCTTTTGGCATCGTGGGAACCATTGTGGATGGTGTTGCCAAAGCCAAACAGATGGAACCGAAGCTCCCTGATTGATTGATTGAAGGAATAGAAAAATGCAACGTCTCTCCTCTTTCTCCCATGCTTGGACGCATGTAGTATAGTATAGAGCACAGAGTCTACTCCCCTGACCATTCTATCACAAATCACAAAGAAGTGAGACGTCAAATCACAAAAGCACGGACGAAGCAACCATCATTTCACCCTTCGCCGACTCCGCTTCTCCATCGTCTTCTTTGAGAAGCCATATCACCACATTAGTTACTCCTAGTAGTACTAGTAAAGGACTTCCTGGATGCAAATAAGGCGGTTGTCTCGGCCTATAGGCGCCACTTGTGAAGGACTTACCGTGGTCTCCCTCAATGGTGTTCTCCGTTGAACGCAGTTCGCCAAACCACCGAAAAATAAATAAAAATATCGTCGACATCACCGCAATGGGGAAGGAAGTCAAATATAGTTACTACCTCCATTTTTTGTACACAAGGCCAGTATATCAAAATTAAAATTTGCAAAGGGCCACTAACACTAATCGAGGCAAAATTGATGGGGTTAGCAACCAAGGACATTAATATCCCCTGCATGCATGCAGAAGTGAGAAGGTTGGTTTGCATGGCACTGCATTAATCAAGCGATGAGGAGTGAGATGGTTAGCTCTTTGGTCTTTGGAGAAAAAAATACGCATTAATTGACACGTGAAGCGAGGATTTGTATCGATTAAATCCCGCGAAGGAAAACCCAGCCTTTCTTTTTTAACACTAGTACTCCTAGTACGTACGTACTTATCCTATTTGGGTCTAGGCCTTGCATAGCCAAACTTCGCCACACATTTTTGCCAAGCTTGCCTAAAGTTTTCAAAATGAGAAGGAGGTACACTTGCGCACGGCTATCGCGGTCGCACCGCACCCTCACACGGTCGCTCCTGCACGCCGCGGTCGCACCGCACCCTCACACAGTCGCTCCTGCACACCGCAAACCCAACCAAGGGAACACACCCTCACTGACACATCTTGTCGCATGTGAACACACCAAACTCAGCCATCCTATCACTGACACATAATTTTTCGTTCATAGAGTATGTTTATCCAAGCGCATGTTGGGGAGTATCCGTATGGCCCGTGCGATGGTCTGTTGGGGAAGAAGAAGAGGTGAGGAAGAAGGAAAGAAGGGTTAGGAGACATAGGATATTCATCCAACCGCCTGAAATGGTAGACTGGCCCATGTCAAGCGACTTGCACAACAAAATATATGTTTTTACACAGCAAAAGATCCATAAAAACAACAACATAAAGAAAAACTATCACTGCTCGCGAAAAGAGACGACCTCATCGTCTTTGGCTGCCGGCACGAACCAGCCGTCGCTGCCGACGTGTGTCTCCGCACCGTTTTTGTCCTCGGCCTCCATCTACTTGTTCAAGCGGAGCGTGCGGGCGCTCTGCACGGACGAGAGCACAGCCCGGTTCAAGTCGAGGACGTCCGGTTCCGCATATAGGAGGGCCTCGATGGCAGCGGCATCCGCGCGCTCAGCGTCGAGTCGAGCCTCCGCCACCCGGTTCAAGTCCAGGACATCCGGTTCCGCCTGCAGGAGGGTGATTATGAGAGCGGCATCCGCGCGCTGTGCATCGAGTCGAGCCTTTGCCGCCCGGTTCAAGTACAGGACGTCCGGTTCCGCCTGCAGGAGGGCCTCGATGGCAGCGGCATCCGCGCGCTCCGCCTCAAGTTGAGCCTCCGCCTCCCGATTCACATCCACGACATCCGGTTCCGCGTGCAAGAGAGCCTCGATGGCATTGGCATGCGCGCGCTCTATGTCGTGTTGAGCCTCTGCCTCTCGGTCCTCCTTTAGTATCGCCATGTTGAACCGCTGGTCCGCCTGCACCATGGGGCACTCGGACGCTGGCAAGAAGTCGACGTCCATCGTCTGATACCCATCGAGGGCCTTCTGCGCCGCGACCTCCGCCATGAACATTGGATCGGCTTCCTCCTCCTCGTAGCTTGGCTCGCCGCAAAGCGAGCTTGGGAACGGAGGTCTGTGGCGCCGACCGCCGCCGCAATTTCTGCGCGGCGGTCTGGCGTCAGAATCTTGTAGTTAGTGATCTTGCGGCGCACCATGTCTTTCCTGCGAACTAGGGGACGCTTGATACGGGCTAGGGGATCAAAAGCTGGGGGAATGGGCTGGAGCTTTGGTGTGGTTTTAGGGCAGTGGCTGGCGTAGGCTGAGCAGCGAAGGTTCTGGTGTGAATAGTGGTTCCGGTGACGACCGATCAATCGGTTTTGACTGTACATCGCTCTTGTCGTGTTCGCGTTGTAGCCCGGCATGCTGGACCCTCCACGTCGCTCACGGAATGGAACGCGCTTCGTCTTGCGTTTTCGCTCGCTTGTGGGACCGCAGCTGAGAACAAACCGATGTCCCTCCCCCTCCCCCGCCCGTGTCATTTATTATAGCACCACTCCCTCCGTTTTATGCGGAGTAAATAAAAACAGAGGGAGTATACTACGGGTGAGGATCCCCTGACGTGGCCGAACCCATTGAGTAACTGACATGCGGGGCCTAGCAAGCATGGGGTCCGCCAGTAAGTGACCGAAAGGGAGGGTAAGGTAGGGATACCTACGTCAGAGAATCCACTTCCACTATACTACTTTGACCAAATGTTAGAGTAATAATATATGACATGCAACTTACACAAATGTTAGAGTAATAATATATGACATGCAACTTACACAAAGCATACAGGGTCTAATGCATTTTTCGAGGCTAACTTTGACCAAATGTTAGAGTAATAATATATGACATGCAACTTACACAAAGCATATGGTCAAATTCGTATGTGAAAGGAGTTTCCAATGATATAATTTTCACATTATACATCTAATGTACTATTAATCTTGTCAATAGTCAAATTGGAAACCATCTCGAGTACAAATCTAGGAGTACGTACGAATCTAACAATATTGATTGGCCGTTGTTGAATGTTGATACCTTTTTGATCAAAGTAGATATACTTTGACTACACATAAAACTTATATGTAAACTAGAAAGGATAGGAGGGAGTATATTGTACGTTCAAAAACGAAACAAACATTGAATACCCTTTATATATGATTTGCGGATGCTATGATCACCGGTCAAAATTTTGAATCCGCCTTAGGTATCACGTGCCCCCACTCGTTCCCTCTCAATTTCATCTCGGGGTCCGGAGATCTATTGAAAGAGGACTAGGGTGGGTACATGCGAATGATACTCGACGGAATGTTCAAATGAGGCATGCGGGAGGATGGACTCGACTGGAGGGCGACATGATCGATGGAGAAGAGCGTTGGAGAGGAATGAGAAATAAGCAAATGCCACATGATTAAACTTGAACGGCACAAATAAACAATAAGTTGTCTCGCTTGGCCTACATAGTGAAAGGCCTAATGCGCAACGCGGAGCACTGACGCTCAAATATGGACAGGAAAACAGGGAAACAAACATGTGGGGCACACCCGTCGGGACGACGTAGCACAGACTAGTCCAATGGAGGAGCTGGCCCACGACCTCCTCACCACCGACAACCTTTCATGTGGGTCGTTGGGGCCAACAACGGGGTGCAGCTCCAGCACCGCCTCTGGACACAGTGACCGCGGTGAGCGACACGCTCATATCGTCGCTAGACACGGTCGGTTTCAGTTTGCCGAGGGTGGCGTTAGTGTTGTGGCATGACCAACGGTATGTTTCGTTTGTGCCCAAGGTAGCCCCATCAAAGCATTGGGTAGCCAAAATTTGGTTGAGGTATTGGTTGCCCATGATTTGGCCGACATTGGCAAGAAAAATGAACTTGAGTTGGCTAGAGTTCATTGGCATGCCAAAGAAATGGCAACCATCCAAACAAAGACCAATCTTCGGGTCATGACCAAAATTTTGGTTGAGGTATTGGTTGCCCATGATTTGGCCGACATTGGCAAGAAAAATGAACTAGAGTTGGCTAGAATTCATTGGCATGCCAAAAAATGGAAACCATCCAAACAAAGACCAATCTTTTGGTCATGACCAAAATTTTGGCAAGGTGCACTTTGGCCACAATCCAAACACACCCCAACACCCGGCTCGTTGAGGATGCACGGGGCACCGCGACGCGTCCGCGGAGTGGTGTAGCGCGGCCAACTGGATCCTCTGGACCTGAGACCATGCTGGGTCGTCTTGTTTTTTCAATGACATGCGGGGATCGCATGCGAGCAAAGGACATCTCCAATGTTGCCACGACCGCAGCTGACTACCCTGGCACACCAAAACCCTCGTCCCGCGCGCCATCGCGCGGTGCGTTGCCAGCCGGCGCCAGCTGCCCACATTCATGTCATCCGTTCGTATGTCGTCATTAAGAGGCTCGGTGCCCGCGGAACCAACTCCAGCGACTTAATGATGCACCCGGACGCTTGGCCTCACCGGAATGCGCTACTTAAAGCGGCAACGCCCAGCTAACTTCCACACCATAGCGCATCGTCCTCCTACCTGGAACCACATCCGCCATGACCGCAAGCGTGAACGCTCTGCGGGAGAGCTTGTCTTCGGGGATGGAGCTCGAGGTCGCCGCCCTCGCTCAAGTCGCCGCACAAGCGGTGGCCACGCTGGCGGCCAACGACGGGAGCACCGACAGCCACGCGTCCTACTTGTCGCCATCCAACGTTCGGCACCGCCGAGGTCGGGGACTCCTCCGAGGATGAGTAGGACATGGGAGGCGGCAGGGCATGGTGTGCCAACTGGCCGGTCTGTCTCCCGTGTTCTTCTTTCCCTCGCCGGAGACCGCACCTTCACTTCACGGGTCTTGAACCCCGCCCCCGTACATGGAGATCATAGATGGAGGACGTCGGTTGCCGCCGTAGAATATGTTTAGGGTCGGGTTTCTTTTATTTTTTTGTCCTATAAAAGTTTGAAATGTAATGAAAATCTGCCATGTTTGCATTAATCTCGGCCAGTGTATATGAACTTTCACAATAATATACATATTGTAGGAGTACTAGCAAGATGCCCGTGCGTTGCATGGAAGATCAAGATCTTGTGGGAGAAAAGGATGAACGAGGGAAAGCCTTATCTGCAAATGTGGAGAGGAGTGCGGGTAAATTGTCATAGTTTCCTTCCTATCCGTTAGATATAGATCGGATGGCCTATATTGCAGGATCGGACACGTCTTTCTACATCTACGGGAACCTATGAAAGGGTTAACATAAATTGCCTCTCTCTCCCCTCCCCTGATTTTCATGGTGGTGGGCCCCTCCCTCCCCCTAATCTACAATCAACAGCTCACACGTTTCACATTACGTTAATTACATAACTGGGATTATGTAGGTGTAGCATTACTCGTCCTAAAAAACCCAACTAAGCCAACCTCCCAGCATATCGCGTGGGAAAAGACCCGGTCGCGCTGTTTTAGTCGGGATTACCGGATTACTAGTAGTAGTATCGATGGATCACGCGAAGCAATAGCAATTTTTTTTGAGGGGGCGAAGCACCTAGTTTAAAAGTAAAAAATGCAGTACACTCACAGCACTCCTGTCGCGGTTGCATTGCACCCCACACACATTTGGTCCTGCACACGGCTCACGCAAACGGAACGTGCTTCGGCTTGCCTCTTCATTGACACATGGGACTGAACTTGGAGAAATCGACCATGCACCAAACTCCCCCCGCCCACCGCGCGAAAATCCTCCCCGCCCCCCCACACCCAAAAATTTCCCCCAAAACCGATTCAACCGCCCTTCGGCCAACTAGCCAATAATATTCCCCAAACCCCCCCTCCCCCATGTCCCCCTCCACTCCATTCGCTCCGCCGAAGCCGCCCTCCCCGCCGCGCCGATACATCGGCGCCGCGGTTCGGCGATCCTCTCGCTCCCATAGTACGCTCTCGTAGACTGCCGTCCTCTAGCCGCGCCGCCACCTCTGGCTACGTTCTTGTGGAGGCACACGGCGGTTAATGCCGCCACCGCTGGCGACATTCGTGTGGAGACGCACCGCGGTCAGCTTCTCCCACGGTATGCGCATTCTAGACTGAGGCCCCGTTCATGTCGGTGTAGCGCTGAATGTTAGCTGATGGACGCTGTTAATCTCACTGTTTGCCAAAGTAGTTTACTGTCAATATGCTCTGCTTAAGAAGCTTCCTTGCCCTGTTCTGCATTCAATCTGCTTAGCTGAGATGGCATGCCAAGGCCGATTAGTTGCTAAAATATCCTGCCATATATTTATTGTGACGTAGATTGCCATGGTCTAGTAGCCAATCTGTTAGCTGAAATAACTCTACACCGTTTTATACTCGATATTTGTTGCTGCGATGGCCTTCGATAGTTCGATGGCTGTGTGCTCGGCCTCATTGACTGCTAAAACAGCCTGGCATAATTTGGCACTCAAATTTGTTTGCTGAATTAGCTTTACATATATTCGTTACATAGATCTGCTCGTCCAAATATCTTGCCATAGCTTTAGACATCAACCTGGGTATTTTTTTCTAGACTTCATAAAAAGCATATATGTTTTTCCTGTAATATCTAGTAGAAGAACTAATTTGTATGTCTAACGGATGGACATGACTTGGATAACTTCTGCTCGAAGATTCTCCGCTGCATATGTCAAGGGGGTTGAAAACTTCATGAACTTTATCAGAGCTGAGTACGCTGGTCCGAAATCAGATGTGCTCTGCCCGTGTAGCAGTTGTATGAATTCAGTTACAAGACCCCAGTCAACTGTGCAAAATCATCTACACTTGTATGGGATGTCGGTCACATATACTAGGTGGGTTCATCATGGTGAAGCTGTGAACGTCAATGTTATTGACAACGTGGAAGCAGCAGATCACCATCTTGATCTGCCTGATGCTCAGGTGGAAGAGGAGGAGGTGGTGGTGGCGGAGCCAGTGAGTTTGACCAACATTGAAACAATGCTATGAAATGCTCGTGCATTCTGTGAACTTTCACCTGCAGAAGAAAAATGGTGGGCCCGCATGTTGTAACAATGCAACGTTGCTGTCACCCCAGGAAATAAGCTGTCAGTATTCTCAGCTATGGTCACCTTTCTTCAGGTGAAGACATCTGAGAGGATGACCAACAAATCATTCGATGTGATGTTGGCTGCTTGCCGTGAATCTTTCCCAGATGGGTCTGAGCTGCCACACACCTAGAGTAAAATGAAGAATTTCTTTCGTGGATTTGGAACTGGATATGATATGATCCATGTTTGTAAGAATAATTGTGTTCTGTTCCGGAAGGATTATGCCAACTAAAGTGAATGCTCGAAATGCAAATCATCAAGATGGAAAGATGGCGATGCTATGAAGAGGATTCCTCATAATGTTCTGAGACATTTTCCAATTACACCAAGATTGCAGAGGTTGTTTCATGATGCTGAAAGAAGAGAGTATGTACTGTGGCATTCTAGGAACCAGGAGTACAGAGATCAGAATGTAATGAGCCATCCATCTCATGGTAGTGAGTGGAAAAGCTTCAATGATAAACATAAAGAGTATGCTGCTGACCCGAGAAACATTAGACTTGGCTTCGCTTCAGATGGATTTAACCCATTTGGCCACCAGAGCGCCACATATAGCATGTGGCCAGTGCTTGTTATCCCTTACAACATGCCTCCAAATGTCTGCACCAAAGAATCAAACTACATGATGTCCTTTCTCATCCCAGGTCCAAAAAGTCCTGGAAAGGATTTTCATTTGTTCATGGAGCCTCTTGTGGAGGAACTTCAACAGCTATGGAAGGGTGTTCTCACTTGAGACCTATATAGCAGCCCACCAGCTGATTTCTTTCTGCATGTTGTTATAATTTGGTGCATCCATGATTATCCGGCTTTGTGCACTATGTCAGGGCGAACGACACATGGTTACAATGCATGTGTTCGCTATGATAGGAATCCGCTGTCATACGCAATACTTAGCAAGATCTGTTACATTGGACACCATCGTTTCCTTGCCAAGGACAAGCCGCATCCTAGAAAATACCGAAGACATGTGTTCAATGCAAAGCATGAAAACCGTGATGCGCCAAAGAGGCTCACCGCCAATGCGTTGCAAGTGGAATTAGAGAAGATTAGGCATATTACACCAGGAAACCATCTTGGTAATGGTAGCGGGAAAAGGAAGCATGGCAGGGTAGAAGAGAGATTATTGTTTACCCGCAGGTCCACTTTGTGGGACTTGGAGTATTGGAAAGATTTGGATCTGAGGCATAATCTTGATGTGATGCACATCGAGAAAAATATATGTGGCAGCATTATCGGCACACTTCTTAATATTGAAGGCAAGACGAAAGATACCTTAAAATATAGGATCGATTTGACACACCTGGGTATCAGAAAGGATTTCCTGGTGCAAGATGAAGGTAAACCACGGGATATGGCACCAGCTGTGTATGTCTTGGACAAGGTAAAAAGAAAAGAATTCTGCGAGGTCCTGTCATGTGTGAGATTCCCACATGGATTTGCTTCCAACCCTGAAAGGAGAGTCAGTGCAGATGGAAACAAGGTATAAGGGTTGAAAACTCATGACTGCCACGTCCTACTTCAAAGGGTTTTACCTGCTATCCTTAGAGGATTGGGCCGCCCTGACTTATACAGAGCAGTTGCAGAGTTGGTACAATTTTTCAGGGAACTCTGCAGTAGGAATATCAGGATAGATGCTTTGGAGCGTCTTACAGACAAGATACCGACTATCCTATGCGACCTTGAGAAGACATATCCTCCAGCATTCTTTGATGTGATGGTGCATTTGGCTGTTCATCTACCTGATGAGGCACTACTTAGAGGTCCAGTACAATATGGTTGGATGTACCCTATTGAAAGGCTGCTAGGCACTTTCAAGGGCTATGCTAGACCTGAGGGTTCCATTGTAGAGGCCTACATTGCTACAGAAGCATTGACATTCTGCTCAAAATACATTGAAACAGCCGATCAGCTTAGCAAAGAGGTGGGTGAAGACAATCCCGGGCACATTGTTTTCAATTATTCTGTTCGAGATATAGGGAAGAGTCAACAAGAGGACAAACCTAAAGATTTGGACAATATGGTTTGGTATGTGTTGAATAACTGTCCTGAGATACTACCTTATATCAAGTAAGTGCAGTACTGCAGCTTATACATCGTAATCTACTAAACTTGCAGCACATTCTTACATATTTAGATGTTTGACGCGTTCACTATGTTGTGCAGCATCAACAAAGAGGAGTTACTGCCGCAAAATCTAAGAAACATTGACAAACTGGTTAAGGCAGGATTTGCTAAATGGTTCAAGAACCATGTAAGCTTTTGAAGTGCACTGTCAGTTTTTTTAATATATTGAGTACATAAGATGATCACCTTGTCTATTTTCTAACCATAGGTTAAGAAGATACGGGAGGATGGCCATGCAGTTGATGATGCCCTTTACTCACTAGCAATAGGTCCTGATACTCGGGTAAGACATTATGAATCTTGCGTTGTTGGAGATGTGCGCTACAACACCATTGCACGAGACGAAGGCAGGAAGACACAAAACAGTGCCATCATGAGCACGGATACGTATGACAAAGAGACAACTGAAATGTATGCTAACAAAACAGACATTATTCCGTTGCAGTATATCTCCAGTTTCGAGGATCATCGATGTGTGGTTCTGTTGTGCTGTCGTTGGTATAACCTGTTTTCCAGGATCGCAAAACCCAGAGCTGATGATTATTTCAAATCCATCAATGTCAAGGCGGCGTACCAGACCAACGAGCCTTTTATTTTGGCAAATCAAGCAACACAGATATTTTTCTTGGAAGACACATTTGCACGTAGCGATGACTAGAGAGTATTGCAAAGGTGTGAGCAGAGGAATTTGTTTAATGAAGTTGCGCAACAAGATGGTGCTTACACTGCTCCTGATGTACAAGATAGCACAGATGTTCCTAATATCTTTGAGAACTATCACGTCAATGACGCCGGCGAAAAGATTGCCTATCGTGTTGTGGACATACAAGAGTTGATCAAGAAGAAGCCAACGTTCGGGGACGTTGAGGACGAAGAAGAAGATGACACCATGGGGAATTACGATTCAGACTGATAAACATGGAGAAGATGTTGACACTGCTGCTGCGGATGATGATTACATTGCTTTTGTTGTATTTGCCTGTCAGAAGACGTTTTTTATCTACTATGTGAAATTGTGTTTGCTATGAGAAGTGAAACCTGATGAACATGTTGTTTAGTATTTTGCTGTCAGAACATCACTTGTTATGTATGCTGATTTGTATTTGGTGATTGTATGACAACTAAAACATGATGGCATTGTTGTTTAGTTGTACTCATATTTGGCTGTGAAACTTGAATTTGATGACATAGTTTGTTGTTGGACTGCAATTTGCTCGACGTCTTCGAATGAGAACAAAGCTGACCCGACAAGGCCTCTGCTATTTATTTATTTATATGAGCAAAAGGGGATACCCCTGATTTCCATTAATAGAAATCATTAGATGTTCACAATACTACGCCCAGGCTGCTACACAGGTTTCATTCATTACTAGTTTCAGCAAAGTGCTCATGTCGTAGCCACTGAATACATCACGAGTGCTACATACACTACAAATCGATTTTGCCCATTATCTTCGGAAGCTCTTTCATCTCCTCATTACTGTCAAGGCCGTTCAGCAGCTGTTGCTTGGCCATGATCGGAGGAACTGCATCTTTAACCTTCTGCTTTGCATCTTCCTCTTCTGTCGTTCCTTCAGTTACTTGTCCAACACCCCAACCTGCTGGTATTGGGATTCCTCGGGTAACCAAATAATCAGCGTAGTTGCATTCCCCCACATTAGCAACTTCCCAGAAATACAAATCACATGAATCTTCCCTCTTTTGCACGAATCAAATTGGTAGATCATCAACCAAACTATTAAAAAATCAGAAACTAAAAGCAGCAGAACAACACTTAAACATATTATTACCCCATGATTCGGGCATTTGTAGAAGACTCGGCCAGGGTTGCGGATTGTGGTTGAGACGCGATGGATGACTTTGCGTGACTTGCAGCAGGGGCACCACACCAACGACAGCGGGTTGCGATGAGCAATCGGCTGCGGTTCGTGTGCCGGCGAGGATGTGATGATACCTATAGGCGATGGTACGGGTTGCGACTTGGCGCATATCTGGTTGTTGCCTGCTGAAGAGCATGTGGACGAGCAGCCAGCGGACATGGTTGCTGCATCAAGAGCTTCTCGTGCTAGGAAGAGTAAGTAGAGAAGAGGAGAAGCGAACGTTGGATATGTCAGTTTCATTACTTGCAGAGTAGCATAACACCATATATAGTCATAGTCTAGGTTTGGATTCGAACCAGCTACAGGAGCACGTCTTTCTTTTTTCTAAAACTCCGCAACGTCTCTTTACTGGTACACTAGCTTGTTCCGTACACCTTCCCAAGTCTTTGATTTTCTTTCCCTTTTTTGCGAGGAAGGAAGGAGGACAAAATTGAGAGTTCCTGGGACTCAAACCCAAGACCTCTCGGTTGAAAACCAAGGGTGCTAGTCACTTATGTGGCGAACGTTCCCTGTGAGGACGACAGCAGACGAACGCATTTTCCTCGCAGTTTTCTTCCTATATATAAAAAAGTATGCTACTTGGTGTCCGCTTAGTCAACAAACGATTGTGCCAACCTTGACCGTTGGATTGACATTCAACGTCTGTCGTGTTCCTTCAGTCTCTTCTTCCTCGAGCCGCCAAAGCCAAAACAGCGCCGACGGGACCGCCTGCTCCCGCCTCCCATGGCTGGCTGTGATCTGCCCCGGCTCCTGTTCGTTCCCGTCCGAGGCCTCACCATCGCCCTCCGCCTTGGTTCACTCACCGCGGCGCCGCCCTCTGGTGTTGCCAACATGGTCAACAACCGAGAGGAATAAGGAGGTGACTATAGATGGTGAGGATGATAGTAGGGACCCAGCAGCGCGCGCAGTAATTTTGTTTTTTCGGATGGAGAAGGGTATCAACTGGGTTGTGCGGGACCCGTGGCCCGTCTAGCCCAAGCTTTTATTTCATATGTTTAGCACATGACCAGCCCAATTTGTTTTTTTCCTTTCTGAAAATTGCTAGCCAGCTATTTTGTTTTTTGCAGAATAACCAATGTAGGCCTACTTGCTTTTCTATGACCTGCAGGGCCGGAAATCTTTCAAGACGAGGAGGGATGCATTTTGCCCAGAAAATGGGCTATAAGTAATAAGAAATGGGCTGTAAGTAATAATAAATGGGCTATAAAATGAAAAAATATAGCAAATAGACAATTAGTTCCAAAATATTGTTTTCTTTCAGATTTTCATATTTTAAATTTCATTGTTTTTGTGCGGGTAAAATTTCATTGAATTTAAATTAAGGTATATTTAGATTTAAAATTAATTTGAATCTGGCTAGAAATTTCGGATTGTATGCTGTTTGGGACAGATTTGGAGGCTGACTTGTGGGTCTACTAGGTCGACGTGTACTTTGGCTTTGTCAACTTAGTCCACAAACGATTCTAGCAGCAGTGACCGTTGGAACGGCCGTGTTGCTTCTTCAATATCTGATCTTCTTGCTCCAGCCGCCCAAACCAGCTCCGGTGGGACTGCCTGCTCCCACCTCCCGTGGTCGGCTGTGCTGCCCCACAGGCCGCACCGCCCCACCCTACATGTCGAACCCACCAGCTATATCTTCGCAGGCAAGGAAGTGCCTCCTTATTACGCACAAAAAATGAATACCCCCTGCTAGCTGGGACCCACCATAGTGGGAGGATGACTTGTGGGCCAACAAAGTTGACGGGGACAGAGGGCTTTGTCAACTTTGTCAATATGAACGATTCTAGCTCTAGTGACCGTACGATGTCCATCCAACGTCCGTAGTGCTTCTTCAACCTCTGGTCTTCTTGCTCCAGCCGCCCAAAACTGTGTCGGTCGTGCCGCATGTTCGTGCCTCCCGTGGCCGGCTGTGCTGCCGTGGAGGCCTCACCGCCCCCTACTATTCCCACCGCTGCCCAGGCCCTGCGGCGACGACAGGCTCACACCACAGCCGAACCAGTGAACCCTCGTACTCCTCTCCGCGCGGGCTTCCACTGCCGCGCCTTCCCCGGCTCTGCGTCATCCCCTTCCTAGGCCTCACCGTCGTCCACCGCCGTGGTGCTCTCCGCGTGGCGTGGTCAACGTGGTCAAGGAACGACTTCCATCGGAAGAGTACTGTACGTGGAGAGGCTGACAGCTGGGTCCACGGCCATAACCCAGTTTTTTTGTGATTTGCCAAGTAAGTCGCTTTGTCACGGCTGTTGGGCTGCAAATCTTTCAAGACGAGGAGAGCTTTCATTCGGCTTGCCGAGAAAATGGCTCATCAGTAATGAGAAATGGGTTGTACATTTTTAAAACAAATCAAAGCGACAATTAGTTTCAAATATATTTTTTTGATTTCAAGATTTTAAATTACATTAATTTTTATGCATGGAGAATTTGTTGGATTTTATACTGATATACATTTATTTTTAAAATCAGTTTGAATGTGAGTCGAAATTTTGGGATGAAAACAGTTCAGACCGCACCGAAATATGCAAAATTTTGTATAATTTTTTAACCATGGCCACAATTTGGGCTGTAATGCTAACAAAAAGAATATGGGCTCCAAAAAAACCTTAAGAATTAGCAAATGGGCTGAAAATTATTAGAAATAATGGCAGATGGGTTGTATGTTGTTTTCCACGGATTTGAGGCTTTCCTAAAAAAAGCTTGACGCACAAGCATTGACTGTTGGCTATCCATCCAACGGCCGTCGTGCTTCTTCAATCTCTGCTCTTCCTGCTCCAGCCGCTCAAACAAGCGCCGGCGGGACTGCCTGCTCCCTCCTCCCCGCGGCCGGCTGTGTTGCCACGCAGGCCTCACCGCCCCATCGTACTCCCATCGCTGGCCTAGCCATCCCTCTACTCACCCACACCTGCTATTATTTTCCGGGTACGGCAGACGAACCAGTAAACTCTCGTACAGTCGTACTCCCCTCCGCGTGGGAAACAACTGCCGAGTCTTCCCTCCCTCCGTGTCGTTCCCTTCCTAGGCCTCGCCATCGTCCACCGCCCTGGTCCATGGACTGTATGTGGAGAGGCAGACAGCTGGGTCCATGGGCGCACGCAAGGAAATGCCTCCTTATTATGCGCAAAATAATGATTCCTCCACCTGACATCAGGGACCCACCGAAAGGGCCTCTGTATTTCGTGAAAAAAACATTACCGCCGCTGACAACTCGGACCCACCAGCTATATCTTCGCATGCAAGGAAGTGCCTCCTTATTACGCACAAAAAAATGAATACTCCCCTTGTTAGCTGGGACCCGGTGTAGTGGCAGGCTGACTTGTGGGCCTACTAAGTTGACGGGGATGGAGGGCTTTGTCAACTTAGTCAATATGCATGATTCTAGCTCCAGTGACCGTACAATGTCCATCCAACGGCTATAGTGCTTCTTCAACCTCTGGTCTTCTTGCTCCAGCCACCCAAACCAGCGCCGGTCGTGCCTCGTGCTCCTGCCTCCCGTGGCCGGCTGCGATGCGGCGGAGGCCTCACCGCACCCTACTACTCTCACCGTTGGCCAGGCCATCCCTCTGCGCACCCACACCCCCTGTTACTCTGCGGCGACGGCAGCCTCACACCGCAGCGAACCAGTGCCCTCGTACTCCTCTACGCGTGGGCATCCACTGTTGCGTCTTTCCTGGCTCCGCGTCGTCCCCTTCCTAGGCCTCGCCGTCGTCCACCGCCCTGGTGCTCTCGGCGCGGCGTGGTCAGCGTGGTCAAGGAACGGCTTCCATCGGACGTGGACTGTACGTGGAGAGGCTGACAGCTGGGTCGACGGCCGTAGCAAGGAAGTGTCTCCTTATTACGTGCAAAATAATTATTCCTCCACCTGACAGTGGGGACCCACCAGACGGCCCACCGTATTTCGGCCCCCTGACTGCTGGGACCCACCAGCTACATCTTCGCACGCAAGGAAGTGCCTGACAGTCGGGACCCACCTGGTCGAAGCGTACGTAGCATTGTCATTATGGTCGCGAACATGTATGTACATATATACTGGTGGATGTAGAGGCGCGCACGTGTCGTAGTAGAGGCGGCCAGGGTGCAAGTATATGTACATACGGGCGGGGTCTCAAACGCCTACTCGCGCATACATACGACGAGGGCTCGTTGACATGGCTCGGTCGGAACGGGGAAACAGCGTCGTCGTCATGTTTATGGGGAGGCAACGGAATGCGTCGTGTTCATGGGGAGGCAACGGAATGCGTCGTGTTCATGGGGAGGCAACGGAATGCGTCGTGTTCATCGAGAGGCAACGAAACACGTGGGAGCCAACCGGCTGGGTAGGAACGGAATGCGTGGTCGTGTTCATCGGGAGGGCTTGGACGGAACAGGCGATGGAAACAAGGCCCGGCGTACCGCACAACAGAGGAAACGGACCTACGTTCGGAACAGGGTCCTGTTGATCAGGAGGGGTCTGGTGTACTGCAAAACGGAGGAAACGGACCTCCTACGTTCGAAACGGGGTCCTGTGGATCGGGAGGGGTCTGGCATACCGCAAAACGGAGGAAACGGACCTCCTACACTCGAAACGGGGTCCTATTGATAGGGAGGGGTGTCGCGTACCGCAAAACGGAGGAAACGGACTTGTGTTGGAGCACTACGGTCGAAACGGGGGGTCCTGTTCATCGGGAGCGGTGTGGCGTACCGTAAAACGGAACTCCACGTGATACTGTTCATCTCCACTGTCGACCCCCTCCAGCCTCCATGAGGTACTGTTCATCCACCGTCGACCCCCTCCAGCCTCCACCTGCGACTGTTCATCCACGGGCTCCTGTTCATCCAGCCTCCACCGCGCGCTACTCCACTGGCTACTGTTCAACCAGCCCTCTCCACGGGCTCCTGTTCAACCACCCCTCCACGTGTTACTGTTCATCCTGCCCTCCACCGTCTATTGTTCATCCTGCCCTCCACGGGGTGGTCCCGTTCATCCAGCCCTCCACGGGGTCCTGTTCATCCAGCCCCAACGGGCTCGATCGATCGGGGTCCTGTTCATCCAGAGGCAACACCATGGGGTCCTGTTCATCCACCCCCACCAGGAACTGTTCATCCACCCCCCCCCCCCCGCAACACTCACTGTTCATCCAGAGGCAGCATCGATCGGCTTCAGTTAGCAGCAGTAGCGAAGGAATCGCTCGATCGGGTTCAGTTAATAGCCATCGATCGATCGCTCAGGTTCAGTAATGCATAGCCTGTAGTGCAATCACTCGGGTTCAGTCAGAGCCAACGCCTCGCACACACGCGCGTACGTGTACGAGAGAAACGCGCATCGCTCGGCCCCCGACCTCCCACCATAATCGGGAACTCCCCGAAATTTTCCTCGCCCTCACTTCTACCACGGTTTTTCCGTCATAGACGGCCCAAAGAATGTCATGCAGTTGCGTCTCCGGCCCGCCCAGGACGAAAAGCCCATTTTCTGTCATGATTTTTTGTCATAGAAGTAGGAGCCCACCACATCTATGATGATACCGGGTTTTGTCACAATTATCGTCATAGAAGTGTCATATGTATGACAGAAAAAAAATTGTTCGGCCCAAAATGTAACGGATGTGTCTTTTTTTGTAGTGTTTGTACTAGGTTCTCAATTAAAAAGAACCAAATCGTCAACTATCTAGACGCGGAAGCCCTAGCAGCCTTCAAACACAGCGTACGAGACCAGTGGCTCGCCCGCCACATCGGTCAAGAAAAACCAAAATGCATGTCAGACCTTACCGCTCTGATGACCCGCTTTTGCGCGGGAGAAGATAGCTGGCTCGCTCATAGAAGCAATAGCGCCAACGATCCGGGCACTTCCGAAGTCCGAAACGGCAATGGCAAACCTCGACGTAGCAAACACAAATATCGCAACGATAATGAAAGAACGCGCGACACAGTAGTCAACGCCGAATTCAGCGGCCCCAAACACGGTCAACGGAAAAAGCCATTCAAGGCAAACAGAGACGAACCATCCACCTTAGACAAGATATTGGATCGGCCCTGCCAGATTCATGACAACCCCGATAAACTAGCTAATCACACCAACAGAAGTTGTTGGGTCTTCAAGCAGGCCGGCAAGCTCAATGCCGAACACAAGGGGAAAAGGCAGCCCAGTGATAGCAATGACGAAGAGATTCACCAACCAAATACCGGGGGTCAAAAGCAATTTCCCCCTGAGGTAAAAACAGTGAACATGGTATACATGACACACGCCCCTACAGAGGAGCATGCGACGTACTCCCTCCGGACTGAGGATCATACTACGTTCCCTCCAGTCGGAGTACAACTCGGTCTTATTAAACCGCATACCTTGTCGGCCATTAAGCCACCGGTCTCCATTCAGCAGGACCGACCAATTATGGAGGTGGACTAGCAGTTCGGCCTCTGCCGTCCGCCTCATACACCTGCGAAATCTATACCGCGCATACATAACTATGCACTTAAAATACCATGGGCATCGGTGGAGGCACAATACGGACGGGCCTACAAGTACTTCCATAAACCCCTTCTTTTCAATTCTTTTCTGACCACTTTTTCTTTTTTCATTATCCTTTATCACAAGTGACTCATAGGCTGGTCATCTCACCGACTCCATCGGAGTTCCGGTTTGTACATTCATCCAAAAGTTACTCCCTTTACAGAGCCCCTTCATCAAGGAAAGGCGGCGCAGACGTGCAACAGGTGGTCGAAAACAACGTTTTTAGACCGCACTCTCTATTTTGCGAGCCTATAAAGTGCCTACTACCTTAGCCGTCGACCCTCGGCATGTCAAATAGCCAGGCTCGTCGTGTTATTATATACAAAACAATGATTGGCATGTCACTCAAGTTCTAGTGAATATAATCTATATCCCGTATTCACATTTCTCTAAAAACCTGTATTTTGCTCCTTGTGTTATTTCACACGCCCCGCCAGGGGCTCGATGTGGGAACAAACTAAATTGCCAACAAGTCCGAACAGCTTTATAGCATACTTCGGCGTTGCGAGTTTGGCCTTATATGCATCAGCTCCGAATCATGTCTTGGGTCAATAGTTGGGTTGCCCGGCTCCTGTGCTTGCTACCTTACATTCCGCTCTATCGGCTAAGGTAGTAAAGAGAGAACTACTGCGATTGTGCCCTGGTTTACCTAGACGAGCACCTTAGTAGAGAAAGCCGAAAACTGACTGTCATGATGCGGCGAGAGCTGGTCAACCACTCGACGACTTATCGGAATCTTTCATGATTCCCTCCATATTACACGAAGGACCTTTCTTTAGGTCATACATGTAAACGCACCAAAACGGGATAACAGCGTACATACCAGGGTTTATATCGTAGACCCACCATAAAACTCCTATGGCTAAGTAAAAATGTTAATGCCCTATAGTCCGATTGCCTCGTTCACCGCATTGACACCTCCTTCATGGACCAAGACGTTGGGTTAAGAGTGATCATGTGCTTGCATGAACACCCCCGTATTTTCTATGTGGGGGCTGAAGCCGACTACTAGAAAGCTTTCAAATTATACAAAAATGGCCGCACAGGAGGAACCAAAAAATTTCAAGCAAAAATCATAATATTACCATCATATTGTCTTATACAATTCAATACACTTCATTCAAATATCATATCTTTCGAGCACTGACCCTCTATCAAGCGGGCACCCTCTAAGACGTCCTCAAAATAGTGTGCGGGTCCGTGATGGTCCTTACCCTTGAGGGGACTCCTCGCTGCAATGTCGGTTGCCTTCATCTTGGCCCTGTATGCTTTGACACGGGCAAAGGCCATCCGTGCACCTTCAATGCATGTTGAACGCTTAATGGCGTCGATACGCGTCACCGCATTCACAAGCCGCGCTGCAACAAACTGAAGTAACTTTTCGGAATGGGCTTAATAGGCCACAGCCGGAGTATGATGTCCTTCATGGCGGAACCAGATATCCTGTGGAGCTCGGCCCACTAGGCCATCTGTTCATTTAGTAACAACTGACGCTTTGGCGCACCGAACTGTGACCAAAAAAGCTTCTCTATGGCACACCCTTCCTGCACTCAGTAAAATTGTGCCGCATCGGAGGCACTCTTTGGCATGTCCAAAAAGGTGTCCGGAGGACTCCATGTTTGGTTAAGCGGGGAATACTTCGGATCACCGAACTTCATCTGTAATAAGAAAGGCTTACCATCCTCTATCTCCCCAGCTTGGCGGATCTCTTCCCGAGCCGCTCTAGACTCAGATCGTGCTTCTTTCGCCTCTTGTAAGGCCTTGTCAAGATCGGCTGCTTTGGCCTTCTTATCCTTCTCGAGGTATTCGCACCGGACGGCGGTTTCCTCCAGCTTGCGCGCCATGGTAGTAATTCTTTCCTCACAATGGCGTCAAGCAGCCTGCTCGATTTTATCTCTTCAGCCGCCTTATGGGCAGCCAAACTCACCCGGGTTTGCTCCTTGGCAAGGACAAGCTCAGACCGAAGGGCCTCCACCGTAGCAACACCATATGTAGTTATGTGTGTCTCAGTATACAATTCCAGCTCCATGCTCATGTTATCTTGCATACATATACTGGCTGACTCGAAAACATACCTTGCGCCTCGTCAAGACGCCTATTGATCAATGTGATGTCATCATCCGCCTAATCAATCTTCTGCTACAGATCTGGAACCTCTGCGGATCGGGCAGTTGCAGGGGAGGTAACAGCCTGTGTTCCAAGTAGTCAGATTATTTCCTGGATAAATATTTTTGATCCTCTGATTGCCTCCCTTGGGAAGCCTATCAGAGTCTCAGGGGCTACTATCTATACACAAGAGTATTTTGTGAATAAAACACAATTGAAAGCATTATAGCACAAACCTTGAAGCCTCTTAGCACTCTCGTGAAGGCCTCATTCAATCCGCTCTTCGCGGACATGACCTTTTCAACCACCGTACCCATCAAGGTACGATGGTCTTCGGAGACGGATGCCTGTCGCAGCATGTTCATCAATATATCCGGCGCTTCCGGATCTCCGGAAGCAGCCGTAGCAGCACGGCCCCCCTTCGAAGGGATCTGTTCATTCGCCCCTAGAGTTGTCTCCGGCTGAAAGTCGGACAGTTCGGGGCCTTTATTGTTGGTCCTCGGACCCTGGGCTACCGAAGTATCGTCTTTGGTTCGTGTTTTTGTCATGCCTCTCATCACTTGCGGATCAGGAGAGACCCTCCCGGACGACACCTCGAAGTCATCCGCCTTATTGGGCGAGGAGACCGATGGAGGCATCTCGCTTTCCATCATCTCTAGGAGAAGATCTCCCGAGGAAGATGATTGCCAAGAAAGATTGTGCGCTGAGCTACGAAAATTACATTTTAGATGTTACCCTGGTCACAGGAGAGGAACGGGTTTATGTGTAAAACACCCTTGTTCGCCTACAATTTAGGCTTGGCCTTACTAGAGGACTGCGCGATAATGTCATCCTTCAGGCCCGAGCCGCCCGACTGGGGCATCTTAGCTCGCCTGGGAGCCTTTTCCTCCCAATCTTCGGAAACGGCCCTTTTCTTACCATAGGGAGAATGAATGTTGGCTTCTCCTTTACTTTTGTCTTCGGGTGATGGGATTTGAATATCCCCAGACACGGCGTCTAATATATCTTCGGGATGGAGGCCATCTTTGGTCCTCCCGCTCTCCGTCTTGTCCTCCTTCACACGCATCTAGTATGGTATCTGGGCCAGCATCCTTGTTAATACAGGATCCGCAGAGGCTTCGGGAAGGTGGGGCGAACACCTAATTAGTTCCGTTTTCTTTATCCAGCCCTAAAGAAGATAGTTTGCTCGGTAAAGTATTATGGTATACTTAACTACAAAGTGTTCGGAAGACCAGTGCTTAACGGGGTATCTGGACGGTTGCAGTTAAGGCTGACGTCCTCGGTGGTGTCCGGCCAATGTTTTCGTTTCCCAAAAAACATCTTCCACATCCCTTTGTGCATAGCGCCGAAGAGGTGTTGGAGGTTTTGTGGTCCTTCCGAATTAAAATCCCACATGCGAAGATGCCTACGCTGGCATGGTAGGATTCGGCGGATTAGCATTACTTGAATCACGTTGACAAGATCGAAGTCCCTCTCGAGGAGGGTTCGGATGCGGCTCTGTAGAGTCTGCACTTCATCACATGATCCCCAGTCCAGCCCCTTATTGATCCATGATGCAAGCTATAACGGAGGGCCAGAACAGAACGTAGGTATAGCTGCCCACTTGGTACTACGGGGTTCCGTGACGTAAAACCACTCTCGCTGCCATTGGTTGGAAGTTTCGGTGAAAGAGCCTTTTGTCTAGGGAGTATTGGTAAGCTTGCTTACTACCGCACCGCCGCGCTCTGCCTGTTCCCCGTCGACTACCTTCGGCTTCACACTAAAGGTCTGGATCCATAAGCCGAAGTGTGGAGGGATTCGGAGGAAGGCCTCGCACGTGATGATAAACGCCGAGACATGAAGGAAAGAATCTGGAGCTAGATTGTGAAAATCTAGTCCGTAATAAAACATTAGCCCCCGGTCGAAGGGGTGGAGAGCGAACCCTAACCCTCAGAGGAAATGAGAGATGAATACAACCCTCTCACTAGACCTGGGGGTCGGAATAACTTGTCCTTGAGCAGGAAGCCTGTGGGGGATCTCCGCGGTCAGGTATCTGGCCGCCCAAAGCTTTCCAATATCCTCCTCTATAACGGAGGAAGCCACCCATCGGCCTTGAGGGCTGGGTCCGGATATGATGGGGAATCTTGAAGCAATGAAGTCGAACCTTGGGTGCTAGAACTCGAGGTTGGAATGGTTGAGGAGAGGTTTGGCAAAAAAGACGGCCCGTGTTTCGCTTATAAAGGCAGCGGGTATTGAACGCCTCCTCCTAAGCCTGAAAACCTGCCTATTCCTAAGGAATCTTTCCAGTAGAAGGATTGGGTTACCAACGCTCGTATTAATGAGGATCCCGCAATGAGGGGACACGATCTCTGCTTTGACAGAACATGCCAATAAAAACCACGCCTCGAAATGCGGAACGGCGGGACAAGAAACGGTCCGAAATAATGACCGGGTAAACATGATATCACGCTACAAAAAGTTGTCAGCAGATTGGACTCGTGCAAATATTATATTCTCTACAGTCGTGTATGGTACTTGTGTTGCAGATCCAGACACGTTCATTGCGACTGAATACTATCTTGGAGTATTCGGAAAGGGAACCTGCCTTGCAATGCCGAAGACAATCTGCGTGCTAGAGACCTCGTCATTGAAGCCTGGTGCAGGGGCTACTGAGGGAGTCCTAGACTAAGGGGTCCTCGGGCATCTAACCTATTGGATATGGGCCGGACTGATGGGTTGTGAAGATACGAAGATCGAAGACTCTACCCATATCCGGATGGGACTCTCCTTGGCATGGAAGGCAAGCTTGGCGAGCAAATAAGAAGATTCCTTTCTCTGTAACCGACCTTATGTAACCCTAGATCCCCCCAGTGTTTATATAAACCGGAGGGCTAGGTCCATAGACGGATATCCTCATAATCATAGTCAGGCTAGACTTTTAGGGTTTTAGCCATTACGATCTCGTGGTAGATCAACTCTTGTAATACTCATATTCATCAAGATCAATCAAGCAGGAAGTAGGGTATTACCTCCATAGAGAGGGCCCGAACCTGGGTAAACATTGTGTCCCCCATATCCTGTTACCATCGATCCTAGACGCACAGTTCGGGACCCCCTACCCGAGATCCACCGGTTTTGACACCGACAGTCTCCACCTCGGGCGCAGCTCCTACAAAATATCATGATAGTATGATCAACATACACAATTCATATCTTTCTACATTCGAATAGACCATTGCATACCTTGCTGGTCCTCTAGTTGTTTTTTAACATGGCCGAGCTCGTCCTCGGCCCGCTCCAAACTCTGCATCAGTTTAGAAACTTTGGCTAGAATGAGAGGTTGCAGCCAGCATCGACGCCTGCTTATTCATTAGACAAATATTGGTTAGTCTCCTGCGAAAATTATTTGATCGTCTGTCTGGTTTCTCTTTTCGAGCACCGGACAGTGTGTCAAGGGCTACTGTCTATACTATGATATTCTTTTTTGCATAAATTAAGTCGCATATCTCAAAGCCTATCAGAAGGCTGCTGCAGGATTCGGTCAGTCTGCTCTTAGCGAACCGAACCCTCTCAACCACCGTACCCATGATGGTACAGTGTTCTTCAACAATGGAAGCACTTTGAAGTGCTTCCAGTAAAGTATCCACCGCCTCTGGATGGACAGAGGACACCAGCGGAATAGGTGCACCTCCTGCTCGCGAAGGAGGCTGCTTGCCTGATTTCGGAGCCGTATGGGCCTCCGGAATGGTGTTCGGCTGGGGGTCGAATTGGACATGGCCGCCATCGCCAGTTCCCGGGGGGATTTGCTCCCCCATGTGTCCAGCGGCCGAGGGCTTACCTTCTGCCGGCGCCCTGACGGCCTCCTGTTCCTCTCCCAGGCCGAGGAAGATCCTTCGGGACAACACCTCGGTGTTGTTCGTGGCCTTGGGAGAGGAGGCCGCCGGAAGTGACCCGCTATCCATCACCTTTGGATCCAGTGAGTTCCCCGAAGATGAGGATTGCTGGGGGCAGGCGTGAGCCGGACTGTAGTGCATGATTCGACACATTAAAACCACGAAATAAAGAAGTTGGATATATGTGTTCATAGGTGCTTTTGAGTACTAATGATTCGGCCAGGGGCTTCTCCCTGGGGCGCCACTCGGAGTTGCTGTCTGTATCCAACGCAAAGTTGTCCGCGAGGGGGACCCTCCCCTTCTTGGGTGCCTCTGCCTCCAGATCCATGGAGGCCGGCCTTTTCTTCCTTCCCCCCTCGGGGGGAAAGTTACTTTCCTCCTCCTCCTCGTCATCGTCCTCAGTAGTAGGGGAGGAATGGGTTTCGGTGTCTTCAGACGTCACGTTTGAAGTGCCTTTAGGGCGGAGGCCACTTCTGATCCCCTTGGCCCAATCCTTGGCCATCTTCTCGGGCGCCTGGTAGGGCGCCAGAACCAGCATCTTCGTTATAAGTGGGATAGCTGGGTCTTTGGGCAGCGGTGCCGGACAGTGGATCCACTCCGCCTTCTCTGTCCAGCCCTGGAAAGACAAATATGGAAGCTTAGGCTTCTTCCTTGAATACACAGGTGAAGGATATACCTTGCAATACGAAAAACTTACCGGACTGGCGGGATGGGCCAGGTTGTACCCATGGTCCTCGGTCGTCTTCATCCATGTATCATTGGCCTTGAAAAGCACCTTCCAGATGCCTTCGTGCGTGACGCCGAAGAACTGTTGTAGAGTCTGGTGCTTGGCCGGATCGAACTACCATAGATTGCAGGTCCGGTTCTAGCAAGGAAGTATCCGGTGAAAGAGCATCACCTGGATCACATTGACAAGCTTGATGTTCTTGTCCACCATGCTCTTGATGCACAGTTCAGGACCCCCTACCCGAGATTCGCCGGCTTTAACACCGACATGCACCCCTATATATAGTAGGAGGCGCATGGGGAGCTGGACCCTTCCAGCCTTGCATGTCTCCCTCCCGTTACACATCCCGGGCCGGTCCTGAGATTTTGGGGGCCCGGGGAGAACCTAAAACCTAGGGTCCTTTCATCTCTAATCTCTAATCCTAATAGATCAGTTGGTAGCCTGGTACTCTGATTTATTTTCGTCCATTTTTATTTTCTCCCACCTCCCACAGGTTTTTCTCCCTCCACCGAAATAAACTAGCCACCCACCCACCCATGGTTGTCTTCCTTCTCCTCTCCCGATTCCCCCCAAACCTGCCACCTACCTCTCCCCCAACCCCATCGATCACCTCATCTCCCCCAACCCCGGCCTCCGCCCTCTACCCCACTGCCTGCACCCCCTCCCCTCCTATGACGTTCGAATAGTTAAGCTATAGTAACCTCTACTAATGATGCCACGTCACCACGGTTACTCTTGATAAACTCTAGTTGATTCAAACCCCGTTCAAATTCATATTTAAAATCTAGTGAAACAATATAAGTTTTCAAACATAAAAACTAATATGTTCAAAGTGTGGCAAATAATCTCTGGTTATTTATCATGGTGAAATCTATATTTTATAATGTGTTTCTAAAGCCCTAAAATAAATAAAACAGGGGCTAAAACTATTATTAAATGCTTTTTAATTAATGGACAAATACAAACTAGTTAAATATAGTGCCAAATTATTTGTAGTAGTGGCATAATTGTTAATGCTAATTTTAGGTGTAAGTGTTGTGTTACATAAAACTAAAACTAAAAAGAAACTGAAAGAAAAATAGAAAGGTTTTAAAAGTAAATGAAAAAGGCAAAAATAGTAGGAAAAACCAACTGCCCATGGGCCTCTGTCATGCCTAATATGCGACCCTATCCTAAAGGAACTCGAATATCCCACTAAGGATATAAGCGCATATTGGAGACACTTTTGCAAGGTGGATATCATTACATCGTACCATTACATAATAGTTGGGGATACATACAAAGGCATACAATTGCCGCAAGAATACATCAAACATCATACATGAGAACAACATCCGACTACGGATGAAACACAACAGATGCTCAAATGACATCCACCCTGCTAGCCCACGCTGTCGACCAGGAACCTATCCCTCAATTGGAGAAGAAGCAAGAGAAGAACTCCAAACAAGTAATCGTCATGATCATCGCATTACCTGTACCTGCAACTGTTGTTGTAGTAATTTGTGAGCCACAAGGACTCAACAATCTCATTACCATGGGTATCAAGACTAGCAAAACTTAATGGGTAGGAAAGGGTAAGTGGTAAGGTTGCAGCAGCGGCTAAGCAATGTATAGTGGCTAACTTACGAGTACAAGAGTAAGATGAGAAACTACGCAAGCGGTCGCGAACTAGTAAAGATCAATAAGTGATCCTGAACTACTTATGTTCAAACATAACCCAACCGTGTTCTCCTCACAAACTTCCCTGAAAAGAGACAGTCACAGTTACACACGCAGTTGGTGTATTTTAATTGATTTTACTTCAAGGTCACTACAACCGGATATTAACAAATTCCCATCTGCCACATAACCGCGGGCACGGCTCTCAAAAGTTTAAACCCTGTAGGGGTGTCCCAACTTAGCCCATGACAAGCTCATGATCCGCGGAGACAATCCTCCATCACGGGACCCTCCGATCAGACTCGGAATCCCGGTGCACAAGACATTTCGACAATGGTAAAACAAATCTAGCAAGACCTCCCGACGTGCCGACACCCTGATTGTAGCCGCGCGTATCTCATCTTAGGCCATGATCGGATGGGTCAAGCTACGAGTAAAACCAGCCCTTGATTTTCCCCGAGGTGGCCCCGCAGGCTGCACGTTCGGGACCAACACCATAAGCACTAGCCCCATGTTTATGCAGAAAGAATCCTCGGGTTCATGATGCCCTATGCCAATTAATTATTTAGTTCGATATTATTATGGAAAATGTTAAAACTAATGTTGGGCCTTGTTGGAAGAGTTTTTTTCAAAGCGAACTATCAAGAGGGGCCCATAAACCCTCACCGTGTTAGGGACACAAAATCAAGGAACATAACACCGGTTTGACGGAAACTAGGGCGGCAAGAGTGGAACAGAACACCAGGCAAAAGGCCAAACCTTCCACCCTTTACCAAGTATATATGTGCATTAATTAAACAAGCTAGATTGTGATATCCCATGATATCCATGTCCCAACATGGAACAACCTGCAACTGCACCTGTAACCAGGGGCTGAGCAAAGCGGTAACATAGCCAAACAACGGTTTGCTAGGATGGTGGAAAAGTTTCTTCAAATCTCTTGGGTCTTCAATCCCTGACTTAAGCTGGTGCTTCAACCACGATCTTGTGCTTGTGCATAACTGGGAAACAGTCCCAGGGTTTGTTGCACCGAAAAGCAGCATGATCGGTGTGAACAGTTACTTTGGAATCAACAATATAAGATCTGAATTTATCACAAGCAAACACAACTACAAAAAATTATTTTTCAGTAGTAGCATAATTTCATTGAGCACTGTCTAGAGTTTTACTAGCATAATGGATAGCATTTAATTTCTTATCAACTCTTTGTCCAAGAACAGCAACAACAACATAATCACTAGCATCACAGATAATTTCAAAAGGCAAATTTCAATCAGGTGGTTGTACTATAGGCGCAGAAGTTATGGCTTTCTTAAGTGTTTCAAAGGCTTCTACACAATCATCAATGATAACCCACAAGTATAGGGGATCGCAACAATTTTCGAGGGTAGAGTATTCAACCCAAATTTATTGATTTGACACAAGGGGAGCAAAAGAATATTTGCAAGTATTAGCAGCTGAGTTGTCAATTCAACCACACCTGGAGATTAATTATCAGTAGCGAAGTGATCAGTAGCAAAGTAATACTCCCTCCGTTCCTTGATATAAGGTGTATAAATTTTTGAGAAAAATCCCAGAATATAAGGTGCATTGCGTTGCACCACTCGTTTGGATATATTTCATAGGGATTTGATTACATTTCCTTATATCAGACAAGCTCCTATATTTACTCATGTCAATTAGTCAGGAGTTATCTCACCCAAAACTTGTCAAATTTTCCCTCCATGTGCGTTCTTTAATTTCCGTGCCAAAAACTATACACCCTATATTCAGGAATGGAGGGAGTATGATAGTTTTGATAGTAGTAGCAACAAAAATAGTAATAGTAATAGTGATAGCAATGATTTTGTAGCAAGTGCAATAGTAACAGTAGTAGTAGTAACTTAGCGGAAACAATATAAGAGAAATTTGTAGGCATTGGATCGGTGAATTTGTTGGATGGTATTCATCATATAACAGTCATAACCTAGAGCGATACGGCATGAGCTCCAGTTCATAAATATAATGTAGGCATGTATTTCGTAAATAGTCATACGTGCTTATGGAAAGAACTTGCCTGACATGTTTTGTCCTACCCTCCCGTGGTAGCAAGGTCCTATTGGAAATTAAGGGATATTAAAGCTATGACGCCCCCGATTCGATCGTACACTAATCATACACGCAAATGTGTACGGGCAAGATCAGGGACTCATGGGAAGATATCACAACAAAACTCTACAAAGAAATTAAGTCATACAAGCATCATATGACAAGCGAAGGGCCTCGAGGGCTCGAATACAAGAGCTCGATCATAGACGAGTCAGCGAAAGCAACAATATCTGTGTACAGACATAGGTTAAACAAGTTTGCCTTAAGAAGGCTAGCACAAACTGGGATACGAATCGAAAGAGGCGCAGGCCTCCTGCCTGGGATCCTCCTAAACTACTCCTGGTCATCGCCAGCGGGCTGCACGTAGTAGTAGGCACCTCCCGAGTAGTAGTAGTCATTGTCGACAGTGGCATCTGGCTCCTGGGCTCCAACGTCTGGTCGCAGAAATCGGGTATATAAAGGGAGAAAAGAGGGAGCAAAGCAACCATGAGTACTCATCCAAAGTACTCGCAAGCAAGGAGCTACACTACATATGTATGCATTGGTATAAAATGGAATGAGGGTATCATATGCGGACTGAACTGCAGAATGCCAGAATAAGAGGCGGATAGCTAGTCCTTATCGAAGACTACACTTCTGGCCAGCTCCATCTTGCAGCATGTAGAAGAGAGTAGAAGGTAAGTTCACCAAGTAGCATCGAGTAGCATAATCCTAACCGATGATCCTCCCTTCGTCGCCCTGTGAGAGAGCGATTACCGGTTGTATCTGGCACTTGGAAGGGTGTGTTTCATTAATTATCCGGTTCTAGTTATCATAAGGTCAAGGTACAACTCCGGGTCGTCCTTTTACTGAGGGACACGGCTATTCGAATAGATCAACTTCCCTGCAGGGGTGCACCACATTTCCCAACACGCTCGATCCCCTTTGTCGGGACACACTTTTCTGGGTCATGCCCGGCCTCGGAAGATCAACACATCGCAGCCCTACCTAGGCACAACAGAGAGGTCAGCACGCCGGTCTAAATCCTATGGCGCAGGGGTCTGGGCCCATCACCCATTGCACAACTGCACGTTGCGAGGGCAGCAGGAAGCAGACCTAGCCTAGCAGGCGTTCCAGTCCAATCCGGCGCGCGCCGCTCAGTCGCGGACGTCATGAAGGCTTCGGCTGATACCATGACGTCGAGTGCCCATAACTGTCCCCGTGTAGATGGTTAGTGCGTATAGGTCAGTAGCCAGACTTAGATCAAATACCAAGATCTCGTTAAGCGTGTTAAGTATCCGAGAATGTCGACCAGGGCCAGGCCCACCTCTCTCCTAGGTGGTCACAACCTGCCCTGTCACTCCGCCTCAAAGTAACAGTCGGGGGCCGTCGGGAACTCAGGCCCGCCACTACATGGATGGATCCACCTGCCCCTTCAGCCCCCATCTCCGAACAGTATCATAAGTAATGTAACAGTATAAGTATATATCATATGCCCGTGATAAACTCCCGAAGTGATCACGGCCCAATAGTATAGCATGGTAGATGGACAAGAATGTAGGGCCACTGATGGTAAACTAGCATCCTATACTAAGCATTTAGGATTGCAGGTAAGGTATCAACAGTTGTAGAAACAATGACAGGCTATGCAACAGAATAGGATTAACGGAAAGCAGTAACATGCTACACTACTCTAATGCAAGCAGTATAGAGGAGAGTAGGCGATATCTGGTGATCAAGGGGGGGAGGCTTGCCTGGTTGCTCTGGGAAGAGAGAGGGGTCGTCAACACCGTAGTCGTACAGGGGTACCGGTAGCGGTCTCGGGGTCTACCGGAAAGAAGTAACGGAGGGGGAACATAATAAATAACAGAACAATCAAAGCAACACAAAGCATAACATGGCAATGCGCGGTGCTAGGGGTGACCTAACGCAGTATGAGGTGATACCGGTGAAGGGGGAAAACATCCGGGAAAGTATTCCCGGTGTTTCGCGTTTTTGGACAGATGAACTGGACGGGAAAGTTGCGTGTTCGCTATGCTAGGGATGTGTGGCAGATGAACGGGCTGCGTATCCGGATTCGTCTCGTCGTTCTGAGCAACTTTCATGTACAAAGTATTTTCATCCGAGCTACAGTTTATTTTATATTAAATCTTAAAGTTTTAATAAAATTCTGGAAATTCTTGAATTAATACTAATTTGAAAATAAAGATTAAATTGCTACGTTCAGACACAAAGTGTACACAGCAAAGCAGCACAGAGGCTGACAGTGGGCCAGGGAGGGTCCAGTCAATAGTGTTGACTCAGTCAACATTTGACTGGTCAAAGTGTGAATAGTAAAGGTGGGTCCTTGCTGTCATAGACTTAGGCACTTTTAATTTAATTTATCATTTGAATTTACAGTGTGGTCCACATGTCATAGTGTCTAGACTAACTAATTAGTTAAACCAAAATAAACTAAACATGAGGGTGTTAAGGGCTAATAGGGGATTAGACCCCTAATTGGGCAGATTGGTGGCCCGCTGGCAGAGGCACAAAGGCCAGCCCCTGTGTGGCTGTGCGCGGGCATGCACGAAGGCCAGGCGCCGCGAGCGACCGGACCCGGCGGTGCGCCGGCGGCCAGGGCCAGCAGCAGCTCGTAGCGGCCGCGGCTACACCGACCTGCGATAGCGGCGGCAGCAGTAGGAGGCGGCATGGCAGCGGCGCGGGCGAAGCGCGATGGCAGCGTGACAGGGATGAGCAGGGCGCACCAGCAGCAACGGCGATGGCGCGAGGCCATGCTACGGCAGGCGCAGGAGTGCGGGGTCGTGGCCGGGCATCGGCTAGAGCGGGCAGGCGGCTGCGGGCGCAGGAAAGAGCGGACATGGCGCACGAGACGCAGGCCAGGCATGGCGAGCATGAGCTCGGTCGCAGGGGGTTCGACGGCCTATGTCAAGAGGAAAACAAGAAGGGGAGCGGGGAATCGGAGGAGGGCTCACTACGGGGAGGTCGTGGACAAGCTCGAGGGGGTTGGGGACGGCCGGAGCTCGCGGGACGATGGCGAGATGGCGGCGGTCGACATTGGTGGAGCCGGTCGTTGCCGTCGTTGTGGTGCTGCTCCCGACGAATGGCGACTCGTAGAAGACGCGATGGTCGACGGGGGTCCACCTGGACAACTCTGAGAGGGACGACAACGGCGGTCACCGCGGTGGAAGACGGTGGCGGCGACAACAGTGCCCGGCGATGGCGGATCTGGAGAGGGAGGCGTAGCAAGAGGGAGCGAGTGGGTGCGCTAGTAGGTGGAAGGGAGACCGAGGCGCCAGAGGGGAGCCCTTATCCACTCCAGCGTCGTTGTCGTCGACGGGGTCTGGCGGGAGCGCGCCCGAGCGCTCGGTCGGTTTCCCTTGTAGAGGTAGACGACAACCAGGGGGAGCTGGGCTAGCCGATTGAGCCAGCTGGGCTAAGGCCCAGTAGGGCAAGGGGGTTGTCTTTCCTTTCTTTTTTTATTTCTTTTACCTTTTGCTTTTATTTATTTTATTTCTTTTCTGTTTCACTTTCTTTCTTTTTGGTTTCTTTCTTTTTTTGTTAAGCTTTGTACTTATTTTAAATAGAAAATAGGTTTAGTAAAACAGAGAACTTGTCCCATAATTCACATCGCAAAATTAGACAATGCCATAAAAAGCTTGGGATTTATTTAAAATACTTTGGGAATTTCTATAAATTAAAAAGCAATGAAAATATAGTTTTCCCATGTATTAATTGTTTAAAGGCACTTAAATATTTTATAAAAAGATGATTTCTCAACAATAATTATCCATGAATTATTTGCCACATTTTCTACATTTTAGTTTTGTTATATGAAATCTTTAATTATTTGACTTTATTTCAAATTTGAATTTGAATCGGTTTCGAATCAATGCGGGTTAGGAATAGTAATCGAGGTGACGTGGTGACATTACCATGGGATTACTGTAGCCTAATTATCCGAGCATCACAATTCTCCTCCACTACAAGAAATCTCGTCCCGAGATTTAAGAGTTAGTGAAAGGGGGAAGGTTTGGTAACGAATCTAGCGGGTCTTCTAATTCTGGCTTGCTCTTCTCGAAGAGGTCAATCCATTACATTGATGTCTTCATTCCACTGCTTCAGGTCATTATTATGAAGTCTTCATCCTTTCTTTGGGGGTTCCATCATTCTTACGAATAGGTCACGGGGCAGATCGGCAATGACAGAATACTATAAGGGTATTAATCTGGGATTAACCCATGAATGAGCATACAAGTGCCTCTCGAGTTGAACAAATAAAACACATCGAGAGTAAAGTTCGAAGGTACAATAAGAAGTTTCAAGCAGCCAGGCAATCGTCCAATGCCTAGACAGAAGATGAAAGGGTTCCAGGGCAACACGAATAAGTATTGTGTCCGATACTAGAATAGGTCATCTCTTGGAGGGTGACCTGTGGATGCATACGGAGTCAAGCGCGAGGAATAACCTTGGAAACTAGGGTTACAGGAGAGTTAGGTTTCGATCATGTGGAACTGTGGGTTATGGGCCCATGATGTGGTTTAAAAGTAGGGAGGACGCTGACATATTGCACGGTCATGGTAGCAAGGCATGGCAGAGGATAGCCTGTCAGTTATGTTGGCAACAACATTGGTACCAAGGGCGAGGGACGAAGAGAACCAATTTCCTGCTCGTTGAACGAGGCGGACCAATAGGCAAGGTTCTCGTCCATCAGTGGTTACCGGAATGTCATCAGCAAAAGTAATAGGGTCTTTCTAACAGATATAGATCACAAGAAGGTTTAAACAAACCAATGGAAAGGAAAAGTGATTGTCAGGTTTAAACAGAACAATGGAACGGAAAATGTGTTTAAACACATATTTCAAGGGTATATTCTTCCCAACGACAAGTAGAACATGATATCCATGACAGGATATAATGTATAAACTCTTGAGGTAAGGTGAGAGATTTTTCATGACATTACCCATCCAACGGTGTTTGGATAATTGAGCAAGAAACATTTAGCATTGAGATATCATTAACACGGTGTTTGGAGGCTTCAAATGTTCTTTGTTGAAAAATGGAGTACCACAAACATGCTTCGAGATATCATTAACATGGTCTTCAAGCAAAGGTCAGACTTGGATACACAAAGGATTCACCAGGAACAACTTTTAGAACAAGTCTTACAATTTCCGCATGGAAGAAAGGTTAACCTTGCTAAATAGGAAACTATAACAATAGGTTCTTCGGCCAAGTTTGATCACCTTACCGGACCATATAAAGACAAACATTATAACTCTTGGATGTATGTTCCAACCATCATATCTAACCGAGATTTAGATCTGATTGGTGTTAGGATAACTCAGACTCAGGATGCATGAGAAGAAAAGGTGCAACACAAATTGACGAGAAGACATAGCAAGATTCTCGGAAAATAAAACTATGGAAGCGAGTTCCGAAACAAGAGTTCATCATTAAGCCAAAAAGAGGATGAGGAGGTGATGATGGACTCTGTGATAATTCATCGAGATTTCCTAAGGATGGATTTCCACAATTTTTGTGAACAAGGTAACATATCGGACATGTCGAAGTATATATCAAAGTATGTTTGAGGAGAACATACTCGAGTGAACATTGATCGAAATGTGCACCTAGAAGATGGACTAAGTAGCATGATCAAGGTTAGTGGTGATCCAATAACCAATAGACTATGAATCAAGCTGTCGACCATTAACTCCAAGAAATAGGGTTGCTATAAGTTTTGAAATTTACACCTCTCAGTCCATTTGTCGGTATTTTGGTTAGAAACAACACAGGGACCAAGGAAAGAATGGTGATGGTGATAAGTATCACTTGTATCACGAATTCTGAAGACGTGGTGAAATTCCCACGACATCCTTGACATAAAAGATGGTAATACTCCAAGGTAAAGAAGAACTATCACGACTGGCATTCCAATAAAAATATTTATTGAGAAACCGATCTGTTGAGTCCAGTATGAGGAAAATCCACCATGCTGGTAGACAAAAATTCTTGATACAATGAGCCAGTAGCATAGAATATATTACAGGGTCGAGCTAAGGATGCTCAACAAATTATTACAAGCACGCCAATAATTATACATAATGGCGGATATATCACAGTGGTGTCGTGGTAAACTACTGACTCGAGAATAAAGTGGTGGGAAATAACACTATGGGGAGTGGATAACACGACTCTGAAACTGGCATCTCATCGAGCGTCGGGGTGAGGCTCGATTAATTTATTCGGGTAGCGGAAGCGGATATAATACAGTGACCAAATCCAGGGTCGCACGAGACTGACTGGGATTCCTCTAGGCGTCGGACTCGCTATCGAACTCTTCATCCGTGAGATCGCCTTTGTCAGCATATGGCCAAATCAACAAGCCAGGTGAGTACTTGAAAGTACTCGCAAGACAGTTCGGACGTAAGATATAACAAATGCATGCATGAATGCGACATAATTAATTTACCAATGCACATTTAATTTAGCAAACAAGGTAAATAAAAAGGGAGTCGGCGGTAGTCCGCCTGAAAACCCAACAAAAAATATTTGAAAACCGATCGGGTGTCTGAAGCGATGCCTCGAAGGGTGAACAAACAAATAAAGATCCTGCCACAGTCGGGCGTCTGAGCGACACCACGTAAAGGGCTTAAACTGAAAAATAAAAGACATGCGTGCCATAGTCGGACATCGGGGCGACATCACAGAAAGGGCTTATACTGAAAGTAAACAACAGTACTGCCACAGTCGGACGTCTGAGCGACATCACAGAAAGGGCTTTTATTGAAAATAAATAATAACAATGCCACAGTCGGACGTCTGAGCGACATCGCAGAAAGGGCTTTTATTGAAAATAAATAATAACAATGCCACAGTCGGACGTCTAAGCGACATCACATAAAGGGCTTTCATCACAAAGATAGAGTACTCATAATAAATATTCAACACATGATAATAAACGGGTTAGTCCATCCACAGGAATAAACATTTAACCGGACTTAGTACTCATGTAATTCACCGGAGTTTCTGTCACCAAAACTGACACTTGTCAGGATAAGATAATGCAAAACTTGGACAGGATAAGATGATTCGAGGATTTATGACTCTGCAGAGTTTGTACGAAAATTTCCCACAGCGAACGGATTTCCGTAGTCACGAAGGACTAGTTCCGTTTACGGTATTTCGGAAGAAACACAGCTAACCAGTACACACCCATCCTACCTCTTGATGCCAGGAATCACCCTAGACATCATCCAAGAAAAACTTTTGAGACGGGGAGATCACAATCTCGAATAGCATGGGATCAAATTTATATACGCGCGCTCTAAGGGGTGCCCCCTCTCGGTCCCAACCGGAAACACCCATGCTCCCTGACCGTATGACTGGCTTTAATCCAGGGCCATGGAACCATCATCACGGCCTCTCCTTTTGGTGTGTACCAAGAAAGTGGTTTGCAACTTACTAAGCCATATTCCTTGCGGAAAACATGTGGTAGTACAGGGAAGGAAAATGGAAGGAACTGGACTGATATGGGTTGACACTGAAGTCATATAGTCTGGCATAAGACTGGCATGCTACGACACTGCCATCTTACCCATCCTCATGCCAACACATGGCCATGCATACTGACATCCATCCACTTATGGATTTTTCGAAATTCACTTGCCTCAATGTTGCATGTAATATGACATTTATCGGTATGCTCATAAACATGCCATGAAACTACTTAATGCAAACATGCCAAAACAATCATCATATCAAAAGTTCAAACATGCTTGCCTGGTTCAGAGTAGTCAGAGCCTAGCTCGGTGAAGTTCGCGGCTCCGTCACCTCCTTCGGTATCTACGGTATAAAGAAACATATGCGCTAGCGTAAATACCGTGAGGTGTACAAAAAGTATTCCAAATATTTTCCAAATAAATCTGATAAAAAACTAGACAAAATTTTAACGAGGACAGAAAAAGAATCAATCAAAAATACTTTTTTGTTTAAAAGTTATAAAGGTTTTAGTCCAGGGACTCATCTGTAATGAAACAGAAAGTTCCCAGGGGCTAACTTATAAAAACAGAAAACGCTTCGATCGAGAATACGACGGCCCAGAGGGGAGACGTATTTTGGCAGAAGACGCCTTTAGAAAACGGTTCGTTTAAAAAGAACAGAGAGGCTGACAGGCGGGTCCCGCCCGTCAGGTTTGAATTTTCAAATGAGAGACAGAGCTCGCCGGTGCCCAAGAGTTGCGGTGGTCGCCGGCGGCGATCCACGGCGAGGTAGGAGGATCAGAGGTTACCTACGTGTTCAGGGCACCATCCCGCGTTGGTTGGTGGTGGTGGTGGTCGCCGGCGAGCACCACGTCGACGGCGGCCTCAACTCCGGCGGACGGTGGTTCGGGCATTGATGGATCTCGCCGGGGAGGGCTGCAAAGATCGAATTGAAGTGGGGGTTAGCTCACTGGATGCTCTAGGAGGCTACGGACGAGGTTTGGGCGCCGGGGATGGCCTCACCGGAGTGGATCAAGTTGGAGGCCGAGGCGGAACGAGGCGGCCGGAGTCGGGGGAAGAGACCTCCTCGAGGTCCTCCTAGTGGCCTGGCGGGGTGTGTGTGGGGTGCAGTGGTGGTGCGTGCTCGAGGGCGAGCTCGGGGTCCCCTTTTATAGGCGATCCGAGGCGGTGGCCGTGAACGGTGATCTTCGGCGATGGATTACGGCGGCGCAGTGCTTGGTCGGGGGAGATTAGGGAGTTGGGCATCAACGTGGAGGTCCACTGGCTCCATCCAGATGTTAACGGCTTGGATTAGGAGCTTGGGGTGGGTTTCAATGGAACGGGATGGCGCGGGCCCGTCGGCGGCAGAGGGCGTGCCCTGTGCTTGCCGGGCCATGGCGACGGTGCAACGGGTGTGCTGGCGTGCATTGGCAAGGGAGAAGGCCACGCGGAGCTCCCAGGTGGCTTGGGCAGCGCTGAATGGCGTTTCGTGCAGAAGCTGTCTCCCGTTGGTCGCTACGGGTGGCGCTGCCGCCGTAGAAGACGCCGGCGCAGGCGGGCCAGGGAGCCACCGACGCCGGGAACCAGCCAAGTGCGCGTGCGGCGCTCTGAACAGCGAGGAGGGGCTGCACGCAACGCGCCACGGCGCACTGTTGACAGGTGACAATACTCTACGAAGAAACGACACTGAACTTCTCTGAACTTTCTGAATTTTACTGAAAATGCAAAGCAACAGTGCCGGCCAGGTGTTCGACAGAATGATTTTGGCATGTAGAGAATTTTCCTTCAGCTGAAAAATGGTGGAGTGGCCTCTCATTGCACCAGGAGGCTGCCTGAATTTTAGTGGAATTTTTGGAGAAGAGAAGATATGAATTTCACCAAATTTGGTAAATCTGGTCCAAACTTGCAGAGGCTGAATTTTGAAAAATATGAAAAGAGGAAGAGTGGATCAAGATGGTTCTAAGTTGTGGATGCTAAGGACAATCCAGAGGATTTGGTTTGAGATCAAAACTCAAAGGCAAAAAGGTACTTGCTTTGAAAAACGCATGCGCTCAAAATAAGTGACAGAAAAGATTTGTGAGATAAAATAATCGAAATAAAATCCAAAAGTGGTTTGGACTTGTTGGGACAGAGAATTTAGATTGTTCCAAGGAGGAAGAAGGGGTCTTGAGAGATTTTACCACATGAGGCATGGTAAAACCATGGGTGGTTTCAACAAAAGAAAGAAACCTCAAAGCTCATAGGATTTCTTTTTAAAGAAATAAATAAATTCCAAAAATATATTTGAGAAGAGAATAATCAGATTGAAGTTTTCATAATTCAAACACCAGAGTTGAAGAAGATACAAAATAAAATAAAATCCTTGCCAAGGGAATTTTTTTTTTGAGAGAGAGATTTTTGGAAGGATTTAAATGACCTTCGTCAAAATCAACAAAGTTTTTGTTGAAAATCAAATAAAAATTTTGGAGTGTCACAAGAACAAATGCTGGATAGCAAGGATATCAAGGTATAACACAAAACACAAATAAGTTTGTGTTTAACTGAAGGCAATAAAGTGGTCAATGATAACACAAACCATCAAGGGCAAGGATGGTATTACTCATCATGAATTCAATTGATATCCAAGAAGACCTCAGAATGTTGATGATGACCACAACACATTTGTTGAGAGGTTTCATGAAGAAGTAATCGAACAATGACTGCATCAAGCAAAAGGACGGATGCAGCGAATGATTATTGGAACCGCGAATACGTCACCATCTCGGAATCAAGCTTGCTGTTCGAGGTGAAACGATAATAGGAGGAAGATCGACGAAAGCTTAGCTCATCGTCGAATGTTTTGCTTCGGGAATAATGACCAGGTAGCACAGTTAATCTTTACCAAGACGATGATGGTGTAGCCAATCGGTCAGGGATGACATCATCGAGTACAACTCGCAAGTAAAGAATATTACTAAGAGTGGTTGAACCGTAGTGCGGACTTGATCCACTATTCGGTGTTCTCGGATGACGACAACCCAGAACCCAGAAAAATTGGAATTGGTGAGAAATAACAGTTAATGAAGAACCCATAATAAGTTATGCAGTTCCATGACATTATCAAGATATCATAGTGTAATACTCGATGGTAAATCAAAGTAAACGTTGGACAAGTGCAATGATCTGCACAAGACAAGTACTTCAAGTTGTCCGAGAAATGGTATTAAGGAGAAAATATGGCCGGAACCATGATTGCAAAGGACCAAACATAGATACAGGACGAACTTATAACAAGGGGATTATTATCATTTACAAGAAGCTTCGATGATAAGTTCCACATTGGGTCCATGGGCATGAACGCAAAGGCTCAAGGTCGACTCCCACTTCTTCAATGCATAACCTTTCATTTTACTTCTCGCTTTTGATGAGGCTGTAGTGTACAAATTTTATCTGGCGAAACAACAGAAGAGTATGACTTGTGTAAACCTTCGGTTCACACGGATTAGGGGAAGGAATAGGTTCAGCCCATAGGGGCATCTTTGGAACATATATCACAAACTTCAGGAGTAAATAACACAAGCTCAAAAGTAGAGCATGGTTGACAAGGCAGAGCATACAATTTACCAAAGGCATTATATACCTGTGGAAAGGCTCACAAGGTTATTGAATATTAAGGTCGATGTCGGATGAAATCCAACAATGGATCTGACGATCTACGACGGAGCTGATGTGAGTATCGGTACTCTACCAAAAGAAGAAAGAATGCAAGGGGATCAGATGATAGAAACAACTGAATAACTCAAAGCTCAATTGCATAGGAATTACGAATTCCAAAACAAGGGATCAGAAGCAATGCTCTGATTAGGGATGGATAATTTTAATAGCCTTAGGGTTACAATCGATGGCAATTTGGTTGGTCGACAACCAGCTCATGTTCAAAATGACGTCCGAGCTGGAAGGATAATTTTCCGGGAATAGCTGATGATTGTGTGCATTCACACACAAGTTGAATCAACGGGATCAGATTGTCGATCACAAAGTATTTTAATGAATATTGTTTGACATATGGAAGTAACCATTAGGCAAGCGGGTAAAGAAGATCAAGAGCATTAGGCTACTGAGGATTTCAGAAGTTTGAATGGCATTTCGAAAAAATTTGCGAAACACCTGAACAACTAGGGACCACCGGATCCCCGGTAAGTGCGAGAAATTATCCGTAGGGGTATTCATATGGCAAAGAACAACATGGTAGTAAGCTGAAAGGATTCTCGGGACAACGGAGAGTATTTCGGGGCATCTTGTAATAACAAGAGCAACGGGGAATGTTTGTATTTATGGCAAGTGTATGTAGTTTCCCATAGGGTTGACGGTGGAAGGAAATCGCAAAAGCGATGAGCACGTGTTCTCGGGCAAACATCACAGAGTATCTTTTGAATCTTCTGGTGCAGCAGGCGATCATCTGTAATAAGGGGCTCTCCGAAAGAAAGTACTTACGAGAACCCAGAGTTAGAGTTGGCAGAAATCTTTTAACCCGAATAGACGAGAAATCAGAGTCCCAGACTATAGATGAGGAATAAAATATCCTAATACCACCCAAATGGCGATGTGGGCCCGTAAGGCACACAGCCATGTTAGTAAAAGTTTTGCAATGTCTAGACTCGACTTTGGCCAAGGAGTGTGGAAGGGGGGTTCCTACAGGCAGTTGGCTCTGATACCAACTTGTGACGCCCCCGATTCGATCGTACACTAATCATACACGCAAACGTGTACGATCAAGATCAGGGACTCACGGGAAGATATCACAACACAACTCTACAAAGAAATTAAGTCATACAAGCATCATATTACAAGCCAGGGGCCTCGAGGGCTCGAATACAAGAGCTTGATCATAGACGGTTCAATAGAAGCAACAATATCTGAGTACAGACATAGGTTAAACAAGTTTACCTTAAGAAGGCTAGCACAAACTGGGATACAAATCGAAAGAGGCGCCGCCCTCCTGCCTGGGATCCTCCTAAACTACTCTTGGTCGTCGTCAGCGGGCTGCACGTAGTAGTAGGCACCTCCTGAGTAGTAGTAGTCATCGTCGACGGTGGCGTCTGGCTCCTGGGCTCCAACGCCTGGTTGCAGCAATCGGGTATAGAAAGGGAGAAAAGAGGGAGCAAAGCAACCGTGAGTACTCATCCAAATTACTCCCAAGCAAGGAGCTACACTACATATGTATGCATTGCTATCAAATGGAATGAGGGTATCATATGTGGACTGAAATGCAGAATGCTGGAATAAGAGGGGGATAGCTAGTCCTTATCAAAGACTACGCTTTTGGCCAGCTCCATCTTGCAGCATGTAGAAGAGAGTAGAAGGTAAGTTTACCAAGTAGCATCGAGTAGCATAATCCTAACCGATGATCCTCCCTTCGTCGCCTTGTGAGAGAGCGATCACCGGTTGTATCTGGCACTTGGAAGGGTGTCTTTTATTAAGTATCCGGTTCTAGTTATCATAAAGTCAAGGTTCAACTCCGGGTCGTCCTTTTACCGAGGGACACGGCTATTTGAATAGATCAACTTCCCGGCAGGGGTGCACCACATTTCCCAACACGCTCGATCCCCTTTGTCCAGACACACTTTTCTGGGTCATGCCCGGCCTCGGAAGATCAACACGTTGCAGCCCTACCTAGGCACAACAGAGAGGACAGCACGCCGGTCTAAATCCTATGGCGCAGGGGTCTGGGCCCATCGCCCATTGCACAACTGCACGTTGCGAGGGCGGCCGGAAGTAGACCTAGCCTAGCAAGCGTTCCAGTCCAATCCGGCGTGCGCCGCTCACTCGCTGACGTCACGAAGGCTTCGGCCGATACCACGACGTCGAGTGCCCATAAAATGTCCCCGCGTAGATGGTTAGTGCGTATAGGCCAGTAGACAGACTCAGATCAAATACCAAGATCTTGTTAAGCGTGTTAAGTATCCTCGAACGTTGACCAGGGCCAGGCCCACCTCTCTCCTAGGTGGTCACAACCTGCCCTGTCGCTCCGCCTCAAAGTAACAGTCGGGGGCCATCGGGAACTCAGGCCCACCACTACCTGGATGGAGCCACCTGCCCCTTCAGCCCCCATCTCCGAATAGTATCATAAGTAATGTAACAGTATAAGTATATATCATATGCTCGTGATCATCTACCGAAGTGATCACGGCCCAGTAGTATAGCATGGCAGACATACAAGAATGTAGGGCCACTGATGGTAAACTAGCATCCTATAATAAGCATTTAGGATTGCAGGTAAGGTATGAACAGTTGTAGCAACAATGACAGGCTATGCAACAGAATAGGATTAACGGAAAGCAGTAACATGCTACACTACTCTAATGTAAGAAGTATAGAGGAGACTAGGCGATATCTCCTGATCAAGGGGGGGGGGGGCGCTTGCCTGGTTGCTCTGGCAAGAGAGAGGGGTCGTCAACACCGTAGTCGTATAGGGGTACCGGTAGCGGTCTCGGGGTCTACCTGAAAGAGGTAACGGAGGGGGAACACAATACATAACATAACAATCAAAGCAACACAAAGCATAACATGGAAACGCGCGGTGCTAGGTGTGACCTAACGAAGTATGAGGTGATACCGGTGAAGGGGGAAAACATCCGGGAAAGTATTCCCGGTGTTTCGCGTTTTCAGACAGATGAACCGGAGGGGGAAAGTTGCGTGTTCGCTATGCTAGGGATGTGTGGCAGACGAACGGGCTGCGTATCCGGATTCGTCTCGTCGTTCTGAGCAACTTTCATGTACAATGTGTTTTCATCCGAGCTATGGTTTATTTTATATTAAATCTTAAAGTTTTTATAAAAATCTGGAAATTCAGGAATTAATACTAATTTGAAAATAAACATTAAATTGCTACGTGCACACACAAAGTGTACACAGCAAAGCAGCACAAAGGCTGACAGTGGGCCAGGGAGGGTCCCGTCAATAGTGTTGACTCAGTCAACATTTGACTGGTCAAAGTGTGAATAGTGAAGGTGGGTCCTTGCTGTCATAGACTTAGGCACTTTTAATTCAATTTATCATTTTAATTTACAGTGTGTTCCACATGTCATAGTGTCTAGACTAACTAATTAGTTAAACCAAAATAAACTAAACATGAGGGTGTTAAGGGCTAATAGGGGATTAGACCCTTAATTAGATTGGTGGCCCGCTGACAGAGGCACAAAGGCCAGCCCCAGCGTGGCTGTGCGCATGCACGCATGAAGGCCAGGTGTCGGTGTCAAAACCGGCGGATCTCGTGTAGGGGCTCCCGAACTGTGCGTCTAGGCCGGATGGTAACAGGAGGCAATGGACACGAAGTTTTACCCAGGTTCGGGCCCTCTCGATGGAGGTAAAACCCTACGTCCTTCTTGGTTAATATTGATGATATGGGTAGTACAAGAGTAGATCTACCACGAGATCAGAGAGGCTAAACCCTAGAAGCTAGCCTATGGTATGATTGTTGTGTATGAATATGATGTCCTACGGACTAAAACCCTCCGGTTTATATAGACACCGGATAGGGTTAGGGTTACATAGAGTCGGTTACAATGGTAGGAGATCTGTATATCCGTATCGCCAAGCTTGCCTTCCAGGCCAAGGAAAGTCCCTTCCGGACACGGGACGGAGTCTTCAATCTTGTATCTTCGTAGTCCAGGAGTCCGACTGAAGGTATAGTCCGGCTATCCGAACACCCACTAATCCAGGACTCCCTCAGTAGCCCCTGAACCAGTCTTCAATGACGACGAGTCCGGCACGCAGATTGTCTTCGGCATTGCAAGGCGGGTTCCTCCTCCAAGTACTTCATAGAAGATTTTGAACACAAAGATAGTGTCCGGCTCTGCAAAATAAGTTTCCACATATTGCCATAGAGAGAATAATATTTACACAAATCTAATCTGCTGACGTATTTCGTAGTGCAACACACCATGGCCAAGCCTTTATCCGAGTCGTTTCATTATCCCACCTCAGCGCGTCATGCGAGGCGGTTCCCTTGGCACGTCTTGTTAAAGTAGAGATCGTGTCCCCTTATTCCGGGATTCTCATCAATACGGGCGTGGGTAACCCAACCGCGCCATTGATTACGGCGCTTGGGAGATAAGCGAGTTTTACCAGGCTGGTGGGGACACGTAGTTGCGTCCAACCATATAAGGGGTTAAGGATCCACCTTTTCACCTATGCCTTCTTCCTCCCTTGCTTATCCATTCTCGCGCACTCGAGCTCCAGCGCCCAAGTCCGCACTCCCCGCCTCAACCTTGTCCAGCTATGTCCGGAGCGGGCGCTACTAGGAGAAGGGCTACTAATGGCGCGCCAGTTTAGCCTACTAATGGCGCATCACTGGTGCGCCATTAGTATCGCGCCACTATTATTTTTTACTAATGGCGCACCACTGGTGCGTCATTAGTATAGGCCATGGTGCGCCATTAGTATAGGCCACTGGTGCGCCATTAGTATAGGCCATGGTGCGCCATTAGTATTTTTGAATTTTGAAGGCAGGAAAATAGTAGTGGCGCACCATCTAACCCCCACCGTGCGCAATTGCTATTTTTGAATTTTGAATTTGGATCTGGATCGTGATTTTTTTGCCCATTTTTTGCTCGTTTTTTGGCACAATATTATTTCAAATTTTGTTCCTGTTTTTGGATCTTGTATGTTCTTTTGCCGTGTTCTTTTGCCGTAGAGGAGTTCGCCGGAGAGGAGGAGGAGGAGGTCACCGAAGAGGCGCTCTCCTACATCGCCGGAGAGGAGGAGGAGGTCGCCGGAGAGGAGTTCACCAAAGCATCGGAGAGGAGGAAGGAGAAACCATGAGGGAATGGGAGGAGAGGAGGGAGGAGGAGCTCACCGGAGAGGAGGGAGGAGGATCTCATCGGAGAGGAGGGAGGAGAAACCGTGAGGGGAGGGGATGGGGGAGAGGAGGGAGGAGGAGGTCGCCAGAGAGGAGGAGGAGGTCACCGGAGAGGAGGAGGAGGTCGCCGGAGAGGAGGAGGGTAGTATGGTGGAGGAGAGAAGGGAAGATGGAGTGGAGGAGAGTAGGAGATGGAGTGGAGGAGAGGTGGAGCGGAGGAGAAGAATGAAGAGGTAAGGAGGAGAGGACCATGCCCGGCCATATATACGGCATAGAAATGGCGCACCGTGGGCAGGTGCGCCATTACTAACTTTTTTATTTTCTTTATTTTTTTGAATTTTGAAGGCGGGAAGATATAATGGCGCACCATGGGCAGGTGCGCCATTAGTAACTTTTATTTTAATTTTTTGACTTTTTTTGAATTTTGAAGGCGGGAAGATGTGCGCCATTATAGTAAGTTTGAATTTTTTTTGCCTCTCCAGATCTTAAAAGCCCTGTATCTTTTTTTCTATTAGGTTTTTGAGGATTTTGAAAATTCGGATGTAACTTTTCGAGTAGATGATTTTTCATATACAAAACTTTTTCATTCGAGTTCGTACGCAAAAGTTATGCCCATTTTTACAAATTCTCGAGAGATTTTACAAAAAATTCAAAAATTCATGTTTGTAAATTTTGCTAACAACTAGACCACATATCACATGGGAATCTTATTTTCTTTTATTTTTTTGACATTTCTATCATTTTCTCTTTTTTTTGAAACTGAAAAGGCGGTCCACGCAAGATGCGCCATTAGTAGTTTTGAAAAAATTAAAAAAATTACTAATGGCGCGCCATGGATGTGGTGCGCTATTACTAGTTCAACTAGTAATGGCGCACCACTCCCACGGTGCGCAATTAGTAGTTTTGGAAAAATTAAAAAAATTACTAATGGCGCACCATGGATGTGGTGCGCCATTAATATTTGCACACTAATGGCGCACCAACACATGGCGCACCACATGTCTGGTGCGCCATTAGTGTCAATTCCATCTATAGCCCTTTTCCTAGTAGTGGGGAGGCAAGTGGATGGCCTCCTCCGTTACGGAGGGGCACACAAAAAACTAAGGAAGGCCGGATACTTGTCTAAGGACATTGCGCACCGGCTTCCCAAAGAGGGGCAGCTCATCCCCACCCCTAGGCCCCATGAGAGGGTGGTGTTCCTCCCCCATCTCCTCCGCGGACTGGGTTTCCCTCTTCATCCATTTGTCCGGGGGCTCATGTTCTACTATGGCCTGGATTTCCACGATCTGGCCCCGAATTTTGTCCTCAACATCTCGGCGTTTATCGTCGTGTGCGAGGCTTTCCTCCGCATCCGCCCCCATTTTGGCCTATGGCTCAAGACGTTCAATGTCAAGCCGAAGGTGGTGCGCGGCAACCAGGCGGAGTGCGGAGGCACCATGGTGGGCAAGATGCCCAACGTCTTATGGCTCGAGGGCTCCTTTGTGGGGAACCTGAAGGGGTTGCAATCGGGGTGGATTTACATCACCGAGCCGCGCGACCCTAAGTGGGTCGCAGCCCCTGAGTTCCGATCCAGACCCCCAACGCGGCTCACGTCCTGGAAAGAGACGGGCCTGTCGTGGGGCAGCAAAAAGGAGGTGACCGGACTGCAAACATGCATCCAATCCCTGGTGAACAAGCAGCTCAGGCTCGTCAACGTAGTCCAGGTTATGCTCATCCGCCTGAGCCTGCCGTGTCAACAACGGGCCTTCAATCTGTGGGAGTTCAATCCAGCGCAGCACCGAACTCTGAGCAGGCTCTTCGACACGACGTACGAAGATGCCTGGAAGGTGCTTTTCAAAGGCGCCGAGGCTCCCGCATCCGCTACTGAGGATCGCGGATTCAGCGCGCAGCGTCACGCTAGCACGGTAAGTTTTTTTGTAGCTTTTAAAGGGCACTAGTTTTTAATAGTTTAACTCTGTGCGGGATCTAAGCTCCCTTACCTTTGACAGGATTGGCAGGCGAAGTCCGGACGGATCGACTATCCGGCACCTTTGCCCGAAGACCCAGCCAATGCCAACTTGGCGAAGCTGCTGGTTCCGGCACCCTATGTGGTGCCGGAGAAGAAGGCCAAGAAGAAGGCCACGGGGACTCGAAAGAGTGCCCGACGCCCAGAGGTGTCGGATTCATCATCCAACGAATCCAAGACGCACTCCTCCCATGAAGACAAGGAGGAGGAAGAAGAAACCCCTCGCCCTCCAGCGGGGGAAGGGAAGAAAAGGAAGGCCGCCCCAACTGGGGAGACCGAAGGGTCCAAGAAGGCGGATTACTCCACCAACGCCGATGACGGTGAAGAGGAGTGGCCGCCCAGGGCCAAGCCCCTGGCGAAATCGTAAGTATCCAGATACCGGAGTAATTCATAGTATTCGTTTATTGCATAGCTTTCCCTTATGTCGAACATGTTTATGCAGCCCACCCAAAGACCGGCTCGACCCGTCGTCGAGCGGCTCACTAGACTCGTCGGATGTGAACTCGCTTCCGACGGCTTCCTCCCCCTGCCCTACGGACGACACTGAAGTGTTGTCCCAACAGGTTCCAAGCTGGGAGGAGGTGGTCCTGGAGGCGCTACAAGGCGACCTCCCGCACTCCAGGAATAAAGGGGATGAAACCCCCCAGGGCTCCAAGTCCGGCTCTAGGCCGGACACCGCTCCGGAACCTTCAAAGGTTCCAGAGTCCGGCGGGGGACCTCCTTCAAAGAGGAGCAAGCCCACCGTGCCGGTGACCTCCGTCCAACCGGAGGCGCTGGACAATCTGTTGGAGGCCCTCCAAGGTGCCTCCATCGACGAGGAGCAACGCTCCATTATGAGTGCGGTGGTCCAGAAGGTTCAGTCCACCAAGAGCGGACTGACTGAAGCTTGTACTGGACTTTTAACAGGCTTTGAGGTAAGTAAAGAAAATAATATTGCTGCATAGACAGTAGCCCCTGATGCTCTGTTTGGCGTTCGGTAAGAAAAGGCGAATAGAGGATCAAATAAAATTCGCAGGAGTCTAACAAAAAGGAGTCAATATGCGTATGTAGGCTTCTCTGCTTGCGTCCACCGCACTAACTGCGGAAGTGGATACGCTAAAGCAGAACCTCGAGCGGTCCGAGCAAGAGCTCGGGCGTGCCAAGAAGCAACTCAAGGACAATGAAGGTAAGAAATACCTTGTTTAAATAAATATAAAAAGGTGCAATTGCAAAAAAATGACAAGATTATCGTGGCTATTATAGGGGCCACGTCTGAGGTGGCGACCCTTAAGCAAGCGTTGGTCGAGGCCGAGAAGAGGGCGGCCACGAAGCGCATCGAGCGAGAAAAGTATGAGGCCGAGGTTGGTGAGGTGCGGCAAGAGCTCCAGGCTCTCATGGAAAAACATGAGAGTTTGGAGCTTGACTCAAAGACGCGAGCGTCCAAGCTCTCGGTGGCTATGGAAAATGCCAAATCTGCCAAGGCCGAATCCCAGAAGACCTTCCAGGAATTAGATGAGGTGAAGAAGATAGCGGCGGGTAAGTCATTCTTTACGCAAAGAAAACACATAAGCGTGAGTTACTTGTTACTTACCCGAATCCGAAGCTCTCCAGGAGAATTCACAGATCTTCCCCGGAGTGTGTCTAATGCCGCCACATTCTATCGAGCTGAGGAGGGCAGCTCGACAGAGAAGGTGTTCTGGTCTCAGTATGCTTAGGCTGAACACCCCGTGCCCCTGACCGACCATCTGAAGCAACTGGTCGAGCTCCAGAAGGCGGCCGAACAGGCCATGAGGGGCCTCATAGTTCGGCTGTGGCCTGGAGAGGCTCTGCCTGGGAGCTATTTTGGGCTGGTGCGGCAGCTGGTGGAGGCATGTCCAAGGCTCGAAGTCATCAAGCGCTCCGTCTACATTGACGGTGCCCGTAGGGCCCTTGCCCGTGCAAAGGTGCACTGGGGCAAGCTGGATGCTGAGAAGCTTGTGAAGGACGGGCCACCGCCGGGGAAAGAGCATCGCAAGCCCGAGAATTTTTATAAGGATGTTCTAAAGGGTGCCTGCCTTGTGGCGGATGAATGTTCTATGGATGTAATTTTTGAGTAAAACTCGCTCGTTTTGTCCTGTGCGCTGAAAACTTGTTCATATGCGCTAAGCAATGCTGTTTGAATTTAAAATATTACCTTCTGTGCAGCTGTTTATCAATTCTGAGAGATGGCAAGTCGTCGGCTTCTGCCCCCGTGCCGCTAGAGCTGGGGTGTTCGGGGATAAACCTGAGCGCTCTTTTTCCCATGTTTGGGTCCTTCGAGTGAGGCGCTCAGCCCAACGAACAAGGAAATCGGACTATAATGCGTGAACACTCTCACTTGGCCATAGAATTCTATAATTTTAAATTTCGACGAAGCCCCTGGTATTCGGAAGACCGAGTTCGGGGCGCTATCCACGCCTTGGCCGGACGGAGCCGACTCCTCGCCCTAAGCGGCATAAGTCTTTAAGGACTCGAAAAAACCTCTCGAACAATAACTAGCTCTCGCCTCATCATGACGGTCAGTTTTAGCTTTCTCCACTAAGGTGCTCGGCCCAGCTCAACCGGGGCACAATCGTAGTGGTTCTCCTAGTGCTACCTTATCCGATATAGACGAACGTAAGGCACCAAAACATAGGAGCCGGGCAAACCCAACTATTGACCCAAGACATGATTCGGAGCCGATGCATATAATGCTATAAGTTCGGGGTGCCGCACTTGTTAAAGTGTTCGGACTTCTCACACCGTGTTGAGGGGTACTGAAGCCCCTGGCGTATTTTGGTACCAAAGTGTACGGGTGCAACATGTCGTTAAGGAACATATAAAAAAAGTAATGCAAAAATAGACAAAAGCTATGCATTTTTTATTATAGAGAGCGGCGATCAAAGCAGAACAATACAAATAATGCGATAAGCAAAAAGGCTGGACTATTTAACATGTCCGTTCCAGGGGCAAGCTGCGGAATAATATGCGAAACAGGTATACTGCTCGTGATAGAGACCACCTGGGAGTTCCGTAATGCGGCGTGGCTTGTCTGCTTCCCTGGTTCTTGCATCGTTTGTGCGGCAATTGAACTGCCGAACAGGCCTTCCGAAGAATGGAGTCCTGAAAGTAAGAGAAAATTAAAAAATCGGCAGCCCCTGGTGCAGTTTAAGCCGTGCTTCGGGGTGCCGTGATGGTGCCCCTCCCCCTGTACCCATGATATTTCTAGAGCGTAGTTATGTATGCGAAGCACTAGCATCGCCTTTTGCTAGGGCTGGGGTTGGGGCCGCATTGCTATGCCTGCTCGGATCATGCCAGGCGGTCTTGTTGTAGGTTACTCCGGGCGCGCTTGACGGTGTCCGGTCGTTTAATGGCCGAACTGGAGAACTACCTGGAGAGGCTGCTTTGTACTTCCGCTGCAAGGGCCGCTGTGTGCTCCTCCGTTCGGAGTGAGCGTTCGGTGTTTCCATTTACCGTAATTACTCCTTGAGGGCCTGGCCTCTTGAGCTTAAGGTATGCATAGTGCGGTACCGCATTGAACTTGGCAAATGCGGTTTGCTCGAGCAGTGCGTGATAGCCACTGCGGAATGGGACTATGTCGAAGATTAACTCCTCGCTTCGGAAATTATCTGGAGATCCGAGGACCACTGCAAGTGAGACTGAGCCTGTATAGTTGGCCTCTACACCTGGTATTACGCCTTTAAATGTCGTTTTGGTGGGCTTAATCCTCGAGGGATCTATGCCCATTTTCCGCACTGTATCCTGGTAAAGCAGGTTCAGGCTGCTGCCGCCGTCCATAAGGACTCTAGTGAGGTGAAATCCATCGATAATTGGGTCTAGAACCAATGCGGCGAATCCGCCATGACGGATGCTAGTGGGATTGTCCCTTCAATCAAAGGTGATCGGGCAGGAGGACCATGGGTTGAACTTTGGGGCGACTGGCTCTACCGCGTAAACGTCCCTTAACGCGTGCTTCCGCTCCCTTTTGGGGACGTGGGTTGCGTATATCATGTTCACCGTCCGCACTTGTGGGGGAAAACCCTTCTGTCCACTGTTGTTAGGCGGCCGAGGCTCCTCGTCGTCATCGCTATGTAGCCCCTTGTCTTCATTTTCGGCATTTAACTTGCCTGCCTGCTTGAACACCCAACAATCCTTGTTGGTGTGATTGGCCGGCCTTTCGAGGGTGCTATGTATCTGGCACATGCGGTCGAGTATTTGGTCCAAATTGGATGGGCCCCTAGGATTCCTTTCGAATGGCTTTTTCCGCTGACCGGATTTAGAGCCTCTGAATCCAGCATTATCTGCTGTATCCTCAGTATTGTCGCCGTTAATGCGGCGCTTCTGCTTGTTGCGACGCGACCTGCCACTACTATCCCTGGTATCCGAATTACCACGGTTCTTGGTCATATTGTTGCTACGAGCAAGCCAGCTGTCTTCTCCCGCGCAAAAGCGGGTCATGAGTGTTGTGAGTGCTGCCATAGACTTTGGCTTTTCCTGTCCAAGGTGCCGGGCAAGCCACTCGTCATGGATATTGTGCTTGAATGCTGCTAGGGCCTCGGCGTCCGGACAATCGACTATTTTATTTTTCTTTGTTAGGAACCGTGTCCAGAATTGCCTGGCCGATTCATCTGGCTGCTGAATTACGTGACTTAGGTCATCGGCGTCTGGGGGATGCACATAAGTGCCCTGGAAATTGTCGAGGAATGCGGCTTCCAGGTCCTCCCAACAACTGATTGATCCTGTTGGCAAGCTGTTAAGCCAATGCCGAGTTGGTCCTTTAAGTTTGAGTGGGAGGTATTTGATGGCATGGTAATCCTCGCCGCGGCCCATGTGGATACGAAGGAGATAATCCTCGATCCATACCGCAGGATCTGTTGTGCCATCATATGATTCGATGTTTACGGGTTTGAAACCCTCGGGGATTTGATGATCCTTTATTTCGTCTGTAAAGCATAGTGGGTGTGCATGCGGCGCCTCTGTACTGGGCTATATCATGACGTAGCTCCAATGAGCTTTGTCTGCTGTGTTCTGCCCTGCTGAATTTGTGGCCGGCGTGACGGTTACCGTCTCGAGCCGTGGGGCGCCCACACGATCCATAGATCAATCTTATTTGCCTTGCCTTGTCCTCCAACATATCTCGTATGTCCGGCGCATATTCCCGTGCCTTGGTATGGGGTGCGGCTTGAGTGGAGGGCCGAGAGGCCTCTCTGTCGCGGCCACGAGGTGGCCGGTCGGCTGCATCAAGTGCTTCCTCCTCTAATCGGGGTAGCAACCTGCGCTTTGGGTAGCTCTTGGAGGGGCGTTCGAGTTTATGCTCTTCGGCCGCAAGGACTTCAGTCCATCTGTCGACTAGCAAATCTTGGTCAGCTCTAAGTTGTTGCTGTTTTTTCTTGAGGCTTCTTGCCGTGGCCATAAGCCTGCGTTGAAAACGCTCTTGCTCGACGGGATCCTCTGGCACGACGAATTCATCGTCGTCGAGGCTTGCCTCGTCTTCGGAGGGAGGCATATAATTATCATCATCGACCTCTTTGTCTGCCGCTCTCTCATGAGGGCTGGTTTCCCCATCCTCCTGTGCTAAATCTTGCTGGAGGGGGTTTTCTTCGGCACTTTCCGGAGTATTATTATCTCCCATGCTGGAATCACCGTATTTGTTTTGGCGGGATTTTGAGCGGCGCCGCTGACGCCGGCGCTTAGGCTGTTTCTTGGAGGGGTCATCCTCCGTTGTTCCATTGTCATCTCCTTCTTTTGGGGTGTCCACCATGTATATGTCATATGACAAGGTGGCTTTCCAGGGCCTGATAGGCGCTGGTTCTTCATCGTCTCCTTCATCGGCGCCCATATCGTTGATGTCTTCGGAGTCGAAGTCGAGCATGTCGATTAAGTCGTCGACAGTGGCTACAAAGTGGGTGGTGGGTGGGCTTTGAATTTCTTCATCGTCCGAGTCCCAACCTTGCTGACCGTAGTCCGGCCAGGGCTCTCCTGATAAAGAGAGAGACTTCAGTGTCTTCAGAATATCGCCGAAAGGCGAGTGTTGAGAGATGTCCTTGACAGTAAACTCCATGATCGGCGCCCAATCGGATTCGATCGGCAGGGGTGCGGAGGGTTTGGAGTCCGGAGAGGAGTCTGGCTCCTTGGAGTCATGAGTCTCACGGAGTGCGGGGCTGGTGTTCGGCTCAATCGCCGTTGGGATCGCAGCTCCCGAGGCGGCGTCCAGCCGCCCATCCTCGATCGGTGCAGTTGGCTCCGAATTAAGGATCGAAGCCGATGCGGGTGCGACCTCCAGGGCACTGTTCGGCAGCAGAGCTAGATCATGCTCGTCGGGACAGTGCGGCGCGCTCGGCAGTGGCTCGAATCCATCGAAGATCAAGTCCCCGCGGATGCCAGCCGTGTAGTTTAAACTTCCAAATCTGACCTGACGGCCAGGGGCGTAGCTTTCGATCTGCTCCAGATGGCCAAGTGAATTGGCCCGCAGTGCAAAGCCGTCGAAGACGAAGATCTGTCCGGGGAGGAAGGTCTCACCCTGGACTGCATCGCTATTGATGATTGTTGGAGCCATCGAGCCTGACGATGATGACACAGAGGAACTCTTAATGAAAGCACCAATGTCGGTGTCAAAACCGGCGGATCTCGGGTAGGGGGTCCCGAACTATGCGTCTAGGCCGGATGGTAACAGGAGGCAAGGGACACAAAGTTTTACCCAGGTTCAGGCCCTCTCGATGGAGCTAAACCCTACGTCCTGCTTGATTAATATTGATGATATGGGTAGTACAAGAGTAGATCTACCACGAGATCGGAGAGGCTAAACCTAGAAGCTAGCCTATGGTATGATTGTTGTGTATGAATACGATGTCCTACGGACTAAAACCCTCCGGTTTATATAGACACCAGATAGGGTTAGGATTACATAGAGTCGGTTACAATGGTAGGAGATCTGTATATCCCTATCGCCAAGCTTTCCTTCCACGCCAAGGAAAGTCCCTTCCGGACACAGGATGGAGTCTTCAATCTTGTATCTTCATAGTCCAGGAGTCCGGCTAAAGGTATCGTTCGGCTATCCGAACACCCCCTAATCCAGGACTCCCTCACCAGGCGCTGCGAGCGGCCGGACCCGGCGGTGCGCCGGCGGCCAGGGCCAGCAGCAGCTCGTAGCGGCAGCGGCTACACCGACCTGCGATAGCGGCGGTAGCAGTTGGAGGCGGCGTGGCAGCGGCGTGGGCGAAGCACGATGGCAGCGCGACAGGGATGAGCAGGGCGCGCCAGCAGCAACGGCGATGGTGCGACGCCATGCTCAGGCAGGCGCAGGAGTGCGGGGTCGCGGTCGGGCATCGGCCAGAGTGGGCAGGCGGTTGCGGGCGAAGGCGAGTGTAGGAAGGAGCGGACATGGCGCACGAGACGCAGACCGGGCATGGCGAGCGTAAGCTTGGTCGCAGGAGGTCCGGCGGCCTATGTCAAGAGGAAAACAGGAGGGGGAGCGGGGAATCGGAGGAGGGCTCACTACGGGGAGGTCGTGGACGAGCTCGAGGGGGTTTGGGACGGCCGGAGCTCGCGGGACGATGGCGAGATGGCGGCGGTCGAGGTTGGTGGAGCCAGTCGATGCCGTCGTTGTGGTGCTTCTCCTGACGAATGGGCACTCGGAGAAGACGCAGTGGTCGATGGGGGTCCACCTAGACAACTCCGAGAGGGACGGCGGCGGCGGTCAACGTGGTGGAAGACGGTGGTGCCGACAACAGCGCCCGGCGATGGCGGATCTGGGGAGGGAGGCGTAGCAAGTGGGAGCGAGTGGGTGCGCTAGTAGGTGGGAGGGAGACCGAGGCGCCAAAGGGGAGCCCTTATCCCCTCCAGCGACATTGTCGTCGACGGGGTCTGGCGGGAGCGCGCCCAAGCGCTCGGTCGGTTTCCCCTGTAGAGGTAGACGACAACCAGGGGGAGCTGGGCCAGCCGATTGAGCCAGCTGGGCTAAGGCCCAGTGGGGCAAGGGGGTTGGCTTTCCTTTCTTTTTTTTCTTTTCTTTTACCTTTTGCTTTTATTTATTTTATTTCTTTTCTGTTTCACTTTCTTTCTTTTTGGTTTCTTTCTTTTTTTGTTAAGCTTTGTACTTATTTTAAATAGAAAATAGGTTTAGTAAAATAGAGAACTTGTCCCATAATTCACATCGCAAAATTAGACAATGCCATAAAAAGCTTGGGATTTATTTAAAATACTTTGGGAATTTCTATAAATTAAAAAGCAATAAAAATATTGTTTTCCCCTGTTTTAATTGTTTAAAGGCACTTAAATATTTTATAAAAAGATGATTTCTCACCAATAATTATCTCTGAATTATTTGCCACATTTTGTACATTTTAGTTTTGTCATTTGAAATCTTTAATTATTTGACTTTATTTTAAATTTGAATTTTAATCGGTTTCGAATCAACGCGGGTTAGGAATAGTAACCGAGGTGACGTGGTGACATTAACGTGGGATTACTGTAGCCTAATTATCCGGGCGTCACAAAGGCCTCCTCTTAATAGAGAACTGGAACAAAGCAATAACACATAGTGAATACATGAACTCCTCAAACTACGGTCATCACCGGGAAGTTTCCCGACTTCTGTCACTCTGGGGTTGCCGGATCATAACACATAGTATGTGACCATAACTTACAAGATCAGATCTAGAACATAGATATAATGGTGATAACATAAAAGGTTCAGATCTGAAATCATGGCACCCGGGCCCAAAGTGACAAGCATTAGGCATGGCAAAGTCATAGCAACATCAATCTCAGAACATAATGGATACTAGGGATCAAGCCCTAATAAAACTAACTCGATTACATGATGAATGTCATCCAACTCCTCACTGACCACCGAGCCTACGAAGGAATTACTCACTCCCGGTGAGGAGCATCATGGAATTGGCGATGGAGAAGGGTTGGTGATGATGAAGATCGAAGATCCCCTATTCGGAGCCCCAAACGGACTCCAGATCTGGCCTCCTGATGAAGATCAGGAGGTGGTGGTGGCTCCATCTCGTGAAACGTGATAATTCTTCCTCCCTGATTTTTTTCTCCAAATATGTGATTTTATAGTATCGGGGTTGAGGCCTGCGTGACCACCAGGTGGGGAAAATCCACCTGGGCACGCGTGGAGGGGGGCACCCTGGTGGGTTGTGCCCACCCAGGTCCCCCTTTCGGTGGTTCTCAGCTCCAGAAATTATCTTTTACTATATAAAAAATCCTCGCAAAGTTTCGTTCCAATCAGAGAACTTTTATTTCTGCACAAAAAACAACACCATGGTAGTTCTGGTGAAAATAGCGTCAGTCCGAGTTTGTTTCATTTAAATAATGCAAATTAGAGTCCAAACAAGAGGAAAAGCATTAGGAAAAGTAGATACAACAGAGAAGTATCAATCGTCAAAAACAAATGGAACGTCCATTTGTAAAAGATTTGTAAGAGGCCTAGGAATTTTAGAGAAGTCTTTAACAAACCTCCTATAGAAACCAGCATGACTGAGGAAACTATGAATACCATTAATATCCTTAGGACATGGCATTTTCTCAATTGCATCAACTTTATCTTTGTCAACCTCAGTACCTCGTTCAGTGATTTTTATGCCCCAAAACAATGCCTTCATTAACCATAAAGTGGCACTTCTCCCAATCAATACATGATTAATTTGCTCACATCTCTACAAAACTCGATCAAGGTTGCTTAAGCAATCATCAAAATAAGTTCCGTAAAAAGAAAAATCAAGCATGAAAACCTCAACAATCTTTTCACGAAAGTCAGATAATATAGCAGTCATACATCTTTGAAAGGTAGCAGGTGCATTGAATAAACCAAAAGTCATACGTCTATAAGCATAAGTCCCAAAAGGGCAAGTAAAGGTGGTTTTCTCTTGATCAGGTTGTGAAAACAGGTATTTGAGAAAAAACAAAATATCCATTAAGGAAGCAAAAGTGTGTGTGCTTAGATAGCCTTTTTAGCATTTGATCAATAAAAGGCAAAGGGTAATGATCTTTTCTAGTTGCTTTATTTAATTTTCTAAAATCAATTACCATTCTGTAGCCAGCAACAATTCTTTGTGGACTAAGTTTATTTTTATCATTAGGAACAATAGTAGTACCTCCCTTTTTAGGGACACAATGAACGGGACTTAGCCATCTACTATCAGCTATGGGATAGATTATACCTGCTTCAAGTAGCTTTAATATTTCAGTTCTTACCACTTCTTTCATCTTAGGATTCAAACATCGTAGGTGATCAACAACAAGTTTAGCATCAGGTTCCATATTAATATTGTGTTGACATAGAGTGGGACTAATGCCCTTAAGATCATCAAGAGTATATCCAATAGAAGCACGATGCTTCTTCAGAATTTTCAATAATCTCTCTTCTTCATGTTCTGAAATGTTAGCACAAACAATAACAGGATATATATATATATCCCTCATCAAGATAAGCATATTTCAAAGTGTGAGGAAATTTTTTTAATTCAAACACGGGATCACACTTAGGTGGAGGAGGACCTCCTAGAGTTTCAATGGGTAAATTATGTTTGAGCAGAGGTTGTTGTTCAAAGAAGATTTTATCTATTTTCATTTCTTGCATGCATATGCATATCGTTTTCATGGTCAGGCAAATATTGTTCTAGTGGGTCAGTAGGAAGCACGACAATAGAAGCAAGACCAATTATTTCGTCCTTACTAGGTAATTCTTTCTTCTAATGTTTTCTACTAAACTTAGAAAAATTAAACTCATGAGACTCATTAACAAAACTAACACCGACAGTTTATTTCTCACAATTTATTTTAGCATTAATGGTGTTCAAGAAAGTTCTACCAAAAATAATGGGACAAAAATCATGTTGTGGGGAACCAAGAACTAGAAAATCAGTAGGGTATTTTACTTTCCCACACAAGACTTCAACATCTCTAACAATCCCAAGTGGTGTGATGGTGTCTCTATTAGCAAGTTTAATAGTAACGTCTATGTCTTCTATTTCAGCGGGCGCTATGTCATCCATAATTTCTTGATATAAGGTAAAAGGAATAGCACTCACACTAGCACCCAAGTCACATAAACCATGGTAACAGTGATCTCCTATTTTGACTTAGACAACATCATGCCAACAATGGGTCTATGTTTATCTTTTTCATCAGGTTTGGCAATTCTAGCAGCTTCATCAATGATGTAAATAACATGCCCATCAATATTTTCTACCAAGACATCTTTAACCATAGAAACACCAGGTTTTACTTTGATTTTTTCTGGGGTCTAGGTACTTTGATATTACTTTTGCAAACCACAGTTGAAACCTTGGCATGTTCCTTTATCCTAACAGGGAAAGGTGATTTTTCAATATAAGCAGTAGACACAACTGGATCAACATTGTAAATAATAGTTTCTTCTTTTACTATTACCGGTTCCTTAATTTCTTATTTAATAGGGTGGTGATATTTAAACCTCTTCTCCCTAGGGAGATCAACATGAGTAGCAAAAGATTCACAAAAGGAGACTACTATCTCAGTTTAGTGCTAAACTTGTGAAAAGCATCGGTATTCATAAAGGATTTGACACAATCAAACTTAAGCTTAATACCAGAATCTTTACCTTCATTGAGTTCCCAATCTTCAGAGTTCATTTAATTATTTCTAAACGATCCCACCTGAATTCAACAGTCTTCTTCATAAAAGAACCAGTAAAAGTACCGAGCATTGATCGATCATCATGAGAAAGCTGAGCATAAAAATTTTGAATAAAAATTTCTCTTGAGAGATCATGATTGGGCATGAATATAACATTGACTTAAGCCTCCCCCAAGCTAGAGCGATACTTTCTCTTTCACGAGGCCAAAAATTATATATATAATTCCGATCACGATGAACTAGATGCATAGGACAATTTTTTGGTGAAATTCCAATTTCAATTGATTCTAGTTCCAAGATCCAATATCATCACATAGCCTATACCATGCCAATGATTTTCCCTTCAAAGATAATGGGAAAACATTCTTCTTAGCTTCATCTCCGGTCAAACCTGCAAGCTTAAATAATCCATAAATTGCATCCACATATATCAAGTGCATATCAGGATGTTTAGTTCCGTCTCCTGCATAAGGATTAACTAGCAGTTGTTCTATCATACCCGAAGGAATTTCATAACCAATATTTTCAGTAGCTGTAGTAGGTCGAGGGGCAACTAATTGTGGTTCCGGTCGAGGTGTAGATACCCCGAACAAACCCCTCAAAGGATGGTTCTCCATAGTAACAAGTGACGATAAATTTCAACACGTAGTAATAATTTTTCATTACCAATTTCCACTTACCAAATGCACTTCACTCCCTGGCAACGGCGCCAGAAAAGAGTCTTGATGACCCACAAGTATAGGGTATCAATCATAGTCCTTTCGATAAGTAAGAGTGTCGAACCCAACAAGGATCAGAAGAAAATAACAAGTGGTTTTCCGCAAGGTAATTTCTGCAAGCACTGAAATTGTCGGTAACAGATAGTTTGGTAGCAAGATAAATTGTAAAGAGCAAGTAACGGTAATGGTAAGTAAAGTGCAGCAACGTAGCCCAATCCTTTTGTGGCTAAAGGACAGGCCAAAATGGTTTCTTATAATAGGCAATGCGTTCCTGAGGGTACATGGGAATTTCATCTAGTCACTTTCATCATGTTGGTTCGATTTGTGTTCACTACTTTGATAATTTGATATGTGGGTGGACCGGTGCTTAGGTGCTGAACTTACTCGAACAAACCTCCTACTAATGATTAATCCCCTTGCAAGCATCGACAACTATGAGAAAATATTAAGATCAAATTGAGGGGGTCTCCGGACAGCCGTACTATCTCCATTTGTCGGACTGTTAGACTATGAGGATACAAGATTGAAGACTTCGTCTCGTGTCCGGATGGGACTCTACTTTGCGTGGAAGGCAAGCTAGGCAATACGTATATGGATATCTCCTCCTTTGTAACCGACCTTGTGTAAACCTAACCCTCTTCGGTGTCTATATAAATCGGAGGGTTTTAGTCCGTAGGACATCAGCCATAACATGCAACCATACCATAGGCTAGCTTCTAGGGTTTAGCCTCTCTGATCTCGTGGTAGATCTACTCTTGTACTACCCATATCATCAATATTAATCAAGTAGGACGTAGTGTTTTACCTCCATCAAGAGGGCCCGAACCTGGGTAAAACATCGTGTCCCCTGCCTCCTGTTACCATCCGGCCTAGACGCACAGTTCGGGACCCCCTAACCGAGATCCGCTTGTTTTGACACTGACATTGGTGCTTTTCATTGAGAGTTCCTCTGTGTCGTCGCCGTTAGGCTTGATGGCTCTTACTATCATCGATAGCGATGCGGTCCAGGGTGAGACTTTTCTCCCTGGACAAATCTTCATATTCGGCGGCTTTGCACTGCGAGCTAATTCGCTTGGCCATCTGGAGCAGACTGAAAGCTACGCCCCTGGCCATCAGGTCAGATTTGGAAGTTTGAATTACACGGCCGACATCCGCAGAGACTTGATCTTCGACAGATTCGAGCCACAACCGGGCGCGCCGCACTGTCGCGATGGGTATGACCTAGCTCTGCCGCCGAACAGTACCCCAGAGGCCGTGCGCGCATCAGCTCCGACCCTTAGCTCGGAGCCAACTGCGCCAGTCGAGGACAGGTGGTTAGACACTGCCTTAGGGGCTGCAGTCTCAACGGCGATCGAGCCGAACACCAGCCTAACAGTCTGCACAGCCCGTGACTCCAAGGTGCCGGTCTCTTTTCCGGACTCCGAACCATCTGCGCCCCTGTCAATCGAATCTGATTGGGCGCCGATCATGGAATTCACCGCCGCGGATATCTTTCAGCACTCGCCCTTCGGCGACATTCTGAATTCACTAAGGTCCCTCTCTTTGTCAGGAGAGCCCTGTCCGGATTACGGCCAACAGGATTGGGATGCGGACGATGAAGAAATTTGATGCCCACCCACCACCCACTTAATAGCCACTATCGATGACTCAACCGACATGCTCGACTTCGACTCTGAAGACATCGACGGTATGGACGACGATGCGGTAGGCGAAGAGGAACCACCGCCCACAAGGCGCTGGACGTCCACCTCATCATATGACGTATACATGGTGGACACACCAAAAGAAGACGACGAGGAGGAACGGAAAGACGCACCGAAGGCTTGTTCCCTTGAGAAGAAGTCAAAGCGGCCGCCCCAAATCCTGCGTCGGCAGAAATAACGATCATACAGACCCAGTATTGGGGCAGGGCAAACCACTACTGGACTACGGCAATACGGAAAATCAAACCGAACAAACTAATTTTGTCAAAGATAATAGTCCGGACGATATAACGCCGGACAGGCACCCGGAGCAGCATAATGCCCGTCAAAGGCTTGTTGCCACCGCGAGGAGTCTGAAAAAGCAGAAGCAAAGGCTCAAGGCTGCGCAGGACACACTCCAAATCATATGGAGTAAAGTACTCAACACAGCAGCGAAGTACGACGACAATCGCCCCACCAAGAGCTACCCAAAGCAGAAATTGCTACCTGAATTCGATGAGGAGGCCTCAGACCCCCCACAACCAAAAATCAAAACAGCCACCTGGCCGGATAGACGACCTCACGGCCAATGTCGAGCGGCAAACAATGCCACTCACAAACCAATACGCGATCCGCGCGAGGGCTCGCACCAAAAGGACAGCGCAACCAGATCTATCTATGGACCACGCAAGCGCGCCCCAACATACAATGCAACACAACAAACATTCGAACAACGCGGTACACCCAGATACAGGGGTGCCGCACACCCCCTATGTTTCACCGATGAGGTGCTGGACCTTGAATTTCTAGAGGGATTCAAACCCGTAAACATAGAGGCATACGACAGAACAACAGACCCTGGGGTCTGGATTGAGGACTATATCCTCCATATCCATATGGCTCGAGGAGATGATCTCCACGCCATCAAGTACTTACCCCTCAAACTCAAAGGGCTAGCTCGTCACTGGCTTAAAAGCCTCCCGGAAACTCCATTGGAAGCTGGGAAGAGCTCGAAGACGCTTTTCGGGCAAATTTTCAAGGGACTTATGTCAGACCTCCGGACGCGGATTATTGAGTCATATAACTCAACAGCCCGGAGAGTCAGCCGAAATCTTTGGAACAGGTTTCTTACTAAAAAGAACCAAATTGTGGACTATCCGGACGCCAAAGCCTTGGCAGCTTTTAAGCATAGCGTCCATGACGAATGGCTCGCCAGACACCTCGGCCAAGAAAAGCCGAGAACAATGGCAGCATTAACAAGCCTCATGAACCGCTTTTGCGCGGGTGAGGATAGCTGGCTAGCCAGATGCAGCACCAGCGACCCCGGTACATGTGAAGTTAGAGATGGAAACAGGAAATCACTGCGCAACAGCAATAACAAACGCCGGAATAAAGAAGACAGCACGAAGAGCACGGCAGTAAACACCGGATTCAAAGGCTCTCGGCCAGGTCAGCGAAAGCCGCCCTCTAAAGGCGCCAGAGACGAACTGACCAGCCTAAACAAAATTCTGGACCAAATATGTCAGGTCCATAGCACCCCTGGTAAACCCGCTAATCATACCCACAGAGAATGTTGGGTCTTCAAGCAGTCCGGCAAGCTCAACGCCGTACACAAGGGGGAGGATACACCAAGCGAAGACGAGGATGAGCCTCTCAAGCAAGACACGGGGGAACAAAAGAACTTACCACCAGAAGTCAAAACAGTAAACGTGTTACACGTGATCAAAGGAAGAAACAAAACGGCACTCCCAGAAAAATATGCCGAAGGGCCTATCACCGCGGAGTCCTGCCACTGGCCGTCTCAACCGATCACTTTCGACCATCGTGATTACTCAGCAAGTATCCAGTGTGCAGGATGGGCTGCCCTGGTATTAGACCCAATGGACGGTGGCGGCAGTCTAAACCTAATATATCAGGATACAATCTGCGAAATGGGGATAGACCCAACAACAATTTGCCATAGCAATACTACCTTTAAAGGAGTAACGCCAGGCCCAGGGGCTCATTGCACGGGCTCCCTGCTAATAAAAGTTATATTCGGCTTCCCCGATAGCCTCCGTAGTGAACATTTAACCTTCCACATCGCTCCGTTCCAAAGTGGCTATCACGCACTACTCGGACGCGAAGCTTTCGCTCGCTTTAATGCAATACCGCACTACGCTTCCCTCACACTCAAGATGCCCAGCCCTCGTGGCATCATTACAGTAAACGGAAGTATTAAGCGACCTTTGCACGCCGAAGAGAGTGTGGCTGCCTTGGCAGCCGCACACTAAAAACGGCCTCACCAACTAAAGCATTTAACAGGTCGTCAAGACCTCGGACACGGTTAGTCGAGTCCGGTGCAGCTATATGCAATTTATACCGGATCAATGGTCACACCCCTATTACAAATACAAGGGGCTCAACGCGCGCAGACAAGTGGCAATTTTTACTCATCTTGAATTATATATGGTTTCTTCAAAAACTATCTTTTTGCACGACAACTTTTTCACCTAAGTTCCTCTCTTTTACAGATGATCATCGTGCTACACCCATCCAGGATGCGGCACAACAGAGACACAGGCGCAGACGTGCAGCAGGGACCCGCTCCAAGGATTCTTTTTAGATTAAGACCCTGCGTAAACCTTTTTTACTGTCTCTTGTCGATACATATCCACCGCATTCTTAGCGCAGTTGAGAAGGATGCTGACGTCTTGGCATGTGGCCATGTCAGAATAATGCACGTACCTGGACACAAGGGGCTTCTTACGAAGGGCATTATTTAGGCCCGGTTTATACCATAAAGACTGAATACCTTAGGGAGTGTTCGGCGTCGCGAGTTTGGCCTTATATGCATCAGCTCCGAATCATTGTCTTTGGTAAAATGTTGGGTTTGCCTGGCTCCTGTGTTTTGGTGCCTTATGTTCCACTTTACCGGCTAAGGTAGCTCCAGGAGAACTACTGCGATTGTGCCCTGGTTCATCCGGACGAGCACCTTAGTAGAGAAAGCCGAAAACTGACTGTCATGATATAGCGTGAGACTGGTCAACCATTCAATGACCTATCGGAATGTTAGAATTCCTCCGCCTTAACGAAGGGCCATTTTCCGGCCAGGCATGTATGCACCCCGCGATCGGGAGAGTGCGGAGCCACCAGGGGCTATCTAGTAGCCCCACTGTCAAACTCCTATGGCTAAGTGAAAGTGTTAAAGCATTATAGTCCGGTTGCCTCGCTCGCTACGCTATCACCTCCTTAATAGGACTAAGACGTTGGGTTAAGTGTGAACACGCGTTTTTTGCAAGCACCTCCACATATATGCGTGGGGGTTGAAGCCGACGGCTGCAATCTTTCAGGTTATACACATGTATACATAAACGGCCGCACAGGAGACATCATACTACTTTCAGGCAAAAGTATAAACATAGCCTTATAAAAACTTCATAAAAGCATTGTGTGATAATACATATCACTCAAACATAATATTCTTCGAGCACTGGGCCTCTATCAAACGAGCACCCTCTAGAACCTCCTCGAAATAGTGCTCGGCAGCCACTCGGCCTATGGCCGAACCCTGCGCTGCAACAGTGGTAGCGTCCATCTCCGCCCAGTATGCTTTAACACGGGCAAGGGCCATCCGCGAGCCTTCTATGCACGCCGACCTCTTCATCGCATTAATGCGCGGCACCGCACCAAGGAACTGCTGCACTAAGCCGAAATAGCTGTCTGGCTTTGGCTTTTCAGGCCATAGCTGATCCACAACAGACCTCATGGAGAGTCCATACAACGTATTCAGTTCGGCCCATTCGGCTAGCTGGTCAGTCAATGAAAGCGGACGCTCTGGAACGTGGAATTGCGACTAGAACAGCTTGTCCACTTCACGATCTGTCTGACCTTGGAAGTACTTGGCCGCGTCGGCAGCGCTCGCCGCCAAATCCATATACGCATCTGCCGAACTCCACAGCCGATCCAGAGGGGCATATGTGGATCTCTGAACTTCCTCCGTAACATGAAGGGTTTCCCAGCCGCAATATCCCCGGCTTCCCGCAACTCCTCCTTCTTCGCTCTCATAGTAGAACGGGTGTCTTTGTCCGCCGCCATCGCCTTCTCAAGGTCTATTGCCTTCGCTCGGTTTTCTTTTTCATGGACCTGGCAACGGTTGGAAGTGTCTTTTAATTCTATGGCCATCTTGGCCATCTTCTCTTGGCTCTCGCAATGTGCGGCCTTCTCGGCTTTCAACTCTTCGGCCGCCTTCAAAGCAGCGACATTACTAATCCTCGCTTGTTCCTTGGCTCAGGCAAGTTCTGCCCGCAAGGTTTCCACGATGGCAGCTCCATCTGCAGTCACAACATATTAAAGATACTGGCATCATGCTGCTCTTACTATGTGGCGTTCACCAAGAAAATAATACTTACCCTGTGCCTCGTCAAGCCTCTTGTTAACAAGCTCGATGTCGGCGTCTGCCGCATCCAGTCGCCATTTTAATTTGGCAAACTCACTAGTCCGGCTAGCCACCGGAGCTTCCACCACCTCCACATAGGGGCAGTCTGGTTATTGCCTGGGAATATGATCCTCTGTTCGCCGCCATTCTCGATGACAACCAGAGTCTCACGGGCTACTCTCTACACAGGGCACACCTAACATGTGTAGTACTATCACATATTATCTCACGTACCTCAAAGCCTGTCAGTAGACTCATAAAGGCTTCATGTAATCCAGTTTCGGTGGACGAGATTCTCTCCATCACCGTACCCATCAGCATACTGTGTTCTTCTGAGATGGCTGCTCGCCCCACCAACTCCCTTAGAACGTCCGACCGCACACCATACGGTGCCGGACTCTTTTGTCTGCTCTCTTCGGGAGCCGGACACTGGGACTTCGGGGGTCTATGGGATTATCTTCTGGCCTCACCGGATCCGGAGAGGCCCTCCGTGACGACACTTCGGGGTCGCCCACTTCTGGAGCGGAGGAGTCCGGGGGAGGCGTTTCGCTCTCCATCATCTCTGGAAGAAGATCCCCCGAAGACGAGCTCATCTGGGAGGGGCTAAGGCCTGAACTGCAAGATATATGCGGTTGTTATTTTCTCATAGAAAAAAGATAGCATACATTTACTATTAAAGTATTTTGGATCACTTACGACTCGTTGGAGGGCTGATCCCCCCGCGGACTTTGTGCGGCAAAAGCACCCCCCGAGGCAGGACCCTCTATGGGAGAATTCTTCTCACGTTTGGAGGCTTCGGCTTCCGGATCCTCAGAAGCAGTCCTTTTCCTCCCCCGGTCGTCCTCCTTCGTGGAGACGCTCGTTCCCTTGGTTGGAATGGGCAGCGATGGGGGCCCGCGTCCGCCTGCATTCCCCCCCCCCCCCCGGTATCTTCCTTCAAGGGCTCCGGGCAAGGTGCGACCTCAAGCATCTTTTCCAAAACCGGATTTTCCAAACCCTCAGGGAGGGGGGCCAAACACCGAATCATCTTCGCCTTTGTTAGCGAGTCATGGTCAAAAGGAAAACTCTCAGAAATAACTTCGAATAAAAGACAGTGTGTTCGGCTAGAGGATTTCTTACTTGTTCGGCGGCGCGATTACTGCTCAGGCCCACGTCCTCGGTAATATCCGGGCATTCTACTTGAGGTCCAAAGAATGACTTGTACATCCCCTCATGCGTCAGGCCGAGGAAACTTTGAATGGCACGTGGTCCCTCTGGGTTGAACTCCCACAAGCGAAGGGGCAGGCATTTGCAAGGCTAGACTTGACGAACCAGCATAACTTGTATTACCGCAACCAAATTAAAATCTCCCTCGAAGAGATCTCGGATACGGCTTTGTAGTATAGGCACGTCCTTGGCTGGACCCAAGCTCAAGCCTCTGCTAATCCATGACATCAGTTGTGGTGGGGGGCCCGAGCGGAAAGCGGGGGCAGCCGCCCACTTGGCACTTCTGGGAGCCGTGACGTAAAACCACTCCCGTTGCCATAATTCGGACACCTCTGGAAAGGAACCTTTCGTCCATGGAGCTCCTGCCATCTTGCCTATTGATGCACCTCCGCATGCTGCATGTTGCCCTTCGACCATCTTCGGCTTTACTTCAAAGGTCTTGAGCCATAGGCCGAAGTGAGGGGTAACACGGAGGAATGCCTCACACACGACAATAAATGTCGAGATGTGGAGAAAGGAGTCCGGAGCTAGATCATGGAAATCTAGCCCATAATAGAACATCAAACCCCTGACGAAGGGATCCAGAGTGATGCCTAGACCTCGGAGGAAGTGGGAGACGAACACGACGTTCTCGTTGGGTTCGGGAGTAGGGACGATCTGCCCTCGAGCAGGCAGCCGATGCGAATCCTCGGCGGTCAGGTATCTGGCCTCTCTCAACTTCTTGATGTCCTCTTCCGTAACAGAGGAGGGCATCCATCGGCCTTGAAGGCTGGATCCGGACATGATTGAACATCTGGAGCGCCTAACCTGGGCTTTGGGTGTTAGAACTCGAGGCGGGGGAAGGGTTCGATTGAGCACGAGAGGGAAAAAGCGAAAACCTTGTCCCCTTATAAAGAGGGTGAATATCAAGCGTCCTCTCCGTAGCCGTTTGGGACTTGCCTATAATCTAGGAGTCCTAGACACGGTTGGGTTACCCACGACCGCATTAATGAGAATCCCATAATTGGGGGAACACGATCTCCGCTTTGACAAGACGTGTCAAGAAACCTCCCCGCGTTATGTGTGAAGCTGGTTAAAAGAAACAGTTCGGATAATCACCGGGCCATGTCATAACGTCGTGCTACCAAAACAAGCCAGCAAATTAGGTCTGTGAAAATATTATTCTCTCTGCGGTGGAATGTGGAACTTATTTTGCAGGGTCGGACACTATCCTCGTATTCAAATTCTTCTGTGATGTATTCGGAGAAGGAACCCGCCTTGCAATGCCGAAGATAATACTGCGCGCCGGACTCATCGTCATTGAAGCCTGGTTCAGGGGCTACTGAGGGAGTCCTGGATTAGGGAGTCTCCGGACAGCTGGACTATCTCCATTAGTTGGACTGTTAGACTATGAAGATACAAGATTGAAGACTTCGTCTCGTATCCGGATGGGACTCTACTTGGCGTGGAAGGCAAGCTAGGCAATACGTATATGGATATCTCCTCCTTTGTAACCGACCTTGTGTAAACCTAACCCTCTCCGGTGTCTATATAAACCAGAGGGTTTTAGTCCGTAGGACAACAGCCATAACATACAACCATACCATAGCCTAGCTTCTAGGGTTTAGCCTCTCTGATCTCGTGGTAGATCTACTCTTGTACTACCCATATCATCAATATTAATCAAGCAGGACGTATGGTTTTACCTCCATCAGGAGGGCCCGAACCTGGGTAAAACATCGTGTCCCCTGCCTCCTGTTACCATCCGGCCTAGATGCACAGTTCAGGACCCCCTACCCGAGATCCGCCGGTTTTGACACCGACACAAATCTAACCATATCATTAAACTTTTGGGTCCAAATCGGGCCCTTACAAAGTAGCGCATAAACTAGGGTTTGAGCTTCTGTCACTCTAGCAACCCATCATATAATAACTACTCCACAATGCATTACCTTAGGCTCAAATATGGTGAAGTTCCATGTAGTCGACGTTCACATGACACCACTAAGGGAATCACAACATACATATCATCAAAGTATCAAACAGATATCAAATTCACATGATTACTTGCAACAAGATATCTCCTGTGACCTCAAGAACAAAAATAACTATTCACAAATGATAATCATGCTCAAGATCGGACAGGTATTAAATAGCATAATGGATCTGAACATATAGTTTTCCACCAAATAAACCATTTAGTAATCAACTACGAGATGTAGTCAACACTACTAGTCACCCACACGTACCAATCTGATGTTCCGATATAAAGATTGAACACAAGAGATGAACTAGGGTTTGAGAGGAGATGATGTTGTTGAAGATGTTGATAGATATTGGCCTACCAAAGATGAGAGGGTTGTCGGTGATGATGCTGATGATGATTTCCCCCTCCTGGAGGGAAATTCCCTCGGCGGAATCGCTCCGCCGAAGGGCAAAAGTGCTGCTGCCCAAGTTCTTCCTCGAGACGGCGGCGCTCCATCCCGAAAATCCTCTCCTTATTTTTTTTCTAGGTCAAAATGACTTATATACCACAAGAGGACACCAGAGGTGGGCCGAGGAGGACACAACCCACCAGGGCGCACCTAGGGTGCCTGGCGCGCCTAGGTGGGTTGTGCTCACCTGGTGGGCCTCCTTATGTAGTTATTTTCTCTCGTATTTTTCATATATTCGAAAACAATTCTCCGTAAATTTTCAGCTCATTTGGAGATGTGCAGAATAGGTAACTCTAAAGTAGCTTTTTCAGGTCTAGAATTCCAGCTGCCGGTATTCTCCCTCTTTGTGTAAATCTTGCATATTATGAGTTAAAAGGCATTATAATTACTCCAAAAAGTATTAGTATGCATAAAAACATATAGTAAATAACATTAGATAAACATGATGAAAAATGGGCATATCAGTAGACCGGCGGGGACCTCTCTACTGAGCCTAGGTAGGGCTACGACGTGTTGATCTTCCGAGGCCGAGCATGGACCCAAGAAAGTGTGTCCAGAAAGAGTAATCAAGCGTGATGGAGACTCCTGCGGGGAATTATCTATTAGAAAATCCTTGTCCACGGCAATGTATGCTCAGAATGGTATCCTGATCAATTACAACTAGAAATGGATACTTGATATATGTGATGGATATGTTGGCTCCGGGATTGCTTTCTCAGAGGGAGTCGAGGAAGGATCTCTAGGCATTAATATTACAACATGCTTGTTAATTATAATATGCTATTTTGTACTCTTCTGAATGTTGTAAGATGCTTGAAGATGTTAGTCTTTGATAGGTTACGACTTCCCCTCTATTCTGGCATTCTACAGTTCAGTTTGCAGCTACATCCCTTCCATTGATACCAATGCATACTTAGTATAGATCTGATGCTTGTGAGTACTTTGGATGAGTACTCACGGTTGCTTTGCTACCCCCTTTCCCCCCTTCTTTCCTCTTTCTGGTTGTTGCAACCATATGGTGGATCCTAGGAGCCAGATGCCACCCCCGTCGACTGCTACTACTACCCTGAGGGTGCCTACTTCTACGTGGAAACCGCCGATGCCAAGAGTAGTTGGGAGGTCCCAGGCAAGAGGCCTTGCCTCTTCGATTGTTGTTGCTTTTGTGCTTGCCTTCTTAAGGCATCCTTGTCTAACTTATGTCTGTACTCAGATATTGTTGCTTCTGCTGAATCGCTTGTGTATCCAGCTTATGTATTCAAGCCCTCGAGGCCCCTGGCTTGTAATATAAAGCTTGTATTATTTTAATTTTCGTCTAGAGTTGTGTTGTGGTATCTTCCCGTGAGTCCCTGATCTTGATCGTACACATTTGCATGTATGATTGGTGTACGATTGAATCGAGGGCGTCACAAGTTGGTATCCGAGCCGACTGCCTGTAGGAATCCCCCTTTAAAACTCCTTGGCCGAAGTTAAGTCTAATTCTTAAAAAACTATTTTACTAACATGGATGTGCAGCTTACGGCCCACGTCGCCAATTGGGTGGTATTAGGATCTTTTATTCCTTGTCTATACTCTGGGAATCTGATCACTCTTCTATTCGGGTTAAATGATTTTGCTAACTCGAACTCTAGGTTCTCGTATATACTTTCTCCTGGAGAGCCCCTCACTCCAGATGATTGCTTGCTGCACCAGAAGATTCTAAAGATACTCTCCGATGTTTTCTCGAGGCCCTTGTGCCTTTCGTCATTGCGATCCCTACCATCGATAAATCCTTATGGGTAACATCCTACATTTGTCGTGCATACATTCATCCCTAGTTGCTCGTGTTATTACAAGATGCCCTGAAATACTATCCGATCTTCCAAAAATCCTCTACAGCCTATTGCTCTTGAAATTCTTGCTTGCTTGCATTATGGTTAAAACCATAAGACTTGAAATCATATTGGCATCCTTTGTCACTATTATTTTGAGTCCGTTGATTCAATATGTTGAGTATGCTCGTAATCCTCAGCCGAACCCTAGAATTCATCCTTTTGGCTCAGACGTAATTTTGAACAGGAGCTAGATCTCGACCAATCAAATTGTCATCGATTATACCCCTAAGTCTATTCATCTTATCCATCCTTGATCAGAGTGTTTGCTTATGATCCCTTGATTTGGGAATCATAACTCCTTTGCATTTGCGCTTTTAATTAGTCAATTGTTTCTATAATCTGATCTCCTTGCATTCTTTCTTCTTCTGGTTGAGTACCGATGCTCACATCAGATCCCATGTGAGTCTTTTATCTGATAGCGTCCTTCATATTGAGTAACCTTGTGAGTCTTTTTCGGATACATAATGCCTATGGTAAATTGTATCCCCACTCTTGTCAACCATACTCTGCTTCCGGGCTTGAGTAAATTACATGTGAAGTTAGTGGTATATGTTCCTAAGATGCTCCGATGGGTTGAATCTTTGTCTTCCCTAAATCCATGTGAACTCAAAAGTTATGCGGGTTATACTCTACTTTCTTTTCGTCAGGTAAAATTTCAATGCTACAACTTCTTCGAATGCAAGAATTGAATAGAAGGTTGTGCATTAGAGAAGTGGGAGTCGACCTTGAACATTTGTTTTCATGCCCATGGACCCGATGTGGAACTTATCATGGAAGCTTCTTGTTATAATAGTAATTCCCTTGTGATAAGTTCATATTGTATCTATAGTTGGTCCTTTGCAACCGTGGTTCTGACCATATTGATCTTCTTTGATCCCATTTCTCAGACAAGTTAAAGTACTTGTCTTGCGCGGATCTTTTCACCTATCCAACCTTGATGTCTACTACGCAACTTTATTCTTGTAGACACGTGTTGGGCCTCCAAGCGTGGAGTTTTGTAGGACAGTAGCAATTTTCCCTCAAGTGGATGACCTAAGGTTTATCAATCTGTGAGAGGTGTAGGATGAATATGGTCTCTCTCAAACGACCTTGCAACCAAATATAAGAAATCTCTTGTGTCCCCAACAAACCCAATACAATGGCAAATTGTATCGGTGCACTAGTTCGGCGAAGAGATGGCGATAAAAGTGTAATACGGATGGTAGAAATATATTTTTATAATCTGAATAAATAAAAATAGCAAGGTAGCAAATAGTAAACGGGCACAAAAATGGTATTTCAATGCTTAAAAACAAGACCTAGGGTCCGTACTTTCGCTAGTGCAATCTCTCAACAGTGCTAACATAGTTGGATCATATGATTATCCCTCAAAGTGTAACGAAGAATCACTCCTGAGTTCCTATTAGCGGAGAACAAAAGATAGGAATTGTTTGTAGGATACAAAGCCACCTCAAAGCTATTCTTTCCGTTCGATCTATTCAAGAGTTCGTACTAAAATAACACAAATCTATTGTTTTCGTTCGATCTATCCTAGAGTTCGTACTAGAATAACACCAAAGCATAGTCATATTCATAATACTCAATCCACACAAAGAACTACAAGAGTGCCCCAAGATTTCTACCGGAAGAACAAGGAAAAGAATGTGCATCAACCCCTATGCATAGATTACCACAATGTCACCTTGGGAATCTGCGAGTTGAGTGCCAAAACATATATCAAGTGAATCAATATGATACCCCATTGTCACCACAAGTATTCAATTGCAAGACATATATCAAGTGTTCTCAAATCCATAAAAGTATTCAATCTGATAACAATGAGATCTCAAAGGGAAAAACTCAATTCATCACAACAAGATAGAGAGGGGAAACACCATATGATCCGACTATATTAACAAAGCCTGCGATACATCAAGATCGTGACATCTCAAGAACACGAGAGATAGAGAGTTAATCACATAGCTACTGGTACAAACCCTCAGCCCCGAGGGTGGACTACTCCCTCCTCATCGTGGTGGCCGCCAGAATGATGAAGATGGCCATCGGAGATGATTCCCCCCTCTGGAGGGTGCCGGAACGAGTCTAGATTGGTTTTCGGTGGCTACGGAGCCCTGCGACGGCAAAAGTTCTGATCTAGGTTAACCCCTAGGGCTTTTGGAATATTTGGGAATTTATAGTGCAAAGAAGGCATGCGGGAGGCCGCCGAGGTGGGCACAACCCACCTGGGCGTGCCCTGGTGGGTTGTGCCCCCCTCGGGGCACCCCCCAGGTGCTGCTCTAGCCCATCGGGAGTCTTCTGTCCATAAAAATCCACAAAAAGACTTGTAGTGTTTGGACTCCGTTTCATATTGATTTTCTACGATGTAAAAAACAAGCAAAAAACATCAACTAGCACTGGGCACTGGGTCAATAGGTTAGTCCCAAAAAATGATATAAAGTTGCTATAAAATGATTTTAAAACATCCAAGAATGATAAAATAACAGCGTGAATACTTGATAAATTCTAGATACGTTGGATATGTATCGGCATCCCCAAGCTTAATTCCTACTCGTCCTCGAGTAGGTAAATGATAAAAGAAATAATTTGTGAAGTGAGAATGTTAGCAAAGTGCACAAGTTGGATCAATGATAATTTCAATCACTTTTCCTAGCATCATAACAATAATTCTTTCTTATGAAACTTCGCATGTTATAGTGCCAACCAATTCACATGTTATGGTTTAAACAATGAATTATCTTGAAACCGAACAACCTATGTTCTTAGTCACCAAGCAATTGCAATTTAACTTGCTCAACAGAGTTTAAGTAAGAGCTCAACATACTCAACCATCATATAGTCTTCTATGATTGCTAACACTCACCTTGTACACATGAGCAAAATGTTTCAACCAGACACATAGAAGCATAATGGCTTATTGTTTTACCTCCCAACGTATTCACCTCAAGGGTGATGTCAACAATAATAACTCATGCTACCCATATTCAACTGGACATATGTGCCTAGATCTTTCCTCACCACATGATGCTTGCCAAAAGAGAAAAATATAAAGTAATAGAGAGAAAAACTTTGACTCTTTGCATAAAAGTAAATACTAAAAAGTAAAAGATAAGCCCTTCGCAGAGGGAAGCAGAAGATGCCATGCGCTAATTTGTTTGTATGCCCAGTCCCTTAGTGCAAAAGAACGTCACATCATATTGCCCCTTGTGATAGCAACCTTTATTATGCAGTCTGTTGCTTATATTACTTTGCCATCACAAGTTCGTACAACGCACAATTTTCTCTTAGACTAAATGATCTAACACTTTTAGAAGCAATTTTTATTGCCTTTTTGCAACGATGACAGCTTACTTGAAGGATCTTGCTCAAACCTTAGGTAGGTATGGTGCACTCTTGAAAATAAGATTTGGGTTTAAGGGTTTTTTGGATGCACAAGTAGTATCTCTACTTGGTGCGCAATTTTTGGCTAGCAAAGATGGGGGGCAAGCACCACATGTTGAAGGATCTATGACAATATAACTTCTATGTGAATATGAACAAGCATAAACCATTACTTTTTTTCCTTGTCCAACGTCAACAATTTTGGCATATAATACTTTGATGGGGGCTCACAATCACAAAATATTTCCATGATAGTGTATTTGCATGTGAAAGTTCTCTTCCTTATACTAAATATTCGTGAATTGCTTGTATGACCAATATTGTGATTGTCAAGCCTCAAAAGATTTCACTTTCTAAACCCAATGTGAAGCTACCACTAGGCATGATATGATTTCAACTTCATGACATTCAATTTATTCAACAATTTACTCATAGGATATAAGTGAAGCACAAGAATAAATGACATAGAAAAGAGCTTCGTTGGCGGAATGTGAATGCCGCTTACTTAGCCTCCTTGACAACTATTTGAGGACTCTATTTTATGTAAAACTTTCAGATCTAAGTACCTTATTAAAACAACAAGCAAAAAAATAAAATGACAATCCAAGGATAGCACAACTCATGTGAAGAAGCAAAAACGTAGGCTCAACCAATACTAACCAATAATTGTTGAAGAGGAAAGGCGGGATGCCTATTGGGGCATCCCCAAGCTTAGATGCTTAAGACTTCTTGGAATATTATCTTGGGATGCCTTGGGCATGAGCTTTTGTGTCTCCTTAATTCTTCTCATATCACGGTTTTCCTAAATCTCAATAGCTTCATCCAGACAAAACTCAAAAGGAACTCATGAGATAAGTTAGTATAAACCAATGCAAAAACTTTATCATACACTACTATGGAAAATCACAAAAATATTATTCAACATTGCATACTAAATGCCTCTGCATATTTAATACTCCTATTTTCAAATAGAATCATTAAACAAGCAAACACATAGGCAAACGATGCAAACATGACAGCAATCTGCCAAAACAGTACAGTCTGTAAAGAATGCAAGAGTATCAATACTTATTCAACTCCAAACATTATGAAATTCCACTAGTGCAGAACCGGGCAATAGCACTGGTTCGTAAGGCCCTTTAGTGTTGGTTCGGTAACCGGCACTAAAGTGTAGGCACTAAAGTCCCCCCCCCTTTAGTACCGATTCAGCATGAACCGGTGCTAAAGGGCAACCACGTGGCACGAGCCAGCTCCGGGGGCAGGGAGCCCTTTAGTACCGGTTGGTGACACCAACTGGTATTAAAAGGTTGGGGGGTTTTGGGTTTATGATTTCTTTTTCATTTCATTTTGTGTTTTCCGTTTAATTCTTTTTCGTTTGCTGGTATTTTACGATACGACATATTGTACACGTTATGCATATATATAAATAGAATTTCTAGTAGAACCGATCATATATATATATATATATATATCATCAAATGTCTCACAACCACCATTAATTCACACATAAACACACACATGTATATATATACAATTAGCTAGCTATATACAATTGCTCCTAATTGGTGCCTTCGGAGCCAGTGGCATTAGCCTAATTGGTGCCTTCGGAGCACGATGACAATTGGAAGTGGTTCATGGGGGCGGTAGCGGGTAATAGTATTCTCCTTTGGGATCTATGACCTGGTCGAGCAAAAATCCCGCTATTTCCTCTTGAATTGCTTCTATGCGCTCCTTTGCTAGGAGCTGCTCCCGCACCTCTCTGAACTATTAAGAAGGAGATCAATATGCATGTGTATTAGTTGTGTGACTAGATATCGATAATGGTGTAAAAATTGTGAATAGTGTTCTGACAAACGTACCCAGTCCTGTCTTTGAGATCTGCTCCTTTCGGACGCTATCATGCGAATGTTCTCGCAAACGTAGTATGCACACAGATTATTCCCCGGCGCCTGCTTCAGGGCCTTTATGAGAATGGAATTTGATCAGATAATAATTAATCAAGCATGATAATTAAAGAGATGGTAGCTAGCTAGCTAGTACTACTTGATTACTTACCTTGGATCGATACCATTTCAGCTTTCGTTTCCATTGGCCTGGAGTGACGCTGATGAACTTTGCCCAAGCCCTGCCCGCAGACAAAGAAAATGAATAAAGGGGTTATTAAATAGTTCATATCAGGAAATGACGAACTAAATAGGCCAAGATATAGTTAATAATGATTGAAATTACCTGTTGACTATCCCAAACAAGATGGTGTAGTCACTTTCTTTTTTAAGTAGTGAGTCCAGTATTTCAACTGTTCCTTCATCAACTTTAATGATTAACATGATCTAGTGAAATCTGCATGCACACACGTTTGCATGTCTTAATTAAGTGGGCATATGTAAGCAAAAACATGTAGCTAGCTAGTAGGCAAAAACAGAATGTGTAGTACAAGACAGTGTGACTCACTCGAAGTTGTAAGGAAGTAGTATATCTTCATTGGTATTGAGGCGCTTGAAGAACTCTAGCATGCTTTCCTCTACACTTTTTTCAGAATATGCATCTAATTTCCATGTGTATTCATTAATGGTATTTGGGTCAATGAACCCAATGCCATAGCGTCCACCTTTTTCATTTCATACATCTTCATCCTAAATAATACCACAGAAAAGAATATAGTGAGGATAATTATAGGTAATGATTGATCAAAATGATCACTACAGCTAGCTTGAGACTTAAATTACAGAAAGAAATCACTTACAGACAATAGCAACTGACGATAGATTTGTCAAGTGCGTCTTGATTGTATAACTGAAATAGTTATGAATACTCAACGGACACAGCTTTCTCATGGAAGTAATGATCCTTCTTGACATTCACCATGAGGGACTCTCGATTGGAAATCTTGGTAATGTTCATGTACCATTGGTGCAATTCATACATTCTCGTTGGGAGCTTCTTGACCTTGTCTGGCTCGACCAAAGGTTGGCCCTAAGCAGAGGCATGGGCTCGATGTCGAGGAGTTGTCCAACAGTGATCATGAGCCTTTCAGCCTGCTCAATATGCTCCTCGGTTATTACCACATCACCCAGCCCGGGAACGTTAACGGTTTTCCCACAATAATATTGGGTGCGCGTACTCTCATGTGTTGTTGGCACAACAAGCGAGGGGATTGATTGCACCGCCTGTTCTCCCAGCTGGGGAACGGTTTTACCACTCCTTTTGCTAGCTGATTTGCTCGAGCTCGAGCTCGCCTCATTCTGTAGACGTGCTCGATTTAACTTCCTGAGGCGGTGCTCATAGTCTGTGTCAATAGGCTTGGGAGCTGGTGCTCTGGCCATACGAATGAAGTGGTCAATCTTTTCCTTAGGCACTTTCTCCCTTGGCGGCGGGGGCGGTTTCGGTGCAAAATGGGCTTCCACCTCGGCCTTCAATATGGTTGTGTTTTCCTCCTCGGACTTGTCGTAAGGCCTCTGCGGAAGAGGCGCGAGGCTGCTTGGACCATATTGAAATCGCTTGCTTCCGCCTGTACCTCCCGTCCTACCTCGACTTGTACCGCTACACACCATAGCTGTGGCAGCTCTCTTTCGTGATTGTTGAGGCGGCGGAGATTGGCTAACATGGCTGAGTTGGACGAGGAGGAGTGGCCTGAAGCTGTGCCGTACTTGGAGGAGGAGTGGCCTAAAGTTGTGCCGGACTTGGAGGAGGAGTGGTCTGACGCTGTGTTGGACTTGGAGGAGGAGTGGCCTGACGCTTTGATGGACTTGGAGGAGGAGGAGTGGCCTGACGCGTGGGTGGACTTGAAGGAGCGGGAGTCTACTGACTCGGTGGCGGACTTCGACGAGGAGTCGGCTGACGCGGTGTCGGTGTCTTTCGAAAGATGATGCAATCCTTTCTCCATAGGATGATACAATGTTTGGCCTCTCCCAGTGTGTGCTCCTCGTCACCTCCAGGAATGTCAAGCTCTAGCCCCGAATATTGGTCCACCACCTCATCAACCAAGACACAAGCATAGCCCGCTGGAATCGGGTTGCAATGGAAGGTTGCCTCGGGGGGATTTGTAAAAGCAATGGCGTCCGCCACCTTCATGGATATGTTCTTCATTTTGAAGTGTAGCTCGCAGTTAGTGTTCTCCATGATGTCATCCACGGGGTATCTATCCAGCATTGTGTCGCCCGGGGCGGAACCCACGCTGCTTCTCGGCATGGATGGGACGGTGCTATCCAATGCTGGATCATCCGCTAGCTGCTGCAGCTGCTGAGACCCCCTTTGTTGGCTAAGTGAGTCGATCTGCTCCTACTGCCGCTGGAATTTGACTGCCAAGTCCGCGTGCACTGATTCTAGGCCTTGAAGGCGCTCATAGTCTAGCTTCCTCTACTCCTCCTCCATCTTCCTCTTCTTCTCCTCTGCAATCTTCTTTCTCGCACGGGTTCTGTAGTCGGTGTTCCAGTCCGAAAACCCCTCATACCATAGAATAGCGCCCTTGCCTCATGTTCTTCCCGGGTGTTCAGGATTTCCCAGGGCACGCGTAAGCTCGTCGTTCTCTCTGTTGGGCTGGAACACCCTGATCGAGCCTCTTCTCTTGCAACAAGTAGCTTATCTTCGGCTCTGTTCAGACATGCCTTCTTCGAAACTTTGCCTGTCTTCGGGTCCAACTCCCCCCCCATGCGCATAGAACCAAGTCCTACACCTGGGGGCCAGCTCAATGTTTCTGGAGTGACACGTGCATCCTCCATCTCTTTCTCAGACTTAGCCCACTTAGGCATTGCCACCGCGTAGCCACCTGGCCCCAGCTTATGGAACTTATCCTTTTTTAGGCATTGGCCTTGTTTATTCTCGACCGTTCCTTAGATAATTCTGAATCCTTGAATTTCACAAAGTCGTCCCAATGAGCACTTTGCTTCTCTAGTGTTCCCTCGAATATTGGAGTCTTCCTTCCTCCCTTGACGTACTTGTCCCATACACGATTCTTGTGATTGTTGAATGCAACCGCCATCTTCCTAAGAGCAGCGTCCTTGACTTTCTCCACATCTGCATTTGTGAAATGATCTGGTAGGGTGAAATGTTCCATGAGAGTTTCCCAAAGCAGAACTTTTTGTCTGTCATCGACAAAAGTAAGATCTGGACGTGGCTTTGCTGGCTCTCTCCATTCTTGAAGGGAGATCGGGAGTTGTTCCTTCACAAGAACTCCGCACTGACGAATGAACTTGTCCGCAATCTTCTTAGGCGCTCATGGTTCGCCATTAGGTTTGAAGGAGGGAGTTGGTCCTCGATATTGTACTTTACGCCCTCCTTCAACTTTTTGTTCGGGCTTCGTTTCCTACTGCCTGAAGATTTGCTCGATCCGGATGGCTGAAAGAAGAAAGATCGATTCGTTAATATATCTTCAAGTCATTTAAAACATGTGATGATCACCAGATGCCTGCTTATATAAATATACCTCGCCGGTCTTTGTTGTTTCAAGATCAACATTTTCTTCGTCATCAATATCATAATCATAGTTCATGACTTCATCAATTCGGTCGTCGCGATCGAATATCATATCACCCTCCCCGGTGTTGTTTAGATATCCGGAGCCGTCATAATCTTCTTCATTTTCATCATCATCTGGCCCGCGAGGATGGCGTATGATATCGAATAGGGTCTCTTCTCCCTCTCTGTCGGTATTGTCCGCCATAGCTTTTATTTAACTAATCCAAAATAAATATAAAACAATTTAGTATTCAAATTACAATGCATGGATGCAATCAATTAATAAGGAAAAACTGAATCAATCATAGTACATAATAAGCATCACCGGATATAATCTCGAATAATAGATATAATCTCGAATAAATTGTCTCAAATAATATATGTCGAATACATCACTAGCTAGCTAGCTAATAAAGATCGAATACTAAAGAGTAATCTAGGCCACTCGCAGTTCCTGAGGCGTGGGCGGTGGACAAACAAGGTGAAGGAACCATTACTGGATCATAGCTTGGGTGATCTCCCCAAAGAACCTGCCAGGTATTGGAGAACCTGACGTCCATAGCAGCCATGTAGCGATGGACGTGCTCGTCCTCCTCCCTGACACAGCGACGTACCACCTCCGGCGGGGCCGGCTCCCTCCGCAGCGAAAGTAGCCCACGCGAACGCCATCAGGATCGACGACGAGACCCGGGGCCGCGTTCCTCACCAAGCGTGGGGCCCCTGAAGGTAGCACCTCCCAGTGCCAGCCCGGCGGAGCCCAGTCCCGGACATGGGTCCTCTGAAGCAGGACGTCATCGTGAACGGGTCGACGGCGAGGATGCGGGCCGGGCATCGTCGACAACAAATACTATATGCCTCAAAAGTAAAGTAACATTTTTTAAATGATGGATTGTGATTTCATATATGCAAATTCTAATTTTTATAACTAAAAATATAAGAAACTAAAAAAACATCGATCATCGTCTAACAATTTGAAATTAATCTAATTCATCTAGCTAAAACTAACATTTCCTAAATTTCTAACATTTCTATAACATTTGTATAAAAAATAGAAAAAACCTTTGACATTATATATATTATAACTAACATTTCTATATACTATTTGACATTAATCTAATCTAATTAATTAATTCATCTAAAACTTTGTATGAAAAACAGAAAAACAGAAAAAACTAAAAACTAAAAATAGAAAAATTGTGTGTGCGCGCGTGTAGTGTGTGTGTGTGTGCGTGTGTATGCGCGCGCATGTAGTGCGTGTGTGTGCACGCACATGTAGTGCGTGTGTGTGTGCGCGCGCGCGCGTGTGTGCAGTAGCTACGGCTGGTGCCAGTGGCGCGGTGGCTTTGATCGATTGGAGGGAGGAGAGGGGCCGGGGGAGGGGCTCATGGCGCGCGCGGGCAAGGTCGAGGCGACGGCGACGGCGAGGCGACGGCGACGGCGAGGCGAGGTCGATCCAAGGCGACGGCGACGGGCCGGTGCGGCCACGGGGACGGGCCGGCGACGGGGGCGGCGCGGAGTCGACGGGAACGGCGTGACAGGGGCGGCGACGGCGCGACAGGGGCGGCGGCAGAGAGAAGTGGGAGATGAGAAACTGAAATTTTTCGAAATGTTTGTTATATAGGGGACACCTTTAGTACTGGTTGGTGCCACCACCCGGTACAAAAGGCATGTTTTGGCCAGGCCAAGCGGCGGGAAGAGCACCACCTTTACTACCCCACCCTTTAGTACCGGTTCCAGCCACCAACCGATACTATAGGTGGTGTGTTGGCGCAGGTGCGGTGCAGCAAGTTTAGTCCCACCTCTCTAGCCGAGGGGCGCCCGCACTGGTTTATAAGCCCAGTGCGGTAGCTCTCTCGAGCTCCTCTCATAAGCAGGCCTTCCGGGCCTACGTCTGCTGCTATGCCCTGATGGGCCTATTGGGCTAGCGGGCCTGCATCCTAGCCCAATTAGAATTTAGGTTTCTTGTCGTATGCAGGACGTTGTGGCCTAGTAGGTGGGCTTTTTTCATTTAGCTTTTTCTTTTTTGCTTTATTTATTTTGTTTTATTTATTTTTAGTTGTTTTTTGCTGTACTTGAAGTTTCTTTGTGAATATTTTTGCTTTAGGTACAAAAAATTAGAAACTTTCTGTTAGTGCCGGTAGTTTTCAAATTTGAATAGTTTAAATTTTGAATTATTTGAAATTCGTGTGAATCACTAGTTTGTGAATAACTTAACTTTAAAAATACATTTTTCAGTGATTCTTTTTTATTATGTTTAATATTAGTGTGTTTCATCATTATATTCAATTTGGTAATGCTTAGGTTATTTAAAAAATGAAATGCCTTTGTAACAGATGAGTTTTCGTCTGAAACTCTGATAGTTCGAAAGAGATTGTCCATTTTGTCCACGAAGTGCATCCAATTTTTGCCATAACCCTCTCTACTTTTTTGCACATCCTATGTGGGTGAAATTATAATACCATGCCAACTTTCAACCTTTTCGGAGTTCATTTGAAGTGTTTTTCAATTTAGTTGAAAAAATTAGTAAATGCATGAAAGAATTTGTTTGCACATAAAATTTCTTCGCGTTTCAAATGCCAAAACATATAACTACCCCTAACTATTACAGAGATTCCCTCCTGGGTGTGAAACACAGAAGAAAGTGATGATATATAGTGAAGCCGATCACATCCTAGATCTTTGGGTGTGAAACTTTTTCTTCGCGTGTGTCCCTTTGCGCCATAACCATGGAAAATCTTCATCATTTAACGGGACGCTCGGGTCAATATTCACTATGAATGGAGCAATTTCATCAAACTTTTCATAATCTCCTGACATGTCTGTCTTGTCATCCACTCCCACGATGTTTCTCTTCCCAGAAAGAACTATGTGCCGCTTTGGCTCATCGTATGATGCCTTCGCTTCCTTATCTTTTCTTTTTCTCGGCTTGGTAGACATGTCCTTCACATAGAAAACTTGTGCCACATCATTGGCTAGGATGAATGGTTCGTCTGCATAAGCAAGATTGTTGAGATCCACTGTTGTCATTCTGTACCGCGGGTCTTCCGTTACCCCACCTCGTGTCATATTGACCCATTTGCACCGAAACAAAGGGACCTTCAAACCATGTCTATAGTCAAGTTCCCATATGTCCTGTATATAACCATAATATGTTTCCTTTCCCGTCTTGGTTTCTGCATCAAAGTGGACACCACTGTTTTGGTTGGTGCTCTTCTTATCTTGGGTGATCGTGTAAAATGTATTACCATTTATCTCCTACCCTTTGAAAGTCATTATATTCGAAGATGGTAACTGGGACAGCAAGTACAGGTCATCTTCAATAGAGGCGTCATGCATGGTACGTGTCTCCAACCAGCTGGAGAAACTCCTAGTTTGTTCACGTGTAATCCAGTCATCAGACCGCTTCGGGTGTTTGCAGCGTAGCAAATTCTTGTGTTCTTCCATATATGGAGCCACCAAGGCGGAATTCTGTAGAACTGTGTAGTGTGCTTTAGTGAGAGAATGTCCGTCCATACATATTATTTGATCCCCTCCTAGCATGCCTTTTCCATCCAGTCTGCCCTTATGCCGCGATTCAAGAACACCAATCCGCTTAAGGTCAGGAATAAAGTCGATACAAAACTCAATGACCTCCTCATTTTTATGGCCCTTGGAGATGCTTCCTTCTGGCCTAGCACGGTTATGAACATATTTCTTTAAGACTCCCATGAACCTCTCAAAGGGGAACATATTGTGTAGAAATACAGGACCCAAAACGTTAATCTCTTCGCATAGGTGAACTAGGACGTGCGTCATGATGTTGAAGAAGGATGGTGGGAACACCAACTCAAAACTGACAAGACATTGCACCAAATCATTCTCTAACCTTGGTATGATTTCTGGATCGATTACCTTCTGAGAGATTGCATTGAGGAATGCACATAGCTTCACAATGGCTAATCGAACATTTTCCGGTAGAAGCCCCCTCAATGCAACCGGAAGGAGTTGCGTCATAATCATGTGGCAGTCATGAGACTTTAGGTTCTGGAACTTTTTCTCTGCCATGTTTATTATTCCTTTTATATTCGACGAGAAGCCAGACGGTACCTTAATACCGAGCAGGCATTCAAAGAAGGTTTTCTTCTCTTCTTTGGTAAGAGCGTAGCTTGCATGACCCTGATGTATGCCGTCTTTTCTGTGCATACGTTGTTGGTCCTCCCGTGCCTCAGGTGTATATTTTGTCCTCCCATACACGCCCAAGAAGCCAAGCAGGGTCACACAAAGATTCTTCGTCACGTGCATCATGTCGATTGCGGAGCGGACCTCTAGGTCTTTCCAATAGGGCTGGTCCCAAAATATAGATTTCTTCTTCCACATGGGTGCGCGTCCGTCAGCATCATTCGGAACAGGTTGTCCACTAGGACCCTTTCCAAAGACCACCTTCAAATCCTTGACCATATCATGTACATCAGCACCAGTACGATGGCGAGGCTTCGTCCGGTGATCCGCCTCACCTTTGAAATGCTTGCATTTCTTTCTTACGGGATGCCTGCTCGGAAGAAATCAACAATGTCCCAGGTACACATTCTTCTTACAATTAGCCAAATATATATTGTCGGTATCGTCCAAACAGTGCATGCATGCACGATATCCCTTGTTTGTCTGTCCTGAAAGGTTACTGAGAGCAGGCCAATCATTGATGGTCACGAACAGCAACGCCTTTAGGTCAAATTCTTCCCCCATGTGCTCATCCCACGCACGTACACCTGTTCCATTCCACAGTTGTAAGAGTTCTTCAACTAATGGCCTTAGATACATATCAATGTCGTTGCCGGGTTGCTTAGGGCCTTGGATGAGCACTAGCATCATAATGAACTTCCCCTTCCTACACAACCAAGGAGGAAGGTTATACAAACATAGAGTCACAGGCCACGTGCTATGGTTGCTGCTCTGTTCCCCAAAAGGATTAATGCCATCTGCGCTTAGACCAAACCATACGTTCCTTGCGTCATCTGAAAACTCCTTCCCATACTTTCTTTCAATTTTTCTCCACTGCGACCAATCAGCGGGTACTCTCAACTTTCAGTCTTTCTTACGGTCTTCTCTGTGCCATCGCATTGCCTTGACATGCTCTTTGTTTTGGAACAAACGTTTCAACCATGGTATTATAGGAGCATACCACATCACCTTGGCAGGAATCTTCTTCCTGGGGCGCTCGCCCTTAACATCACCAGGGTCATCGCGACTGATCCTATAGCGCAATGCACCACATACCGGGCAAGCGTTCAAATCCTCATACTCACCATGGTAGAGGATGCAATCATTAGGGCATGCATGTATCTTCTGCACCTCTAACCCTAGAGGGAAGACAACCTTCTTTGCTTTGTACGTACTCTCGGGTAATTCGTTGTCCTTTGGAAGCATATTCTTTATCATTACCAGCAACTTTCCAAATCCCTTGTCAGATACACCATTCTCTGCCTTCCATTGCAGCAATTCCAGTGTGGTGCCCAGCTTTTTCTTGTCACCTACGCAATTCGGGTACAACAACTTTTTGTGATCCTCTAACATGTGCTGCAACTTATTCTTCTCCAAATCACTTTGCAGTTTCTCTATGCATCGGCAATGGCCCGACCTAGATCATCGACGGGCTCATCCGATGCCTCTTCTTCAGCTTCTTCCCGCATTGCCGGCTCAGCTTCTTCCCGCATTACCGGCTCAGCTTCTTCCCTCATTGTTGTATCATCGTATTCAGGGAACCCACCATGGCCAGGATAGCTGTCATCGTCCTCTTCTTCTTCATTGTCTTCCATCATAACCCCTCTTTCTCCATGCTTGGTCCAAACATTATAGTGGGGCATGAAACCGGACTCAAATAGGTGGACGTGAATGGTTCTTGACGTAGAGTAATTGTGACCATTCTTACAGCCAACACATGGACAAGGCATAAAACCATCCGCCCACTTGTTTGCCTCAGCCGCAAGCAGAAAAGTATGCACGCCATTAATGAACTCGGGAGAGCATCGGTCTTCATACATCCATTGCCGGCTCATCTTCAATACACAGCACCGAAAACACCAAATTAATACAATACGTAAAGTTCATACATAAAGTTCATACAACACTTAAATGCAACAAACAAATAACTCTCTAGCTAAAGAATTTAAATGCTACAACAAATGCGATCAAGATCGCAACTAAGGTAACAATTGATCCAACAGCATAATGATACCAAGCCTCACTATGAATGGCATATTTTCTAATCTTTCTAATCTTCAAGCGCATTTTCTCCATATTAATCTTGTGATCATCAATGACATCGGCAACATGCAACTCCAATTCCATCTTCTCCCCTCAATTCTTTTCAATTTTTCTTTCAAATCCTCGTTTTCCCTTTCAACTAAATTTAACCTCTTGACAATAGGGTCGGTTAGAATTTCTGGTTCAACTACCTCCTACATACAAATATCTATGTCAGCTTGATGGGCATAATTTTTCATAAACAAGAAATGCAACAAATAGTTTTAAAAGAGAATATACCACATCCGAATCATAACAAGGACGAGGGCCGACGGGGACGGATATCAAAACCATGGCACTATGTATAACAAACAACGTACGGGTAAGATAATTATACGAGTAACTATATATCCACATCACACAAACATCAATTTTTTATATAAAATTTCATGAACAAGAGGCTCACCACAAGGTGGTGCCAGTGACGGGACGGTGCGGGCGATCGACGGTGGTTACGATGGAGATTTAGAAGGCACTAAGTAAACCACACCTACATATGCAAACTAAGTGTTATTTTGACCTCAGTTCGCATATAAATCAAATACTACCACATATAATTCCTCCCAAATTACTAAAAACCACAATTAATCACTATATAAACCAATGCAAGAGCTAATCTAGCAATCAGAGATGAAAGGACAAAGTTGCTAACCTTTGTGATCATTTGAATGGATGGGGGCCTGCAAATCTTGACAAATTTGGGGCAAATTTTGTGATGAACTCGAGAAGAAGAAGGGAAGAACAGAGGAGAGGGAGAGGGGAAAGGGGGAAGAACAGAGTGCTGGTGGACGAAGGGTTTATATAGGACGACCTTTAGTACCGGTTCGTGGCACGAACCGGTACTAAAGGTGCTGGAGGGGCCCCACTCTGACAATATCCTGTCACCACTCTCATTAGAACCGGTTCGTGGCACGAACCGGTGCTAAAGGTTCGCCACGAACCGGTACTAAAGATCTCCTCCCGCCTAGCCGTTGGAACCGGCACTAATGGACACATTAGTGTCGGTTCTGTTACAAACCGGGACTAATGTGTCTCACATTTGACCCTTTTTCTACTGGTATTCTTCCACACTGTAGAAATTTATCAGAGTTTATTATGTAAAAAAATTCAACATTTTATCACATTCTGATTTTCCTCGGGAATTTTTGCAACATCGATAAACTTTGTGTTTTCGAACAGCAACAAGTATACTTGCAAGATAAGCATGGCAAAGGCCAATGCCACTTCTATTGAAATAAAAGATTCAAAACATTATTATCAATAATAGCAAGCTAATACTAACAAAATAAATTGATGCTCCAAGAAAAACTCATATCATGTGACGAATGAAAACATAGCTCCAAGTGAGGTTACCGATAATGTTGGAGACGAAAGAGGGGATGCCTTCCGGGGCATCCCCAAGCTTAGTTGCTTGGATCTTCCTTATATTTAACTTGGGGTGCCTTGGGCATCCCCAAGCTTAGGGTCTTGTCACTCCTTATTCTCCTCATATCGACATCTCACCCAAAACTTGAAAACTTCAATCACACAATCCTTAACGGAACTTTGCGAGATAGGTTAGTATGATAAAGAGCAAACCATTTCACTTTGGTACTGTCAAATACAAGATTCATAATTGTTTCCACACAATTCCTACGATAGCATATCATTTCTACAATTTATATTGAGTAATGTAAGCCATAGAAATTAGAAAACAAGCAAACTATGCATTGAAAACAGAATCTGTCAAAGACAGAACAGTCTGTAGTAATCTGTACTCAAACCATACTTCTACTACTACAAAAATTATGGAAAATTCAGAACATTGTGCAATTTGTATATTAATCTTCTGGAAAAAGAATCAACTCAATATCACTGCTCTGTTAAAAATGAGAATTATTTTTGTGAGCGCAAAAGTTTTTTTCAGTAAGATCAAGTCAACTATCACCCAACATGATCCCAAAGGCTTTACTTGGTACTTTATTGAAACAAAAGCTATAAAACATGATTACTACAGTATCATAATCATGTGGACACACAAAAACAGTAGGTAAAGTGCTGCATTGTCTCCCAACAAGTGCTTTTCTTTAATGCCTTTTAGCTAGGCACGATGATTTCATTGATGCACACACAAAAGTAAAGAATTGAAACATAACGAGAGCATCATGAAACACATGGCAAGAAAATTTAATCCTAACCCACTTCCTATGCATAGGTATTTTGTGAGCAAACAACTTATGCGAACAAGAATCAACTAGCATAGGAAGGCAATACAAGCATAACTTCAAGATTTTCAACATATAGAGAGGAAACTTGATATTATTGCAATTCCTACAATGATAAGTTCCTCACTCATAATAATTTTTAGTAGCATCATGAATGAATTCAACAATATAAGTATCATATAAATCATTCTTTTCATGATCCACAAGCATAGAAATTTTAGTACTCCCCACATAAGCAAATTTCTTCTCATCAATAGTGGTGGGAGCAAACTAAACAAAATAACTATCATGGGATTGAAAATTAAAATCATGATGACAAGTTTCATGGTTATCATTATTCAATATAGCATACATGTCATCACCATAATCATCATATATAGCAACTTTATTTTCATAATCAATTGAATCCTCATCCAAAATGGTGGATTCATCACTAAATAAAGTCATGACCTCTCCAAATCCACTTCATCATTATAATCATCATAAATAGGAGGCATGTAATCATTATAACAATTTTTCACATCAAATATTGGGGGACTAAAAATATCATCTTCATCAAATATAGCATCCCCAAGCTTATGGCTTTGCATATCATTAGCATCATGGACATTCAAAGAATTAATACTAACAACATTGCAATCATGCTCATCATTCAAATATTTTGTGCCAAACATTTTATTGACTTCTTCTTCTAACAACTGAGCACAATTTTTTGATCCATCATTTTCAAGAAAGATATTATAAAGATTGTCAATAATATGATGCAACCTCAATTCCATTTTTTATGTAGTTTTCTTTTATAAACCAAACTAGTGATAAAACAAGAAACTAAAAGATACGATTGTAAGATCTAAAGATATACCTTCAAGCACTCACCTCCCCGGCAACGGCGCCAGAAAAGAGCTTGATGTCTACTACGCAACTTTATTCTTGTAGACACGTGTTCGGCCTCCAAGCGTAGAGTTTTGTAGGACAGTAGCAATTTTCCCTCAAGTGGATGACCTAAGGTTTATCAATCCGTGAGAGGTGTAGGATGAAGATGGTCTCTCTCAAACGACCCTGCAACCAAGTATATAGATGCATTAATTAAAAATATGAGGTATTGTGATATCCCAACATATCCATGTTCCCACATGGAACAAACTTCAACTTCACCTCCAACTAGCAACACTATAAGAGGGGCTGAGCAAAAGCGGTAACATAGCCAAACAATGGTTTGCTAGGAAGGTGGGTTAGAGGCTTGACATGGCAATATGGGAGGCATGATATAACAAGTGGTAGGTAGCGCGACATAGTGATAGAACGAACAACTATAAAGCAAAGATAGAAGTGATATCGAGGGTATGGTCATCTTGCCTGCAATGTTCTTAGAGTTGTCGAAAGCTTGATCCTCGTTAGCATGCTCAACAGGTTCTTCGTTCACATACTCGTCTCTCGGCTCTACCCAAAGCAAAAACACAAGCAATGGAACGATAATCAATCATGGTGCAATGCACAAACAACATGATGCAATACATGGCATGATATGCAAGATATGATATGCAATGCATATGCGTGCTCCGGAAGGGAAAGAATGATCAAGGCATCAACTTGGCAAACCAAGTATGCCGCTGGAAAGATGAGGTAATTTCGGTCGAAATCGATATAAGGATCACCGGAAACGGATGCGCGGTTTGCAAATGACAAGCAACACAAGAATGGTGCAAGTCTGCGATTAACAGCATGATAGCACTTAGAATGCAATAATAAACTAAGCTACTACACTCCAACATAGCAACAAAGCATGTAGCAGTGATGTAAAGGAGATTCTTGACAAATCATGAACACTGAGCTATGGCTAGATCACACAAGAACAGGTTCAAACAAGCATGGAACAAGAGCAAAAGATATCAGCTTCACAGACTTAATGAAAATACTAACATGTCAAAAACAACATCAGGAAGCTATGTTTAGAGCAAGCAAACAACATGCTACAAGAACATATCATGCCAAGCAAAGGCATGCCATGCTTCTACTAAATGCACTTAACAAAACTCCCTTACTAAACATGAGCTAAAAAGGCAGAGAAAATATGATGGTACCCATGTAAACATAGCAAGTTATATTAACAGTTTCAGACTTAGTGAAATTCAGGACATGGTAGAAAACAGATTCATGATAGCAACTTTGTAAGCTCATGCCACTCACCACAAAGCATTACATGACAACATAATTATACCAACAGGAACAAGACATGTTCGTGAAGCTAAACATGGCAATAGTAAGGTCATAGGACGCATGGATCACTAGCAAAACACATGGAAATATTGATTAACATGTTAACAATCTGCTTGGAACAATATTTAGCAAAAGTAGATCAAGCAAATGGCATGCTAGAGCACTCCATAATTGCAACCAGAGGCATGAATGGATAGAGCATAACCATATGTTCAAAACATCCTTACTAAAGTAACTCAAAATGTGCATGGATCTCATGGTAGCAACAAGTTTACATGGCATCAAGATAACATTAGGAAAAGGACAGCAAAATCCTAAGTGCGTGAAAACAGCAACTTCACAGAGCCTAATTTGCATGCTTGTGATAGTCACCACATAGATCACGAAAATACAATACTTGCACCCCTATAAATATGGCAAGATGTGGTTCAAAACACATGTCGACCTCATGCTCATAGGATGCACACACCAAATGCAACAAAAATGACAAATCACCATGTTCTGTTAAGAACCAGCAGTTACCATTTTATAGCACTCTTGCAACGATGAAAATGGCATCATAATGGATAGTAGCATGCATGAAAATGCTACTAAGATGTAGAGCTTAAGGAGATGAGCATTTTGACATATCATATGCATGAAACGGAGCTACGATCACCAAGATACGGCATGTTGAAGGAGGCATCCAAATATTAGGGATTTTGGGACTTAGCAGAAATATACCCTCCGGAAAGTCAATGGGACGAGGTCATGCGGGACGAGGAGATCCGGGATGCAGCGAGGTGTCTGGATGAGGGGATGGGTGGATCTCATCCATCTTCTCCGGATCCGACCGGAGAGGAACTCCAGCAAGCTCCGGCGATGACGGGAGGGCACAGGGACGCAGGATCCGGTGGAGACGGTGAGGCGGCGGATGAGGAGGTCCGGCGGCCGGCGAGCATGGATGGCGGTGGCGACCGGCGAACGGCGGGGTGGGGCGGCGTGGCGAGGCGCTAGGCGGCAGCCGACGGAGGCGCGCAGGGCCGGCAGGCAAGTGGCGGCGCGGGCGCTCGGGCGAGGCGGCGCTGGCCGCCGGCGGATGCAACAGCGGGGAGCGCTGGCGAAGGCAGCGGCGAAGCTCAACGGAAGCGGAGCTGAGCGGGCCGGGCGGCAGCGAGATACGGGCCCGCGCGGGACTGGGATGGGCTCCGTGGGCCGGCGGCGCGGAGGAGAGAGAGGGCCGGTGGCGGTGACATGGCACCGTGTGATTGGCCGAGGGCGTCAGCTGGATGTGTCCGGCCACCGGGCGGACATGTCCGGCGATGCGGGGAGGGTGGATCTAGGGGTTTTGCCCGAAATGGAGGGGGAGGGGACGTTTTTATAGGTAGAGGGAGTTAGGAGAGTCCAAATGAGGTGCGGTTTTCACCCACACGATCGTGATCCAACGACGGAGAGCATGAAGGGGGTTTAGATGGGTTATTGGGCTGTTTTGGAGGGGTGTTGGGCTGCAACACAAAAGAGGCTTTTACGGTTACCCGGTTAACCGTTGGGGCATCAAACGACCTCCAAATGGAACGAAATTTGACAGGCGGTCTACCGGCGATGTACCAAGGCCACTTGACAAATCTCGACCCATTCCGAGAACGTTTTTCTCCTGCTCACGAAAAGACACAAGAGGGGTGCAACGAGTGCATGAGAGAGTGTCGCATTGCAAAACGGACAACAAGGAAAATGCTCGGATGCATGAGACGAACACGAATGAAAATGCGATGCACATGATGACATGAGATGAAATGCATGACATGAACAAAATGCAAAACGAAAGAAAAAACCCAACCACAGAGGGAAATCATATTGCATAGCCGAAAATGGCAAGAGTCGGAGTTACAAATATGGAAAGTTGCATCCGGGGTGTTACAGAACCCACCTTGATACGTCTCCAACGTATCTATAATTTTTGATTGCTCCATGCTATATTATCTACTGTTTTGGGCAATATTGGGCTTTATTAGCCACTTTTATATTACTTTTCGGACTAACCTATTAGCCGGAGGCCCAGCCCAGATTTGCTCTTTTATGCCTATTTTAGTGTTTCGAAGAAAAGGAATATCAAATGGAGTCGAAACGGAACGAAATCAACTAGAGAAGTTATCTTTGGAAGGAAACACACCTGATGGACTTGTACTCCACGTCAGAAGATACGGGAGCTTCCCACGAGGGTGGGGGGCGCCCCCCCCCCCCTAGGGCGCGCCCCCTGCCTCGTGGGGCCCCTGTGGCTTCCCTGACGTGCTTCTTCTGCCTATATAACTCCATATACCCTAAAACTTCCAGAACGCAACATAGATCGGGAGTTCCGGCGCCAGAAGCCTCCGTAGCCACCAAAAACCAATCTAGACCCGTTCCGGCACCCTACCGGAGGGGGCAATCCTTCTCCGGTGGCCATCTTCATCATCCCTGTGCTCTCCATGACGAGGAGGGAGTAGTTCTCCTTCGGGGCTGAGGGTATGTACCAGTAGCTATGTGTTTGATCTCTCTCTCTCTCTCTCGTGTTCTTGAGATGATACGATCTTGATGTATCGCGAGCTTTGCTATTATAGTTGGATCTTATGTTTCTCCTCCCCCTCTTCTCTCTTGTAATGAATTGAGTTTCCCCTTTGAAGTAATCTTATCGGATTGAGTCTTTAAAGATTTCAGAACACATGATGTATGTCTTGCCGTGGATATCTGTGGTGACAATGGGATACCACGTGCCACTTGATGTATGTCTTGGTGATCGACTTGCGGGTTTCGTGACATTGGGAACCTATGCATAGGGGTTGGCACACGTTTTCGTCGTGATTCTCCGGTAGAACTTTGGGGCACTCTTTGAGGTCCTTTGTGTTGGTTGAATAGATGAATCTGAGATTGTGTGATGCATATCGTATAATCATGCCCATGGATACTTGAGGTGACATTGGAGTATCTAGGTGACATTAGGGTTTTGGTTGATTTGTGTCTTAAGGTGTTATTCTAGTACGAACTCTAGGGTTGTTTGTGACACTTATAGGAATACCCCAATGGATTGATTGGAAATAATAACCTTGAGGTGGTTTCGTACCCTACCATAATCTCTTCGTTCGTTCTCCGCTATTAGTGACTTTGGAGTGACTCTTTGTTGCATGTTGAGGGATAGTTATGTGATCCAATTATGTTAGTATTGTTGAGGGAACTTACACTAGCGAAAGTATGAACCCTATGCCTTGTTTCCTAGCATTGCAATACCGTTTACGCTCACTTTTATCATTAGTTACCTTGCTGTTTTTATAATTTCAGATTACAAATACCTTTATCTACTATCCATATACCACTTGTTTCACTATCTCTTCGCCGAACTAGTGCACCTATACAATTTACCATTGTATTGGGTGTGGTGGGGATACAAGAGACTCTTTGTTATGTGGTTGCAGGGTTGCCTGAGAGAGACCATCTTCATCCTACGCCTCCTACGGATTGATAAACCTTAGGTCATCCACTTGAGGGAAATTTGCTACTGTCCTACAAACCTCTGCACTTGGAGGCCCAACAATGTCTACAAGAAGAAGGTTGTGTAGTAGACATCAAGCTCTTTTCTGGCGCTGTTGCCGGGGAAGTGAGTGCTTGAAGGTATATCTTTAGATCTTGCAATCGAGTCTTTTAGTTTCTTGTTTTATCACTAGTTTAGTTTATAAAAGAAAACTATAAAAAATGGAATTGAGTTTGTCTCATACGCTTCACCTTTTTAATATCTTTCGTGAGTATGATGGAAAGGATATTTGTGCTCAAGTGCTAGAAGAAGAAATCTGTAAAATGTTTGGCACTAATTATTTGAACGATGAGCATGATTGCAATGCTGTTAGTATGAATTCCTTGAATATCCATGATGCTAATGATATGCAAAGCCACAAGCTTGGGGAAGCTATTGTTGATGAAGATGATATTTTTTGTCCCCCAAGCTTTTATGAGCAAATTTATTATGACAAAAGCATGCCTCCTATCTATGATGATTATTGTGATGACACGTATGCTTTAAAGAATATTGATAACCATGAAACTTGTCATCTTGAACTTAATTTTCAATCACATGATAGTTATTTTGTTGAGTTTGCTCCCACTATTATTCATGAGAAGAATTTTGCTTGTGTGGAGAGTAGTAAATGTTCTATGCTTGTAGATCATGAAAAGAATGCTTTAGGTGCTGGTTATATTGTTGAATTCATTCATGATGCTACTGAAAATTATTATGAGGGAGGAACATATGCTTGTAGGAATTGCAATAATATCAAGTTTCCTCTCTATGTGCTTAAAATTTTGAAGTTATGCTTGTTTTGCCCTCCTATGCTAGTTGATTATTGTTCCCATAAGTTGTTTGCTCACAAAATCCCTATTCATAGGAAGTGGGTTAGACTTAAATGTGCTAGTCATATTCTTCATGATGCTCTCTTTATGTTACAATTCTTATCTTTTAGTTGAGCATCGTTGAAATCATCATGCCTAGCTAGGGGCGTTAAACGATAGCGCTTGTTGGGAGGCAACCCAATTTTAATTTTTTTTCCTTGCATTTTGATCCTGTTTAGTAATAAATAATTCATCTAGCCTCTGTTAGACGTGGTTTTATGCTTTTAATTAGTGTTTGTTCCAAGTAGAACCTTTGGGAAGACTTGGGGAAAGTCTTGTTGATCATGCTGTCAAAAACAGAAACTTTAGCGCTCACGAGAATTGCTGCAATGTTTATTTGAAGAGTGATATTTAGTTAATTCTTTTTGAAGATGATTAATAGATAAATTACTCAGGTCCAGAAATTTATTTTAGAATTTTATGAGTTCCATAAGTATACATTTGATCCAGATTATTAAAGACTGTTCTGTTTTTGACAGATTCTGTTTTTCATGTGTTGTTTACTTATTTTGATGAATCTATGGCTAGTAAAATAGATTACAAACCATAGAGAAGTTGGAATACGGTAGGTTTAACACCAATATAAATAAATAATGAGTTCATTACAAAACCTTGAAGTGGTGATTTATTTTCTTATACTAACGGAGCTTACGAGTTTTCTTTTAAGTTTTGTGTTGTGAAGTTTTCAAGTTTTGGGTCGTCACATCCCTAGTTCTGGTATGGTCCTAGGCTTGCTTTGTGCATCATGGTTATTTTTTTCAAATGAAATTGAAATGGGGATGTTTCAAACCCTAGCACCAAAGCAATTTAAATAGGTTCAAATTAAAATGGAATTTCAATGAACCCAAAATGCTATTCAAAAATGTTCATGCTCTTTGGATAATGTTGGGAACAACAACCAGAGGTGATGCACATTTTTGCTACTCATTTTGGATTTTTGAATCAATGCATAAATATTTGATTTGGAGCTGTTTAAATTATATAAATATTCTTAATGGCTCCTAAAATGTTGGGAATTGGTGAGGGCCTCTAGAATATTATATCTAGATGCCACAATTATTTTCAGCATTTATGGAAATGTTTTAACATTTCTTTTAGATACAAAATAAATGTCAGAAATAGAAAAAGAAAACAGAAGAAGGAAAAGGCTTACCTGGCCTTACCTGGTGGCCCAATAGGACCGGCCCAGCTAGGCCCAACCCACCACCGCACCTCGCTGTCGTCTTCCTCCCCGGACAGAAGGACGAGCGCATGCTCGCCGCGCGCTGGCCACGCGCCTCACCAGCTCCTGCTTGCCGCTCCCCGTCGACATCCTGGCCTTCTACGGAGACGCCACGCAAACCCCGACCCCCTCTCACTCTCCCCCGTGCTTCTCCTCTCCTCTGTCTCGCTCTCCCCCTCTGTCCCGAGCGCATCGAAGAGCACTTCCGTGCGCCACCGATACTATCGCCTTCCAATCGCCTCTCCGACGTGCCCACGAGGTCCGCCTCGTCGCCCTAGTCCTCTCCGCCAGGCCACGCGGTGCCGGACGCCCCCGAGCGCCTCCACGCCATCGTCTTCAACCTCCCGACGCCGGAGATCTCCATCGCCGCCTCGCTTGCTCCGGCCCCTCCCCGAGCCCACTGATCAACTCTGTGGAACCGTTGTGAGCTTGTACGCCCCTCGCCCCTCTCCCCGTCGACGCGTTCGTCCTATAGCCATGATTTCCACCTCGGCCGAAGCTCGATGCCGCCGTCCATGGCGCCGCCGCAGCCACAACTGCAGTCGCTCGCGTCCGAGCTCATCAGCGCGCTCAGCGCACCCATAGGAGCACGATGCACTCACCATCTTCTCCCCTAGTGCTCCGTAGCTCCGTTTTCTTCGATGGCCGAACCACGGCCGCCGCAAACCTCGTCGTCGGTGTCGATTCCGGTGACCATTTGGTCCAGCTCCACCACCCACACACGCGGCTCAGCCCCAGCCCTCCATAGGACCCAACCACGCTCCAAACGGTGGTCTGTAGCGCGATCCCGACGCGCTCCGCCGCGTCTGGACTCGCCGGCGGCTAAACGCTGGCGACCGCTGACTTTTGACCGGCGTGGGTTGACCCCCACAGCCCAGTTGACCTCCCCCCCCCCCTCTCTCTCACTGACCTGCGGGCCCCGCCCGACTAATTAACATAGTTAACGCTAATTAACTAACTAGGTTAGCTACTACAGTCACTGACTAGTGGGCCCTGCCCAGTTAATTAGGACTAACTAACTTAGTTAGTTGACTGGGTCACTCACCAGTGGGACCCACTGGTCAGGTTTGACCTGGTCAGCCTCGTTGACTCGCTTATGTCATGCTGACGTAGAGCTGACGCAATAATTGATTTCTGGAATTAATTTAAATCAAGAAATCCCAGAAAATAGTTAAAACTTCTAAAAATCATAGTAATTGAACCGTAACTCCAAATCAAATAAATTATATATGAAAAATTATTAGAAAAATGCAAGGAATCCATTTATGCAAATTTCATGCATGAAAAACCAACTTATACTTGCTGTATAAGTGAAAACATAATAATGGCATGTTATATATTTAATTTGGGGTTTGCATATGAACCCTTGGTTCATATGGACTTTAACCAAATTGATGCTAGATGCATTAGGGAAAATCATAGCATCTTCAAAATGTCATCTTCATGCATCATATTGTTGCATATGGTTGTTTATTGATTGCCGGCGCCGTTCCCTCTCGATAGGTTCTGCTCCGGAAGGTGTCCCGAGTACCTGTCTGAGGAGCAGTGCTTCTTCGTGGATCTATCAGGCAAGCAAACCCCCTTGAGCATCTCAATAAATCCCACTCTCTCGCTCCTGCTCCTTTTACTACATTAGGACAACAACGATTCAAACTGCTACTTTCTGCTGCGGTAGCTGAACCCATTCCTCTGCATGACCTGTCATTGCCACAGTAAATAGTTGAAACCCACTAGCATGAGTAGGAGTTGCTTGAGCCTTGATGTGCCTGCTCATCCATGCGTGTTTTCTTTATGCCAGCTATGCTTAGAGTTGTGTCAGGTCTGATTCATCGGGAATGAATCGGAGTGGTGAACATGTCCTACCGGTAAAGGCTAAGTGTGTGAACACGTTTTGGTAAAGGTAGCGATGAGAGGCCATGTAGGAGTACATGGTGGGTTGTCTCATTGGAACCGTCCTTAAGCACTGAGTTCTGTGTATGTTATCCAAGTCCAGTTACTACCACACATTGGGTTCCGGTTATCCGGCCCCTCTTGGCTTATTAATCCACTTGATCTCTGTCCAGGAGTTGCAACTAGTTTCTACCCTTAGGAGGGTCGTGTTTAGTCAGGCTTCTTAGTCTTTTCCTTTTTGTAGTTGTCTGTACTCAGACATGTAATGCTTCCGTTGCTTGTATGCTCTGAATGATGGGTCATGAGACCCCTGTGTGTATTGATTGCTATGTGGCTCTTCTGGGACTTTATCTATATGAGTTTGAGTTATGTTGTGATGCCATGATGTACAGCACATACTTGCATGTTATGCGTACGTGTATCATGTACTGCTATGTGTGGGATCCGACAATCTAGTTGTTTGTCCTTGGCGGCCTCTCTTATGAGGAAATGTAGTCTAGTGCTTCCTTGAGCCATAGTAGTCCACTACAGCCTGGTTCACCGGAGTCCTGCTAGCCCAGCACTACTGCTCGGAACACTTGACTGGCCGGCATGTGTTTCACTTCGTTCCTGTGTCTTTCCCTTCGGGGAAATGTCACGCGGTGACATCCGGAGTCCGGTTAGCCCAGTGCTACAGCTCGAATTCACACGTTGATGACCGACATGCTCGATGTGGTTCATGTATGCCTGTCCTCATGGGTTAGTGCCGCTTTGGATTCACGACTAGCCATGTCGGCCCGGGTTCTTTGTCATATGGATGCTAGTGACACTATCATATACGTGAGCCAAAAGGCGCAAACGTCCCGGGCCAGGTAAGGTGGCACCCGTGGGAATACCGTGCGTGAGGCCGCAAAGTGATATGTTGTGTTACATGCTAGATCGGTGTGACTTGGGATCGGGGTCCCGACAGCGTTGGTATCAGAGCCTGACTGACTGTAGGATTACCAAGCCAAACTGGTCGAAGTTGAGTCTAGAGATGCTTTAGTTATATAAGGGAATTGATTGTGGAAGGGAACGTAAGGCTCTTTTTACTCCTTTACCTCATGTCATTCTTTCTGAGTCAGCCTCTTCTTTTCTACGAGGGTTAAGGCCTAGGCTTCTCCTCCATCTATCAGGATGACGTGTTACTAAACCGTAAAGTCTTAGGATTGTTGGGTTGTGTCTCAATACAGTTCTACTACTTCTGTGTGTCCTCAGTTTGACCCAAAACCTTGATATTATGGTGCTGATTGATTATGCTATTCCTTCGATGAATGTCTCAAAAATTCCTTTGGAGCATTTACAGCCGTTATGCTACCGAAATTTTCCTAGGATTTCAAGAATTTCCAATGCTTTTGCATTACATTCCGCATCCCTATGTCGATGCTAATTCCATCCTTGTTTCCTTGGTTTCTATGCCAGGATGTCATCTGCTAACCGAGGTTCAGTTGCTCATAGCAAGAATCCCGGAGATGGTAGGGATGAGGATCCTCCTGACCAGCCTTTGATGACCGAGTTCTTGTTAGCATCCGAGAGGAACAAGCGTGAGACTAACCGCTTGCTGGCACAGATTGAGCAGAACACCGCACATCAGCGTAAGAAGTTGGTTTCCATCACCGACTTCATTGGTCTGAAACCACCCACCTTCCATCATTCCATTGAGCCACTCGATGCGGATGACTGGCTCCGAAGCATCACTCACAAGTTGCATTCTGCGAATGTCGCTGAAAGTGACAAGGTCACCTATGCTACCTATCACCTGGAAGGTCCTGCTAGTATTTGGTGGCAGAGCTATGAGGCTATGCTTCCAGCTGGTCAGATTCCTACCTGGAAGGATTTCACCGAGGCTTTTCATGAGCACCACATTCCTCAGGCTCTCATTGACCGCAAGAGGGAAGAGTTCTGTAGTTTTACCCAGGGTAAGCTGCCTGTTGATGCTTACAGTAGGGAGTTTGGAAACCTCGCCCGCTATGCTACAGAAGAAGTGTCCACGGACGATAAGAAGCAGGCTAGGTTCCGGAAGGGTCTCAACCCTAAGTTGCGTCATGATCTTCACCTGCATCATTGTGATACTTTCCAGGCTCTTGTGAACAAGGCCATTAATGCAGAGACAGCTCAACTCACTTACGAGGAGTCTCAAAAGCACAACCGTGATCTGGGTTCTTCCTCCCGCTCTGGCTCTCAGAAGCGACGGATTTGGATTCCGAACTCAGCTCTTCCACCCGGATATGCACCGAGGCCATCCGATGTAGCACCTCACCCAACTCAGCAACGTGCTCCACCCAGGCCTACTAGTGGACCACTTGCCAATGTAGGTCCACGTCCTATCTCAGGAACTTGCTTCACCTGTGGAGAACCAGGACACTATGCACATGACTACCCTCAGTCCAGTTATACACCACCCCAGTCTGAGAGGTCTGTTGGCCGTGAAAAGCCATCAGTCAAGATGATCAGTACCAAGCCAGCCTCCATTGAACGAGCATGTGTGCACCATGTCTTAGCTTCAGAAGTTCAAGATGATCCCGATGTCGTACTGGGTACGCTTCTTGTCAATTGTCACCCAGCTTCAGTTCTGTTTGATACTGGAGCATCCCACTCCTTCATATCCGAAGGTTATGCTCGGTTCCACGACATGTCATTTTGTGATATGCCAACTCCACTAATAATCCAAACTCCTGGTTCCAAATGGCAAACCTCCAAGGTAAGCCATGGTAATGAAATCCTTGTTGACAGACTGGTTTTCCTTGCTTCTTTGATATCTCTCAAGTCCTCAGATATTAACATCATCTTGGGTATGGACTGGATGACAGCTCATCATGCCAAGATCGATTGTTACACCAGATCTGTTCAACTTACACATCCATCTGGCAAAATAGTCACTGTCTCCACTAGAGTTGCAAGGCGTCAACTCTATTCTCTTAATGCCAGCCCTCTTCCAGACCTTGAAGATATTCCGGTAGTCCGTGACTTCTCGGATGTTTTTCCAGAAGAACTGCCAGGTGTCCCACCTGACAGAGATGTAGAGTTTGTCATAGAACTTATCCCAGGAACTGTTCCAATCTCTAGGAGACCATACAAGATGGCACCTTTGGAGTTAGCCGAGCTTAAGAAACAACTTGATGAGTCCTTGCAAAAGGGTTTCATCCGTCCCAGTTCTTCTCCTTGGGCTTGTCCTGTCCTCTTCGTCAAGAAGAAGGATGGTTCGGATCGAATGGTTGTAGATTATAGTCCCGTTAATTTGGTCACGATAAAGAACAAGTACCCGCTCCCTAGGATCAACGACCTGTATGATCAGATCGCTGGATCCTCAGTCTTTTCCAAGATGGATTTGAGGTTAGGCTACCACCAAATCAAAATCAGAAATAGGGACATCCCCAAAACGGCCTTTGTCACTCGTTATGGTCAATACGAGTACACCGTGATGTCTTTCGGCCTAACCAATGCTCCAGCTACTTTCTCCCGCTTGATGAACTCGATCTTTATGGAGTACTTAGATAAGTTCGTCGTGGTTTATCTCGATGATATTCTTATTTACTCGAAGAACGAGGAAGAGCATGCCGAGCATCTTAGGTTTGTGTTAGAAAAACTCAGAGAGCATCGCCTTTATGCCAAGTTCTCCAAGTGTGAATTTTGGTTGCCAGAAGTGACCTATCTGGGCCATGTGATCTCTGGTAAGGGCATTGCTGTCAATACCGAGAGAGTCAAAGCTATTCTCGATTGGACTCCACTTGAAACGGTCAAACAAGTTAGGAGTTTCCTTGGTCTAGCCAGTTATTGTCGCCGCTTCGTTGAAAACTTCTCCAAAGTGGCCAAACCCCTCACGGAACTTCTCAAGAAAGATAAAAGGTTTGAGTGGACCCCACAGTGTGAGCACAGTTTTCAGGAACTGAAAGGACGCCTGACTTCTACGCCCATACTCATGCCACCGGATTTCACTAAAGACTTTGTTATCTATTGCGATGCTTCGCGTCAAGGACTAGGTTGCATTCTTATGCAGGATCGTCATGTGATTGCCTATGCATCTCGACAGTTGCATCCACATGAGGAAAATTATCCTACACATGATCTGGAGCTTGCAGCCGTAATCTATGCACTTAAGACTTGGCGACATTACCTTCTTGGTAACCGTTGCGAAATCTACACTGACCATCAGAGTCTCAAGTATATCTTCACCAAACCGGATTTGAATCTCAGACAGAGACGTTGGTTGGAGTTGATCTCAGATTATGACTTAGGAATCACCTACACCCCAGGCAAAGCCAATGTCATGGCTGATGCTTTAAGTCGTAAATCCTATTGCAACAACCTCGTGTTGCAACAATGTCAACCACCCCTCCATGAGGAATTCTGTAAGCTTAACCTTCACATAGCTCCTCATGGTTCCCTTTCTACCTTGGTGGCGAAACCTACCCTTACGGATCAGATCATAGAGGCTCAGAAGCATGATACGGGAATCTCCCGGATCAAGAAGAATATTTCCAAGGGAGTTGCTGGCTGTTTCTCTATGGATGAACGAGGTGTTGTTTACTTTGGTAACCGTTTGGTGGTTCCCAAATGTCAACAGATGCAGCAACTGATCCTTAAGGAGGCCCATGAATCCCCTCTCACGATTCATCCCGGTAGTACAAAGATGTATCAGGACCTACGCCAGAGGTTCTGGTGGACTAGGATGAAGAGAGAAATCGCTCAGTATATTGCCAACTATGACGTTTGTCGTCGCATTAAGGCAGAGCATCAAAGACCTGCTGGCACCCTTCAACCTTTAGCTATTCCCGAGTGGAAATGGGACAAAGTTGGTATAGACTTCATCACTGGCTTTCCCAGGACCAAGAAAGGAAATAATGCTATCTTCGTAGTCATTGACCATCTTTCCAAAGTGGCTCACTTCTTGCCTGTTCGAGAGAGTATCACTGCTAGTCAGCTCGCTGACTTGTATATCTCCCGAATAGTGTCACTCCATGGTGTTCCACTAGAGATCAATTCAGACCGTGGCAGTCTTTTCACCTCTCATTTCTGGGAAAGTTTCCAAACTGCCATCGGCACCCATCTTTCCTTCAGTACCGCTTTCCAGCCTCAGTCAAGTGGTCAGGTGGAAAGGGTCAACCAAATTCTTGAAGACATGCTTAGAGCTTGCGTTATCTCATTCGGCATGGATTGGGAGAAATGTCTTCCCTTTGCGGAGTTTTCTTATAACAATAGCTACCAATCCAGTCTTAAGAAAGCACCCTTCGAGACCCTGTATGGACGAAGATGTCGAACACCTTTGAACTGGTCAGAAACCGGTGAAAGACAATTCTTTGGACCGGATATGATCCAGGAGGCAGAAGAGCAAGTTCGCATCATTCGTGAGAATTTTAAAACAGCCCAATCTCGTCAAAAGAGCCAGTATGACCGTCGTCATAAGGAAGTGGCTTATGAAGTTGGCGACAAGGCTTACCTTCGGGTTACTCCTTTGAAGGGTACCCATCGTTTCGGTATCAAGGGCAAGTTGGCTCCTCGTTACATCGGTCCTTTTCGCATTCTCGCTAAACGAGGAGAGGTTACCTACCAGTTGGAACTACCCCCACATCTTTCTCGAGTTCATGATGTCTTCCACGTCTCTCAACTCAGGCGTTGCTTCTCGAATCCCATCCGCGGAGTGGACCACGAAACGCTTGATCTTCAAGATAACCTCACTTATCGAGAGTACCCTGTTCGCATTCTGGATCAAGCAGAGCGTGTCACTCGACGTCATAACATCAAGTTTCTCAAGGTTCTATGGTCCCATCATTCCGAGAGAGAAGCTACCTGGGAGCGAGAAGATCGTCTTCGACTTGAGTACCCCGCTTTCTTTCTGCCAACTCATGAATCTCGGGACGAGATTTCTTCGAGTGGGGGTGAGTTGTCACGTCCCTAGTTCTGGTATGGTCCTAGGCTTGCTTTGTGCATCATGGTAATTTTTTTCAAATGAAATTGAAATGGGGATGTTTCAAACCCTAGCACCAAAGCAATTTAAATAGGTTCAAATTAAAAATGGAATTTCAATGAACCCAAAATGCTATTCAAAAATGTTCATGCTCTTTGGATAATGTTGGGAACAACAACCAGAGGTGATGCACATTTTTGCTACTCATTTTGGATTTTTGAATCAATGCATAAATATTTGATTTGGAGCTGTTTAAATTATATAAATATTTTTAATGGCTCCAAAAATGTTGGGAATTGGTGAGGGCCTCTAGAATATTATATCTAGATGCCACAATTATTTTCAGCATTTATGGAAATGTTTTAACATTTCTTTTAGATACAAAACAAATGTCAGAAATAGAAAAAGAAAACAGAAGAAGGAAAAGGCTTACCTGGCCTTACCTGGTGGCCCAATAGGACCGGCCCAGCTAGGCCCAACCCACCACCGCACCTCGCTGTCGTCTTCCTCCCCGGACAGAAGGACGAGCGCGTGCTCACCGCGCGCTGGCCACGCGCCTTGCCAGCTCCTGCTTGCCGCTCCCCGTCGACGTCCTGGCCTTCTACGGAGACGCCACGCAAACCCCGACCCCCTCTCACTCTCCCCCGTGCTTCTCCTCTCCTCTGTCTCGCTCTCCCCCTCTGTCCCGAGCGCATCGGAGAGCACTGCCGTGCGCCACCGCGACCACCGCCTTCCAATCGCCTCTCCGACGTGCCCACGAGGTCCGCCTCGTCGCCTTAGTCCTCTCCGCCAGGCCACGCGGCGCCGGACGCCCCCGAGCGCCTCCACGCCATCGTCTTCAACCTCCCGATGCCAGAGATCTCCATCGCCGCCTCACTTTCTCCGGCCCCTCCCTGAGCCCAATGATCAACTCTGTGGAATCGCTATGAGCTCGTACACCCCTCGCCCCTCTCCCCATCGACGCGTTCGTCCTATAGCCATGATTTCCACCTCGGCCGAAGCTCGATGCCGCCGTCCATGGTGCCTCCGCGGCCACAACTGCAGTCGCTCGCGTCCGAGCTCATCGGCGTGCTCAGTGCACCCATAGGAGCACGATGCACTCACCATCTTCTCCCCTAGTGCTCCGTACCTCAGTTTTCTTCGATGGCCGAACCACGGCCACCGCAAACCTCGTCGCCGGCATCGATTCCGGCGGCCATTTGGTCCAGCTCCACCACCCACACACGCGGCTCTGCCCCAGCTCTCCATAGGACCCAACCACGCTCCAAACGGTGGTTTGTAGCACAATCCCGACGCGCTCCGCCGCATCTGGACTCACCAGCTGCTAAATGCCGGCGACCGCTGACTTTTGACCGGCGTGGGTTGACCCTCACAGCCCAGTTGACCTCCCCCCTCTCTCTCACTAACCTGCGGGCCCCGCCCGACTAATTAATATAGTTAACGCTAATTAACTAACTAGGTTAGCTACTACAGTCACTGACTAGTGGGCCCTGCCTAGTTAATTAGGACTAACTAACTTAGTTAGTTGACGGGGTCACTGACCAGTGGGACCCACTGGTCAGGTTTGACCTGGTCAGCCTCGTTGACTCGCTTACGTCATGCTGACGTAGAGCTGACGCAATAATTGATTTCTGGAATTAATTTAAATCAGGAAATCCCAGAAAATAGTTAAAACTTCTAAAAATCATAGTAATTGAACCGTAACTCCAAATCAAATAAATTATATATGAACAATTATCAGAAAAATGCAAGGAATCCATTTATGCTAATTTCATGCATGAAAAACCAACTTATACTTCTTGTATAAGTGAAAACGTAATAATGGCATGTTATATATTTAATTTGGGGTTTGCATATGAACCCTTGGTTCATATGGACTTTAACCAAATTGATGCTAGATGCATTAGGGCAAATCATAGCATCTTCGAAATGTCATCTTCATGCATCATATTGTTGCATATGGTTGTTTATTGATTGCCGACGCCGTTCCCTCTCGATAGGTTCTGCTCCGGAAGGTGTCCCGAGTACCTGTCTAAGGGCAGTGCTTCTTCGTGGATCTATCAGGCAAGCAAACCCCCTTGAGCATCTCGATAAATCCCACTCTCTTGCTCCTGCTCCTTTTACTGCATTAGGACAACAACGATTCAAACTGCTACTTTCTGCTGCGGTAGCTGAACCCATTCCTCTGCATGACCTGTCATTGCCACAGTAAATAGTTGAAACCCACTATCATGAGTAGGAGTTGCTTGAGCCTTGATGTGCCTGCTCATCCATGCTTGTTTTCTTTATGCCAGCTATGCTTAGAGTTGTGTCAGGTCTGATACATCGGGAATGAATCGGAGTGGTGAACATGTCCTACCGGTAAAGGCTAAGTGTGTGAACACGTTTTGGTAAAGGTAGCGATGAGAGGCCATGTAGGAGTACATGGTGGGTTGTCTCATTGGAACCGTCCTTAAGCACTGAGTTCTGTGTATGTTATCCAAGTCCAGTTACTACCACACATTGGGTTCCGGTTATCCGGCCCCTCTCGGCTTATTAATCCACTTGATCTCTGTCCAGGAGTTGCAACTAGTTTCTGGCGTTTGTAGGTAGTGCTACTTGTCTACCAGGTGGTGTCCGACGGGACGGGCTTGGGACAGACTAGGCACCGTGGCACGGTGTACCAAGTGGCACCCGGATGGTGGGCTTAGGAACCCTGCACACATCGTTTGGGGCCACGAGCGACACCCCGGCCGGATCTCCTTGCGGATGGAACTTGAATAGGCGATAAACCTGGACGAGAGACTTGTGTGGTTAGTCAGGTCGTGGCCGACACCCTCGCCCAGCTTCCGCTCGAAGGTTGCCGATGTACATGACATGTACAGGGCTATAAGTGGCGAGAGCGTGTGTGACGAGGTACACCCCTGCAGGGTCAATATTATCTATTCGAATAGCCGTTTTCCTCGGATATGGAAACTTGGAGGACTTATGTAGTACATAGACAACTTGAAGTGGATACTCTAAAATCCACAAGATAAGCGTGAGTACTATGGATGGCCTTCTCGTGGGGAGACGGGAACGGATCCATAGTGGAGTATTGATGTGGTGAATTGATGGACTCGTGTGCGTCTTCTCACCTCAAGAAGTTTTTGATACTCGTAGTATAGATTAGCCATTGAGTCAAAGCTGGCTTGCTGCTGTTAAACTCCACCACCCCCTTTGTTGATAACGATGCATATGTAGATAGTTCTAAAGTAAGACTTGCTGAGTACCTTTGTACTCACGTTTGCTTATTTATGTTTTGCAGTTGGTTACCCTAGTGACTTCAACGAGTAGCTGGTGTCCCAGCTACGATCTTGTACCCTTGGGAGGGTCGTGTTTAGTCAGGCTTCTTAGTCTTTTCCTTTTGTAGTTGTCTGTACTCAGACATGTAATGCTTCCGTTGCTTGTATGCTCTGAATGATGGGTCATGAGACCCCTGTGTGTATTGATTGCTATGTGGCTCTTCTGGGACTTTATCTATATGAGTTTGAGTTATGTTGTGATGCCATGATGTACAGCACATACTTGCATGTTATGCGTACGTGTATCGTGTACTGCTATGTGTGGGATCCGACAATCTAGTTGTTTGTCCTTGGCAGCCTCTCTTATGAGGAAATGTAGTCTAGTGCTTCCTTGAGCCATAGTAGTCCGCTACAGCCTGGTTCACCGGAGTCCTGCTAGCCCGGCACTACTGCTCGGAACACTTGACTGGCCGGCATGTGTTTCACTTCGTTCCTGTGTCTGTCCCTTCGGGGAAATGTCACGCGGTGACATCCGGAGTCCTGTTAGCCCAGTGCTACAGCCCGAATTCACACGTTGATGACCGACATGCTCGATGTGGTTCATGTATGCCTGTCCTCATGGCTTAGTGCCGCTTTGGATTCACGACTAGCCATGTCGGCCCGGGTTCTTTGTCATATGGATGCTAGTGACACTATCATATACGTGAGCCAAAAGGCGCAAACGGTCCCGGGCCAGGTAAGGTGGCACCTGTGGGAATACCGTGCGTGAGGCCGCAAAGTGATATGATGTGTTACATGCTAGATCGGTGTGACTTGGGATCGGGGTCCCGACATGGGTAAGGATTCGATGGACTATGGAATAAGGAGTGGCAAGAGCCTAAGCTTGGGGATGCAAAAGTCACCCCAAGGTAATATTCAAGGATAGCCAAGAGCCTAAGCTTGGGTATGCACCGGAAGGCATCCCCTCTTTCGTCTTCGTTCATCGGTAACTTTACTTGGAGCTATATTTTTATTCGCCACATGATATGTGTTTTGCTTGGAGCGTCATTTTATTTTATTTAGTTTTGCTTGCTGTTTGAATAAAATACCAAGATCTGAAATTATTAAATGTTAGAGAGTCTTCACATAGTTGCATAATTATTTGACTACTCATTGATCTTCACTTATATCTTTCGGAGTAGTTTGTCATTTGCTCTAGTGCTTCACTTATATATTTTAGAGTATGGCGGTAGTTTTATTTTGAAGAAATAGATGAACTCTCATGCTTCACTTATATTATTTTGAGAGTCTTAAATAGCATGGTAATTTGCTTAAAATCCTAATATGCTAGGTATACAAGATTAATGATAAAATTCTCTTATGATTGTGTTGAATACTAGGAGAAGTTTGATACTTGATAATTGTTTTGAGATATGGAGATGGTGATATTAGAGTCATCCTAGTTGAGTAGTTGTGAATTTGAGAAATACTTGTGTTGAAGTTTGTGATTCCCGTAGCATGCACGTATGGTGAACCGTTATGTGATGAAGTCGGAGCATGATTTATTTATTGATTGTCTTCCTTATGAGTGACGGTCGGGGACGAGCGATGGTCTTTTCCTACCAATCTACCCCCCTAGGAGCATGCACGTAGTACTTTGTTTTGATAACTAATAGATTTTTGCAATAAGTATGTGAGTTCTTTATGACTAATGTTGAGTCCATGGATTATACGCACTCTCACCCTTCCACCATTGCTAGCCTCTCTAGTACCACGCAACTTTCGCCGGTACCATAAACCCACCATATACCTTCCTCAAAACAGCCACCATACCTACCTATTATGGCATTTCCATAGCCATTCCGAGATATATTGCCATGCAACTTTCCACTGTTCCGTTTATTATGACACACTTCATCATTGTCATATTGCTTGCATGATCATGTAGTTGACATCGTATTTGTGGCAAAGCCACGGTTCATAATTCTTTCATACATGTCACTCATGCATCATTGCACATCCCGGTACACCACCGGAGGCATTCATATAGAGTCATACTTTGTTCTAGTATCGAGTTGTAATCATTGAGTTGTAAATAAATAGAAGTGTGATGATCATCATTAATAGAGCATTGTCCCAAATAAAAAAAAGAACGGCCAAATAAAAAATAAGAAAAAAATAAAATAAAAAGGGGCAGTGCTACTATCCTTTTACCACACTTGTGCTTCAAAGTAGCACCATGATCTTCATGATAGAGAGTCTCCTATGTTGTCACTTTCATATACTAGTGGGAATCTTTCATTATAGAACTTGGCTTGTATATTCCAATGATGGGCTTCCTCAAAATGCCCTAGGTCTTCGTGAGCAAGCGAGTTGGATGCACACCCACTAGTTTCTTTTGTTGAGCTTTCATACATTTATAGCTCTAGTGCATCCGTTGCATCGCAATCCCTACTCACTCACATTGATATCTATTGATGGGCATCTCCATAGCCCGTTGATACGCCTAGTTGATGTGAGACTATCTTCTCCCTTTTTGTCTTCTCCACAACCACCATTCTATTCCACCTATAGTCCTATGTCCATGGCTCACGCTCATGTATTGCGTGAAGATTGAAAAAGTTTGAGAACATAAAAAGTATGAAACAATTGCTTGGCTTGTCATCGGGGTTGTGCATGATTTAAATATTTTGTGTGGTGAAGATAGAGCATAGCCAGACTATATGATTTTGTAGGGATAACTTTCTTTGGCCATGTTATTTTGAGAAGACATAATTGCTTTGTTAGTATGCTTGAAGTATTATTATTCTTATGTCAATATGAACTTTTGTCTTGAATCTTTCGGATCTGAATATTCATTCCACAATCAAGAAGAATTACATTAAAATTATGCCAAGTAGCACTCCACATCAAAAATTCGTTTTTATCATTTACCTACTCGAGGACGAGTAGGAATTAAGCCTGGGAATGATTGATACGTCTCCAACGTATCTATAATTTTTGATTGCTCCATGCTATATTATCTACTGTTTTGGGCAATATTGGGCTTTATTATCCACTTTTATATGACTTTTGGGACTAACCTATTAACCGGAGGCCCAGCCCAGATTTGCTGTTTTATGCCTATTTCAGTGTTTCGAAGAAAAGGAATATCAAACGGAGTCGAAACGGAACGAAATCAACTGGAGAAGTTATTTTTGGAAGGAAACACACCGGATGGACTTGGACCCTATGTTAGAAGATATGGGAGCTTCCCACGAGGGTGGGGGCGCCTCCTCCCCCACCTAGGGCGCGCCCCCTACCTCGTGGGGCCCCCGTGGCTTCCCTGACGTGCTTCTTTTGCCTATATAACTCCATATACCCTAAAACTTTTAGAACGCAACATAGATCGGGAGTTCCACCGCCAGAAGCCTCCGTGGCCACCAAAAACCAATCTAGACCTGTTCCGGCACCCTGCCGGAGGGGGCAATCCTTCTCCGGTGGCCATCTTCATCATCCCGGTGCTCTCCATGACGAGGAGGGATTAGTTCTCCCTCAGGGCTGAGGGTATGTACCAGTAGCTATGTGTTTGATCTCTCTCTCTCTCTCTCGTGTTCTTGAGATGATACGATCTTGATGTATCGCGAGCTTTGCTATTATAGTTGGATCTTATATTTCTCCTCCCCCTCTTCTCTCTTGTAATGAATCGAGTCTGCCCTTTGAAGTAATCTTATCGGATTGAGTCTTTAAAGATTTGAGAACACTTGATGTATGTCTTACCATGGATATCTATGGTGACAATGGGATACAACGTGCCACTTGATGTATGTCTTGGTGATCAACTTGCGGGTTTCGTGACATTGGGAACCTATGCATAGGGGTTGGCACACGTTTTCGTCATGATTCTCCGGTAGAACTTTGGGGCACTCTTTGAGGTCCTTTGTGTTGGTTGAATAGATGAATCTAAGATTGTGTGACGCATATCGTATAATCATGCCCACGGATACTTGAGGTGACATTGGAGTATCTAGGTGACATTAGGGTTTTGGTTGATTTGTGTCTTAAGGTGTTATTCTACTACGAACTCTAGGGCTGTTTGTGACACTTATAGGAATAGCCCAACGGATTGATTGGAAAGAATAACTTTGAGATGGTTTCGTACCCTGCCATAATCTCTTCATTCGTTCTCCGCTATTAGTGACTTTGGAGTGACTCTTTGTTGCATGTTGAGGGATAGTTATGTCATCCAATTATGTTAGTATTGTTGAGGGAACTTACACTAGCGAAAGTATGAACCCTAGGCCTTGTTTCCTAGCATTGCAATACCGTTTATGCTCACTTTTATCATTAGTTACCTTGTTGTTTTTATAATTTCAGATTACAAATACCTTTATCTACTATCCATATACCACTTGTTTCACTATGTCTTCGCCGAACTAGTGCACCTATACAATTTACCATTGTATAGGGTGTGTTGGGGACACAAGAGACTCTTTGTTATTTGGTTGCAGGGTTGCTTGAGAGAGACCATCTTCATCCTACGCCTCCTACGGATTGATAAACCTTAGGTCATCCACTTGAGGGAAATTTGCTACTGTCCTACAAACCTCTGCACTTGGAGGCCACCGAGGTGGGCACAACCCAGCTGGGTGCGCCAGGGGGCCTGGTGCGCCCTGGTGGGTTGTGCCCCCCTCGAGGCACCCCCCAGGTGCTGCTCTAGCCCTTCGGGAGTCTTCTGGCCCATAAAAAATCCACAAAAAGTTTTGCGGTGTTGGGATTGTGTTTGATGTTGATTTTCTGCGATGTAAAAAAACAAGCAAAAAACATCAACTCGTACTGGGCACTGGGTCAATAGGTTAGTCCCAAAAAATGATATAAAGTTGTTTAACACCGATAACTGATTCGAGTCTATACTTTCTTTTCCATTGTTTTGTTTAACCTTTATTGTAACCTGACATATCCGAGCAGTGATAATTCCCTGCTTATGTAACCACTTGGTGTAAACTCTGTCAGTATGACCTTGTTACTATTGTTGATGGCATTCCGGTAGCCACCGATGGATGAGAACTTTGCCTATTGGTCCACCTCTCGTCTTATCGAGCTGGAAAATGGTTCTCTTCGTCCCTTGCCCTTGGTACCAACGTTGTTGCCAACATAACTGACAGGCTATCCTCTGACCCGCCTTGCTATCATGTCCGTGCAAAATGTTAGCACCCTTCCTGATTTTTAACCCACATGGTGGGCCATAACTCATAGTTCCACCGGATCGAAACCTGACTCTCATGTACAACCTTAATTCCGAAATATTCTTTGTACTTGGCTTCGTATGTAATTCACGAGCTAACATCCTCACCATGTTTCATTCCGGTATCAGAGGCAACATTATTCTTCGTTGTTCTGAACCCCTTCATGACATGTTTTACGCATCAGTTGGATGCCTACCTAGTTGAAATTTGTTGAACCTCCTTACTTTTGCTTCTGTTTCCATAATATGAGTTCTTCTTTGTCCTACCACAGACAGATAATCCCTCAACTTGGGATGAACTTGAACTATCAAGAGGCACCATCAGTTTCATTTTCTCCTTAGGGTTCAAAGCTTCATAAACGTCATTAAGCGTGAGAATATCAGGACTCTATAATATGTTGTCTCTAAAATTGGCATAAGAACTTGGTAGTGAACATAGTACTTCTTGGCTTTGGTTGAGGGCCTCGAGTGATCACGTGGAGCACAAGAGTAGCAACCGTCCAGGCGTGCACTGCTGCAAGTAGCAGCGACCACGAACACAGAAATTAGTAGCAGCAACTTGCGGCTAGCAGATCGATGCGTAGGGAACATGGGGAAATCTTCTCAGGACTTGAAACAACGAGTACAATGGAGAAAGAGCTTCAGCGGCCGCCGAGAAAACTAACGCCTCAATCGATCTCCAGTTGATCGAATTCCTGATGGTCTCAGCTGCAGCAAAAATCGATCTCCAATCTGGCAGATCGTGAGACTGCAACGGCCGACAGACCGCAACCCTAATCTCTCGAACTCAATTCTCGTATCAACTTGGCCCTGTATACCATAGTCTAGGAGATTGCTTCAATCCATAAAGAGATTTCTTTAACTGACAGACAAGTTTTTCTCCAACAAAATATTACACAAATGGAGTTGAATTTGTAACAAAGCCCTATTGTTCTTTCTTTTCTCCACATCAATCCAGTCCTGAATTCTATTCTTCCCAAAACTATGCAATGCACCATCATAATTGGCTTGCGCCATTAATGCCCGCATCTTAATGCTTACCATGGGTGGTTCTACAATCGTTCTTACCACTAGTAGAAAATGGCCATTTGTCCTGGTTCGTAAGGCCCATTTGTCCCGGTTGGGGAACCAGGACTAAAGGGTCGTTACTAAAGCCCTACACCTTTAGTCCCGGTTCTTACACCAACCAGGACAGATGGGCCTCCACATGGCCGCTACGGCGAGCTCAGGCAGGAGGGCCTTTCATCCCAGTTAGTGGCACCAACCGGGACCAAAAGACATCCATGTGTCAGCAGCTGGCAGGAGCTGAGGTTTTTGTTTTTTAAAGGGGGTGGTTTAGGGTGTTTTGGGGGTTAATTTAGGGTGTTAGCTAGCTAATAGAGAGAATTTTCCTCTCTTATCTCCGTTCTTGGTTTACCAACGCTACTGCTATGCCTAAATGTGGCTTAGATTGAAGTGAAGGCAACATATATGTGGTGCATGTCGAAAGTAATACTAATCCTAACTTGATCATGTTTGGATTAGTACTACTTTCGACATGCACCACATGCATGTTGCCTTCACTTCAATCCAATCCATGTTCATTTCACCCACTAATATATAATAACTCTTCATGCTCGCATCATGCATCATCATAATAACAAGTCCACTAATCATCATCATACAACTTCTACTCGTTATTACTAACAGGTCATACGATCATCATCCTCATAGTCATCGAACCAACCCTACTTAATTGTTCTTAGTGCATGATCATCAGTATAAGGTAGGACCTAAATACCCTCTTTAAGGTAAAATAGCATAAAACAATATAGGCCTTGACTCTCCATTATGGAGAATGGAGATCATCCTGTCTCCAATTTTTGCGCCTCGCTTCCTTTTGATTCCAAGAACCTCCTTACGACTGTCCATACATTTTTTCCATTCTGTGATTTTCATGTCTCCATTTATTTTTGAAATCCGATATGGACAGGTGAGATTCGTAGGATGACCTGGCTGCATGTTCAAAACATCAAGGCGACCATTCGGATACATCAGATGAGGCACACAACTATGGGTCCTTAGGTGAATTTTCTTTGTTTTGAAATTTTCATGGTCTTCAAAACCCATCCTCTCCAAGACATGGCGTCTTACATGGCATGGGATAAGCTAATCCAATTGTAAAATATGAAAATTACATGTTGAAACAGTTGAAGTCATGCTTAATTGTGAAAAACACACTTGTCATCATTGCGTACCATTTCAACATCGAAGGTGTCCTCGAGCTTAATGCTGAAGCACCGATCTTCGTCCAGGTGAGGCCTGTCGCACAGACCTCGGTCGTCGTGGCACCAGTCACACTCCCCCGGGAGACTTTCGTTATCCGAGTACGACATTTCCTATGTTCATAATTCAAATATTAAACTTGTACAATTAAATATATGTACTAAAAAACCCTATAAGCTATCAACTAATCAAATGCATACGCCTTGCATAGTGCCCTCCAATTTTATCATTCAAAGTAGAAGTAGTATTCACATTAGCATGCATTCAATTATAAGCAAAACTACATCATCTCTTGCGTCCGTACATCATTGAATATTATCACTAATACACCTTGAATAGTATCATACATATAGCATTGCTAATACAGCTAGATAGAACCGTAGCGCCCGACGGGTATCGGCGCGGGCGGTGGACACCCAAAGAGAAGGAACCATCACAGGATCATAGCTCCAATGAGATCCCTGAAGAACCTGCCAGGTATTGTAGAACCTGCCCTCCAACGCAACCATGTAACGACGGACGTGCTCGTCCTCCTCGCTGACACGGTGACGTACCACCTCCGCGGTGTCCGGAAGCCTCGGCACCGTCACTAGCCCACGCGACCGCCACCAAACAAGGTTTGGGTCAACAATGGGCTGGCTCCTCACCAACCTACGCCCCCCGGAAGGTAGCACCTCCCAATAACAGCCCGGCGGAGCCCAATCTTGGACATGGCCCCTCTGATCAAGCAGGCCTCCTTCGCCGAGTCGACGACGAGGATGTGGGATAGGCATCGTCGACGTCGATGCGGGAATAATTGCTTCAACTAAAAAATAAACTAGTTCTATTAATTTCCTTGCTAAAAAATCACTTACATAGTAAAATAAAGTAGTTTTATTAAATCAACTAGTTCAACTACTAAGCACTTACTATAAATAAAATAAACTAGTACTTACTAAAGATAAACTACTTCTATATATAGTAAAATAAAGTATTTTATAAAATCAACTAGTTCAACTACTAAGCACTTACTATAAATAAAATAAAGTAGTACTTACTAAAAATAAACTACTTCTATAGTAAAATAAAGTAGTTTTATTAAATCAACTAGTTCAACTACTAAGCACTTACTAAAAATAAACTAGTTTAACTAGTTCTATTATTTATCGACCCCCCCCCTCATGTCGAAGAAAAAAAGAGGAGCAGAAGAAAGGAATAGAGGAAAGAAGAAAAAATAGAATATCTATTTTTCTTCTTCTCCTCTATTCCTTCTCCTTCTCCTCTTTTTTTATTCTTCTTCCTTCTTCCTTCTTCCTCTTTTCTTCTTTTCCTTATTTTCCTTCCTCAACGACCCAAACCCTAAACAATACAACTAACGACAACGACTTCTCTTGCATACATATGAACAAATAATCATCATATATGCATACATATATATATCCATACATCAACATTACATCAACATATATGCAAAAAAATCATATATATATATATATGTAGAAAAAACATATATGCGGGGGCCACGGCGGCCACGTCCACGGCGGCGGCGGGGGGGGCAGGGCAGGGGCGCGGGGGCTCACTGGGGGGCGGCGTCAGCGACGGCGAGGTCAGGGCCGGGCTGAGGCAGAGGCGGCGCGCGGGGGGTAGGGCAGGGGCCAGCGCGAGGAGGCGACGGCGAGGTTGGGGAGGCTGTCGGCGACGGCATGGTCGCAGAGGCGTCGGTGATGGCGACGGCGATGAGGAGCGGGCGGCGACGGGGCAGGGCGCGGCGACGGGGGCGGCGACAGCGATGAGGAGCGGGCGGCGTCGGGGCGTGGGAGAACTGTGATGAAACTGAAAATTTTCACAAGTATTGCTTATATACATGAAGCATTGGTCCCAGTTCGTGGCACCAACCGGGACCAATGCCCCCCTTTAGTCCCGGTTGGTGCCACCAACCGGGACACCAAAGGTCTCTTTTCAGCAGCCCAAAGGGAGGGAAGCAGAGGCCTTTGGTCCCAGTTGGTGGCACCAACCGGGAATAAAGGGGGGCATTGGTCCCGGTTGGTGTGATATGTCTCCAATGTATCTATAATTTTTTATTGTTCCATGCTATTATATTATATGTTTTGGATGTTAATGGGCTTATTTATACACGTTTATATTATTTTTGGGACTAACCTACTAACCCAAGGCCCAGTACAAATTGATGTTTTTTTGCCTATTTCAGTGTTTCGCAGAAAAGGAATATCAAATGGAATCCAAACGGAATAAAACCTTCGGGAGAGTTATTTTTGGAACAAACATGATCCAGGGGACTTGGAGTGGACGTCAAGCAACCAACGAGGAGGCCACGAGGCAGGGGGGGCGCCTACCCCCTGGGCGCGCCTCCCCCCTCATGGGCCCCTCGTGGCTCCACCGACCTACTTCTTCCTCCTATATATATTCATGTAGCCCAAAAACATCCAAGAGCACCACGAAACCCTATTTCCACCGCCGCAACCTTCTGTAACCAAGAGATCCCATCTTGGGGCCTTTTCCGGAGCTCCGCCGGAGGGGGAATCGATCACGGAGGGCCTCTACATCAACTCCATGGCCCCTCCGATGATGTGTGAGTAGTTTACTTCACACCTTCGGGTCCATAGTTATTAGCTAGATGGCCTCTTCTCTCTCTTTGGATCTCAATACAATGTTCTCCTCGATCTTCTTGGAGATCTATTTGATGTAACTCTTTTTGCGGTGTGTTTGTCGAGATCCGATGAACTGTGGGTTTATGATCAAGTTTATCTATGAACAATATTTGATTCTTCTCTGAAATTTTTTATGTATGGTTGCTTATCTTTGCATGTCTCTTCGAATTATCAGTTTGGTTTGGCCTACTAGATTGATCTTTCTTGCAATGTGAGAAGTGCTTAGCTTTGGGTTCAATCTTGCAGTGTCCTTTCCCAGTGACAGCAGGGGAAGCAAGGCACGTATTGTATTGTTGCCATCGAGGATAAAAAGATGGGGTTTATATCATATTGCTTGAGTTTATCCCTCTACATCATGTCATCTTGCCTAATGCATTACTCTGTTCTTATGAACTTAATACTCTAGATGCATGCTGGATAGCGGTCGATGTGTGGAGTAATAGTAGTAGATGCAGAATCGTTTTGGTCTACTTGTCGCGGACTTGATGCCTATATACATGATCATGCCTATATATTCTCATAATTATGCACTTTTCTATCAATTGCTCGATAGTAATTTGATCACCCACCGTAATACTTATGCTATCTTGAGAGAAGCCACTAGTGAAACCTATGGCCCCGGGTCTATCTTTTATCATATAAGTTTCCAATCTATTTTATTTCGCAATCTTTACTTTCAATCTATATCACAAAAATACCAAAAATATTTATCTTATTATTATTATCTCTATCAGATCTCACTCTCGTAAGTGACCGTGAAGGGATTGACAACCCCTTTATCGCGTCGGTTGCGAGGTTCTTATTTGTTTGTGTACGTACGAGGGACTTGCATGTAGCCTCCTACTGGATTGATACCTTGGTTCTCAAAAACTGAGGGAAATACTTATGCTACTTTACTACATCACCCATTCCTCTTCAAGGGAAAACCAACGCAGTGCTCCCTTTCATCCCGGTTGGTGCCACCAACCGGGACCAAAGGTCGTGTACTAGAACTACGGCGGTGCGGTGGGATGTTTAGTCCCACCTCGCCAGCCGAGAGGGGCTCGGAGTGGTTTATAAGCCCTGCTGAGCCAACCACTTCGAGCTCCTCTCTACTGCAGGCTTACGGGCCTAAATCCACTCTTTGTGCCTGTGGGCCTACTGCGCGCCTGCATCCTGGCCCAACTAGCGGGTTTCTAGTCATATGCAGGCCGTGGTAGCCCTGTAGGCGGCATTTTTTAAAACAAAATCTAGTTTTTTGTTTTCTTTTTTGTTTTATTTATTTTGTTTTTCTACTTACAGCAAAATACTTACTAGTTTTTCAGTTATTCTTTTTGGTTTTAGGTAATAAAAATTATAAACTTTTTGTTAGTGCCATTAATTTTCCAATTTGAATAGTTTAAATTTGAATTCTTTGAAAATTGTGTAAATCACTAGTTTGTGATTAACTTTACTATAAAAATAGATTTTCGAGTGATTCATTTTCCTGCTATTTAATATTACTATGTTTTATCATTATATTCAAAAACAGTCTTCGTTATTTTAGTTTCTAACAAAAGAAATATTTATGATAATTCTTTTTGCTATTAAAGTTTCTAACAAAAAATGTTATTTATGAAAATTCTTTTTGCTTATAATATGTTGAACAGAAAATACTTTGATAATTTTAGTTGCATAAATTTTATATAATTTTAGTTTCAACAATACTAGAGGTTTATAAAACTTTTTAGTTGATTCCTTTTGCTATTAGAGTTTCATTAAAGTTTCCTAGTTCATTTTTTCTATTAGAGTTTCATTAAAGTTTTCTAGTTCATTCTTTTAGTTTATTATTTTTGCTATTAGAGTTTCATAAAAGTTTTCCAGATCATTCTTTTTTATATTAGTTCATTATTTGAGCTAAATGACCCTGAAATTGAAAAGCACTTCAGATGAACTCTAAGGAGGTTGAAAATTGGCATGGTATCATCATTTCACCCACATGGCATGTGCTAGAAAGTTGAGAGGGTTACGGACAAAACTGGATGCACTTCGTGTATAAAATGGACAGCCTCTTTCGAAGTATCAGGGTTTCGGACGAAAACTCATCTGTTACAAAGGGATTTCATTTTTTTTAACTTATTTGAACTCCAGACTTTTTGTGTGTTCAAAATGCACCATTCAAAGCCACATCATCATATTTTTAACCCTTTCTGACTTCATTTGTTATTTTTCATGCATTTACTGATTTGGTTGAGCTAAATGGCCCTGAAATTGAAAAGCATTTCAAATGAACTCTGAAAAGGTTGAAAGTTGGCATGGCATCATCATTTCACCCACATAGCATGTGCAAAAAAGTAGAGAGGGTTACGGCAAATACTGGATGCACTTTGTGTACAAAACGGACAATCTTTTTCGAAGTATCAGGATTTCATACGGAAACTCGTCCGTTACATGGATATTCTAGATCAAAGGCATCATCATTGTAGTTGTCGAGAGAAAAGTCTTCACTTTTTCTTCGCTTGTGTCCTTTGCTTCTTGAGCTGTAAGCATGGATAATCTTCATCGTTTATCAGGGTGCTTGGGTCAGCCTTGACTTTGAAGGGAGGAATTTCATGAAACTTCTCATAATCTTCGGACATGTCTGTCTTGCCCTCCAGTCCTATGATATCTCTTTTTCCTGAAAGAACTATGTGGCGCTTTGGCTCATCATGTGATGTGTTCGCTTCCTTGTCTTTTCTTTTTCTCGGTTTGGTAGACATGTCCTTCACATAGAAAACCTAAGCCACATCATTAGCTAGGACGAACGGTTCGTCAGTGTACCCAAGATTGTTCAGATCCACTGTTGTCATTCCGTACTGTGGGTCTACCTATACCCCGCCTCCTGACAGATTGACCCATTTGGACTTAAATAAAGGGACCTTAAAATCATGTCCGTAGTCAAGTTCTCATATGTCCACTATGTAACCATAATAGGTGTCCTTTCCCCTACTGGTTGCTGCATCCAAGTGGACACCGTTGTTTTGGTTGGTGCTCTTTTGATCTTGGGTGATCGTATAAAATGTATTCCCATTTATCTCATATCCATTGTAAGTGAATACAGTCTAAGCTGGTCCCTTGGACAACGAGTACAGCTCATCATAAACAGTGTTGTCACCTCTAAGACGTGTTTGCAACCAACTGCCGAAAGTCCTGATGTGTTAACATGTAATCCAGTAGTCACACTGCTCCGGGTGTTTGGAGCGCACACTGTTCTTGTGTTCATTGACATACGGGGTCACCAAGGTAGACTTCTGTAGAACTGTCTAGTGTGCTTGAGACCAAGAATGCCCGTCCCTGCATATTATTGAGGCCCCTCCAAGCGTGCCTTTTCCAATTAGTCTCCCCTCATACCGTGATATAAGGAGACCTATCTTCTTAAGGCCAGGAATGAAGTCAACACAAAACCCAATGACATCCTCTGTTTGATGGCCCATGGAGATGCTTCCTTCTGGCCTAGCGTGGTTACGGACATATTTCTTTAGGACTCCCATGAACCTCTCAAAGGAGAACATATTGTGTATAAATAAGGGGCCCAGAATGACAATCTCATCGACTAGATGAATTAGGACGTGCGTCATAATATTGAAGAAGGATGGTGGGAACACCAGCTCTAAACTGACAAGACATTGTGCCACATCACTCCTTAGCCTTGGTACGATTTCTGGATCGATCACCTTTTGAGAGATTGCATTGAGGAATACACATAGCTTCACAATGGCTAATCGGGCGTTTTCCGGTAGAAGCCCCCTCAATGCAACCGGAAGCAGTTGCGTCATAATCACGTGGCAGTCATGAGACTTTAGGTTCTGGAACTTTTTCTCTGGCATATTTATTATTCCCTTTATACTCGACGAGAAGCCAGATGGGACCTTCATACTGAGCAGGCATTCAAAGAAGATTTCCTTTTCTTCTTTGGTAAGAGCGTAGCTGGCAGGACCTTCATACTGCTTTGGAGGCATGCCGTCTTTTTCGTACAAACGTTGCAGGTCCTCCCGTGCCTCCGGTGTATCTTTTTTCTTCCCATACACGCCCAAGAAGCCTAGCAGGTTCACGCAAAGGTTCTTCGTCACGTGCATCACGTCGATTGAAGAGCGGACCTCTAGGTCTTTCCAGTAGGATAGGTCCCAAAATATAGATTTCTTCTTCCACATGGGTGCGCGTCCCTCAGCGTCATTCGGAACAGCTAGTCCGCCGGGACCCTTTCCAAAGATTACGTGTAAATCATTGACCATAGCAAGTACGTGATCACCGGTACGCATGGCGGGCTTCTTCAAGTGATCTGCCTCGCCTTTGAAATGCTTGCCTTTCTTTCGACATTGATGGTTGGTCGGAAGAAATCGTCGATGGCCTAGGTACACATTCTTCCTACATTTGTCTAGGTATATACTTTCGGTGTCAGCTAAACAGTGCGTGCATGTGTGCTATCCCTTGTTTGCCTATCCTGAAAGGTTACTGAGAGCGGGCCAATCATTGATGGTTACAAACATCAACGCGTGCAGGATAAATTCCTGCTGTTTGTGCTCATCCCACACACGTACACCGTTTCCATTCCACAGCTATAAAAGTTCTTCAACTAATGGCCTTAGGTACACATCAATGTCGTTGCCGGTTGCTTAGGGCCTTGGATGAGAACTGTCGTCATAATGAACTTCCACTTCATGCACATCCAAGGAGGAAGGTTATACATACATAGAGTAACGGGACAGGTGCTGTGATTGCTGCTCTGCTCCCTAAAAGGATTAATGCCATCCGTGCTTAAACCAAACCATACGTTCCTTGGGTCACCTGCAAACTCAGTCCAGTACTTTCTCCCCATTTTTCTCCACAGCGACCCGTCAGCGGGTGCTCTCAACATCCCATATTTCTTACGGTCCTCTCTGTGCCATCGCATCAACTTGGCATGCTCTTTGTTTCTGAACAGACGTTTCAACCATTGTATTATAGGAGCATACCACATTATCTTCGCAGGAACCCTCTTCCTGGGGGGCTCGCCGTCAACATCACCAGGGTCATCTCGTCTGATCTTATACCGCAATGCACCACATACCGGGCATGCGTTCAAATCCTCGTACACACCACGATAGAGGATATAGTCATTAGGGCATGCATGTATCTTCAGCACCTCCAATCCTAGAGGGCATACCACCTTCTATGTTGCGTACGTACTGTCGGGTAATTCGTTATCGTTTGGAAGCTTCTTCTTCAATATTTTTAGTAGCTTCTCAAATCCTTTGTCAGACACAGCATTCTCCGCCTTCCACTGCAGCAATTCCAGTATGGTACCGAGCTTTGTGTTGCCATCTTCGGAATTGGGGTACAACCCTTTTTTGTGATCCTCTAACATGTGATCGAACTTCAGCTTCTCCTTTTGACTTTCGCACTGTGTCCTTGCATCAACAATGACCAGGCGGAGATCATCATCATCATCGAGCACATCGTCTGATTCCTCTTGATCTTCAGCAGCCTTCCCCGTTGCAGCATCACGGTATTCAGGGGGCACATAGTTGGCATTGTCATCTTCTTCTTCGCTGTCTTCCATCATAACCCCTATTTCTCCGGACTTCGTCCAAACATTATAGTGTGGCATGAAACCCTTATAAAGCAGGTGGGTGTGAAGGATTTTCCAGTCAGAGTAAGACTTCGTATTCCCACATATAGGGTATGGACAACACATAAAACCATTCTGATTGTTTGCCTCAGCCACTTCGAGAAAATTATGCAGGCCCTTAATGTACTCGGAGGTGTGTCTGTCACCGTACATCCATTGCCGATTCATCTGCGTGCATTATATATAATTATGTGTGTCAAAATTAAGAAAATTGGACAAGTATCTATCTAAAGTAAGAATTGTTTTTCTTTCAGAAATAAGATAAGAACAAAAGGCTCACCACGGTGGTGCCGGCGACGAGATCAGTGCGGGCGATCGACGGTGGTGAAGACGGGGACGGGACGTGAAGGACGGCGAAACCTATGCAAATCTCGGGGGAAATGGAGCTTGGAGGTCGAGCTTCGAGAGAAGAAAACTTAACTAGCATGGCTCGGGCATTTCATCGAATACCTCATGTGCATAGGAGGTGAGCCAGAGCATCCAAATGCCCTCCCCTCGCCAGCCAAAAAACAGAGCACTGTGGGGTGCTTTGCTCGCCGGTGAGGGGATATATATAGGCAACTCATTTGTCCCGGTTCATGGCTGGAACCGGGACTAAAGGCCCCCCTTCTGTCCCGGTTCGAGCCACGAACCGGGACCAATGTATGTGGGCCAGGAGCGAGGCATATTGGTCCCGGTTTGTGCCAGGTACCGGGACAAATGGATTCAGACGAACCGGGATCAATGCCTACAAGGCCCCGGCCGATCCCCTGAGCTCACGAACCGGGACGTATGTCCCATGCGTCTCGGTTCATGACTGAACCGGGACTAATGGGCTGGTCAGGCCCCAATCAAAGCCCTGTTTTCTACTAGTGTATCCAGCACTCGTCCCCATTTCCGCATTGCAAGCAGTGCAACGCCTTATGACATGTGATTTTCTGTGATGATTTCATTTGCCCAAAAATAGTATCTAAGCTCAATGATTAGGGGTTAACTTGCCCGGGACATGGGACAATCATTTTCGTCAATTTTAATGCTCTCCTCAACTACTGTACTCAATATATATAGTGACGCCTTTCCAAAATATGAGGCACACTTTTTCCATTTATTGCGGGTAAAAATATAAGGCACACTTTACATTTGCTGATTTTCAATGCACAACTTTGACTATAATTTTTACTTATATAAGATGTCTACAAAATTAATTTAAAGACATGTGAAATAAAAAACACGATTAAGCTAGCTAGATTCTAGTAGATTCGCCAAATGACGAAGGATTTCGCACTGTGGATTCGACGGCTTGTCTTAATCACTCAAGTCTATACGTTTCAAAATGGATGACTTTACTAATCACGCTGGCGGCGAGACGCGGGCCGGGGTGGAAACAAGCGTGCTTGTGGCCGTGCCGGAGCGCCGGCCGCGCGTGCCCGCTCGTGCCACCGAAGCGGAGGGCGCACGCCAGCGACCGCTGTGGAATCTATTCCTACGACTCCCTCCGTCCCGTAAAAGCATCTACAGTTGGGATGGGCAAATCCGGCCCTTCAAACATCCTCGGATGTTCCTGGACGTGTCTAAAAACACTGAATGGCCGTGCCTTAAATATTTAATTCTACAATCGTACACTTTAAATTAAAAATCACAAATTCATAGTATTACATATAATGTGAAATTTAATCTAACCGGAGCTTGCACGGTTTTGTCGTGGCCATATTCGGCGGTCAGCTGCGTTCCTAAGAGTGTTGGCCTGGTCGCCGGCAAGGTAGAGTAGGGCATGAGACTTAAGGCGTCATCGTCTCCCATCCCTTACTCTTCCTCGTCAGAGCACGCAACCCGAACGGTGCCGGTGAATCTCAGATCGATGATGGATCCGTCCTGGGACGAGCCGGTGACGTCCACCACAATGCAGTTGCAGCGCCCGGACTAATGCACCATACGGGACACCAGAGAATGCGACTCAGCCTCGTGGACATCCACCGCCGCGTCCCACGCCCGCTGCCTGGCACGGCGGGCACATCATGCCATGTTCTTGTTAGGCGAGGCCCATGGTGCTTCTGGATGCTCGGCGCGTCTGCATCACGTTCGGACACCGGCCGTCGTGCCATGTTCTCGTCAAACGAGGCTTATGATGCTTCCCGATGCTCGGTGCGCCAACAAAAGGGTTGTGTGTCTACACCGTGTTCAGACACCAAACGGACTGCACCGCCTTCGGCAAGGCAACGACGGCTGCCCTAGCACCGGATTCGTGCGCCATTGGGGTAAACGCAATGGATTCCTAATGGAAGGAGTCCGACCACTATTGGGGAACGTAGCATGCAATTTTAAAAAATTCCTACGATCACGCAAGACCTATCTAGGAGATGCATAGCAACGAGACGGGGAGAGTGTGTCCACATATCCTCCTAGACCGAAAGCGGAAGTGTTAGGTTAACGCGGTTGATGTAGTCAAACGTCTTCACAATCCAACCGATCCAAGTACCGAACATACGGCACCTCCGTGTTCAGCACACGTTCAGGTCGAAGACGTCCCTCGAACTCTTGATCCAGCAGAGGGTCGAGGCAGAGTTCCGTCTGCACGACGGCGTGGTGACGGTGATGATGATGTGATCCGCGCAGGGCTTCGCCTAAGCACTACAACGCTATGGCCGGAGGAGTAAACTGTGGAAGGGGGGCACCGCACACGGCTAAGAACAATTGTCGTGCCTTTGGGGTGCCCCCCTAGCCCTGTATATAAAGGAGGGGAGGAGGAGGAGGCCGGCCATAGGGGTGGCATGCCATGGGGGGGGAGTCCTACCTAGGACTCCACTCCTAGTAGGATTCCCCCCCCCATTCCTTCCAACGGAGAGGGGAAAGGGGAAAGGGGCGAGAGGGGGAAGGAAAGGGGGGCCGCGCCCCCACCCCTTGTCCAATTCGGATTGGGTAGGGGGGAGGCGCGCGGCTCCTCCTGTGGCCTTCCTTCCTCTCTCTCCACTATGGCCCATTAGCTTTCCCGGGAGGTTCCGGTAGCCTCCCGGTACTCCAATAAATCCCCGAACCTCTTTGGAACCATTCTGGTGTCCGTATATAACCTTCCAATATATCAATCTTTACCTCTCGGCCATTTCGAGACTCCTCGGCATGTCCGTGAGCTCATCCGGGACTCCAAACAAACGTCAGTCACCAAAACACATAACTCAAAATACAAATCGTCATCGAACGTTAAGTGTGCGGACCCTACGGGTTCGAGAACTATGTAGACATGACCGAGACACATCTCTGGTCAATAACCAATGGCGGAACTTGGATGCTCATATTGGTTCCTACATATTCTATGATGATCTTTATCGGTCAAACCGCATAACAACATATGTTATTCTCTTTGTTATCGGTATGTTACTTGACTGAGATTCGATCGTCGGTATCATCATACCTAGTTCAGTCTCATTATCGACAAGTCTCTTTACTCGTTCCATAATGCATCATCCCGCAACTAACTCATTAGTCACATTGCTTGCAAGGCTTAGAGTGATGTGCATTACCGAGAGGGCCCAGAGATACCTCTCCAATACTCGGAGTGACAAATTCTAATCTCGATCTATGCGAACCCAACAAACACCTTCGAAGACACCTGTAGAGCATCTTTATAATCACCCAGTTACGTTGTGACGTTTGATAGCGCACAAGGTGTTCCTTCGGTATTCGGGAGTTGTATAATCTCATAGTCAGAGGAATATGTATAATTCATGAAGAAAGCAATAGCAATAAAACGTAATGATCTTATGCTAAGCTAACGGATGGGTCTTGTCCGTCACATCATTCTCTAATGATGTGATCTCGTTCATTAAATGAAAACACATGTCTATGGTTAGGAAACTTAACCATCTTTGATCAACGAGCTAGTCAAGTAGAAGCATACTAGGGACACTCTGTTTTGTCTATGTATTCACACATGCACTAAGTTTCTGGTTAATACAATTCTAGCATGAATAATAAACATTTATCATGATATAAGGAAATATAAATAACAACTATATTATTGCCTATAGGGCATATTTCCTTCAACCACTGTCGTGCACGGGCCTCCTCCAGGGCGCGGCGTAGCGCAAGCCGGACGGCCATCTCCTCTTCGGGGCCGCGTAGGATGAGCTCGGGGTCGACGGATCTGGAGGTGAAGGACTCTGATCCTCTGCCCGCCATGCCTTACACGTCCGGGCGGCGCCGGGGACGAGCTTGGGTGGCGGAGAGGATAGGAGGGGAGTGGAGTGAAGTGGCTAGGGTTTGGTCCGGCGAGTGGATTGGGAGGAATATATGTGGGGTCGGGTGGGCCAGTGCGCGCCGAGTCCGACTGGCGGGCATGCCCGGGCGTCCTCATATCCGCCACATTTTTTAGCTGGATATGAAGGGTGCCGGTCAGCCCTGGCATTTGAGGCGTCCGTCCGGGTCAAAATTTTACGACCGAGAGTGACAAGGCGGGCCGTCCGGGCATTTGAGACTGGTTTGGGACACATGGCTGTAGATGCTCTAATGTAAGACCTTTTGACACTATTGTAGTGACACATGACTGAATCGGGACTAATGGGCTGGTCAGGCCCCAATCAAAGCCCTGTTTTCTACTAGTGTATCCAGCACTCGTCCCCATTTCCGCATTGCAAGCAGTGCAACGCCTTATGACATGTGATTTTCTGTGATGATTTCATTTGCCCAAAAATAGTATCTAAGCTCAATGATTACGGGTTAACTTGCCCGGGACATGGGACAATCATTTTCGTCAATTTTAATGCTCTCCTCAACTACTGTACTCAATATATATAGTGACGCCTTTCCAAAATATGAGGCACACTTTTTCCATTTATTGCGGGTAAAAATATAAGGCACACTTTACATTTGCTGATTTTCAATGCACAACTTTGACTATAATTTTTACTTATATAAGATGTCTACAAAATTAATTTAAAGACATGTGAAATAAAAAACACGATTAAGCTAGCTAGATTCTAGTAGATTCGCCAAATGACGAAGGATTTCGCACTGTGGATTCGACGGCTTGTCTTAATCACTCAAGTCTATACGTTTCAAAATGGATGACTTTACTAATCACGCTGGCGGCGAGACGCGGGCCGGGGTGGAAACAAGCGTGCTTGTGGCCGTGCCGGAGCGCCGGCCGCGCGTGCCCGCTCGTGCCACCGAAGCGGAGGGCGCACGCCAGCGACCGCTGTGGAATCTATTCCTACGACTCCCTCCGTCCCGTAAAAGCATCTACAGTTGGGATGGGCAAATCCGGCCTTTCAAACATCCTCGGATGTTCCTGGACATGTCTAAGAACACTGAATGGCCGTGCCTTAAATATTTAATTCTACAATCGTACACTTTAAATTAAAAATCACAAATTCATAGTATTACATATAATGTGAAATTTAATCTAACCGGAGCTTGCACGGTTTTGTCGTGGCCATATTCGGCGGTCAGCTGCGTTCCTAAGAGTGTTGGCCTGGTCGCCGGCAAGGTAGAGTAGGGCATGAGACTTAAGGCGTCATCGTCTCCCATCCCTTACTCTTCCTCGTCAGAGCACGCAACCCGAACGGTGCCGGTGAATCTCAGATCGATGATGGATCCGTCCTGGGACGAGCCGGTGACGTCCACCACAATGCAGTTGCAGCGCCCGGACTAATGCACCATACGGGACACCAGAGAATGCGACTCAGCCTCGTGGACATCCACCGCCGCGAGGGCTGCCGCCGCGTCCCACGCCCGCTGCCTGGCACGGCGGGCACATCATGCCATGTTCTTGTTAGGCGAGGCCCATGGTGCTTCTGGATGCTCGGCGCGTCTGCATCACGTTCAGACACCGGCCGTCGTGCCATGTTCTCGTCAAACGAGGCTTATGATGCTTCCCGATGCTCGGTGCGCCAACAAAAGGGTTGTGTGTCTACACCGTGTTCAGACACCAAACGGACTGCACCGCCTTCGGCAAGGCAACGACGGCTGCCCTAGCACCGGATTCGTGCGCCATTGGGGTAAACGCAATGGATTCCTAATGGAAGGAGTCCGACCACTATTGGGGAACGTAGCATGCAATTTCAAAAAATTCCTACGATCACGCAAGACCTATCTAGGAGATGCATAGCAACGAGACGGGGAGAGTGTGTCCACATATCCTCCTAGACCGAAAGCGGAAGTGTTAGGTTAACGCGGTTGATGTAGTCAAACGTCTTCACAATCCAACCGATCCAAGTACCGAACATACGGCACCTCCGTGTTCAGCACACGTTCAGGTCGAAGACGTCCCTCGAACTCTTGATCCAGCAGAGGGTCGAGGCAGAGTTCCGTCTGCACGACGGCGTGGTGACGGTGATGATGATGTGATCCGCGCAGGGCTTCGCCTAAGCACTACAACGCTATGGCCGGAGGAGTAAACTGTGGAAGGGGGGCACCGCACACGGCTAAGAACAATTGTCGTGCCTTTGGGGTGCCCCCCTAGCCCTGTATATAAAGGAGGGGAGGAGGAGGAGGCCGGCCATAGGGGTGGCATGCCATGGGGGGGAGTCCTACCTAGGACTCCACTCCTAGTAGGATTCCCCCCCCCCCCATTCCTTCCAACGGAGAGGGGAAAGGGGAAAGGGGTGAGAGGGGGAAGGAAAGGGGGGCCGCGCCCCCACCCCTTGTCCAATTCGGATTGGGTAGGGGGGAGGCGCGCGCCTCCTCCTGTGGCCTTCCTTCCTCTCTCTCCACTATGGCCCATTAGCTTTCCCGGGAGGTTCCGATAGCCTCCCGGTACTCCAATAAATCCCCGAACCTCTTTGGAACCATTCTGGTGTCCGTATATAACCTTCCAATATATCAATCTTTACCTCTCGACCATTTCGAGACTCCTCGGCATGTCCGTGAGCTCATCCGGGACTCCAAACAAACGTCAGTCACCAAAACACATAACTCAAAATACAAATCGTCATCAAACGTTAAGTGTGCGGACCCTACGGGTTCGAGAACTATGTAGACATGACCGAGACACATCTCTGGTCAATAACCAATGGCGGAACCTGGATGCTCATATTGGTTCCTACATATTCTATGATGATCTTTATCGGTCAAACCGCATAACAACATATGTTATTCTCTTTGTTATCGGTATGTTACTTGACTGAGATTCGATCGTCGGTATCATCATACCTAGTTCAGTCTCATTATCGACAAGTCTCTTTACTCGTTCCATAATGCATCATCCCGCAACTAACTCATTAGTCACATTGCTTGCAAGGCTTAGAGTGATGTGCATTACCGAGAGGGCCCAGAGATACCTCTCCAATACTCGGAGTGACAAATTCTAATCTCGATCTATGCGAACCCAACAAACACCTTCGAAGACACCTGTAGAGCATCTTTATAATCACCCAGTTACGTTGTGACGTTTGATAGCGCACAAGGTGTTCCTTCGGTATTCGGGAGTTGTATAATCTCATAGTCAGAGGAATATGTATAATTCATGAAGAAAGCAATAGCAATAAAACGTAATGATCTTATGCTAAGCTAACGGATGGGTCTTGTCCGTCACATCATTCTCTAATGATGTGATCCCGTTCATTAAATGAAAACACATGTCTATGGTTAGGAAACTTAACCATCTTTGATCAACGAGCTAGTCAAGTAGAAGCATACTAGGGACACTCTGTTTTGTCTATGTATTCACACATGCACTAAGTTTCTGGTTAATACAATTCTAGCATGAATAATAAACATTTATCATGATATAAGGAAATATAAATAACAACTATATTATTGCCTATAGGGCATATTTCCTTCAACCACTGTCGTGCACGGGCCTCCTCCAGGGCGCGGCGTAGCGCAAGCCGGACGGCCATCTCCTCTTCGGGGCCGCGTAGGATGAGCTCGGGGTCGACGGATCTGGAGGTGAAGGACTCTGATCCTCTGCCCGCCATGCCTTACACGTCCGGGCGGCGCCGGGGACGAGCTTGGGTGGCGGAGAGGATAGGAGGGGAGTGGAGTGAAGTGGCTAGGGTTTGGTCCGGCGAGTGGATTGGGAGGAATATATGTGGGGTCGGGTGGGCCAGTGCGCGCCGAGTCCGACTGGCGGGCATGCCCGGGCGTCCTCATATCCGCCACATTTTTTAGCTGGATATGAAGGGTGCCGGTCAGCCCTGGCATTTGAGGCGTCCGTCCGGGTCAAAATTTTACGACCGAGAGTGACAAGGCGGGCCGTCCGGGCATTTGAGACTGGTTTGGGACACATGGCTGTAGATGCTCTAATGTAAGACCTTTTGACACTATTGTAGTGTCACAAAATATCTTACATCATGAAACGGTGGGAATCCGGTGGTCATGTCTTTTTGCATAAAACCTCCTATGCTTTCTTGAAATCAACTCGCAGTCCTGGGATCCTAAAGAAAAGGTTTCATTGTTTGCAGAAAACTCCCTTGAGAAAAAACTATTTGTTCTTTGCGGAAAACACCCTGACATTCAAAATAGTGATATTATTTAAACCGTAACTTCAATTTTAACATATTATATATGAAATTTGATTAAAAATATGTATAATTTAAATATGATGTTATTTTACCAGTCAACCATTTGTAGCATGTTATATAGGATGCAGCCTTAATTAATAGTCCAAAATCCGCCTCTCTTTCGTATCAATGTACATCCAGACTAAAATAAACACCTCAGTAAAATTAGAATGGAGACGAAAGAAATTATCGATAACAACGCATGGACGCGTCGGCAAAATCTCGCATGGGAAAAAAGATAGCAGATTTCTTATCTTATGCGGAGAGAGACCCCTTAGGATTGACCATATTAAAATACGTTGTGATTGTGTGAGCACTGAGGCCATCATCGACGAGGATGTGAGGAGGATAAGTGGCAAAATAGATGGATGTCGTGTTCAAATAAATAACATAGACCTATTGGAGTCTCGAGTGCGGGCTATTGGGTTAGCGGCTTGTGTTATTTTTCCTCCCGTTGCAATGCATGAGTTTTTTTTTCCTAGTCTATACCGAAGTACGGGATTGGTATTTTATATATTTTTTGAGTGGGCATTGGTATTTAACAAAAGGAAATTTTAGCATTATGGCGTACAATGCCACACCGGAGCTCAAATAAAACAAATGTGGATACTATCTAGGCTTATTACGTGTGTATGCGCGTCTAACTAGCCAGACTGAGTGATTTTCTACAAAAAAAAAAGCCACGCTTTACACAAGTTTTAAAAAATATTCATGTAATTTTAAACGTGTTTTACCTGCAAAAAATATTTAAACGTGTTCAACACTTCAAAAAATATTCATGTAAGTAAGAAAGTGTTCACCCATTTCAAAAAACTAATCATGAAATATTAAAAGGTCAAGTTACAAGAAATATGTAGTTGAATAGGGTACTCGCGTATTTTTTTGAAAATATTAGCCTAATTTTAAAAGGTGTTCACGCCTTTTAGGAAAAAACTCATGTGGTGTCTAAAAGTGCCCACACATTTAAAAAAAATGTTTGACTGTTGGAAAATAACCTCTTGTTTTTATTATATTATAAGAAATATGTCTGTGCGTTGCAATGAGAGAAAAATAATATCTCAGCATTCCCCACATCCGAACACACACTCTTCCATGTTCTCTATGTGAACACAACGCCCGATTTATATTGTCGCTTATCCTCCTTCCTGTCATCGCCGGCGGTGGTAGTTCAACCTTGTGTCAGTGGAACGATGTGGGCAGCGGCCGTCAATAATGGGAGGAGATAGTCGGCAGTAGTGCTCGGCCGCGTCGGGGTGTCGTTGGTTAGCGCCTCGCCTATAGTTACCTCCTCCATAAACCGAGCTATTGTCAGTGTTGCAAATATAATTTGCAAGTAAGTTTGCTACAAAAATTATGGACCTAGGCATGACTCTAAAATAGTCATATACATTGTTTCTGACCTAGTCGGAGTTGTGGTCGCATCCTCATTTTGTTGCTACACGGCGATCTTCGAGGTACGGTTGCTTCAACCACTTTCTCCTACGACGATGTAACCGGATGGATTACTAATTATAGTGCATAAATTTTGTTTGATTGTCATAATTAGCTCATAACCAGGCATGAATGTCCCTTCATTATCAGGGTTTATTCTCTTCAACTATTTTTGCGCTCATGTGCCCACAATTTTTATTAATTAGAGCAAGATCAACATATTCTCTTTTATTAGCATGTGCCCACAATTTTTTTCAATTATAGGCTATAGCCAACCAGCATATTGTATTTTATTGACACGTGCAAGTTACCTCCGGCAATAATTTGTGGAGTACCTCGTTCTACTCATGATTCTCGGGACAATTTCCTTATTCTCACAAAACCTTCTTATTTTCAGATAACTTAGGGACATATAAAAACTGGTGTGATTTAGTATAAAATTCCAAGGAGGGACTATTCCATAATTGCAAGCTAGCTGAGTTGGCTTTGTCCGTCGACACAATAGGGAAGGTCAGAGTTCAATCCCCTCGCGCCCTTAATTTTTTGCTGCTTGTCATTGTGACAGAAAAAGAAATGTGTGGTAAGCCCAATTGGGGATAAATAAAAAAATGGGGAACTACGTGTGGAATGGACGAAACAAAATCTATATGTATATTTTTGCTTTTCTTGGGGCAGCTGCGTGGGCGCTACTATATGGCGCTAGTTGCGTCAAATAGCGTGTGGAACGCACAACCGATCAAGTCTGGGCCAGTTACTGGCAGACACCGAAATAACCATTGTTTGCAAGGCACGGTAATAATCCAGAAAAACGACGGGTTGAACGATCGAGCACATGACCTTAAAGACTCGAGCACGTGCTGCTAGCCATGGCAACAAACACCTACTGCTAACCAATGGCCTACATGAATATTTAGGAATATACTAGAACGTCAGATTTATATAAAAAATAATTTTTAAATATGAATTGCCGAATATTTTTGGAAACATGAATTTTTTTAAATTATGAATAATGATTTTAATATTCCATCCATTTTGAAAAAAAACATTAACACAACTTGAAACGGCGTCATTTTCTGAAGGCATTAACCTTTTATGAAAATACAAAAAAAATTGAAGTAGTGACCGACTTCTGAAAATGAAACATGTTTTGAGCATTCAGAACAATTTTATAAAATGTGTTTTAAACGCGGACATTATTTTGAATTTGTGAACAATTTACTAACATATGAATATTTTTTGATTTTGGAATTTTTTCAATGATTTTTTTAATCCAAACAATTTTCGAAAACACAAATATTTTTTGGATTTTTTTAATATGTCCTGAGTTTTGAAAAAAAACGGAATGAGAAAAAATTATTTTCTCCAAACATTTATAAAAACGGGAACACAATATTTTAATTCTGAACATTTTTTGTAAATTTGAAAAAAAATCTGAACTTTGTTTGAAAAGTTTTAATTACGAAATAAGGTAAAAAAATAAATTTGGAAGGAAAAGTGAAACGGGCCGGCACAATTTTGGGCGGCCTGTGCGAAACTCTAACTATCTGCCGCATTGGCAGTCAAATAAAGTTTTGCAGCTTCGTCAGCAGGCAAATAAGTAGGCAGGCTTGGCCGGGCCACAGTGTGTGCGGCCCAAGTATGAAAATCTGGAGTTGTTAAATAAATAAACAGACGAACGCACAAAAATTTAGTATCATCTCGGATAGAAAAATAAATTTCGACGATGAATGGATGAAAAAATTGAAGAAACACACCTTGCTTTATTAATAGGTATAGATATAGATAAAAAACACAAAAGCTAAAAATGATAAGAAAAATAGTAAGAAATGAAAAAAGTAAAAGAAGTAGAAATGGCGTAAATTAATAAAATAAAAGGAAGGGAACACAAAAGAAAAATGGCCATGAAAGCATGGAAGACCCGAATAAAAGAACCGTTCCCTCTATGTGCGCTACTGGACCGGTTCACTACGAAGACAATATATCCGTCATAGTAATCAAGATATAACATTTGTAGTGTAGCATGTATATAGAGCATCTCTAACTGACCCCGCATATCGTGGACACGCAAAACGCGTTTGCAGTTCACGGAAAAACGGCTTTGTGGGTCAGTACGGACGGCCGCAGAGGCAGACCCCGCAAAACGGACCCATATAAAAGGATATTCGTAGAATATGCTCTTTTACAGGTCTGGTTTTGTGGAGTCTGCTCTTGCACTGCTGCCGTCGGTCCGCAAATATCAATACCACACCACAAAAATACAACAATCATCCACACTATAAATAATTTTTCTGAAAAGATATCAATACCATAGCACAATACAACAATCATCCACATTACAAATAAGTATTCAAATCACCGAAGCAAACTAAATAATGCAATATGAAACTTGTCCCGAATACAAATAACACCTGAATTAAATGAGAATGAATAGAAAAATGAGTTTTGTTACTATCCAGCCCTTCGCCAATGGTGCTCAATGAGATCCTCCTGAAGCTGAAAGTGGGTGTTTGCATTTTCAATCTCCTTGTATGTCTAAAGAAAGCTCTAATGCGGTTAGGGTCTCTAGCTGGTTTGACACGGCTACTCACATTGCCGTAGAAGAACTCCAAGTTCATGCCTCTCTCATCTCCGAGAATCATATTGTGAAGAATAGCACAGCATGTCATGATGTTTTTCAAGGTCCGTTTGTCCCAAAAACGAGCAGGACCACGAACGATGGCAAACCTAGATTGCAAAACCCCAAATGCTCTTTCAATGTTTTTTCGGGCTGCCTCTTGCACCCTTGCAAATTCATATTTTTCTAGTTTCGGGTTCTTTGATGCTCTTGATAAATGTGCACCAAGGAGGGTATATACCATCTGCAAGATAGTACCTATTTGTGCATTCATGCCCATTGATTGTTAAGTTGCAAGCAGGAGCATTACCACTAGCAAGCCTAGCAAATAAATGAGACCGTTACAACACATTGATATCATTGAGAGTGCCCGACATACCAAAAAAAGCAATGCCAAATCCATAAATCATCGGATGCTAAGGCCTCTAGCACAATTGTTGCATCACGAGACTTGCCACAATACATTCCCTACCATGCATTCGGGCAAATTTTTCCAATTCCAATGCATACAGTCAATGCTACCTAGCATGCCAGGCCAACCTCTCCTCTCATTAGATGCCATCATTTTTTGTGTCATCCTCGTTAGATGCCCGAAGATATTCGGGACCAAAGACACGGATGACCACTTTGGCAAACCTACGCACTGACTCAATTGTGGTATCTTCACCAATGCGAAGGTACTCATCGGCATAGTCAGCCGGACCGCCGTATGCAACCACCCGCATAGCTGCCGAGATTTTTTGATATGCACTAAATCCCTTCAATCCCGCGGCATTTCTCTTTGAGTAAAATACTGAAAATTTGCCTCGCAAGCTTGAACAATTTTCACAAAGAGAGATTGGCGCATTCGGTACCTTCTTCGGAAGAGGTGCGGCGGATATGTTGGATTCTCTGCGAAGTAGTCTTGCATCAACATCTCGTTTCCGAGATGGCGATTTCGAGGAATGCAAAGACGGTCGATGGTCAATCCTAGCCGCCTCTTTTGGTTCTCATCTCCGTGCTCCTCATGACAAGGGCCATCACCAACGTCTGATGCAGATAGTTTGCAAGCAGCGTCTCAACATCCGAGCCGTCCGAATCAGATGAATTGTCGAGCAAAAACTTCTCGCCCGTGCTCAATTCCATCTACGTGAACAAAAATAGCACGCCGCGTCAACCAACTATGCATAGCGCTCGGCACAAAGCACAGGTAAACACTCACCGACTACTCGTGGGCGGTGGCTCTCTGGCGGTTCGGGGGGCGGGCGATCCCGGGCAGCGACGGCGACTAGGGGCGGCTCGAGGGCGGTCGATCCCCGGTGGCGATGGCGAGAAGGGGCGGCTCGTGTCGCCGGATCCGGGGATGGTGCAGCGTATCGGTGGTAGAGGGTGGGGACGCCCCTGTGGCGCGACTCCGCCCGCAGATTTGGCCGGAATCGCCAGCGGCGGCGGAAGGAGGTGGGGAAAGGGCGCAGGCTAAAATGTCCCTCCCGCCAACCGCTTTCCTGGGTTACGGGGCACCGTAGGGGCGAGGCAGAAACCTGCATATTCGCGGGTTGGGGCCGAGGTTTTGCCGCGCCCCTCAAAAATAGTTACGGGTCGGAGGCGTTTACGAGGTCTAGTTGGGCAGTTTTTTCCACGCCGACCCACATTTTGGCGGTTATTTGCGGGTCGGGCTTTTTACAGGGTCTGCTAGAGATGCTTTTACCGAAGCACATCCTATTCCACGAGTGAGTGGGAAGACAGTGACCAACCATGCACTCCCGTGGCGATATTGGGTCGGCCCATTGATTCATTTTTTCTTTCTGCTATGGTTTTTTTTTGCTATTCCTTTCTTCATGACTTATACATGTTCCTATGACTATGAGATTATGCAACTCACGTTTACTAGAGAAACACTTTCTGTGCTACCAAACGTCACAACGTAACTGGGTGATTATAAAGGTGCTCTACAGGTGTCTCCAAAGGTACTTGTTGGGTTGGCGTATTTCGAGATTAGGATTTGTCACTACGATTGTCAGAGAGGTATCTCTGGGCCCACTCGGTAATGCACATCACTATAAGCCTTGCAAGCATTGCAACTAATGAGTTAGTTGCGAGATGATGTGTTACGGAACAAGTAAAGAGACTTGCCGGTAACGAGATTGAACTAGGTATTGACATACCAACGATCGAATCTCGGCAAGTAACATACCGATGACAAAGGGAATAACGTATGTTGTTATGCGGTTTGACCGATAAAGATCTTCATAAAATATGTAGGAGCCAATATGAGCATCCAGGTTCCGCTATTGGTTATTGACCGGAGACGTGTCTCGGTCATGTCTACATAGTTCTCGAACCCGTAGGGTCCGCACGCTTAAAGTTTGATGACGGTTATATTATGAGTTTATGTGTTTTGATATACCGAATGAGTTCGGAGTCCGGATGAGATCAGGGACATGAGGAGGAGTCTTCAAATGGTTGAGATGTAAAGATCGATATATTGGATGACTATATTTGGACATTGGAAAGGTTCCGAGTGATTCAGGTATTTTCGGGAGTACCGGGGAGTTACCGGAATTCGTATTGGGCCTTAATGGGCCATACGGGAAAGGAGAGAAAGGCCTCAAAGGGTGGCCGCACCCCTCCCCGTGGGCTGGTCCGAATTGGACTAGGGAGGGGGGCGCCCCCTTCCTTCCTTCTCTTTTTCCCTTCCCTTTCCTTCCCTCCTACTCCTACTTCTTGGAAGGGCTCCTAGTTCTACTACGAAAGGGGGAATCCTACTCCCGGTGAGAGTAGGACTCCCCTAGGGCGCGCCATAGAGAGTGCTGGCCCTCCCCTCCTCCACTCCTTTATATACGGGGGCAGGGGCACCCCAAAGACACAACAATTGATCTCTTGATCTCTTAGCCGTGTGCGGTGCCCCCTCCATCATAATCCACCTCGATCATATCGCAGCGGTGCTTAGGCGAAGCCCTGCGTCAGTAGAACATCATCATCATCACCACGTCGTCATGCTGACAAAACTCTCCCTCAACACTCGACTAGATCGGAGTTCGAGGGACGTCATCGAGTTGTACGTGTGCTGAACTCGGAGGTGACGTACGTTCAGTACTTGATCGGTCGGATCATGAAGACGTACGACTACATAAACCGCGTTGTGCTAACGCTTCCGCTTTCGGTCTACGAGGGTACGTGGACATCACTCTTCCCTCTCGTTGCTATGCATCACCATGATCTTGCGTGTGCGTAGGAAATTTTTGAAATTACTACGTTCCCCAACAGTGGTATCCGAGCCAGGTTTTATGCGTAGATGTCATATGCACGAGTAGAACATAAGTGAGTTGTGGGCGATACAAGTCATACTGCTTACTAGCATGTCATACTTTGGTTTAGCGGTATTGTTGGATGAAGCAGCCCGGACCGACATTACGCGTATGCTTACGCGAGACTGGTTCTACCGACGTGATTTGCACACAGGTGGCTGGCGGGTGTCAGTTTCTCCAACTTTAGTTGAACCGAGTGTGGCTACGCCCGGTCCTTGCGAAGGTTAAAACAGCATCAACTTGACAAACTATCGTTGTGGTTTTGATATGTAGGTAAGAACGGTTCTTGCTAAGCCCGTAGCAGCCATGTAAATTTGCAACAACAAAGTAGAGGACGTCTAACTTGTTTTTGCAGGGCATGTTGTGATGTGATATGGTCAAGACATGATGCTAAATTTTATTGTATGAGACGATCATGTTTTGTAATCGAGTTATCGGCAACTGCCAGGTAAGGTGGCACCTGTGGGAATACCGTGCGTGAGGCCGCAAAGTGATATGATGTGTTACATGCTAGATCGGTGTGACTTGGGATCGGGGTCCCGACATGGGTAAGGATTCGATGGACTATGGAATAAGGAGTGGCAAGAGCCTAGGCTTGGGGATGCAAAAGTCACCCCAAGGTAATATTCAAGGATAGCCAAGAGCCTAAGCTTGGGTATGCACCGGAAGGCATCCCCTCTTTCGTCTTCGTTCATCGGTAACTTTACTTGGAGCTATATTTTTATTCGCCACATGATATGTGTTTTGCTTGGAGCGTCATTTTATTTTATTTAGTTTTGCTTGCTGTTTGAATAAAATACCAAGATCTGAAATTATTAAATGTTAGAGAGTCTTCACATAGTTGCATAATTATTTGACTACTCATTGATCTTCACTTATATCTTTCGGAGTAGTTTGTCATTTGCTCTAGTGCTTCACTTATATATTTTAGAGTATGGCGGTAGTTTTATTTTGAAGAAATAGATGAACTCTCATGCTTCACTTATATTATTTTGAGAGTCTTAAATAGCATGGTAATTTGCTTAAAATCCTAATATGCTAGGTATACAAGATTAATGATAAAATTCTCTTATGATTGTGTTGAATACTAGGAGAAGTTTGATACTTGATAATTGTTTTGAGATATGGAGATGGTGATATTAGAGTCATCCTAGTTGAGTAGTTGTGAATTTGAGAAATACTTGTGTTGAAGTTTGTGATTCCCGTAGCATGCACGTATGGTGAACCGTTATGTGATGAAGTCGGAGCATGATTTATTTATTGATTGTCTTCCTTATGAGTGACGGTCGGGGACGAGCGATGGTCTTTTCCTACCAATCTACCCCCCTAGGAGCATGCACGTAGTACTTTGTTTTGATAACTAATAGATTTTTGCAATAAGTATGTGAGTTCTTTATGACTAATGTTGAGTCCATGGATTATACGCACTCTCACCCTTCCACCATTGCTAACCTCTCTAGTACCACGCAACTTTCGCCGGTACCATAAACCCACCATATACCTTCCTCAAAACAGCCACCATACCTACCTATTATGGCATTTCCATAGCCATTCCGAGATATATTGCCATGCAACTTTCCACTGTTCCGTTTATTATGACACACTTCATCATTGTCATATTGCTTGCATGATCATGTAGTTGACATCGTATTTGTGGCAAAGCCACGGTTCATAATTCTTTCATACATGTCACTCATGCATCATTGCACATCCCGGTACACCACCGGAGGCATTCATATAGAGTCATACTTTGTTCTAGTATCGAGTTGTAATCATTGAGTTGTAAATAAATAGAAGTGTGATGATCATCATTAATAGAGCATTGTCCCAAATAAAAAAAGAATGGCCAAATAAAAAATAAGAAAAAAATAAAATAAAAAGGGGCAGTGCTACTATCCTTTTACCACACTTGTGCTTCAAAGTAGCACCATGATCTTCATGATAGAGAGTCTCCTATGTTGTCACTTTCATATACTAGTGGGAATCTTTCATTATAGAACTTGGCTTGTATATTCCAATGATGGGCTTCCTCAAAATGCCCTAGGTCTTCGTGAGCAAGCGAGTTGGATGCACACCCACTAGTTTCTTTTGTTGAGCTTTCATACATTTATAGCTCTAGTGCATCCGTTGCATCGCAATCCCTACTCACTCACATTGATATCTATTGATGGGCATCTCCATAGCCCGTTGATACGCCTAGTTGATGTGAGACTATCTTCTCCATTTTTGTCTTCTCCACAACCACCATTCTATTCCACCTATAGTCCTATGTCCATGGCTCACGCTCATGTATTGCGTGAAGATTGAAAAAGTTTGAGAACATAAAAAGTATGAAACAATTGCTTGGCTTGTCATCGGGGTTGTGCATGATTTAAATATTTTGTGTGGTGAAGATAGAGCATAGCCAGACTATATGATTTTGTAGGGATAACTTTCTTTGGCCATGTTATTTTGAGAAGACATAATTGCTTTGTTAGTATGCTTGAAGTATTATTATTCTTATGTCAATATGAACTTTTGTCTTGAATCTTTCGGATCTGAATATTCATTCCACAATCAAGAAGAATTACATTAAAATTATGCCAAGTAGCACTCCACATCAAAAATTCGTTTTTATCATTTACCTACTCGAGGACGAGTAGGAATTAAGCCTGGGAATGATTGATACGTCTCCAACGTATCTATAATTTTTGATTGCTCCATGCTATATTATCTACTGTTTTGGGCAATATTGGGCTTTATTATCCACTTTTATATGACTTTTGGGACTAACCTATTAACCGGAGGCCCAGCCCAGATTTGCTGTTTTATGCCTATTTTAGTGTTTCGAAGAAAAGGAATATCAAACGGAGTCGAAACGGAACGAAATCAACTGGAGAAGTTATTTTTGGAAGGAAACACACCGGATGGACTTGGACCCTATGTTAGAAGATATGGGAGCTTCCCACGAGGGTGGGGGCGCCTCCTCCCCCACCTAGGGCGCGCCCCCTACCTCGTGGGGCCCCCGTGGCTTCCCTGACGTGCTTCTTTTGCCTATATAACTCCATATACCCTAAAACTTTTAGAACGCAACATAGATCGGGAGTTCCGCCGCCAGAAGCCTCCGTGGCCACCAAAAACCAATCTAGACCTGTTCCGGCACCCTGCCGGAGGGGGCAATCCTTCTCCGGTGGCCATCTTCATCATCCCGGTGCTCTCCATGACGAGGAGGGATTAGTTCTCCCTCAGGGCTGAGGGTATGTACCAGTAGCTATGTGTTTGATCTCTCTCTCTCTCTCTCGTGTTCTTGAGATGATACGATCTTGATGTATCGCGAGCTTTGCTATTATAGTTGGATCTTATGTTTCTCCTCCCCCTCTTCTCTCTTGTAATGAATCGAGTCTGCCCTTTGAAGTAATCTTATCGGATTGAGTCTTTAAAGATTTGAGAACACTTGATGTATGTCTTACCATGGATATCTATGGTGACAATGGGATACAACGTGCCACTTGATGTATGTCTTGGTGATCAACTTGCGGGTTTCGTGACATTGGGAACCTATGCATAGGGGTTGGCACACGTTTTCGTCATGATTCTCCGGTAGAACTTTGGGGCACTCTTTGAGGTCCTTTGTGTTGGTTGAATAGATGAATCTAAGATTGTGTGACGCATATCGTATAATCATGCCCACGGATACTTGAGGTGACATTGGAGTATCTAGGTGACATTAGGGTTTTGGTTGATTTGTGTCTTAAGGTGTTATTCTACTACGAACTCTAGGGCTGTTTGTGACACTTATAGGAATAGCCCAACGGACTGATTGGAAAGAATAACTTTGAGATGGTTTCGTACCCTGCCATAATCTCTTCATTCGTTCTCCGCTATTAGTGACTTTGGAGTGACTCTTTGTTGCATGTTGAGGGATAGTTATGTCATCCAATTATGTTAGTATTGTTGAGGGAACTTACACTAGCGAAAGTATGAACCCTAGGCCTTGTTTCCTAGCATTGCAATACCGTTTATGCTCACTTTTATCATTAGTTACCTTGTTGTTTTTATAATTTCAGATTACAAATACCTTTATCTACTATCCATATACCACTTGTTTCACTATGTCTTCGCCGAACTAGTGCACCTATACAATTTACCATTGTATAGGGTGTGTTGGGGACACAAGAGACTCTTTGTTATTTGGTTGCAGGGTTGCTTGAGAGAGACCATCTTCATCCTACGCCTCCTACGGATTGATAAACCTTAGGTCATCCACTTGAGGGAAATTTGCTACTGTCCTACAAACCTCTGCACTTGGAGGCCACCGAGGTGGGCACAACCCAGCTGGGTGCGCCAGGGGGCCTGGTGCGCCCTGGTGGGTTGTGCCCCCCTCGAGGCACCCCCCAGGTGCTGCTCTAGCCCTTCGGGAGTCTTCTGGCCCATAAAAAATCCACAAAAAGTTTTGCGGTGTTGGGATTGTGTTTGATGTTGATTTTCTGCGATGTAAAAAAACAAGCAAAAAACATCAACTCGTACTGGGCACTGGGTCAATAGGTTAGTCCCAAAAAATGATATAAAGTTGTTTAACACCGATAACTGATTCGAGTCTATACTTTCCTTTCCATTGTTTTGTTTAACCTTTATTGTAACCTGACATATCCGAGCAGTGATAATTCCCTGCTTATGTAACCACTTGGTGTAAACTCTGTCAGTATGACCTTGTTACTATTGTTGATGGCATTCCGGTAGCCACCGATGGATGAGAACTTTGCCTATTGGTCCACCTCTCGTCTTAACGAGCTGGAAAATGGTTCTCTTCGTCCCTTGCCCTTGGTACCAACGTTGTTGCCAACATAACTGACAGGCTATCCTCTGACCCGCCTTGCTATCATGTCCGTGCAAAATGTTAGCACCCTTCCTGATTTTTAACCCACATGGTGGGCCATAACTCATAGTTCCACCGGATCGAAACCTGACTCTCATGTACAACCTTAATTCCGAAATATTCTTTGTACTTGGCTTCGTATGTAATTCACGAGCTAACATCCTCACCATGTTTCATTCCGGTATCAGAGGCAACATTATTCTTCGTTGTTCTGAACCCCTTCATGACATGTTTTACGCATCAGTTGGATGCCTACCTAGTTGAAATTTGTTGAACCTCCTTACTTTTGCTTCTGTTTCCATAATATGAGTTCTTCTTTGTCCTACCACAGACAGATAATCCCTCAACTTGGGATGAACTTGAACTATCAAGAGGCACCATCAGTTTCATTTTCTCCTTAGGGTTCAAAGCTTCATAAACGTCATTAAGCGTGAGAATATCAGGACTCTATAATATGTTGTCTCTAAAATTGGCATAAGAACTTGGTAGTGAACATAGTACTTCTTGGCTTTGGTTGAGGGCCTCGAGTGATCACGTGGAGCACAAGAGTAGCAACCGTCCAGGCGTGCACTGCTGCAAGTAGCAGCGACCACGAACACAGAAATTAGTAGCAGCAACTTGCGGCTAGCAGATCGATGCGTAGGGAACATGGGGAAATCTTCTCAGGACTTGAAACAACGAGTACAATGGAGAAAGAGCTTCAGCGGCCGCCGAGAAAACTAACGCCTCAATCGATCTCCAGTTGATCGAATTCCTGATGGTCTCAGCTGCAGCAAAAATCGATCTCCAATCTGGCAGATCGTGAGACTGCAACGGCCGACAGACCGCAACCCTAATCTCTCGAACTCAATTCTCGTATCAACTTGGCCCTGTATACCATAGTCTAGGAGATTGCTTCAATCCATAAAGAGATTTCTTTAACTGACAGACAAGTTTTTCTCCAACAAAATATTACACAAATGGAGTTGAATTTGTAACAAAGCCCTATTGTTCTTTCTTTTCTCCACATCAATCCAGTCCTGAATTCTATTCTTCCCAAAACTATGCAATGCACCATCATAATTGGCTTGCGCCATTAATGCCCGCATCTTAATGCTTACCATGGGTGGTTCTACAATCGTTCTTACCACTAGTAGAAAATGGCCATTTATCCTGGTTCGTAAGGCCCATTTGTCCCGGTTGGGGAACCAGGACTAAAGGGTCGTTACTAAAGCCCTACACCTTTAGTCCCGGTTCTTACACCAACCAGGACAGATGGGCCTCCACATGGCCGCTACGGCGAGCTCAGGCAGGAGGGCCTTTCATCCCAGTTAGTGGCACCAACCGGGACCAAAAGACATCCATGTGTCAGCAGCTGGCAGGAGCTGAGGTTTTTGTTTTTTAAAGGGGGTGGTTTAGGGTGTTTTGGGGGTTAATTTAGGGTGTTAGCTAGCTAATAGAGAGAATTTTCCTCTCTTATCTCCGTTCTTGGTTTACCAACGCTACTGCTATGCCTAAATGTGGCTTAGATTGAAGTGAAGGCAACATATATGTGGTGCATGTCGAAAGTAATACTAATCCTAACTTGATCATGTTTGGATTAGTACTACTTTCGACATGCACCACATGCATGTTGCCTTCACTTCAATCCAATCCATGTTCATTTCACCCACTAATATATAATAACTCTTCATGCTCGCATCATGCATCATCATAATAACAAGTCCACTAATCATCATCATACAACTTCTACTCGTTATTACTAACAGGTCATACGATCATCATCCTCATAGTCATCGAACCAACCCTACTTAATTGTTCTTAGTGCATGATCATCAGTATAAGGTAGGACCTAAATACCCTCTTTAAGGTAAAATAGCATAAAACAATATAGGCCTTGACTCTCCATTATGGAGAATGGAGATCATCCTGTCTCCAATTTTTGCGCCTCGCTTCCTTTTGATTCCAAGAACCTCCTTACGACTGTCCATACATTTTTTCCATTCTATGATTTTCATGTCTCCATTTATTTTTGAAATCCGATATGGACAGGTGAGATTCGTAGGATGACCTGGCTGCATGTTCAAAACATCAAGGCGACCATTCGGATACATCAGATGAGGCACACAACTATGGGTCCTTAGGTGAATTTTCTTTGTTTTGAAATTTTCATGGTCTTCAAAACCCATCCTCTCCAAGACATGGCGTCTTACATGGCATGGGATAAGCTAATCCAATTGTAAAATATGAAAATTACATGTTGAAACAGTTGAAGTCATGCTTAATTGTGAAAAACACACTTGTCATCATTGCGTACCATTTCAACATCGAAGGTGTCCTCAAGCTTAATGCTGAAGCACCGATCTTCGTCCAGGTGAGGCCTGTCGCACAGACCTCGGTCGTCGTGGCACCAGTCACACTCCCCCGGGAGACTTTCGTTATCCGAGTACGACATTTCCTATGTTCATAATTCAAATATTAAACTTGTACAATTAAATATATGTACTAAAAAAACCCTATAAGCTATCAACTAATCAAATGCATACGCCTTGCATAGTGCCCTCCAATTTTATCATTCAAAGTAGAAGTAGTATTCACATTAGCATGCATTCAATTATAAGCAAAACTACATCATCTCTTGTGTCCGTACATCATTGAATATTATCACTAATACACCTTGAATAGTATCATACATATAGCATTGCTAATACAGCTAGATAGAACCGTAGCGCCCGACGGGTATCGGCGCGGGCGGTGGACACCCAAAGAGAAGGAACCATCACAGGATCATAGCTCCAATGAGATCCCTGAAGAACCTGCCAGGTATTGTAGAACCTGCCCTCCAACGCAACCATGTAACGACGGACGTGCTCGTCCTCCTCGCTGACACGGTGACGTACCACCTCCGCGGTGTCCGGAAGCCTCGGCACCGTCACTAGCCCACGCGACCGCCACCAAACAAGGTTTGGGTCAACAATGGGCTGGCTCCTCACCAACCTACGCCCCCCGGAAGGTAGCACCTCCCAATAACAGCCCGGCGGAGCCCAATCTTGGACATGGCCCCTCTGATCAAGCAGGCCTCCTTCGCCGAGTCGACGACGAGGATGTGGGATAGGCATCGTCGACGTCGATGCGGGAATAATTGCTTCAACTAAAAAATAAACTAGTTCTATTAATTTCCTTGCTAAAAAATCACTTACATAGTAAAATAAAGTAGTTTTATTAAATCAACTAGTTCAACTACTAAGCACTTACTATAAATAAAATAAACTAGTACTTACTAAAGATAAACTACTTCTATATATAGTAAAATAAAGTATTTTATAAAATCAACTAGTTCAACTACTAAGCACTTACTATAAATAAAATAAAGTAGTACTTACTAAAAATAAACTACTTCTATAGTAAAATAAAGTAGTTTTATTAAATCAACTAGTTCAACTACTAAGCACTTACTAAAAATAAACTAGTTTAACTAGTTCTATTATTTATCGACCCCCCCCCCCCCTCATGTCGAAGAAAAAAAGAGGAGCAGAAGAAAGGAATAGAGGAAAGAAGAAAAAATAGAATATCTATTTTTCTTCTTCTCCTCTATTCCTTCTCCTTCTCCTCTTTTTTTATTCTTCTTCCTTCTTCCTTCTTCCTCTTTTCTTCTTTTCCTTATTTTCCTTCCTCAACGACCCAAACCCTAAACAATACAACTAACGACAACGACTTCTCTTGCATACATATGAACAAATAATCATCATATATGCATACATATATATATCCATACATCAACATTACATCAACATATATGCAAAAAAATCATATATATATATATATGTAGAAAAAACATATATGCGGGGGCCACGGCGGCCACGTCCACGGCGGCGGCGGGGGGGGCAGGGCAGGGGCGCGGGGGCTCACTGGGGGGCGGCGTCAGCGACGGCGAGGTCAGGGCCGGGCTGAGGCAGAGGCGGCGCGCGGGGGGTAGGGCAGGGGCCAGCGCGAGGAGGCGACGGCGAGGTTGGGGAGGCTGTCGGCGACGGCATGGTCGCAGAGGCGTCGGTGATGGCGACGGCGATGAGGAGCGGGCGGCGACGGGGCAGGGCGCGGCGACGGGGGCGGCGACAGCGATGAGGAGCGGGCGGCGTCGGGGCGTGGGAGAACTGTGATGAAACTGAAAATTTTCACAAGTCTTGCTTATATACATGAAGCATTGGTCCCAGTTCGTGGCACCAACCGGGACCAATGCCCCCCTTTAGTCCCGGTTGGTGCCACCAACCGGGACACCAAAGGTCTCTTTTCAGCAGCCCAAAGGGAGGGAAGCAGAGGCCTTTGGTCCCAGTTGGTGGCACCAACCGGGAATAAAGGGGGGCATTGGTCCCGGTTGGTGTGATATGTCTCCAATGTATCTATAATTTTTTATTGTTCCATGCTATTATATTATATGTTTTGGATGTTAATGGGCTTATTTATACACGTTTATATTATTTTTGGGACTAACCTACTAACCCAAGGCCCAGTACAAATTGATGTTTTTTTGCCTATTTCAGTGTTTCGCAGAAAAGGAATATCAAATGGAATCCAAACGGAATAAAACCTTCGGGAGAGTTATTTTTGGAACAAACATGATCCAGGGGACTTGGAGTGGACGTCAAGCAACCAACGAGGAGGCCACGAGGCAGGGGGGGCGCCTACCCCCTGGGCGCGCCTCCCCCCTCATGGGCCCCTCGTGGCTCCACCGACCTACTTCTTCCTCCTATATATATTCATGTAGCCCAAAAACATCCAAGAGCACCACGAAACCCTATTTCCACCGCCGCAACCTTCTGTAACCAAGAGATCCCATCTTGGGGCCTTTTCCGGAGCTCCGCCGGAGGGGGAATCGATCACGGAGGGCCTCTACATCAACTCCATGGCCCCTCCGATGATGTGTGAGTAGTTTACTTCACACCTTCGGGTCCATAGTTATTAGCTAGATGGCCTCTTCTCTCTCTTTGGATCTCAATACAATGTTCTCTTCGATCTTCTTGGAGATCTATTTGATGTAACTCTTTTTGCGGTGTGTTTGTCGAGATCCGATGAACTGTGGGTTTATGATCAAGTTTATCTATGAACAATATTTGATTCTTCTCTGAAATTTTTTATGTATGGTTGCTTATCTTTGCATGTCTCTTCGAATTATCAGTTTGGTTTGGCCTACTAGATTGATCTTTCTTGCAATGTGAGAAGTGCTTAGCTTTGGGTTCAATCTTGCAGTGTCCTTTCCCAGTGACAGCAGGGGAAGCAAGGCACGTATTGTATTGTTGCCATCGAGGATAAAAAGATGGGGTTTATATCATATTGCTTGAGTTTATCCCTCTACATCATGTCATCTTGCCTAATGCATTACTCTGTTCTTATGAACTTAATACTCTAGATGCATGCTGGATAGCGGTCGATGTGTGGAGTAATAGTAGTAGATGCAGAATCGTTTTGGTCTACTTGTCGCGGACTTGATGCCTATATACATGATCATGCCTATATATTCTCATAATTATGCACTTTTCTATCAATTGCTCGATAGTAATTTGATCACCCACCGTAATACTTATGCTATCTTGAGAGAAGCCACTAGTGAAACCTATGGCCCCGGGTCTATCTTTTATCATATAAGTTTCCAATCTATTTTATTTCGCAATCTTTACTTTCAATCTATATCACAAAAATACCAAAAATATTTATCTTATTATTATTATCTCTATCAGATCTCACTCTCGTAAGTGACCGTGAAGGGATTGACAACCCCTTTATCGCGTCGGTTGCGAGGTTCTTATTTGTTTGTGTACGTACGAGGGACTTGCATGTAGCCTCCTACTGGATTGATACCTTGGTTCTCAAAAACTGAGGGAAATACTTATGCTACTTTACTACATCACCCATTCCTCTTCAAGGGAAAACCAACGCAGTGCTCCCTTTCATCCCGGTTGGTGCCACCAACCGGGACCAAAGGTCGTGTACTAGAACTACGGCGGTGCGGTGGGATGTTTAGTCCCACCTCGCCAGCCGAGAGGGGCTCGGAGTGGTTTATAAGCCCTGCTGAGCCAACCACTTCGAGCTCCTCTCTACTGCAGGCTTACGGGCCTAAATCCACTCTTTGTGCCTGTGGGCCTACTGCGCGCCTGCATCCTGGCCCAACTAGCGGGTTTCTAGTCATATGCAGGCCGTGGTAGCCCTGTAGGCGGCATTTTTTAAAACAAAATCTAGTTTTTTGTTTTCTTTTTTGTTTTATTTATTTTGTTTTTCTACTTACAGCAAAATACTTACTAGTTTTTCAGTTATTATTTTTGGTTTTAGGTAATAAAAATTATAAACTTTTTGTTAGTGCCATTAATTTTCCAATTTGAATAGTTTAAATTTGAATTCTTTGAAAATTGTGTAAATCACTAGTTTGTGATTAACTTTACTATAAAAATAGATTTTCGAGTGATTCGTTTTCCTGCTATTTAATATTACTATGTTTTATCATTATATTCAAAAACAGTCTTCGTTATTTTAGTTTCTAACAAAAGAAATATTTATGATAATTCTTTTTGCTATTAAAGTTTCTAACAAAAAATGTTCTTTATGAAAATTCTTTTTGCTTATAATATGTTGAACAGAAAATACTTTGATAATTTTAGTTGCATAAATTTTATATAATTTTAGTTTCAACAATACTAGAGGTTTATAAAACTTTTTAGTTGATTCCTTTTGCTATTAGAGTTTCATTAAAGTTTCCTAGTTCATTTTTTCTATTAGAATTTCATTAAAGTTTTCTAGTTCATTCTTTTAGTTTATTATTTTTGCTATTAGAGTTTCATAAAAGTTTTCCAGATCATTCTTTTTTATATTAGTTCATTATTTGAGCTAAATGACCCTGAAATTGAAAAGCACTTCAGATGAACTCTAAGGAGGTTGAAAATTGGCATGGTATCATCATTTCACCCACATGGCATGTGCTAGAAAGTTGAGAGGGTTACGGACAAAACTGGATGCACTTCGTGTATAAAATGGACAGCCTCTTTCGAAGTATCAGGGTTTCGGACGAAAACTCATCTGTTACAAAGGGATTTCATTTTTTTTAACTTATTTGAACTCCAGAATTTTTGTGTGTTCAAAATGCACCATTCAAAGCCACATCATCATATTTTTAACCCTTTCTGACTTCATTTGTTATTTTTCATGCATTTACTGATTTGGTTGAGCTAAATGGCCCTGAAATTGAAAAGCATTTCAAATGAACTCTGAAAAGGTTGAAAGTTGGCATGGCATCATCATTTCACCCACATAGCATGTGCAAAAAAGTAGAGAGGGTTACGGCAAATACTGGATGCACTTTGTGTACAAAACGGACAATCTTTTTCGAAGTATCAGGATTTCATACGGAAACTCGTCCGTTACATGGATATTCTAGATCAAAGGCATCATCATTGTAGTTGTCGAGAGAAAAGTCTTCACTTTTTCTTCGCTTGTGTCCTTTGCTTCTTGAGCTGTAAGCATGGATAATCTTCATCGTTTATCAGGGTGCTTGGGTCAGCCTTGACTTTGAAGGGAGGAATTTCATGAAACTTCTCATAATCTTCGGCCATGTCTGTCTTGCCCTCCAGTCCTATGATATCTCTTTTTCCTGAAAGAACTATGTGGCGCTTTGGCTCATCATGTGATGTGTTCGCTTCCTTATCTTTTCTTTTTCTCGGTTTGGTAGACATGTCCTTCACATAAAAAACCTAAGCCACATCATTAGCTAGGACGAACGGTTCGTCAGTGTACCCAAGATTGTTCAGATCCACTGTTGTCATTCCGTACTGTGGGTCTACCTATACCCCGCCTCCTGACAGATTGACCCATTTGGACTTAAATAAAGGGACCTTAAAATCATGTCCGTAGTCAAGTTCTCATATGTCCACTATGTAACCATAATAGGTGTCCTTTCCCCTACTGGTTGCTGCATCCAAGCGGACACCGTTGTTTTGGTTGGTGCTCTTTTGATCTTGGGTGATCGTATAAAATGTATTCCCATTTATCTCATATCCATTGTAAGTGAATACAGTCTAAGCTGGTCCCTTGGACAACGAGTATAGCTCATCATAAACAGTGTTGTCACCTCTAAGACGTGTTTGCAACCAACTGCCGAAAGTCCTGATGTGTTAACATGTAATCCAGTAGTCACACTGCTCCGGGTGTTTGGAGCGCACACTGTTCTTGTGTTCATTGACATACGGGGTCACCAAGGTAGACTTCTGTAGAACTGTCTAGTGTGCTTGAGACCAAGAATGCCCGTCCCTGCATATTATTGAGGCCCCTCCAAGCGTGCCTTTTCCAATTAGTCTCCCCTCATACCGCGATATAAGGAGACCTATCTTCTTAAGGCCAGGAATGAAGTCAACACAAAACCCAATGACATCCTCTGTTTGATGGCCCATGGAGATGCTTCCTTCTGGCCTAGCGTGGTTACGGACATATTTCTTTAGGACTCCCATGAACCTCTCAAAGAAGAACATATTGTGTATAAATAAGGGGCCCAGAATGACAATCTCGTCGACTAGATGAATTAGGACGTGCGTCATAATATTGAAGAAGGATGGTGGGAACACCAGCTCTAAACTGACAAGACATTGCGCCACATCACTCCTTAGCCTTGGTACGATTTCTGGATCGATCACCTTTTGAGAGATTGCATTGAGGAATACACATAGCTTCACAATGGCTAATCGGACGTTTTCCGGTAGAAGCCCCCTCAATGCAACCGGAAGCAGTTGCGTCATAATCACGTGGCAGTCATGAGACTTTAGGTTCTGGAACTTTTTCTCTGGCATATTTATTATTCCCTTTATACTCGACGAGAAGCCAGATGGGACCTTCATACTGAGCAGGCATTCAAAGAAGATTTCCTTTTCTTCTTTGGTAAGAGCGTAGCTGGCAGGACCTTCATACTGCTTTGGAGGCATGCCGTCTTTTTCGTACAAACGTTGCAGGTCCTCCCGTGCCTCCGGTGTATCTTTTTTCTTCCCATACACGCCCAAGAAGCCTAGCAGGTTCACGCAAAGGTTCTTCGTCACGTGCATCACGTCGATTGAAGAGCGGACCTCTAGGTCTTTCCAGTAGGATAGGTCCCAAAATATAGATTTCTTCTTCCACATGGGTGCGCGTCCCTCAGCGTCATTCGGAACAGCTAGTCCGCCGGGACCCTTTCCAAAGATTACGTGTAAATCATTGACCATAGCAAGTACGTGATCACCGGTACGCATGGCGGGCTTCTTCAAGTGATCTGCCTCGCCTTTGAAATGCTTGCCTTTCTTTCGACATTGATGGTTGGTCGGAAGAAATCGTCGATGGCCTAGGTACACATTCTTCCTACATTTGTCTAGGTATATACTTTCGGTGTCAGCTAAACAGTGCGTGCATGCGTGCTATCCCTTGTTTGCCTATCCTGAAAGGTTACTGAGAGCGGGCCAATCATTGATGGTTATAAACATCAACGCGTGCAGGATAAATTCCTGCTGTTTGTGCTCATCCCACACACGTACACCGTTTCCATTCCACAGCTATAAAAGTTCTTCAACTAATGGCCTTAGGTACACATCAATGTCGTTGCCGGTTGCTTAGGGCCTTGGATGAGAACTGTCGTCATAATGAACTTCCACTTCATGCACATCCAAGGAGGAAGGTTATACATACATAGAGTAACGGGACAGGTGCTGTGATTGCTGCTCTGCTCCCTAAAAGGATTAATGCCATCCGTGCTTAAACCAAACCATACGTTCCTTGGGTCACCTGCAAACTCAGTCCAGTACTTTCTCCCCATTTTTCTCCACAGCGACCCGCCAACGGGTGCTCTCAACATCCCGTATTTCTTACGGTCCTCTCTGTGCCATCGCATCAACTTGGCATGCTCTTTGTTTCTGAACAGACGTTTCAACCATTGTATTATAGGAGCATACCACATTATCTTCGCAGGAACCCTCTTCCTGGGGGGCTCGCCGTCAACATCACCAGGGTCATCTCGTCTGATCTTATACCGCAATGCACCACATACCGGGCATGCGTTCAAATCCTCGTACACACCACGATAGAGGATATAGTCATTAGGGCATGCATGTATCTTCAGCACCTCCAATCCTAGAGGGCATACCACCTTCTATGTTGCGTACGTACTGTCGGGTAATTCGTTATCGTTTGGAAGCTTCTTCTTCAATATTTTTAGTAGCTTCTCAAATCCTTTGTCAGACACAGCATTCTCCGCCTTCCACTGCAGCAATTCCAGTATGGTACCGAGCTTTGTGTTGCCATCTTCGGAATTGGGGTACAACCCTTTTTTGTGATCCTCTAACATGTGATCGAACTTCAGCTTCTCCTTTTGACTTTCGCACTGTGTCCTTGCATCAACAATGACCAGGCGGAGATCATCATCATCGAGCACATCGTCTGATTCCTCTTGATCTTCAGCAGCCTTCCCCGTTGCAGCATCACGGTATTCAGGGGGCACATAGTTGGCATTGTCATCTTCTTCTTCGCTGTCTTCCATCATAACCCCTATTTCTCCGGACTTCGTCCAAACATTATAGTGTGGCATGAAACCCTTATAAAGCAGGTGGGTGTGAAGGATTTTCCGGTCAGAGTAAGACTTCGTATTCCCACATATAGGGTATGGACAACACATAAAACCATTCTGATTGTTTGCCTCAGCCACTTCGAGAAAATTATGCAGGCCCTTAATGTACTCGGAGGTGTGTCTGTCACCGTACATCCATTGCCGATTCATCTGCGTGCATTATATATAATTATGTGTGTCAAAATTAAGAAAATTGGACAAGTATCTATCTAAAGTAAGAATTGTTTTTCTTTCAGAAATAAGATAAGAACAAAAGGCTCACCACGGTGGTGCCGGCGACGAGATCAGTGCGGGCGATCGACGGTGGTGAAGACGGGGACGGGACGTGAAGGACGGCGAAACCTATGCAAATCTCGGGGGAAATGGAGCTTGGAGGTCGAGCTTCGAGAGAAGAAAACTTAACTAGCATGGCTCGGGCATTTCATCGAATACCTCATGTGCATAGGAGGTGAGCCAGAGCATCCAAATGCCCTCCCCTCGCCAGCCAAAAAACAGAGCACTATGGGGTGCTTTGCTCGCCGGTGAGGGGATATATATAGGCAACTCATTTGTCCCGGTTCATGGCTGGAACCGGGACTAAAGGCCCCCCTTCTGTCCCGGTTCGAGCCACGAACCGGGACCAATGTATGTGGGCCAGGAGCGAGGCATATTGGTCCCGGTTTGTGCCAGGTACCGGGACAAATGGATTCAGACGAACCGGGATCAATGCCTACAAGGCCCCGGCCGATCCCCTGAGCTCACGAACCGGGACGTATGCCCCATGCGTCTCGGTTCATGACTGAACCGGGACTAATGGGCTGGTCAGGCCCCAATCAAAGCCCTGTTTTCTACTAGTGTATCCAGCACTCGTCCCCATTTCCGCATTGCAAGCAGTGCAACGCCTTATGACATGTGATTTTCTGTGATGATTTCATTTGCCCAAAAATAGTATCTAAGCTCAATGATTACGGGTTAACTTGCCCGGGACATGGGACAATCATTTTCGTCAATTTTAATGCTCTCCTCAACTACTGTACTCAATATATATAGTGACGCCTTTCCAAAATATGAGGCACACTTTTTCCATTTATTGCGGGTAAAAATATAAGGCACACTTTACATTTGCTGATTTTCAATGCACAACTTTGACTATAATTTTTACTTATATAAGATGTCTACAAAATTAATTTAAAGACATGTGAAATAAAAAACACGATTAAGCTAGCTAGATTCTAGTAGATTCGCCAAATGACGAAGGATTTCGCACTGTGGATTCGACGGCTTGTCTTAATCACTCAAGTCTATACGTTTCAAAATGGATGACTTTACTAATCACGCTGGCGGCGAGACGCGGGCCGGGGTGGAAACAAGCGTGCTTGTGGCCGTGCCGGAGCGCCGGCCGCGCGTGCCCGCTCGTGCCACCGAAGCGGAGGGCGCACGCCAGCGACCGCTGTGGAATCTATTCCTACGACTCCCTCCGTCCCGTAAAAGCATCTACAGTTGGGATGGGCAAATCCGGCCCTTCAAACATCCTCGGATGTTCTTGGACGTGTCTAAGAACACTGAATGGCCGTGCCTTAAATATTTAATTCTACAATCGTACATTTTAAATTAAAAATCACAAATTCATAGTATTACATATAATGTGAAATTTAATCTAACCGAAGCTTGCACGGTTTTGTCGTGGCCATATTCGGCGGTCAACTGCGTTCCTAAGAGTGTTGGCCTGGTCGCCGGCAAGGTAGAGTAGGCCATGAGACTTAAGGCGTCATCGTCTCCCATCCCTTACTCTTCCTCGTCAGAGCACGCAACCCGAACGGTGCCGGTGAATCTCAGATCGATGATGGATCCGTCCTGGGACGAGCCGGTGACGTCCACCACAATGCAGTTGCAGCGCCCGGACTAATGCACCATACGGGACACCAGAGAATGCGACTCAGCCTCGTGGACATCCACCGCCGCGAGGGCTGCCGCCGCGTCCCACGCCCGCTGCCTGGCACGGCGGGCACATCATGCCATGTTCTTGTTAGGCGAGGCCCATGGTGCTTCTGGATGCTCGGCGCGTCTGCATCACGTTCGGACACCGGCCGTCGTGCCATGTTCTCGTCAAACGAGGCTTATGATGCTTCCCGATGCTCGGTGCGCCAACAAAAGGGTTGTGTGTCTACACCGTGTTCAGACACCAAACGGACTGCACCGCCTTCGGCAAGGCAACGGCGGCTGCCCTAGCACCGGATTCGTGCGCCATTGGGGTAAACGCAATGGATTCCTAATGGAAGGAGTCCGACCACTATTGGGGAACGTAGCATGCAATTTCAAAAAATTCCTACGATCACGCAAGACCTATCTAGGAGATGCATAGCAACGAGACGGGGAGAGTGTGTCCACATATCCTCCTAGACCGAAAGCGGAAGTGTTAGGTTAACGCGGTTGATGTAGTCAAACGTCTTCACAATCCAACCGATCCAAGTACCGAACATACGGCACCTCCGTGTTCAGCACACGTTCAGGTCGAAGACGTCCCTCGAACTCTTGATCCAGCAGAGGGTCGAGGCAGAGTTCCGTCTGCACGACGGCGTGGTGACGGTGATGATGATGTGATCCGCGCAGGGCTTCGCCTAAGCACTACAACGCTATGGCCGGAGGAGTAAACTGTGGAAGGGGGGCACCGCACACGGCTAAGAACAATTGTCGTGCCTTTGGGGTGCCCCCCTAGCCCTGTATATAAAGGAGGGGAGGAGGAGGAGGCCGGCCATAGGGGTGGCATGCCATGGGGGGGGAGTCCTACCTAGGACTCCACTCCTAGTAGGATTCCCCCCCCCCCCCCATTCCTTCCAACGGAGAGGGGAAAGGGGAAAGGGGCGAGAGGGGGAAGGAAAGGGGGGCCGCGCCCCCACCCCTTGTCCAATTCGGATTGGGTAGGGGGGAGGCGCGCGCCTCCTCCTGTGGCCTTCCTTCCTCTCTCTCCACTATGGCCCATTAGCTTTCCCGGGAGGTTCCGGTAGCCTCCCGGTACTCCAATAAATCCCCGAACCTCTTTGGAACCATTCTGGTGTCCGTATATAACCTTCCAATATATCAATCTTTACCTCTCGGCCATTTCGAGACTCCTCGGCATGTCCGTGAGCTCATCCGGGACTCCAAACAAACGTCAGTCACCAAAACACATAACTCAAAATACAAATCGTCATCGAACGTTAAGTGTGCGGACCCTACGGGTTCGAGAACTATGTAGACATGACCGAGACACATCTCTGGTCAATAACCAATGGCGGAACTTGGATGCTCATATTGGTTCCTACATATTCTATGATGATCTTTATCGGTCAAACCGCATAACAACATATGTTATTCTCTTTGTTATCGGTATGTTACTTGACTGAGATTCGATCGTCGGTATCATCATACCTAGTTCAGTCTCATTATCGACAAGTCTCTTTACTCGTTCCATAATGCATCATCCCGCAACTAACTCATTAGTCACATTGCTTGCAAGGCTTAGAGTGATGTGCATTACCGAGAGGGCCCAGAGATACCTCTCCAATACTCGGAGTGACAAATTCTAATCTCGATCTATGCGAACCCAACAAACACCTTCGAAGACACCTGTAGAGCATCTTTATAATCACCCAGTTACGTTGTGACGTTTGATAGCGCACAAGGTGTTCCTTCGGTATTCGGGAGTTGTATAATCTCATAGTCAGAGGAATATGTATAATTCATGAAGAAAGCAATAGCAATAAAACGTAATGATCTTATGCTAAGCTAACGGATGGGTCTTGTCCGTCACATCATTCTCTAATGATGTGATCTCGTTCATTAAATGAAAACACATGTCTATGGTTAGGAAACTTAACCATCTTTGATCAACGAGCTAGTCAAGTAGAAGCATACTAGGGACACTCTGTTTTGTCTATGTATTCACACATGCACTAAGTTTCTGGTTAATACAATTCTAGCATGAATAATAAACATTTATCATGATATAAGGAAATATAAATAACAACTATATTATTGCCTATAGGGCATATTTCCTTCAACCACTGTCGTGCACGGGCCTCCTCCAGGGCGCGGCGTAGCGCAAGCCGGACGGCCATCTCCTCTTCGGGGCCGCGTAGGATGAGCTCGGGGTCGACGGATCTGGAGGTGAAGGACTCTGATCCTCTGCCCGCCATGCCTTACACGTCCGGGCGGCGCCGGGGACGAGCTTGGGTGGCGGAGAGGATAGGAGGGGAGTGGAGTGAAGTGGCTAGGGTTTGGTCCGGCGAGTGGATTGGGAGGAATATATGTGGGGTCGGGTGGGCCAGTGCGCGCCGAGTCCGACTGGCGGGCATGCCCGGGCGTCCTCATATCCGCCACATTTTTTAGCTGGATATGAAGGGTGCCGGTCAGCCCTGGCATTTGAGGCGTCCGTCCGGGTCAAAATTTTACGACCGAGAGTGACAAGGCGGGCCGTCCGGGCATTTGAGACTGGTTTGGGACACATGGCTGTAGATGCTCTAATGTAAGACCTTTTGACACTATTGTAGTGTCACAAAATATCTTACATCATGGAACGGTGGGAATCCGGTGGTCATGTCTTTTTGCATAAAACCTCCTATGCTTTCTTGAAATCAACTCGCAGTCCTGGGATCCTAAAGAAAAGGTTTCATTGTTTGCAGAAAACTCCCTTGAGAAAAAACTATTTGTTCTTTGCGGAAAACACCCTGACATTCAAAATAGTGATATTATTTAAACCGTAACTTCAATTTTAACATATTATATATGAAATTTGATTAAAAATATGTATAATTTAAATATGATGTTATTTTACCAGTCAACCATTTGTAGCATGTTATATAGGATGCAGCCTTAATTAATAGTCCAAAATCCGCCTCTCTTTCGTATCAATGTACATCCAGACTAAAATAAACACCTCAGTAAAATTAGAATGGAGACAAAAGAAATTATCGATAACAACGCATGGACGCGTCGGCAAAATCTCGCATGGGAAAAAAGATAGCAGATTTCTTATCTTATGCGGAGAGAGACCCCTTAGGATTGACCATATTAAAATACGTTGTGATTGTGTGAGCACTGAGGCCATCATCGACGAGGATGTGAGGAGGATAAGCGGCAAAATAGATGGATGTCGTGTTCAAATAAATAACATAGACCTATTGGAGTCTCGAGTGCGGGCTATTGGGTTAGCGGCTTGTGTTATTTTTCCTCCCGTTGCAATGCATGAGTTTTTTTTTCCTAGTCTATACCGAAGTACGGGATTGGTATTTTATATATTTTTTGAGTGGGCATTGGTATTTAACAAAAGGAAATTTTAGCATTATGGCGTACAATGCCACACCGGAGCTCAAATAAAACAAATGCGGATACTATCTAGGCTTATTACGTGTGTATGCGCGTCTAACTAGGCAGACTGAGTGATTTTCTACAAAAAAAAAAGCCACGCTTTACACAAGTTTTAAAAAATATTCATGTAATCTTAAACGTGTTTTACCTGCAAAAAATATTTAAACGTGTTCAACACTTCAAAAAATATTCATGTAAGTAAGAAAGTGTTCACCCATTTCAAAAAACTAATCATGAAATATTAAAAGGTCAAGTTACAAGAAATATGTAGTTGAATAGGGTACTCGCGTATTTTTTTGAAAATATTAGCCTAATTTTAAAAGGTGTTCACGCCTTTTAGGAAAAAACTCATGTGGTGTCTAAAAGTGCCCACACATTTAAAAAAAATGTTTGACTGTTGGAAAATAACCTCTTGTTTTTATTATATTATAAGAAATATGTCTGTGCGTTGCAATGAGAGAAAAATAATATCTCAGCATTCCCCACATCCGAACACACACTCTTCCATGTTCTCTATGTGAACACAACGCCCGATTTATATTGTCGCTTATCCTCCTTCCTGTCATCGCCGGCGGTGGTAGTTCAACCTTGTGTCAGTGGAACGATGTGGGCAGCGGCCGTCAATAATGGGAGGAGATAGTCGGCAGTAGTGCTCGGCCGCGTCGGGGTGTCGCTGGTTAGCGCCTCGCCTATAGTTACCTCCTCCATCAACCGAGCTATTGTCAGTGTTGCAAATATAATTTGCAAGTAAGTTTGCTACAAAAATTATGGACCTAGGCATGACTCTAAAATAGTCATATACATTGTTTCTGACCTAGTCGGAGTTGTGGTCGCATCCTCATTTTGTTGCTACACGGCGATCTTCGAGGCACGGTTGCTTCAACCACTTTCTCCTACGACGATGTAACCGGATGGATTACTAATTATAGTGCATAAATTTTGTTTGATTGTCATAATTAGCTCATAACCAGGCATGAATGTCCCTTCATTATCAGGGTTTATTCTCTTCAACTATTTTTGCGCTCATGTGCCCACAATTTTTATTAATTAGAGCAAAATCAACATATTCTCTTTTATTAGCATGTGCCCACAATTTTTTCAATTATAGGCTATAGCCAACCAGCATATTGTATTTTATTGACACGTGCAAGTTACCTCCGGCAATAATTTGTGGAGTACCTCGTTCTACTCATGATTCTCGGGACAATTTCCTTATTCTCACAAAACCTTCTTATTTTCAGATAACTTAGGGACATATAAAAACTGGTGTGATTTAGTATAAAATTCTAAGGAGGGACTATTCCATAATTGCAAGCTAGCTGAGTTGGCTTTGTCCGTCGACACAATAGGGAAGGTCAGAGTTCAATCCCCTCGCGCCCTTAATTTTTTGCTGCTTGTCATTGTGACAGAAAAAGAAATGTGTGGTAAGCCCAATTGGGGATAAATAAAAAAATGGGGAACTACGTGTGGAATGGACGAAACAAAATCTATATGTATATTTTTGCTTTTCTTGGGGCAGCTGCGTGGGCGCTACTATATGGCGCTAGTTGCGTCAAATAGCGTGTGGAACGCACAACCGATCAAGTCTGGGCCAGTTACTGGCAGACACCGAAATAACCATTGTTTGCAAGGCACGGTAATAATCCAGAAAAACGACGGGTTGAACGATCGAGCACATGACCTTAAAGACTCGAGCACGTGCTGCTAGCCATGGCAACAAACACCTACTGCTAACCAATGGCCAACATGAATATTTAGGAATATACTAGAACGTCAGATTTATATAAAAAATAATTTTTAAATATGAATTGCCGAATATTTTTGGAAACATGAATTTTTTTAAATTATGAATAATGATTTTAATATTCCATCCATTTTGAAAAAAAACATTAACACAACTTGAAACGGCGTCATTTTCTGAAGGCATTAACCTTTTATGAAAATACAAAAAAAATTGAAGTAGTGACCGACTTCTGAAAATGAAACATGTTTTGATCATTCAGAACAATTTTATAAAATGTGTTTTAAACGCGGACATTATTTTGAATTTGTGAACAATTTACTAACATATGAATATTTTTTGATTTTGGAATTTTTTCTTAAATGATTTTTTTAATCCAAACAATTTTAGAAAACACAAATATTTTTTGGATTTTTTTAATATGTCCTGAGTTTTGAAAAAAAACGGAATGAGAAAAAATTATTTTCTCCAAACATTTATAAAAACGGAAACACAATATTTTAATTCTGAACATTTTTTGTAAATTTGAAAAAAAATCTGAACTTTGTTTGAAAAGTTTTAATTATGAAATAAGGTAAAAAATAAATTTGGAAGGAAAAGTGAAACGGGCCGGCACAATTTTGGGCGGCCTGTGCGAAACTCTAACTATCTGCCGCATTGGCAGTCAAATAGAGTTTTGCAGCTTCGTCAGCAGGCAAATAAGTAGGCAGGCTTGGCCGGGCCACAGTGTGTGCGGCCCAAGTATGAAAATCTGGAGTTGTTAAATAAATAAACAGACGAACGCACAAAAATTTAGTATCATCTCGGATAGAAAAATAAATTTCGACGATGAATGGATGAAAAAATTGAAGAAACACACCTTGCTTTATTAATAGGTATAGATATAGATAAAAAACACAAAAGCTAAAAATGATAAGAAAAATAGTAAGAAATGAAAAAAGTAAAAGAAGTAGAAATGGCGTAAATTAATAAAATAAAAGGAAGGGAACACAAAAGAAAAATGGCCATGAAAGCATGGAAGACCCGAATAAAAGAACCGTTCCCTCTATGTGCGCTACTGGACCGGTTCACTACGAAGACAATATATCCGTCATAGTAATCAAGATATAACATTTGTAGTGTAGCATGTACATAGAGCATCTCTAACTGACCCCGCATATCGTGGACACGCAAAACGCGTTTGCAGTTCACGGAAAAACGGCTTTGTGGGTCAGTACGGACGGCCGCAGAGGCAGACCCCGCAAAACGGACCCATATAAAAGGATATTCGTAGAATATGCTCTTTTACCGGTCTGGTTTTGTGGGGTCTGCTCTTGCACTGCTGCCGTCGGTCCGCAAATATCAATACCACACCACAAAAATACAACAATCATCCACACTATAAATAATTTTTTTGAAAAGATATCAATACCATAGCACAATACAACAATCATCCACATTACAAATAAGTATTCAAATCACCGAAGCAAACTAAATAATGCAATATGAAACTTGTCCCGAATACAAATAACACCTGAATTAAATGAGAATGAATAGAAAAATGAGTTTTGTTACTATCCAGCCCTTCGCCAATGGTGCTCAATGAGATCCTCCTGAAGCTGAAAGTGGGTGTTTGCATTTTCAATCTCCTTGTATGTCTAAAGAAAGCTCTAATGCGGTTAGGGTCTCTAGCTGGTTTGACACGGCTACTCACATTGCCGTAGAAGAACTCCAAGTTCATGCCTCTCTCATCTCCGAGAATCATATTGTGAAGAATAGCACAGCATGTCATGATGTTTTTCAAGGTCCGTTTGTCCCAAAAACGAGCAGGACCACGAACGATGGCAAACCTAGATTGCAAAACCCCAAATGCTCTTTCAATGTTTTTTCGGGCTGCCTCTTGCACCCTTGCAAATTCATATTTTTCTAGTTTCGGGTTCTTTGATGCTCTTGATAAATGTGCACCAAGGAGGGTATATACCATCTGCAAGATAGTACCTATTTGTGCATTCATGCCCATTGATTGTTAAGTTGCAAGCAGGAGCATCACCACTAGCAAGCCTAGCAAATAAATGAGACCGTTACAACACATTGATATCATTGAGAGTGCCCGACATACCAAAAAAAGCAATGCCAAATCCATAAATCATCGGATGCTAAGGCCTCTAGCACAATTGTTGCATCACGAGACTTGCCACAATACATTCCCTACCATGCATTCGGGCAAATTTTTCCAATTCCAATGCATACAGTCAATGCTACCTAGCATGCCAGGCCAACCTCTCCTCTCATTAGATGCCATCATTTTTTGTGTCATCCTCGTTAGATGCCCGAAGATATTCGGGACCAAAGACACGGATGACCACTTTGGCAAACCTACGCACTGACTCAATTGTGGTATCTTCACCAATGCGAAGGTACTCATCGGCATAGTCAGCCGGACCGCCGTATGCAACCACCCGCATAGCTGCCGAGATTTTTTGATATGCACTAAATCCCTTCAATCCCGCGGCATTTCTCTTTGAGTAAAATACTGAAAATTTGCCTCGCAAGCTTGAACAATTTTCACAAAGAGAGATTGGCGCATTCGGTACCTTCTTCGGAAGAGGTGCGGCGGATATGTTGGATTCTCTGCGAAGTAGTCTTGCATCAACATCTCGTTTCCGAGATGGCGATTTCGAGGAATGCAAAGACGGTCGATGGTCAATCCTAGCCGCCTCTTTTGGTTCTCATCTCCGTGCTCCTCATGACAAGGGCCATCACCAACGTCTGATGCAGATAGTTTGCAAGCAGCGTCTCAACATCCGAGCCGTCCGAATCAGATGAATTGTCGAGCAAAAACTTCTCGCCCGTGCTCAATTCCATCTACGTGAACAAAAATAGCACGCCGCGTCAACCAACTATGCATAGCGCTCGGCACAAAGCACAGGTAAACACTCACCGACTACTCGTGGGCGGTGGCTCTCTGGCGGTTCGGGGGGCGGGCGATCCCGGGCAGCGACGGCGACTAGGGGCGTCTCGAGGGCGGTCGATCCCCGGTGGCGATGGCGAGAAGGGGCGGCTCGTGTCGCCGGATCCGGGGATGGTGCAGCGTATCGGTGGTAGAGGGTGGGGACGCCCCCGTGGCGCGACTCCGCCCGTAGATTTGGCCGGAATCGCCAGCGGCGGCGGAAGGAGGTGGGGAAAGGGCGCAGGCTAAAATGTCCCTCCCGCCAACCGCTTTCCTGGGTTACGGGGCACCGTAGGGGCGAGGCAGAAACCTGCATATTCGCGGGTTGGGGCCGAGGTTTTGCCGCGCCCCTCAAAAATAGTTACGGGTCGGAGGCGTTTACGAGGTCTAGTTGGGCAGTTTTTTCCACGCCGACCCACATTTTGGCGGTTATTTGCGGGTCGGGCTTTTTACAGGGTCTGCTAGAGATGCTTTTACCGAAGCACATCCTATTCCACGAGTGAGTGGGAAGACAGTGACCAACCATGCACTCCCGTGGCGATATTGGGTCGGCCCATTGATTCATTTTTTCTTTCTGCTATGGTTTTTTTTTTGCTATTCCTTTCTTCATGACTTATACATGTTCCTATGACTATGAGATTATGCAACTCACGTTTACTAGAGAAACACTTTCTGTGCTACCAAACGTCACAACGTAACTGGGTGATTATAAAGGTGCTCTACAGGTGTCTCCAAAGGTACTTGTTGGGTTGGCGTATTTCGAGATTAGGATTTGTCACTACGATTGTCAGAGAGGTATCTCTGGGCCCACTCGGTAATGCACATCACTATAAGCCTTGCAAGCATTGCAACTAATGAGTTAGTTGCGAGATGATGTGTTACGGAACGAGTAAAGAGACTTGCCGGTAACGAGATTGAACTAGGTATTGACATACCAACGATCGAATCTCGGCAAGTAACATACCGATGACAAAGGGAATAACGTATGTTGTTATGCGGTTTGACCGATAAAGATCTTCGTAAAATATGTAGGAGCCAATATGAGCATCCAGGTTCCGCTATTGGTTATTGACCGGAGACGTGTCTCGGTCATGTCTACATAGTTCTCGAACCCGTAGGCTCCGCACGCTTAAAGTTTGATGACGGTTATATTATGAGTTTATGTGTTTTGATATACCGAATGAGTTCGGAGTCCGGATGAGATCAGGGACATGAGGAGGAGTCTTCAAATGGTTGAGATGTAAAGATCGATATATTGGATGACTATATTTGGACATTGGAAAGGTTCCGAGTGATTCAGGTATTTTCGGGAGTACCGGGGAGTTACCGGAATTCGTATTGGGCCTTAATGGGCCATACGGGAAAGGAGAGAAAGGCCTCAAAGGGTGGCCGCACCCCTCCCCGTGGGCTGGTCCGAATTGGACTAGGGAGGGGGGCGCCCCCTTCCTTCCTTCTCTTTTTCCCTTCCCTTTCCTTCCCTCCTACTCCTACTTCTTGGAAGGGCTCCTAGTTCTACTACGAAAGGGGGAATCCTACTCCCGGTGAGAGTAGGACTCCCCTAGGGCGCGCCATAGAGAGTGCTGGCCCTCCCCTCCTCCACTCCTTTATATACGGGGGCAGGGGCACCCCAAAGACACAACAATTGATCTCTTGATCTCTTAGCCGTGTGCGGTGCCCCCCTCCATCATAATCCACCTCGATCATATCGCAGCGGTGCTTAGGCGAAGCCCTGCGTCAGTAAAACATCATCATCATCACCACGTCGTCATGCTGACAAAACTCTCCCTCAACACTCGACTAGATCGGAGTTCGAGGGACGTCATCGAGTTGTACGTGTGCTGAACTCGGAGGTGACGTACGTTCAGTACTTGATCGGTCGGATCATGAAGACGTACGACTACATAAACCGCGTTGTGCTAACGCTTCCGCTTTCGGTCTACGAGGGTACGTGGACATCACTCTTCCCTCTCGTTGCTATGCATCACCATGATCTTGCGTGTGCGTAGGAAATTTTTGAAATTACTACGTTCCCCAACAGTGGTATCCGAGCCAGGTTTTATGCGTAGATGTCATATGCACGAGTAGAACATAAGTGAGTTGTGGGCGATACAAGTCATACTGCTTACTAGCATGTCATACTTTGGTTTAGCGGTATTGTTGGATGAAGCGGCCCGGACCGACATTACGCGTATGCTTACGCGAGACTGGTTCTACCGACGTGATTTGCACACAGGTGGCTGGCGGGTGTCAGTTTCTCCAACTTTAGTTGAACCGAGTGTGGCTACGCCCGGTCCTTGCGAAGGTTAAAACAGCATCAACTTGACAAACTATCGTTGTGGTTTTGATATGTAGGTAAGAACGGTTCTTGCTAAGCCCGTAGCAGCCATGTAAATTTGCAACAACAAAGTAGAGGACGTCTAACTTGTTTCTGCAGGGCATGTTGTGATGTGATATGGTCAAGACATGATGCTAAATTTTATTGTATGAGACGATCATGTTTTGTAATCGAGTTATCGGCAACTGGCAGGAGCCATATGGTTGTCGCTTTATTGTATGCAATGCAATCGCCCTGTAATGCTTTACTTTATCACTAAGTGGTAGCGATAGTCGTGAAAGCATAATATTGGCGAGACAACAATGATGCTACGATGAAGATCAAGGTGTCGCGCCGGTGACGATGGTGATCATGACGGTGCTTCGGAGATGCACAAGATGATGATGGCCATATCATATCACTTATACTGATTGCATGTGATGTTTATCTTTTATGCATCTTATCTTGCTTTGATTGACGGTAGCATTATAAGATGATCTCTCACTAAATTTCAAGATAAAAAGTATTCTCCCTGAGTATGCACCATTGCCAAAGTTCGTCATGCCCAGACACCACGTGATGATCGGGTGTGGTAAGCTCTACGTCCATCTACAACGGGTGCAAGCCAGTTTTGCACACGCAAAATACTCAGGTTAAACTTGACGAGCCTAGCATATGCAGATATGGCCTCGGAACACTGAGACCGAAAGGTCGAGTGTGAATCATATAGTAGATATGATCAATATAGTGATGTTCACCATTGAAAACTACTCCATTTCACGTGATGATCGGTTATGATTTAGTTGATTTGGATCACGTGATCACTTAGAAGATTAGAGGGATGTCTTTCTAAGTGGGAGTTCTTAATTAATATGATTAATTGAACTTTAATTTATCATGAACTTAGTCCTGATAGTATTTGCATATCTATGTTGTAGATCAATAGCTTGTGATGTTGTTCCCCGTTTATTTTTGATATGTTCCTAGAGAAAAATAAGTTGAAAGATGTTAGTAGCAATGATGCGGATTGGATCTCATATGAGGATTATCCTCATTGCTGCACAGAAGAATTATGTCCTTGATGCACCGCTAGGTGACAGACCTATTGCAGGAACGGATGCAGACATTATGAACATTTTTGACAAAAGCTCGGTATGATGACTACTTGATAGTTTAGTGCACCATGCTTTACGGCTTAGAACCGGGACTTCAAAAATGTTTTGAACACCTAAGAGCATATAAGATGTTCCAAGAGTTGAAATTGGTATTTCATACTCATGCTCGTGTCAAGAGGTATGAGACCATTGGCAATACTTTGTCTACAAGATGGAGGAGAATAGCTCAACCAGTGAGCATGTCCTCAGATTGTCTATGTACTACAATTGCTTGAATCAAGTGGGAGTTAATCTTCCAGATAAGATAGTGATTGACAGAGTTCTCTAGTCACTATCACCAAGTTACTAGAACTTCGTGATGAACTATAATATGCAAGGGATAACGGAAACGATTTCCAAGCTCTTCGTGATACTGAAAACGACGAAGGTAGAAATCAAGAAAATCATCAAATGTTGATGGTTGACAAGACCACTAGTTTCAAGAAAAGGGAAAAGGGAAGAAGGGGAACTTCAAGAAGAACAGCAAGCAAGTTGCTGCTCAAGTGAAGAAGCCCAAGTCTAGACCAAAGCCTGAGACTAAGTGTTTCTACTGCAAAAGGACTGGTCACTGGAAGCAGAACTGCCCCAAGTATTTGGCGGATAAGAAGGATGGCAAAGTGAACAAAGGTATATTTGATATACATGTTATTGATGTGTATTTTACTAGTGTTTATAGAAACCCATCAGTATTTGATACTAGTTCAGTTGCTAAGAGTAGTAACTCGAAACGGGAGTTGCAGAATGAACAGAGACTAGTTAAGGGTGAAGTGACGATGTGTATTGGAAGTGGTTCCAAGATTGATATGATCATCATCGCACACTTCCTATACTTTCGGGATTAGTGTTGAACCTAAAATAAATATTATTTAGTGTTTGCGTTGAGCATGAATATGATTGGATTATGTTTATTGCAATACGGTTATTCATGTAAAGTAGAGAATAATTGTTGTTCTGTTTACATGAATAAAACCTTCTGTGGTCATATACCCAATGAAAATGGTTTGTTGGATCTCGATCGTAGTGATACACATATTCATAATATTGAAGTCAAAATAAGCAAAGTTAATAATGATAGTGCAACTTATTTGTGGCACTGCCATTTAGGTCATATTGGTGTAAAGCACATGAAGAAACTCCATGCTGATGGGATTTTGGAATCACTTGATGCTTGCGAACCATGCCTCATGGGCAAGATGACTAAAACTCCCTTCTCCAGAACAATGGAGTGAGCAATTGACTCATTGGAAATAATACATACTGATGTATGCGGTCCGATGAGTGTTGAGGCTCGCGGCGGATATCATTATTTTCTGACCTTCACAGATAATTTGAGCAGATATGGGTATGTCTACTTGATGAAACACAACTCTGAAACATTTGAAAAGTTCAAAGTATTTCAGAGTAAAGTGGAGAATCGTTGTAACAAGAAAATAAAAGTTTCTATGATATGATCGCAGAAGTAAAATATTTGAGTTAACGAGTTTGGCCTTCAATTAAAACAATGTGAAATAGTTTCACTACTCACGCCACCTAGAACACCACATTGTAATGGTGTGTCCGAACGTCATAACCGTACTTTATTAGATATAGTGCGATCTATGATGTCTCTTACCGATCTACCACTATCGTTTTGTGGTTATGCATTAGAGACAGCTACATTCATGTTAAATAGGGAACCATCTAAATCTGTGGAGATGACACCATATGAACTGTGGTTTGGCGAGAAACCTAAGCTGTCGTTTCTTAAAGTTTGGGACTGCGATGCTTATGTGAAAAAGTTTCAACATGATAAGCTCGAACCCAAATCGGAGAAGTAAATCTTCATAGGATACCCAAAAGAAACTGTTGGGTACACCTTCTATCACAGATCCGAAGGCAAGATATTCGTTGCTGAGAATGGATCCTTTCTAGAGAAGGAGTTTCTCTCGAAAGAAGTTAGTGGGAGGAAAGTAAAACTTGATGAGGTAACTGTACCTGCTCCCTTATTGGAAAGTAGTTCATCATAGAAATCTGTTCCTGTGACTACCACACCAATTAGTGAGGAAGCTAATGATGATGATCATGTAACTTCAGATCAAGTTACTACCGAACCTCGTAGGTAAACCAGAGTGAGATCCACACCAGAGTGGTACGGTAATCCTGTTCTGGAGGTCATGTTACTTGACCATGACGAGCCTACGAACTATGAGGAAGCGATGATGAGCCCAGATTCCGCGAAATGGCTTGAGGCCATGAAATCTGAGATGAGATCCATGTATGAGAACAAAGTATGGACTTTGATTGACTTGCCCATTGATTGGCGAGCCATTGAGATTAAATGGATCTTCAAGAGGAAGACGGACGCTGATAGTAGTGTTACTATCTACAAAGCTAGAATTGTCGCAAAAAGGTTTTCGACAAGTTCAAGGTGTTGACTACGATGAGAGTTTCTCACTCGTATCTATGCTTAAGTTTGTCCGAATCATGTTAGCAATTGCCGCATTTTATGAAATCTGGCAAATGGATAAACAAAACTGCATTCCTTAATGGATTTATTAAAGAAGAGTTGTATATGATGCAACCAGAAGGTTTTGTCAATCCTAAAGGTACTAACAAAATATGCAAGCTCCAGCGATCCATTTATGGACTGGTGCAAGCATCTCGGAGTTGGAATATACGTTTTGATAAGTTGATCAAAGCATATAGTTTTATACAGACTTGCGGTGAAGCTTGTATTTACAAGAAAGTGAGTGGGAGCACTACAGCATTTCTGATAAGTATATGTGAATGACATATTATTGATCGGAGATAATGTAGAATTATTCTACAAAGCATAAAGGAATGTTTGAAAGGAGTTTTTCAAAGAAAGACCTCGGTGAAGCTGCTTACATATTGAGCATCAAGATCTATAGAGATAGATCAAGACGCTTGATAAGTTTTTCAATGAGTGCATACCTTGACAAGATTTTGAAGTAGTTCAAAATCGAACAGTCAAAGAAGGAGTTCTTGCATGTGTTACAAGGTGTGAAGTTGAGTAAGACTCAAAACCCGACCACGGCAGAAGATAGAGAGAGAATGAAAGTCATTCCCTATGCCTCAGCCATAGGTTCTATAAAGTATGCCATGCTGTGTACCAGACCTATTGTATACCCTGCCCTGAGTTTGGCAAGGGAGTACAATAGTGAACTAGGAGTAGATCACTGGACATTGGTCAAAATTATCCTTAGTGGAATAAGGATATGTTTCTCGATTATGGAGGTGACAAAAGGTTCATCATAAAGGGTTACGTCGATGCAAGTTTTGACACTGATCCAGATGACTTAAAGTCTCAATCTGGATACATATTGAAAGTGGGAGCAATTAGCTAGAGTAGCTCCGTGCAGAGCATTGTTGACATAGAAATTTGCAAAATACATACGTATCTGAATATGGCAGACCCGTTGACTAAACTTTCCTCACAAGCAAAACATGATCACACCTTAGTACTCTTTGGGTATTCATCACATAGCGATGTGAACTAGATTATTGACTCTAGTAAACCCTTTGCGTGTTGGTCACATGACGATGTGAACTATGGGTGTTAATCACAGGGTAATGTGAACTATTGATGTTAAATCACATGGCGATGTGAACTAGATCATTGACTCTAGTGCAATTGGGAGACTGAAGGAAATATGCCCTACAGGCAATAATAAAGTTATTATTTATTTCCTTATATCATGATAAATTTTTATTATTAATGCTAGAATTGTATTAACCGGAAACATAATATATGTGTGAATACATAGACAAACAGTATGTCACTAGTATGCCTCTACTTGACTAGCTCGTTGAATCAAAGATGGTTAACTTTCCTAGCCATAGACATGAGTTGTCATTTGATTAACGGGGTCACATCATTAGAGAATGATGTGATTGACTTGACCCATTCTGTTAGCATAGCACTTGATCGTTTAGTTTGTTGCTATTGCTTTCTTCATGACTTATACATGTTCCTATGACTATGAGATTGTGCAACTCACGTTTACCGGAGGAACACCTTGTGTGCTACCAAACGTCACAACGTAACTGGGTGATTATAAAGGTGCTCTACAGGTGTCTCCAAAGGTACTTGTTGGGTTGGCGTATTTCGAGATTAGAATTTGTCACTTCGATTGTGAGAGAGGTATCTCTGGGCCCACTCGGTAATGCACATCACTATAAGCCTTGCAAGCATTGCAACTAATGAGTTAGTTGCGGGATGATGTGTTACAGAACGAGTAAAGAGACTTGCCGGTAACGAGATTGAACTAGGTATTGAGATACCGACGATCGAATCTCGGGCAAGTAACATACCGATGACAAAGGGAACAACTTATGTTGTTATGCGGTTTGACCGATAAAGATCTTCGTAGAATATGTAGGAGCCAGTATGAGCATCCAGGTTCCGCTATTGGTTATTGACCGGAGACGTGTCTCGGTCATGTCTACATAGTTCTCGAACCCGTAGGGTCCGCACGCTTAAAGTTTGATGACGGTTATATTACGAGTTTATGGGTTTTGATGTACCGAAGGAGTTCGGAGTCCCGGATGAGATCGAGGACATGACGAGGAGTCTCGAAATGGTCGAGACGTAAAGATCGATATATTGGACGATTATATTCGGACATCGGAAAGGTTCCGAATGATTCGGGTATTTTCGAGAATACCGGGGAGTTACGGGAATTCGTATTGGGCCTTAATGGGCCATACGTGAAAGGAGAGAAAGGCCTCAAATGGTGGCTGCACCCCTCTCCATGGGCTGGTCCGAATTGGACTAGGGAGGGGGGCGCCCCCTTCCTTCCTTCTCTTTTTTCCCTCCCTTTCCTTCCCTCCTACTCCTACTACTTGAAAGGGCTCCTAGTTCTACTAGGAAAGGGGGAATCCTACTCCCGGTGGGAGTAGGACTCCCCTAGGGCGCGCCATAGAGAGTGCTGGCCCTCCCCTCCTCCACTCCTTTATATACGGGAGCATAGGGCACCCCAAAGACACAGCAATTGATCTCTTGATCTCTTGGCCGTGTGCGGCGCCCCCCTCCATCATAATCCACCTCGATCATAACGTAGCGGTGCTTAGGCGAACCCCTGCGTCGGTAGAACATCATCATCGTCACCACGCCATCGTGCTGACAAAACTCTCCCTCAACACTCGGCTGGATCGAAGTTCGAGGGACGTCATCAAGTTGAACGTGTGCTGAACTCGGAGGTGCCATACGTTCGGTACTTGATCGGTCGGATCGTGAAGACGTACGACTACATAAACCGCGTTGTGCTAACGCTTCCGTTTTCGGTCTACAAGGGTACGTGGACATCATTCTCCCCTCTCGTTGTTATGCATCATTATGATCTTGCTTGTGCGTAAGAAATTTTTGAAATTACTACGTTCCCCAACATTATATGCCCTAATACCCGAATAGGAGTACTCCTTACCAGTGTTCCTCAATGCAAAATCCGAGTGCTCCTAATCAATGCTCTTTTGCGACGTTCTGTAAGGAAACACACACGAACGACCGACTAGGCCAACCCACGTCGGCGCTAACAAAGAATCTAAATGAGATCTTTTAGTTTTTCATTTTCTTAAGTTCAACTTTATAGCTAAAGCAGTTTTAGATGTTTTTCTCTAGAAAAAACTCCCATCTAGAATTCGTTACAGATTTTTTTTAAAATTACAAAAACTAAAAATGTTCAAAGTTGTTTTTAAAATAATCACGGTTTTTCTAGAAAGTTCTGGAATTTTGTAAATGTTATCCATTTTCATAAAATGTTCTCAGATATTAAGATATTCATAATTTTTGAAAGTGTTTTTGAATTTTAAAAATATATAGATATTTTAAAAAATGTTCTAATATTTAAAGCTTTATCATTGGATCTGTAATCTAAGGGCCGGTTAACCCACGCACCCACTCATTCCGTGCGTTTCCATCTGCAGCGCAGTTCTAGATCTCAGGAGAGCCCAGTTGTGGCCCATGTACGAGACCCTCGGGCTCCGACAGAGTACTATTTTACAGGAGCAATGTTAGACCTACGAAGATATTCTAGGTAAGCTAACGGGCAGACTTATGTGAAGAATTACTATTGGACTTAAGGGGAGGATGGGGTCCACCCCTCTGAAAATTAGGAGGGCAGAGATAATTAATGAGAGGGATTTACGTAGAGCTTTCGTAACTTCACATAAGTGTAGAATTATTGATTTATAGGGTCGTAAATCTCAAAAAGGAAAAACTATTTTACAGGGTCGTCAACATTTCAGCCAACGACAAGCACGCGAAACACGAACGTTCTGTACTTTTCCGCCAGTAGTGTACTGCCGTACTTGCAAAGTTGGTAATCTCCATCCGTTGCTATCCCCCTAAATACGATAATGTCGCCGTAATCCATCCGTGCGTCACGCAAGGGTATAGTATATCATTCAGTACGATTGAGCTCATGTCAGCGCGTCAAATTTATAAATCGGCTCTGCCGCCGTAAGCGCTTTCCGTATGATGTGACGTCTCGCTGGACTGGTCGCGGACTAATCTCCACTGCTACAGTGCTGTGCCGTGAGGAAATTGCGCAAACCACCTACTTTTGGTGCTAGTATTCTACAAAACACCTGCTTTATATAGGTTTGTTGCATAAAACACCACATATTGGGGTAATTCATTGCAGTTAGGTCTAATCCACCATTTAAATGGGTTGACATGATTCATAATAAGTGAGTCCAGTTTGTAAGTCCACCCGTGGTAAACAAAAACAGTGTTGGAGATGCACAAGTTTGTGTAGCAATCTTATGTTATTTCATATGAAATTTTGGCTATTTATGAGTATTTTAAAGATTTGCGTAGCAATCTTATGTTATTTCACATGAAATTTCATGGTGTTGCAGAAAACAATTTAAGTAAATCACACATGTATCCAATACTATTCTAAAAAAACGCAGCTCATTTGGACCAACAGTTTGTGAGATATTTGCAACGTTAATTGGCTCGTTCAATTTTTTGCTCAAAATTTAACATTTTTAAAAGATTAAAAAAATCATAGATGCACTCACTCACTAATATTGTCTGGAAAAATTAGCTCAATTATAGCAAAAGAATTGTGAGATATTGACAGTTCTAGTTGGCTGCTGATATGACCGGGGTTTTTTTTCCTTTTGCCATCAGTGTACTTAAAAATGGGACCAAGTTGTCAGGAATCGTGTCAACACACACAAATAATAGATTAGACCTACCTGCAACGAATTAGCTCAATATGCGGTGTTTTGTGCAACAAACCTCTAAAGTGGGCGTTTTGTGCAACACTAGTACCAAAAATAGGTGGTTTGTCCAATTTCCTTGCTGTGACGTAGCTCAATGTTGCATATAGTTCTACAGTTCTACAATGCTTAATGGATTAACGTCCACGAGTACTTTTTTCCAGTCGCCTGCTGATTAGGTTTTAGGTGTTTAGTAGCGTGTGCGCCTCTACACACGCTAGAGAGCCGCCAAAAGTGAAATAATTATTTCTCGAAACATATATTGCTTTGCATTAGAAAACGAACGTCATGATGGTGCAAAAGTTCGCACAGTTAAACCCACGAAACCAGAAGGTATAACAAATGCCTAGGCTAACAAAAAACATAGGGGACAGAAAGCCAAAGTGGGTAAGACATGTATAAAACAAATTTGCAACGCCTCCTCTAACATAGGGAAGTGATGTAAATACATCATGGGCGGCACAATTAGTCCCTCTAGAAGCATGCTCGAAAATAATATGCGAGAAATCACGTAAGGTGATATGTATCATCAAAACTGCCATCGAAGACCGAAAGAGCTACCACCATTCTTCATTGTTTCTATCACGTCGATGTTGTTGGAGTTCACCTTTAGGAGATTACACCCGACTGTAGTTGCCAAATTGAGACCAAACCATAAGGCCAGTGCCTCAGCCATAAGGGCATCTCCACACCAATCGATTTCCCAGTTTCCTGCCGCGATGAATCTGCCATTCAAGTCTCTGATGACAACGTCAAACTAGCCAGAAGTAAGGTGTGTGCAGGATGGATGGAAGATCCACATGTAGAGAATGTTGATACTCTTGTAATAGATACTCCTAAAACCTAAAACCTTTAAGTAACCAGTCGGTGACCGTCACTACCGTTCCCCTCAAGATAGATTCTTATCAACTAAGAAATCGAATAAATTTAATTTGGAAGTTTGAAAGTTGATCAAGTAGAACGAGTTTGGTTGCACTAACAGAAAGGTAGCGGCATCATGGTGGTAAGGGCATGCACACTGTTTGATAAGACAATGTTATCTTAAGCCTTGCATGTAATTTAGAGATGACAATAAAAGAATGTCTACAATGGGTTATCTCTTAGTATTATCTTTAATAACTAGCAATTCCTAAAAATGTGGTGAGACAAATTGTGCTAAGAGATCATCTCTTAAATAAGAGAAGACAAGCCTTTTGTTATGAATTCTCCCTCCTCCACCTCAGCATTTATCCTATGTGGCACTCTTAAAATAGCGTCATTGTACATTCCCTAAGGCTTCTCGATAGGATCTACATATCAAGGTAGATTCTACTATCTCTTCTAAGTGGGCCTTTGGAGGTAAAAAAGAAAAAGAAGCAACTACTAGGATCATCTACTTTGCAGCAAATTAGGGTAGATATTTATTCATTCCATTAAAAAATTATTGTGTTTTTTTTTGCATGGCAAATTAGTGAGATGCATGCCAAACTTCGGTAAAAAATGACCTATCGTTGCCCTCCGGTAAAAGTTCACGAAAGAAAACCTTTTTTTGAGTTGGCGGTAAAAAGAAAACCTTGGTCATGATATGAGCATCACGTGCTAGCTCGATGGGCTGGCATTTGCTGACTTTAAGTCAGGTGACATAAGCCCTGTTTTTTTTCAGCTTTGATAGAATTTGAATCACCTACGGATTCGCTTCCCCTGGCAAGCTTTGCGACTGAAAGACACTTTGAGATACTCCAGGCAATTGCACTGAAAATGACCCGAATGCAGATTTAGCTTCACTAGCAAAGCTAAATTTGATCCCTAAATCTCAAATGAAATAGTTAGTTGTTTCAGAATCAAGATCCAGCTGCACTGGCAAAGCTGAATCCGGTCCCTGGAGCTCAAACAAAGAGGCCTTAGGCCCCGTTTGTTTTAGCTTTGACCGGATTCGAATCACTTGTGGATTCGCTTCACTGGCAAAGTTGATTCTACGGCCCTGTTTGTTTCACCTTTGGTTTCGAATCTCATGTGTATTCACTTTACTAGTAGAGCTAATTCTGTGTGTTTTGCCACTGAAAGCTTCAGGCGATTGCACTAGAAACAGTCCGAATTCAGATTCTGCTTCAGTCGCAAAGTTGATTCCAAATAATTGTTTGTTTCAGCTTCTAGCTTCAACTTCATTGGTAAAGCTGAATCTAGTCCCTAAATCTCAAACGAAATTTCCCTTTGTTTCAGATTTTAGATTCAGCGTCATTGGCAAGCTGATTCTGGTTGATAAAACTAAAACAAACAGGGCCTTAGGGTCACTAATATGTGGGGCTGCAAACCAACCGGCCCATATGTCAGCGACGCTAAGTCAACTGACCCACGTACGTGTAAGTGATAATAGTCACCTGACTTAAAACTTAAAGGCAGCAAATCTGAACCGTAGCTCGACACGTGCAGGCTCCTCTCGGCTCCGAATGACAAAACTTCAAACCCCAGGGGAACCTGGGAGAAAGGGTTTTCTAAGGCTAGACGGAGAGAGAAAGCTGAGAGGAGATGCCCAAGCATGAAGCCATACAGATGCTCCGAGGAAGCAGGCACGCGGGCGCCCTGTGCGTGCTGCACGGGAGGGAGCCCCCTCCGCGGCACGGGCCGGCACGCGCCCGGCGCGCTCCATCACGCCCACGGCGCGTGTCTCCAGCGCCCCGCCGCTACGTGGCCGCGCGCGATTAACATAATCCCACGGCCTGATTAACATAATCACGTCGCTTAGCTTGCCTCCCTTAGACCCCCCCTGCAGATGCAGTCCCTTCCTTATCCGGCGTCCGCAGATAGCTCAACTAATCTGCTTGGGTCAGCAGCTAGCCATTAGTAGTAGCTGCCCACTAGCTGCACTTAATTATGCATCGGTTCGTTTTATAAACGTTTTGAGTTTTGGTTTGGTGACGATCATCCTCATTATATTATGCTTCCGCGAATCAGCTCTCTAGATTTATTTATTTTTGGCAGGAAAATCATCTCTCTGAGTTGATTGGAGTATTAGACCGACCAAAAATGGCATCCAATCCGGTCCCGGCGAGAGCGAACCCGAATATATTGGCTGGATCGATGCTAGATCTATACCTGCGTTTCCTTTTTTGCTTCAGCAAAGGGAAAATGTTAGGTCCACGTGTCCATATCTACTAGTAGTATTTTCATCAAAACAGACATAGAAAAGGCAATCCATCGTTAATTCTTTTTTGCAAGTGAATCCATCATCAAATCAATTGTATGATTATAAGCAGCTAGTTTTCCTTTGCCATAAAACTTTCGTTCTATTTATCATCGATCATGGAAGTACAATGAACATAAAAATAATAAAAATTACATCTGGATCCGTAGACCACCTAGCGACGATTGCAAACACTGAAGCGAGCCAAAGGCGTGTCGCCGTTATCACCCCTCCCTCGCCGGAGCCGGAAAAAACTTGTTGTAGTAGACAGTCGGGAAGTCGTCGTGCTAAAGTCCCATAGGACCAGCGCACCAGAACAACAACCATCACCGATGAATAGGAACGTATATCGAAAGGATCCAACCTGAGCACACATTGATGTAGATGGACAAAGACTCGATCCACGGATCCACCAAAGACAACCACCACAAAATCTTCCGATATCCGCCGAAGGCATATCTCCACATGCCCTCTAAGGATACTAGACGCACCACTGGGACGGGGGCTAGACGGGGAGAACATTATTTCATCTTTAAGGAGACGCCACCATCTCGTCTTCCATAGCAGGACACAAATAGTAACAAAACTCACAAAAACACATAAAAATAGAGTCCATCCGCCGGCAAGGGCCAGGATCCACCGCGCTCCCATGGCCCTAGCAAGCCGAGAGAAAATGGTAACAAAACACATAGCCTGTACGAACTCAGATAAGCCCTCAATAATTTAAACGGCCTTCAACCAAAGGTGAGGAGAAAGGGGATCTTGAGGTGGAAATAAGTTGTGTAATTGTGAACCATAGCCCCGGTGTACTAAAAAAAGATTTGATTCAATCATATATAGTATCATTTGGGGCCTCTTTGGTTCGTGTAATTTTCCAGAAAATAGGACTATGAAGACCATAGACATAGGATGTTATGCAATAGATGTTAGTTGGTTGCACCGCCGGAGTACATATTTTATTCTATATATAGGGTTGTTGTATGCCATGATTGTAATTGAAACAAAGGAAAAAAAATCATGATGTACACAACTGAAATTTTCCTTTGGGGTTGCATTCAAAGTTTGCCATACGACTTTTTTTGCAATGAATTATTATCCTCCAAATGAAACAACCTCTATTCGAAGAATCACTAAGAATCTGGCCAAAATTTCTATGAAATTATTTTGAACCAAATAGGAGCTTGATGTACCATGTAATTAATTATTGGGCATGTGATGCTGAAGCCATGGAATTTTCTATTCTATTCTATAAAAAGGATGCAAGTTGATCAATTAATGTATAACAAATCTAGCCATACAAAGTATGTGGCCATACACAAAATTCATCTACACATGGCAAATACATATATGCAAGACCATGAGATGATTTGTTCATTTTGGTTTTCTTCATATCAACAAGTTTATTTGTTTCACATGGGTCTTGGAGCACCATAAGGTAAAACCCTTCACTTTGTTCTCAATTTTTAGATTGCAGACTTAGGCATCCATATTAGTTAGCTTAACTAAAATTCGTTATCTAGAAAGTCGCATTTGACACTGACGTCCCCTCATCTCTGGCCCTATATAAATGGGAGGTCACCACTCCGGAACTGGCTCAAGCAGCTGTCCATACATCAAACCTGCCATGAGAAGGAGTTAATGCTAACCATCTCTCAATAAAATTCCATTAGCTTAGAGGGTCTTCCCCTACTACCAGGCTACCACTACCGCTTCCTCTAGAGTCTCACAAAGAATAACGCCATTAATTAGGAGCCAGATAGCTCGCTGGTTAGGTGGCTAATTAAGCTAGGTTGTTCCACCATCATCCCTAACTTCTCCACACGAACTCGACCGAGCAGAATCTAGCTGCTGCGAGCTGCCGGCCTGCAATGGGGCACCAGCACCAGATGTTCGAAGACCCGTTCGCGAGCAGCATATCGTCGCTGGAGGCGGACATCTTCTCCGTCGCCGCCGGCCACCACCATCCGCAGTGGCCTGGCCTCGACCACGACGTCCCGTTGGCGCCGGCTGCCAACAACGGCACCTCCTCCGGTGGCTACGGCTCCCCCGGCGGGGGCGATGGCTCGGGCTCCCACCGCAAGATCAGCCACAACGCCTATGAGCGTGACCGCCGCAAGCAGCTCAACGAGCTCTACTCCGACCTCCGCTCCCTCCTCCCCGACACCGATCACACGGTAATTAAATTTCTCACTCAAACTAACTCATCAGCCTTCCTCTGAGCTTAGATGTTAGAGATTCCGTTCTGAACATCTGTTGGATTTCTCTGGTGTTGCAGAAGAAACTGAGCATTCCTATCACGGTGTCGCGGGTGCTCAAGTACATCCCGGAGCTGCAGAAGCAGGTGGACGGACTGGAGAAGAAGAAGGAGGAGCTGACGCGCGCCAACTGCAAGCCCGGCGTGCTGACCATGAAGGAGAACATGGCTCCGATCGTGTCCGCCACCTGCCTCGATGACAGAGAAATCATGGTCCAGGTCAGCCTGGTGAGCACCATGGCCGGAGTTCTGCCCGTGTCCAAGTGCATCAAGGTGCTGGAGAACGAAGGCCTACGCCTCATCAGCTCGTCGACTTCCGCGTTTCACAACAGGACGTTCTATAGCCTCCATCTTCAGGTACACATCAACAGATGCATCTGCCTTTAGCTCCTGTTGTTCTCATGTCATCGATGCTTGTGATTTGATCATTTTTGGATTCTTTTTTACTTGGCTTGCTTACCACGTATGCCATGTGGTTGCTTATGATTTGATCTTAACAACTAGTAGTATATAGTACTTGACGACCTAAAACTCAGCAAAGCACTTCTTTTCCTGCGATGTCGACTGCCGTGGGTCCACAAAAAAGGATAAGGATTTATCAAAATCTAAAGAGAACATGAATTTGGGGACATTTATTTTGGATATATATATATGCAATATGTAGGATCTTGCCATGCCGTACACAGGATTATCTAGCATAGAATTAGAACTATTTTGATTTAATCCATAAAGGTAAAACATTATGGGCATTTGTAAGCTCGTTAACTTATTACAGTATGACTTGCTTGGGTGCATGCCCCCCCCCCCCCCCCCCCCCTCATAAAAGGTTATGATTGTTAACTCAGATCAGTGGTGGAGATTATAGAGGCCATCCATTGAGTTAAAAATTGTAGCATAGTACAACGAACGGCAAATGGTACATTTTGTTTACCTTGACCGGCACATGCAAGGATTAAGCCAATGAAACGAATATGTACAACGCATCATTAGTTTCAATCGGACAACAAAGGGACTCTCCTAGTGCTAAAATGGTCCCTCTAGCTATATATTGTGTGGATTCCACAAAACCCTAGTCATTCGAGGTTCACCGGTTCCATCTTTCGAGCTTCAGAGGGTTTATACTACTACCGAAGTGTCAACATTCATTGGTGATCAGTCTTTACACCCTTGGCAAAGAGCACGACCGAGGTCCCTCTGTTTCAGTCATTTGTTTGGTCTTTTGGACATGAAGAACAAAGCACTTGGGTGGACGAGGTTGTTGCTTCTTCCTCCTAATTCAGCCAGGTCAGTTGATACTAGACTAGATCTAGGTATACTATTTTTTTCTGAAACGGGGGCAAAAGATTTTACTCGTCAATTAATCAAGTAGAAAAAAATGCCCAATTAGTTGGCAGAAATCCGAACGAAAACTGTGATCTAGGTATACTAGGGTGTGGCTACACCCACATAGATCTTTGTTGGCCTTGGCTTTTGTCTCACATCCTTTCCAGCCCCAACTTAAAAGGGGTGGTATGGATCTGGTTGTTACATCTGGACTTATGTCAAGGCACAAGAAAGAGATATGCAGACACAAAAACTCATGAGATGGCGCCATGATTACGTGGCCAAGCGGCTCCATTAAGCATGAGACCTGTTCGCCAACAAACAGACATGGTCCAAGTTCAACTTCATTTGTGAAGGACCATGTGGCCCAAGTTTAGCTGTGTGGTGAAATCAGTTCCACATGGCAATTGTAGAGAAAGTTTGACTGACATATATACTCTTGTCTACCAACCACATATAGCATTTATGGGTTAACCCTTTTAGGCATCTCCAATGGCAACCCGTAAATTTTCTCCCGCATCCATGTTTGTCTCCAATTTGTGGGAGAAATCGCTTCCGTACCACACCGCGGACCGCTACAGTCCCGTGTTGGATGGCTTTCGTTGTCCGGACATCGCGGTCCGGACGCATGCAGGAGGTTTGCGGGTCGGCGTTGGAGAAGCCCTTACATGAAGCGATGATGAAACTGTAGTAGCGGCAATAGATGGGCAGAACGTTGAATGAATTTGGGCTAGAGTTTTACACAAGTAACGTCCTCTTTTTTAAGACAATGCCGTGTACTCTCACACAATCGAATGCATGGACACTTATTCAGATCCTTTTCCCCCGTCCCCACAATTAGTATCAATAGTACGGATGGAAAATGCTTATCCAAATAACTATTTATCGGAACCTTTATGCAAATTTCCCTGCCAAAAGAAAAGAATCTTCATGCAAATATGCATGCATTATCCACTTTATTTGACAAACTGAGCAGTAACGCTATAAATGTGTCAAAATTATATATGAATGACTAAAAGTGTGTACACTTTTGCATTAAAATCAAGGCTGCATGCACCTGAACGGCAAATTTATATCAAAGAACTTACAATGCCATCTTATTTTCTGTATTGAAACAGAGAACCCAACGGACGATGAGCAAGGAGTGTCCGGCATTTTGTGAAGAATTGGAGAATGCCCTGATGCAAAAGGCAGGACTACGTCTACATCACCACCAGTAGATCATATGTAGCATAATAATGGTGTATATTGTCGTGTTTAACGACCATGAATCAACATACATGCATGCCATAGATATAGGACAAATACCCAAGATAAATAGTACTGCTGATATGCATGCATGATACGTAGTACGTATAATGCAGCGTGTTTCATATATAGTAACTATGATTGTATATACATTTCTGTGTATCCTTGTATGCAACTGTGTGCTGAAGATAACTAGTAAAACAGATATATATATTACTACCTCTGTTCCAAAATATAAGAATTTAGGAACAGAGGTAGTAGTAGAAATAAATGTAGAGGTTGGTACGAAGCAGTGGCATTGTGATGAAAGAGAACCGACAATGTTCATGTATGATTCATGTATACATAAATATATGAGGCACTTTTCACTATTTTGACCGTCAAAAAACTTTAGCACAAAATGAACTCCTCGGAAATTTATTTGACGATCCGACCCATTTGGTAAAGCCACAAGCCGTGACGTTTCTGCTCTATTTGGAAACGCCGAACCAGCCCGCGTTGCTCCCCCTTCATAAATAAGTGGCAAATGTGAAGAAGCTACTTGAAACGCCACTAACAATGGCGTTTCATATTTGGGCAGAAACGCCACGCCCTTTGGCGTTTCCAACAACGCCACACACTCTGTCATTTTTGCCATGCCACATAGTGTGTTGACCAGACTAGCAACGCAGGTGGGTTTGGCGTTTCTAGGTAATTCAGCAACGTCACATGTCATGGCGTTTCTGAAAATGGTCAAATCGTGAAATAATTTTGTAAGGAGCTTATTTTGTGCTAAAGTTTTCTCACAAAGTCAGAACAGTGAAAAAGGCCAATATATGAGAAATAAGGATGATTTGCCTCCACTGCTCCACAGTCCACATACACACCCTGCCTTTACATAAACTATCCAGCAGGGTCCGCTCCAGGCACGCAAATGTCGACATCTTGTGTACCACGGAACTAATCTATCGCCTGGTGTCAGTGAGGGCAATGGTGGTTTTAAATATGGTAGTGTCATGCGTTTTGTGTCACCGTGTGCTCATCTTGTAGCATGCATGCATCTGCCAACTGAGCACATGGTGGCGAGGTGAACCGTCTCTAACAGCTCGATCGAGCTGACCGTGCTTGCTTGTAGAGTGGTAGTACGTTCTGTCTCTTGTTCTGCAGTACTGTTGTACTACTGACCTGTACTTCTGGAGCTGTCAACAGAAAAAGAAAAGGACACTGAACCTGAATGAGAGGAACAGGTGCCGTTTGAAATCCCCGCACGGCCCAGTTGTTTGTGGCAATGAAAGGCCGGCCTGTGGAGTGGAGCGCCTTGCAAAGGAGGCGGGCCGGGTGACAAGGCCGTACAGAGAGCAAATCCTAAAAAGGAAAAAACAAATTGTGTAGAGAGCATGCGCCCTTGTTTTTTCTTTGGACATCGCACCAGATTGCGACAAGTTCATCGTCTCAATTCCCTAAAAGAAAACTCATCGACTCAAAAGGGAAATAAAGTTTCATTTGTTCCGTGGTAGAGGTAAGGGTAGAGGTAATTGTCAAGTGTTTCGTAACACCATAGGATTTGGTCTTATTTGTGTAATCGTCCCTAGGGAACCCAAATGGCTCGGTTAAAGTCATTTGACGGGATTTCAGGGCTCCAGGGCCCACAAGTCAGACCACCCGCGTCACTGACTTGAGAGTTGACATGGCACGCCGTGCTGCTGTCTGTACTTGACAACCACTCAAGATAGTGTCAGTGAGGTACTGTACTCTATGTATGGAAGAGCCTCCATTGCTGCCTTGCACCAATCTCAGCCTCGATGCAACGAAGTAGGCAGTTCTCTTCTGCCTGCCCTTGAGTCAGCTTCAGTCTGCCGGTTCCTGTCTGCGCATTTCATTTCGCGGGAACGGCGGAACAGTTTTGATAAATCACTAATTATCGTATCGGCGTCTCTCAATCTCAACAACACGTGCGTGGAAAACCCATGGAAGTTGCAAAGAAAAGAGGAGAAAAACGTCAGGCACAAGAGCTGCTACGTTGCCACTTCTTGTGAGGAGAAGTGGTAGAACACAGCAGGTGTCGGTCGCGTTCATGCACGGACGTACGTCGACATCGACGATTCGCGGTTGGCTCCACGCGCGCGTACGTGGAAGCGTCTGTTCCATGAGTGAAAAATCCCGAGTGCTCACACCTAATCGCCCGCAATTTATATCGTCGGTCAAGAAAGAAGCTAAACCAAGGTGTTCCTTTGCTTCTGGAACAATGCTATGGGTGGGAGCGGGACCATCCATATGATAGGAGCAAGAATTTGTCAAGAAAAGCAGCATACTTGAGTACACAAGCCAACTATTTCTTCAGTGATATAACTAGTTTCACAATGATCTATCTCAATGTTCCTCAATGATCAGTGATCTGCAGCTTTTCTGCAAGTGTTCACACTTCACACTCTCTCCTCAAGAAGGTTCAGAGGAGATCTGACCAAGCAATCTTGCCTGGCCGGCTGATGCCCACATGAAACTCCATTCTACTCCACATGTTACTCTTGTTAGCAAGACATATCACATGTACTGTGGGAGTCTGTAACTGAGTGCAGCAAGGATGATTGACAATCAAAACCTTTGCAGGCAGACGTCAGATTTTCCTCACTCTGAATAACCGCAGTTTTTGTACAGAACACTCTGCATAACTGTAGTCTTCTTCAGAAGAAAGAAGGCTCTGCTTGCGCAGGACACACGCAAAACTCCATTCCACTCCACAAGTTAGTCTTAACGAACGAAGCAAGCCAACAACGACGATGAATAATCAATACCTTTGCAAGAAGAGATCAGCTTTTCCTCACTCTGAATAATCGTAGTAGGTCTCTTCACAACACTCTGAATAATTCTAGTCTTCAGAACACTCTCTGAATGTTTGTAATTTTCTTCAGAAGAATGCTCTGCTTCCGTAGAACACCCTCGCCCCGTCCTTCCTCGCCTCTGCCTCCGGCTTCTTCTCGTCCCTCTGGACGACCACCCCGGCGCCGCCGTGTCCATCGAGCTCCATCGGCAGCTTCATCGCGCCCAGCGACTCGGTGAACTGCTGCATGCTCTTCACGTACATCTCCATGATCTGCCGCTGCATCGCGCTCTGTTCCGCCTCCACATCGATGACGTCGCCCGTGGCCATGGGAGACTTGAAAACGCCGACTTTCTCCTTGCCAGACGCCGCCCCTCCGTTGGACGTTGGCGTGTCCGGCGCGCCGCTGCACATCGGTGCCGACACGGTGGCCTCGTGGGCGCCGTCGTGCCGATGCGGCTTCTCTGTCGCCGCCGAGGAGGAGACATCGATCGCCCTGTCGTCGCTGGTCGTGGTGGTCGTCGAGGCGTTCTTGCTTCCGTCTGAGCACACCGGCATCGAATTCTCGCCGCGTGGGCTCGTGACCATCTCCATGGCGTCAAACGGCGCCACCCCGAGGTGCAAGAACGGCAGGTACTGGACGGCCATGTCGTCGTTCTCTTTGGCTGTGTTGAGGTCAGGAAACTCGATACCTAGGTAGTCCACCGGCGGCGCTGGGGGCTCGAGGATGACCACCTCCGACGTGATCGACGGCTCGGCCGCGGCGCGGTACGACGGCCCCGCGATGCACGCGTCGCCGGGGCCGGAGCGGAGAGCGAGGGAGAGGCGCACGGTGCCGGCGGGCGAGTGGGTGAGATCCGTGGACGACAGGGAGAACTCAAGCCGCTCCAGCCTCGCGCCGTCAGCGGCCGCGACTTGGGCGAGCGGCACGAGCGCGAACCCGAGGAGCTGGTCCTCGAGGACGCTGTCGGCGCAGCTGCGCATCCACACCTCGCACTTGAGCGCGTCGGTGCCGAGCCTGCCCCGGCGGACGCGCATCGGCGGGAGGCGCTCGTCGAAGCGCGGGCTGGCGCCGCCCCTGGCAGCCACGCGCGTGGAGAGCGCCGGCGCGTGGCCCGGGCTGGACGTGAGGGAGAAGCGCGCGTACACGTCCTGGTCGGCGTAGATGCAGATGTTATGGATGCCGCGCGCGCCGTGCACGTACACGTCCAAGAAGCACCCGCCGCCACTCTCCTCGCCGTCGTCGTCCTCCAACCCTCCGCCGCCCCCGACATGATCCGGCACGTACCGGAATCTGGCAGGCTCCATTATCGACCGACTCGCCGGAACGGAACCGGTCGATCACTAGACGATCATCATGGACCTTAGATTTCTAGTGTGTTTCTTGCTTGCAGTTGAAGACAGTTTCTCACTGACCCTTGGAATTGTTAGGACTTTGAGGAGGCGGAGAGAGTAGGTGGTGGCCGGCGAGGGAGGAAAAATGGAGGCGAGTGCACACGGTGCATCATTCATGTCCACTATGTGTGCTCTTTACCCGTTGCTTGTTGTCCACACCCTTGCACCGCAATTCTTGGCCTCGGCGGGTCAGCCACGCATCGGCCTCGCCATGGCGCCATCGTGTAGTAGTTGTTGCTGCACTTGTTTATCGATCACCGGGGAAATGCAGACGCATGATGGCTCAAGAAAAAGAAAAGTATAGCTGGGTGTGTCCACATTGACGAGGGATGACTTGACAGCAACATTTCTGGGGAAATTCAGCAGTAAGCAGTGTCATGGGGTCGTGTCAACTGTCCAAGTTTCACAGTGGAAAGGGGACAGTTCACATCGGTCGGTGGTGCATAGCTATGTTTCTCTTAGCTCTGTTCACATGGTAAGCCATGATTACGATTTAGTCCTACAAAACTTCCAATGGAGTAGACGTAGGCGCATCAGGACGGCGATTTGGTGACACGGAGCATCTCCTCCCAGTAAAATCAAAAGGAATAGCAAAACAACAAACAAATCTGTTTTTTCTTTGCATCAAGATGAACAAGTTTTCTAGGGACGTGCAAAATTTCATGGCGATTCGGCGTCAGACGAGCTCTGGACAAAAGCAAAATCGGTGTTTTGTGAAAGGTTAAAAAAACTGACTTTGGAGCAATGATTTCCCTTTTGACTGTCCCGAGCTACTCCAATGTCAAACCGCCATAAAATTTTCCGCCCTTAGAAAACTTGTTCTTTTTTATGTGTATACTTTTAGGTGTTTTGATATATTTTTTGGCGTTTACTGTTCACACGGGAGCATCTGTGGTTGTGATGAGCTATGGATTACTGTAGGCACCTGTCTAAATTTGTGGATGACAGCGAACTTCGTGCCATAATTACGATTTATTTTCTTCCGTGAGATATTCACCACTATAATTCAAAAATAACAAGTTTAATTACTTCAATTCCATTTGTACTCCTATTATTTGTTATGTGTTTACTTTTCTATTATCAGGGTGAACTGACATAAGAGGAAGATATTTCTATTGAGATTCAGTTTATTTTAAATAGTCTCATGGACATAAAAAATGTTTAATTATAGCAATCCATGATGTTATTTTATTGAAATTTCAATGGTTTCGTTTAAAAATATTTCAGTATTTTCCTTCTTTAGACATACCTTCCTATCATTACCGAGTGGGAGGTTGCTCTGCTCTCATCTTGTGCAGGCCTAGTTTTATTTTCTATTTCAACTTAAGCCCAATGAGGTAAAATGGATGTACCATTGGATTATATCAATTATTGCGTAATATTGGTACATCAGAAATATATCCACTTGTTATATTCAAATTTATCCAAATTGAAAAAAAAAATTATTGATTTGTCGGATTTAATTTCATAAATTACAAAAATATTAATGGTTTCGAGCGTTACTGATTTTTTCTGTTAAAATTCAAAATTTTTGTGACAATCGGACATGTTATGCAAGATAATTTTGTATAAATAAAATTATCTTTATTTATTGGGTTTCACATCATTCAGAAACTAGATATGATTATCATTGCCGAAAATATAGATATACAGATATAAAAAATATTACTTATTGCATATTGATAAATATTTCAACAGTTGTGACAAACATTTATAAGATAAGAATACCGATTATAATCATAAAAGTATTTATTTTTACAGCTATGACTTGCAAGAGTATTGTTATCTTATTGATATTTGTTTATATTAATAATAAAATATTTCAATTATTTATGCTAAACTTTTTTACTTATTTATGACTTACTTGATAACACAATATGTTAGTTACTAACTTTCCTATCACATTTAGCACAATTAGCCACATATATTCCATTGCTAAATTTAAGATACAATATTCATTGTTGCGATTCATGTATTTATTTGTTGCAAAATACACTTTCGCCAAATTGAAATCGTATTACATACTTGAAGTTATATCGGCTTATTTTTTGTAACAGTTCATTTTAGATGCTAGTAAGAAACCTTACATTGAATTGGCTTTACTTCAGATTTAAGGAAAAAAACACCAAATTGTGCCCCTTTGTATATTTTTTAGTTCCGTTCCCTTTGTAAATTAATGTGCTTCATTAGATGTGTTATCGTGCATTATATGTGTTTGATTTTTCTTAGTATCCTAATAAAAAATTCTAGAACATACTTGTCTAACAAATATCTTGACATAGGTCGTAGAATGTCTTCTAACTTAAGTGTAATAAATTGAAATCATATACTAATAAATTGAACCGAGTGCACACGGTGCATCAACCAAATCCACTATGTGTGCTCTTTTTTCGGTACTTCTTGTAAAACCCTTGCACCACAACTCTTCCACGGGTCAGCGGCGCATCGGCCGCCTTTTGCCATCGAGTAGTATTGTTGGTGCGCTTGTTTTATCATCGAGTAGCTGGGTCTCTCTACATTGACAAGGGATGGCTTGGTACCAACATTGTCAAGAATTCACACTATGCAGATCAGTGCTATTAAGACACATCTATCGCATATCGTAGCCTTATACTATGCACGATAAAGGCATCATACACGTTATAAAAATATATCGTGTCTCTGAAAATAAAATGTGTGTGATGGAAAATACATCGCGCACAATTGGGTAAGGAGAACTGTGTGCGATTCCTTGAACACAATTCTTCTCAAAGAAGCGTGTGTGATGAATTGAACTATTGCACATGTTTGGCGAAAAGAACCGTGTGTTCTGCATAGCACAGGGACAGGGTAGTCTCTAATTTCGTGAACTATCACACACATGATTTTTTGATACACCGTTTGCGATTTATAACAGACTGTTCGTTTTGATAAATCATGAGATATATTTAACATCACAGACAATTACGCCTAAGAAGGCGTGTGTGATAATGTTCACAGAGATTCAAATAACCAAAGTTTCCCCCACATCACACTGGCCTCCTCGCATAGCTACCACATGAAATATTTAAGAACATGCATACAACTCGAAATGATAAACTAACAGATGTTCATAGGTTCAGAATTATACAAAATATTTACAACATAGCATAAAAACAAGCTAGGCATATGCATATAAAGTGATCATCATCTACCACTTGTTGGCATCTTTGCAAGCGTTGCGGATGCTGCGATGCGACCCATCAGCATCAAGGGGAAAGAGACATGTCCTCGTGTTAATGACCCATGAGCATCAAGCTAAAGGAGACACGTCCTCATGTTAACTATCCACCCATGTGCTCCAGGCTACGTTTCTTGCTGAAAACGTAACCCACCATATTGAGGATGCACAAGGGAGAGTCATCATGCCTTTGGATGCCTAGAGTTGTGTCTCGGGCCTCAATGGCCCCATCATTGACCTTACTTAGCTTCCCGCCCCAGCCGTCGGCTCCTTGACCGCCGGCTCATCAGTGTTTGCGCCGATGTGTCGGTCATAGCCAGGATCACCGAGGTTGTCGACTTGACTGGCGTTCGAGGTCTCTACCATGTAGCACTCCTTGACCGAAATCTAGGGACATTGTGTCCCTGTCACGGGCGCAAATGCACCGCTGGCGGCCGTTTGTCCATAGATTCACTGGTCTCCTTCTCCAGGTCACCATCTCCTCGGTTGCACCCTCAAGCACCTCGGTGAGATGATCCTCGATGTTTGCGATTCGACCTCCCATTGATGCTCCCAAGCCCGACATGATGCCAGACCATAGAAGATTAGCTATCCACGTGAATCTGTGGCATATTTCAGATTGCCGAATCAGACAACTCGGCTTGGAGCGAAGTTCTCGACCTGGACGATGTGGCCACTCGAGCTAGCGATGAAGGTGGCGGAGCTGAAGATGAACATCTGTCCTGGGGCGTATATCACGCTAGATTCGATCTGAGCTCCCATGAAGCCTCTACGTGCACCTAGCTGGACCTGCGTGAGCCATCACTGTTGGAGACGACCCCAACATGTCCCAAGGTATGGTATCCCATCTAGGTGATTAGGCTGGATGATAATAGGAGGCGAGCTTTTACCCAGGTTTGGGATCTCTCGATCAAGGTAATACCCTACTCCTGCTCTCCTATTTTGCGATAGGGGTGTGTACAAAGTACAAGTAAAGTAATTAGGGAGCCCGGACCCCAACTTATATAAGGGCCCTAGGATTATAGATCTTAGTCGGCTACGTCAATGAAGGTAGAGTCCTCCATGGCTTCAGTATTTTCTGCTTATAACGCAAGTCCTCCGAGACTTCCACATAATCGCCATGGACTGCCCAACGTGGCCCAGGATGGAATTGACCTAGGGGTTCTCAGCCCAGCGCATTTGGCCAGGAATCGACATTGTGAGAGAACCCTGGGCCGGGACACTGTCAACAAGCATACACACCCATATAATTGTAAACACGATGTGTGCAGGTTTCCATGCTTATGTCCCGATGGTGCAGATTAAGTTAAGCAAGATACCTCTAGATCATAGCAGAACAGTGACTCTCAAGCTGAAAGAATGATTAGTACAATAAGAAATATGTTCTTTTCATAGAAATATCACCGATTAATGTTTAGGTGATTTTAATACAAAGCTATGATTCTCTTGGTGGATCATCTTAATTATCAGTTGGTTTGCTAATTCTACGAATATGAGATTTGTTGAAAGATATCAGCTTCAATTTCCCTTCTGTCCATAATATTAGTTCACACAAAAAAAATTAGTTCACACATTCTTATTAGTAATATTTCTCCAGCAGATCCTCAGACAATACAAATTAAAGCAACATGCTTACTCACCCGTTGTACACTATCTAGTGAAATTAAATTCAAGAATATCTTAACCAAAATGCAGAGTTAGTATGATTGCAGAGATAGCTAAGATGGGGCTTGAGAAATATCCTAAAGACTTGGCAATCACACTAGGTCATAAACATGAGTCTAGGATGGGCTAGGTCATAAACACGAGTCTAGGATGGGCTAGGCCTCGTCCGTGTTATTTAAAAAATGCAGGAAGAAATATGTTTCGGTCCGACTGAGCGGACTGACCCAAAACAAGACTAGTCCGGTCCTGTTTTCGGGGAGCTCCTATATGTTGCATTTTGGGGTGCTCCTATACGCCGCCCGTCAGCGTCCGTTCATCCCGGCTTCGCTGAAGCGGCACGCAAACGGGCCGGCCAGCGCATTTGGCCAGGAATCGACATTGTGAGAGAACCCTGGGCCGGGACACTGTCAACAAGCATACACACCCATATAATTGTAAACACGATGTGTGCAGGTTTCCATGCTTATGTCCCGATGGTGCAGATTATGTTAAGCAAGATACCTCTAGATCATAGCAGAACAGTGACTCTCAAGCTGAAAGAATGATTAGTACAATAAGAAATATGTTCTTTTCATAGAAATATCACCGATTAATGTTTAGGTGATTTTAATACAAAGCTATGATTCTCTTGGTGGATCATCTTAATTATCAGTTGGTTTGCTAATTCTACGAATATGAGATTTGTTGAAAGATATCAGCTTCAATTTCCCTTCTGTCCATAATATTAGTTCACACAAAAAAAATTAGTTCACACATTCTTATTAGTAATATTTCTCCAGCAGATCCTCAGACAATACAAATTAAAGCAACATGCTTACTCACCCGTTGTACACTATCTAGTGAAATTAAATTCAAGAATATCTTAACCAAAATGCAGAGTTAGTATGATTGTAGAGATAGCTAAGATGGGGCTTGAGAAATATCCTAAAGACTTGGCAATCACACTAGGTCATAAACATGAGTCTAGGATGGGCTAGGTCATAAACACGAATCTAGGATGGGCTAGGCCTCGTCCGTGTTATTTAAAAAATGCAGGAAGAAATATGTTTCGGTCCGACTGAGCGGATTGACCCAAAACAAGACTAGTCCGGTCCTGTTTTCGGGGAGCTCCTATATGTTGCATTTTGGGGTGCTCCTATACGCCGCCCGTCAGCGTCCGTTCATCCCGGCTTCGCTGAAGCGGCACGCAAACGGGCCGGCCCAATTATCACAGGTCGAGCCAAAAAAAATCAAAAAGAAGAAGCGCACGCATGGGATCGAACTCCTGATCTCATTCAGGATTCTCGCGAGCCAAGCCAACCGACCTAGCAACCTACAACGCTCTTAATGCAGCGCAAGTCTTAAAGTATGTAAGACGGCGGCAAAATCCTTTTTTCCAAAGAAATCATTTTTTTATAATATATGTTGAACAACATTTAAAAGACAGTGAACCATTTTTGGAAACAAACATTGAACAAATTTTAAATACACAAATGAACATTTGTAGTATGTGTCGAACAATTTTTTAATGTACGACGAACAAATTTTAAATACGCAATGAACACTTTTAAATATATGCTGAACAATTTCATAACATACAGTGAACATTTTTGTAATACACGACGAACATTTTTATAATGCTAGGTGAACTATTACATAATATATGATGAACATTTTTATAATATACATTGAACAAAATTTAAAAGACAGTGAACCTTTTTTTCGAAACAAACACGGAACAAATTTCAAATACACAAATGAACATTTGTAGCATGCATCGAACAATTTTTTAATGTACGATGAACAAATTTTAAATACGCAATGAACAAATTTTAAATATGCTGAACAATTTCATAACATATGGTGAACATTTTTTTAATGCTAGGTGAACTATTACATAATATATGATGAACATTTTCTTCATACGATGAAGATTTTCGTAATACACGGTGAACTTTTATATAATAAATAAAGAGAAGAAAAACAGAAAGAGAAAATAAAAAAGGAAACATAAAAGAAGAAAAATAAAAGAAAAAGGAACCAAAAATAAAAAAGGAACAAAAGAACTGAAAACCCGACAAAAAGAGTGAAAAACTGGAAGCAAAAAACCATATAAGAAAACAAAAAAAATGCAAAGAACAGAGACGGAAGCAGCAGCGAACGAATCTCGTACGTGGGCTGGCCCAATCGGAGGCTTGCCTCAGCGAAACCTCAACGATCTGACGCTAACGAGCGTCCAATAGGGCATTTCCTAAACGGCGCCCGCTGCGCCCGTTTTAGTTGTTTTCCCTAACGGGCGCATACCCCTCGCAGCGACTTGGGATTCGAACCCACAAGTTCGGCATTCTACCTTAGCTGCACTAACCACCAGGCCACCACATCAGATGTGTTAACTTATATCTTCTTCCTCCTTTTCTTTCGTCTGGCTGTTTTTCTTAATTTTTTTTCCTTTTGCTTGTTCTTTTTCTCCATTGTTGGAACGGTTTTGTTCCCTTTTTCCTTTTTCCTTTTCTTTGTTAAATGTGTGAACTCTTTTTTGTATCAAAATCCGATGAACCTTTTCAAATTCGTGAACTAATTTTTCAAAATCGATGAACACTTTTTCAAAATCGATGATTCTTTTTTTTCCAAAATCAACGCACTCTTTTCAAAATCAATGAACTCTTTTTTCAAATCAATGAACTCTTTTTGAAATCTTTTTCAAAACCGATGATCTCTTTTCAATACTGATGAAATCTTTTTCAAAACCGATGAACTTTTTCAAAATCGATGAACTCCTTTTCAAATCGATGAACTTTTTTCAAAATCGATGAACTCTTTTCGAAATCTTTTTCAAACCGATGAACTTTTTTCAAAACCGATGAACTTTTTTCAAAACCGATGATCTATTTTCAAAATTGATGAATTCTTTTTCAAAACTGAAAACTTTTTCAAAATCAATGAACTCTTTTCAAAATCGATGAACTTTTTTCCAAATCTATGAACTTTTTTCAAAATCGATGAACTCTTTTCAAAATCGATAAACTTTTTCCAAATCGATGAACTCTTTCCGAAATCCATGAACTTTTTTGAATTTTGATGAACTTTTTTTCAAACTCGGTGAACTAATTTTCAATTTTGATGAACTTTTTTCAGATACGATGAAGATTGTTTGCAATTTCGATGAACTTATTTCAAATTGATGGACTTTTTTTTCAAAATGGTGAACTTTTTTCCAAAATCGATTAACCTTTTTCAAAATTTTATGAACTTTTTTAAAATCCGTGAACTTTTTTCTCAAGATTTGTGAACTATATTTCAAAATAGGTTAACTTTTTCTCAAAATTGTGAACTTTCTCAAACTGCTCAACTTTTTTCAAATGTTTATGTTTTTTTCAAAACCAATGTACTTTTTTGTAATTCATGGACTTTTCGATAATGTTTACAAATAATTGAAAAATGAAAGTGCTACAGGGAATGGCATGCGTGCAATAAAGTACACGGCTACAAATGTCCTTAAACGCTTTACGCTGAAATAAGTCAATAGAAAGCATTAGGTTAGGCGGTTAGGGAAACTTGTATGTTTCTGTAACAGTGGGAGTTCGATCCCTCACGAGAACAACATTTTTGGGATTTTTTTCGCTCTAGCGCTACCCACGTGCTAGCTCTATCGAATGAATTTTTGCTGGGCCGGCCCAGTAGCAACGGCTTCAGGCGCCAGTAAGCCGAACCGGCGCTAAGAGCGCCGGTTAGGAGCTCCCGTCCAATAGGGTTTGCCTGCATTTTGCGGCAAGTCGGGCGCCGACGTACATGCATAAACCCTCGACTGGGCCAGCCCGTTGGCGAGCGATGTGACAAATATTCCTCAAAAAAAAGGCTATATGTGACAAATATACAACATGACATTTTAAGAACCAAATTACCTGGCAGATCCGAACACTATTGGAATTTTCGACATTTCCTAGAAGTGTCCGAATAATTTTTTCAAAGGCTAGTATTTTTGAAAATCCGAAAATTTTCTAAACAACACGAGCAAAATGTTAAAAAATTTAAAATGTGAAACACTTTTTTGAATTTTGAATAAAATTTGAAAAAGCGAACATATTTTAAGTTCCTAAACAATTTTTAAAAACATAAACATTTTTCGAAAACTTAAACACCTTTTCATTTATGAACAAATTTATAAAATGGGAACATTTTTTGAATTTCTGCACATTATTTGCAAAACACAGACATTTATGGAAAAAGCAACAATCTTTGAATCTGTGATATTTTAAACAGGATTTTTTTTAAAATTCTGAATTATTTTCTAAAATGCGAACATCTTTGGAAAACACAAATACTTTTAAAATTTACATTTAGAAAAAATGGGAACAATTTATAATTTCTGAAGAATTTTTGAAAAACACTAACATATTTCTAAAACTTGAACAATTTTTGCATCTATGATCAAATTTGAAGATCATTTTTGAAAATATAGAATTTGTTTTTGAAAAAATAAGAACATTTTTTGAAAGTATCAAACATTTTAAAAAATGCAAACACCATTTGAATTTATGAACATATTTGAAAAAAGGGAATTTAAATGAAATACGTGTACTTTTTCCGAAAACAGGAGCATTTTTTAATTCTATGAACAAATATTGCAACATGTTTTGAAACTTTAAGAGAATTATATGGAAATGATTACAATTTTTGCAATTTTGAACAATAGAAATTGAATTCATGAACATTTTTTAAAAAGGGAAAATAAAATTACAAAAAAAGGAAAAAAACGAAATAAAAAACGAAAAGAAAAAAAAAATCGGTTTTGAACCTTTTGAAAGATTCCCAAAACCGGTATAAACTGACTTTACCCAAAACCGGATCCTCCTCGACGAAAAAATGGGCCAGCCCAACGCTGGTTCGCTCGGCTCCCCACCTATGCGAAAGCTCGTCAGTTTGTCGCACAATGGGGCGAATAGGATTTCGCTGTTTTCGGGCCTATATTTGCAGACCAGATTGGCTGTTTTTTTGTCGGTCCTATGCAATTCGGTCAGGGCAGGTCCATGAGCGGGCCAAAAGGCCCGTTCCGTATGCCCAACCTTACACGCATGTATGTGGCACAACATATTTGTCTAAAAAAATGTGGCACAACATGTTTGCTTCTTTTGCACAACATTACATTAACCACGATAGCTATCAAGGGAAGACGGGGCGCCAACGCCTCTAACGATGCAAGGGGGCAGCGTCATAAGAACCCCCTCCCCCCCCACGTCGCTCCTGCGAGCGGCGGCTGGGCGAACCCTAGCGCCAGTCGTTCCTATCCTCTCCCTGCCCTCCTCCTACCTTGCCGTCGGCAGTCATAGGTTCAAATCCTACAGAGCGTGATTCTATTCTTGTATAAATATAAGAAAATAGAACTTATATGAATATAAGAAAATGAGACAGTAACAAGGTCCATATTGTCATCGTAATAAAAAGAAAGATTTGCAAGCATTCTTTATGGGAGTCGGGGCTTTCTGATTTGAAGTTGCTGGAAAAGGACCTCTGTGACCGGTTGATCATTAGTCGTTTTTTGAAGGTAAGTAGGCAGGGGTGTCTTGATCGAAACCGAACTTCAATTCCACCCAGCTCAGACTCTATGCAGCAGTGGGGAAGACCTGTTTATACTTTTTTTTTGAGAATTCCATTTCTTCCTGCCGCACCCCAATTCTTTCCCAGCAGTTGAAAATTGATATGAGATCTTGAACCCAGGGGATCCTAGGGGGAGTCCGGTCGGGGGTGATTCCCGATCTTCGGACATAGTGCAGGCATCTGAGCTCAAAGCCGGCTGCGAGGTAAGGGCCGGTCCAGTGATAGGATCGGGGAGAGGCCTCGAAGTCGGTGCTTCAGGGTCCGCAGGTGTCCCAGGTGAAGCTGAGAAGCCGGTGAAGATCAGATCACCCCGAGCGTCTGTGATGTACTCTAGGTTACCAAACCTGATCTAGTGCTCAGGGGCGAAACTGTCGATCTAGTCAAGATGACCGGTCGAGTCGGCGTGCAACACGATGCTGCCGAACGCGTAAAGTTGCCCGGGGACGAAGATGTCCCCGGTGCTGATGTCGTCTCTGATGATCAGGGGAGCCATCAATCCTTCGACGATCCAACATCGGAACTCTCAATGGAAGCACCAATGTCGGTGTCAAAACTGACGAATCTCGGGTAGGGGGTCCAGACCTGTGGATCTTGGATCAATGGGGAACAAGTGACTAGGGACATGATGTTTACCCAGGTTCGGGCCCTCTCGAAGAGGTAAAACCCTACGTCCTGCTTGATTATATTTCTTGTGTATATGAGGATTACAGAGTCGATCTACCACGAGATCAGATGAACTAAACCCTAAACTAGTAGGATGATGGTTGTTGTTCTAGTCCCTATGGACTAAATGCTCTGGTTTATATAGACACTAGGGGCACTAGGGTTACACATGGTCGCTTACAAGGAAAGGATAAACATGCGATTCTTCTCATCGTTAGTTGGAGGACACACCAAGGCACCAAAAAGCTTCATGTCTGGTGATGTCTACTACACAACCTTCTTCTTGTAAACGTTGTTGGGCCTCCAAGTGCAGAGGTTTGTAGGACAGTAGCAAATTTCCCTCAAGTGGATGACCTAAGGTTTATCAATCCGTAGGAGGCGTAGGATGAAGATGGTCTCTCTCAAGCAACCCTGCAACCAAATAACAAAGAGTCTCTTGTGTCCCCAACACACCTAATACAATGGTAAATTGTATAGGTGCACTAGTTCGGCGAAGAGATGGTGATACAAGTGGTATATGGATAGTAGATAAAGGTATTTCTAATATGAAATTATTAAAACAGCAAGGTAACTAATGGTAAAAGTGAGCGTAAACGGTATTGCAATGATAGGAAACAAGGCCTAGGGTTCATACTTTCACTAGTGCAAGTCCTCTCAACAATAATAACATAATTGGATCATATAAGTATCCCTCAACATGCAACAAAGAGTCACTCCAAAGTCACTAATAGCGGAGAACAAACGAAGAGATTATGGTAGGGTACGAAACCACCTCAAAGTTATTCTTTTCAATCAATCCGTTGGGCTATTCCTATAAGTGTCACAAATAGCCCTAGAGTTCGTACTAGAATAACACCTTAAGACACAAATCAACCAAAACCCTAATGTCACCTAGATACTCCAATGGCACCTCAAGTATCCGTGGGTATGATTATACGATATGCGTCACACAATCTCAGATTCATCTATTGAACCAACACAAAGGACCTCAAAGAGTGCCCCAAAGTTCCTACCGGAGAATCATGACGAAAACGTGTGCCAACCACTATGCATAGGTTCATGGGCGGAACCCGCAAGTTGATCACCAAAACATACATCAAGTGAATAACGTGGTATCCCATTGTCACCACAGATACGCACGGCAAGACATACATCAAGTGTTCTCAAATCTATAAAGACTCAATCCGATAAGATAACTTCAAAGGGGAAACTCAATCCATTACAAGAGAGTTGAGGGGGGAGAAAACATCATAGGATCCAACTATAATAGCAAAGCTCGCGATACATCATGATCGTATCACCTCAAGAACACGAGATAGAGAGATCAAACACATAGCTACTGGTACATACCCTCAGCCCCGAGGGAGAACTACTCCCTCCTCGTCATGGAGAGCATCGGGATGATGAAGATGGCCACTAGAGAAGGATTCCCCCTCCGACAGGGTGCCGGAACGGGTCTAGATTGGTTTTCAGTGGCTACGGAGGCTTCCGGCGGCGGAACTCCCGATCTATTGTCTGTTCTGGAAGTTTTAGGGTACGTGAGTATATATGGGTGCAGGAAGTACGTCGGTGGAGCTTCGGGGGCCCCACAAGGCAGGGGGCGCGCCCTAGGGGGGGCGCCCCCACCCTTGTGAGCACCTCCCTTGGCTCCTGACGTGGGGTCCAAGTCCATCCGGTAGCTTTCCTTCCAAAAATAACTTCTCCAGTTGATTTCGTTCCGTTTCGACTCCGTTTGATATTCCTTTTCTTCGAAACACTAAAATAGGCAAAAAACAACAAATCTGGGCTGGCCTTTGGTTAATAGGTTAGTCCCAAAAATAATATAAAAGTGGAAAAATAAAGCCCAATATAGTCCAAAACAGTAGATAATATAGCATGGAGCAATCACAAATTATAGATACGTTGGAGACGTATCAAGCATCCCCAAGCTTAATTCCTGCTCGTCCTCGAGTAGGTAAATGATAAAAACAGAATTTTTGATGCGGAGTGCTACTTGGCCTAATTTTAATGTAATTCTTCTTAATTGTGGCATAAATATTCAGATCCGAAAGATTCAAGACAAAATTTCATATTGACATAAAAATGATAATACTTCAAGCATACTAACTAAGCAATTATGTCTTCTCAAAATAACATGGCCAAAGAAAGTTCATCCCTACAAAATCATATGGTTTAGTCATGTTTCATTTTCGTCACACAAGAATGCTCTCATCATGCACAACCCCGATGACAAGCCAAGCAATTGTTTCATACTTTAGTAATCTCAAACTCATAAACCTTCACGCAATACATGAGCGCGAGCCATGGACATAGCACTATGGGTGGAATAGAATATAATGAGAGGGTTATGTGGAGAAGACAAAAAGGAAGAAAGTCTCACATCAACGAGGCTAATCAATGGGCTATGGAGATGCCCACTGTGGGAGTCCTGGATTAGGGGGTCTCCGGACAGCCAGACTATATCCATTGGCCGGACTATTAGACTATGAAGATACAAGATTGAAGACTTCGTCTCGTGTCCGGATGGGACTCTACTTGGCGTGGAAGGCAAGCTAGGCAATACAGATATGTGTATCTCCTCCTCTGTAACCGACCTTGTGTAACCCTAACCCTCTCCGGTGTCTATATAAACCAGAGGGTTTTAGTCCGTAGGACAACATACAATCATACCATAGGCTAGCTTCTAGGGTTTAGCCTCTCTGATCTCGTGGTAGATCTACTCTTGTACTACCCATATCATCAATATTAATCAAGCAGGACGTAGGGTTTTACCTCCATCAAGAGGGCCCGAACCTGGGTAAAACATTGTGTCCCCTGCCTCCTGTTACCATCCGCCTTAGACGCACAGTTCGGGACCCCCTACCCGAGATCCGCCGGTTTTGACACCGACATTGGTGCTTTCATTGAGAGTTCCTTTGTGTCGCTGCCGTTAGGCTTGATGGCTCCTACTATCATCGATAGTGATGCAGTCCAGGGTGAGACTTTTCTTCCCGGACAGATCTTCGTGTTCGGCGGCTTTGCACTGCGGGCCAATTCGCTTGGCCATCTGGAGCAGATTGAAAGTTACGCCCCTCGCCACCAGGTCAGGTTTGGAAGCTTAAACTACATGGCCGATATCAGTGGAGACTTGATCTTCGACGGATTCGAGCCTCTGCCTTGTGTGTCACGCGGTCACGATGAGTACGATTTAGCTCCACCATCGGACAGTGTCCAGGAAATCACACAGGCAGCCGCTCCGACCCTCAATTCGGAGCCAGTTGCGCCAGCCATGGACGGGTGGATGGACTCCGCCATGGAGGCCTTACCCTCAGCGGCGATCTAGCCGAACATCGACCTTGCCTCGGATGAGAGCCGTGTTGTTAAACTATCGGATCCTTCTCCGGCCACGGACTCCCAACCGCCTGCGCCCATTCCTATCGAATCCGATTGGGCGCCGATCATGGAGTTTCCCTCCGCGGATATTTTTCAGCACTCGCCCTTTGGCGACATACTGAACTCATTAAGGTCTCTCTCCTTGTCAGGAGGATCCTGGCCGAACTATGTACGGCAAGACTGGGATGCGGACGAAGAAGAAATTCGCGCCCCACCCACCACCCACTTAATAGCCACTATCGATGACTTAACCGACATGCTTGATTTCGGCTCCGAAGACATCGACGGTATGGACGACGATGCGGGAGACAAAGAGGAACCACTACCCACAGGGCACTGGACAGCCACTTCACCACATGACGTATACATGGTGGACACACCAAAGGAAAACGACGACGAGGAATGGAAGGACGCAATGAAGGATTGTTCCCTCGAGAAGCAGTCCAAACGGCGGCATAAGCGCCGCCCCAAATCCTGCCTCGGTAGAAACAACAATCATACAGACCCAGCGTTAGAGCAGGGGGAACCATTGCCGGACCACGGCAACATGAAGAATCAAGCCGAACAACCCGACTCTATCAAAGATCATAGTCCAGATGACGTCACACCGGACAGGCACCCGGAGCAACAGAATGCCCATAAAAGGCTCGTTGCCACCGCGAGGAGTCTAAAAAAGCAGAAGCAAAGGCTCAAGGCTGCGCAAGACACACTCCAAATCAGATGGAACAAAGTACTCAACACAGCAGCGAAGTACGGCGGTAATCGCCCCACCAAGAGCTACCCAAAGCGGAAGTTGCTACCTGAATTCGATGAGGAGGCCTTAGATCCCCCACAACCAAAAATCAAAACAGCCACCTGGCCGGATAAGCGACCTCACGGCCAACATAGAGCGGCAAACAACGCCGCACATAAGCCAATACGCGATCTACGCGAGGACTCGCATCAAAAGGACGGCACAACCAGATCCATCTATGGACCACGTAAGCGCGCTCCAGCATACAACGCAACACAACAAACATCCGAAGAACGCGGTACACCCGGATACAGGGGTGCCGCACACCCCCTATGTTTCACCGATGAGGTGCTGGATCATGAATTTCCAGAGGGATTCAAACCCGTAAATATAGAGGCATACGATGGAACAAGAGAGCCTAGTGTCTGGATTGAGGATTATATCCTCCATATCCATATGGCTCGGGAAGATGACCTCCACGCCATTAAGTATTTACCCCTTAAACTCAAAGGGCCAGCTCGGCACTAGCTTAAGAGCCTCCCCGAAAGTTCCATTGGAAGCTGGGAAGAGCTCGAAGATGCTTTTCGGGCAAATTTTCAGGGGACTTACGTCCGACCTTCGGACGCGGACGATTTGAGTCATATAACTCAACAACTCGGAGAGTCAGCCTGAAAGCTTTGGAACAAGTTTCTTACTAAAAAGAACCAAATAGTCGACTGTCAGGATGCCGAAGCCTTGGCAGCTTTTAAGCATAGCGTCCGTGACGAATGGCTTGCCAGACATCTCGGCCAAGAAAAGCCGAGAACAATGGCAGCATTAACAAGCTTCATGACCCGCTTTTGCGCGGGTGAGGATAGCTGGCTAGCCAGATGCAGCATCAGCGACCCCAGTACATCCGAAGTTAGAGATGGAAACGGGAAATCACGGCGCAACAACAATAACAAACGCCGGAATAAAGAAGACAGCACGAAGAGCACGGCAGTAAACACCGGATTCAAAAGCTCTCGGCCAAGTCAGCAAAAGCCGCCCTCTAAAGGCGCCAGAGACGCAGCCTAAACAAAATTCTGGACAAAGTATGTCAGATCCATAGCACCCCTGGTAAACCCGCTAATCATACCCACAGAGAATGATGGGTCTTCAAGCAGTCCGACAAGCTCAACGCCGTACACAAGGGGGAGGATACACCAAGCGAAGACGAGGATGAGCCTCTCAAGCAAGACACTGGGGAACAAAAGAAGTTTCCACCAGAAGTCAAAACAGTCAACGTGTTATACGTAATTAAGGGGAGAAACAAAGCGGCACTCCCAGAAAAATATGCCCAAGGGCCTATCACCGCGGAGTCCTGCCACTGGTCGTCTCAACCGATCACTTTTGACCATTGCGATTACTCAGCAAGTATCCGGCGTGCAGGATGGGCAGCCCTGGTATTAGACCCAATAATTGACAGATACCACTTCACACGAGTCCTGATGGACGGTGGCAGCAGTTTAAACCTGATATACCAGGATACAATCCGCGAAATGGGGATAGACCCAACAAAAATTTGCCATAGCAATACTACCTTTAAAGGAGTAACACCAGGCCCAGGGGCTCACTGGACGGGCTCCCTGCTACTAAAGGTTATATTCGGCTTCCCCGATAACTTCCGTAGCGAACATTTAACCTTTGACATTGCTTCGTTCCAAAGTGGCTATCAAGCACTACTTGGACGCGAAGCTTTCGCTCGCTTTAATGCAATACCGCATTACGCTTCCCTCACGCTCAAGATGCCCGGTCCACGTGGCATCATTACGGTGAATGGAAATATTGAGCGATATTTGTGCGCCGAAGAGAGTGCGACTGCCTTGGTAGCCGCACACTAAAAACGACCTCACTAACTAAAGCATTTGATAGGTCGTCAAGACCACGGACACGGTTAGACGAGTCCGGCTTAGCTATATGTAATTCATACCGGATTGATGGCCACACCCCTATTACAAATATAAGGGGCTCAACGCATGCACACAAGTGGCAATTTTTACTCATCTTTAATCATACATGGTTTCTTCAAAAACTACCTTTTTGCACGACAAATTTTCACTTAAGTTCCTCTCTTTTACAGATGACCATCGTGCTACACCCGTCCAGGATACGGCACAACTGAGACACAGGCGCAGGCGTGCAGCAGGGACCCGCTCCAAGGATTCTTTTTAGATTAAGACCCTGCATAAACCTTTTTTACTGTCTCTTGTTGATATACATCCCTCGGATTCTCAATACAATTGAGAAGGATGCTGACGTCTTGGCATGTGGCCACGTCAGAATACTGCACGTACCCGGACACAAGGGGCTTCTTACAAAGGGCACTGAGGGAGTCCTAGATTAGGGGGTCTCCGGACAGCCGGACTATCTCCATTGGCCGGACTATTAGACTATGAAGATACAAGCACTAAAGGAGATTTTATGATTTTTTTTTAAAAAATAGATATTTTTTAGTTTCAAATTTTTGAATTATTTTAACCTCTAATCTCTAATCACCCCTCATCACTGCTCAATTTAACCTTTAATCCCTCATCATTCCAAATCATCTAACTTCCGAAACGGTCACCCATCCTCTCACTACTCCAGCCTGAGCATGCTTAACTTCCGGGTTCTATTCTCCCTCGTTTCCAAGTCTGCACTTGTTGTTTTCCTGACAATAGTAAGATGTCAATCCTATTAACCCTCAGGAATTTAGCTTGAGCATGAAGTCACACATTTCACTGTTTGAGTTTGAAACTATTGTTCTAAAAATCAATAATTATTTAGTAACACTAATATTTCTTGAATAAGTAGTTTGACCACACTTTGACCCTAGTTTGACCACAGTTTGACCATAGTTTGACGAGATTTGACCAAAATTCAAAAAACTGAAATAATTATTTAGTAACACTAATATTTCTTGAATAAGTAGTTTGACCATTGTTTGACCACAGTTTGACCATAGTTGACCAAAATTCAAAAAAAGTGAAATAATTATTTAGTAACACTAGTATTTTTGAATAATTATTTAGTAACACTAATACTTCTTTAATAAGTAGTTTGACGAGATTTAACAAAAAATCAAAAAAACTGAAATTTGAGCATAACTTTTTTCCTTTTAGAATTTGAGGATTCTAAAAAATTGCAAACAGGCCGTAGGTAGTCTCGATCGGATGCGGATTTTCGTTCTGAACATTTTGATATATTATACGTTTTTTCCGACATCGTATGCAAAAGTTATAGCCGTTTTACATTTCCCTTCATTTTTTGCAAAACATGTCCAAATTTTAAGTTTTTAAATTTTCCTAACTAGTAGATGTAGTAATATAACTACCTCTTGAAGGATTTTATTTTTTGAAGTTTTTATCATTTTCTTTTGATTTTTTTGAAACAAAAAAGGCGATCCCCGGTGGGGGGGGGGGGTAGAGTTTGAAAATGGAACCTTTAGTCCCGGTTTGAGACACAAACCGGGACTAAAGGGCATCACACCCTTTAGTCCCGGTTCGTGTCTCAAACCGGGACTAAAGGTCTAATCTTTAGTCCCGGTTTGAGACACAAACCGGGACTAAAGGGCATCGCACCCTTTAGTCTCGGTTCGTGTCTCAAACCTGGACTAACGGGCTCAGGTGAACCGGGACTAATGCCTTAGCCGCATGAACTGGGACCAATGCTCACATTAGTCCCGGTTCGTGACTGAACCGGGACTAATGTGAATATTGCCCCGTGACCAAAGCCCGGTTTTCTACTAGTGAAGATTGAAGACTCCGTCTCGTGTCTGGATGGGACTCTACTTGGCATGGAAGGCAAGCTAGGCAATACGGATATGGATATCTCCTCCTTTGTAATCGACCTTGTGTAACCCTAACCCTCTCCGGTTTCTATATAAACCGAAGGGATTCTAGTCCGTAGGACAACAATCACAACATACAATCATACCATAGGCTAGCATCTAGGGTTTAGCCTCTCTGATCTCGTGGTAGATCTACTCTTGTACTACCCATATTATCAATATTAATCAAGCAGGACGTAGGATTTACCTCCATCAAGAGGGCCCGAACCTGGGTAAAACTTCGTGTCCCCTGCCTCCTGTTACCATCCGGCCTAGACGCACAGTTCGGGACCCCCTACCCGAGATCCGCCAGTTTTGAAACCGACATTGGTTCTTTCATTGAGAGTTCCACTGTGCCATCGCCACCAGGAAGGATGTCTCATCTCGTCTTTAAAGACGGCACTATCGTTGAGGGAGCTTTGGCTATCGGCCAAACTCTCTGGCTAGGTGGTTTTCTTATGACCGCATGTTCGGCCGCTGCGCCGACGATGACTTCTCGGGTCATCGAAAGCAATCTTCACGTCAACTCGGAACTCGCCGAGCAGTTAGATCCAATGGAGGTCTCTTCCTTGAACGAGCTCTTGGATCACATCGCCGCCTTGGGAGTCGCTACAGACTACGATCAGATTGGGCCTAAACCCGATCTGAGAGAGATTAACTCTCCCCAGGTCACCCATCACGTTGCAGTGGTGGAGGAACAATGCGGCAACCCTTCATCTATCTTAAGGATTAGCTATGTCCGGATTCCCGATCCCTCCAAGCCGGATACCCGCGGAGGGGAGGACGTCACTCAAGGCGTGAACCTAGAATCAGGAAGCGGGCTAGATTTATCGGAAAACATCCAAGAATCCAAACTTTCGAGTTCAGAAACTCCTTGGCCCCTGAGTCTCAGATCGGGTGAGGATTCGGATTCAATTCCACCCACCCACCCAAACATACGCGATCTATCTCAAATTAGGCAAGAGCCCGAAGAAACTGTGCACCATTACTGAGCCAGATTCCTCCTAGTCATGAACAAGATAAAGGACTGCCACGAGGAAGACGCAATTTCATTCTCTTGCAATAATTGCACGGACAAGGGAATCCTCAATGCCATAAGTCGCCGCAAAATTACACGCTTTGCCGACTTGGTTTCCATAGTACGAAAGTACTGTGCGATGGAAAGCGCCTGGAAAACCGAAATAAAATTTTGGGATAATCTGGCCCCGAATACAAACCCAGTCCGAAATAAAAGGGTGCATTATCACAATACACCTGGGTTAACTACCAAAAAGCAAAAGCCCTTTACGGGGCAAGGAACTGTACTGGAGGGATGGCTCAACGGACCCTGCAAAATTCATAGTACAGCGGATGCAATACCAACGCACAGCCTTAGAGCATGTTGGATACTCCGGCAGGTGGCCAAAAGTGGTGAGGAGCTACTCCTCCCAAAAACCACAGAGAACCATCCCGCAGACAACAATACGGTGTCAACGGTCTTTGAGACCTTCGCATCAAATAATAGACGCAAGCGAACACTCCGCAGCATGGCCGAAATCTGCCACATAGCAAAAATAAATCCTTGGAGTGACACGGCTATTACCTTCAAGGCCAGTGACAGACCCAAATTCCGAACAACCCGAGCACCAGCCGCACTGGTCCTCAGTCCAGTCATGGACGGCTTTCGACTCACCAAGGTACTCATGGACGGCGGCAGCGGATTAAACCTCATCTATGAGAAAACCATTCAAAAGATGGAAATAGACTGGAGCTGCATTGAGCACAGTAGCACAACCTTTAGAGGAATCATCCCCAGTCGGGAAGCACGCTATGCTGGGAAAATCACACTAGATGTGGTATTCGGCACGCCGGATAATTACAGGTCTGAAGAAATTACATTCCAAGTGGCCCCGTTCAACAGCGGATAGCACGCTCTACTAGGGCGGGAGGCGTTTACAATCTTCCAAGCCATACCCCATTACGGGTACATGAAGCTCAAAATGCCCGGGCCCAACAGAATCATCACTCTTGCTAGTGATCCGGACATAGCACTCCACGCCGAAAATAAGACAGCCGCACTGGCCCTCGAGGCACTATCTGATGCCCTAGCGGCCGAGGAACTAACTGCGCTGCGATCCACGGTGAACAGGGACGATGTGATACTCGATAAAAGATCCAAGTCCACCTCCTTTAAACCGGCGGACGAAATAGTCAAATTCCAAGTCCATCCAACGGACCCTACAAAAATAGCTTCCATCGGGGCACAATTAAACCCTGATGTCGACGCTGCACTACGAGAGTTCCTACGCGAGAACTGGAACATTTTCGCCTCGCACCCTTCAGACATGCCAGGACTGGCTGAGCACAGCCTAAATATCCTAAAAGGATTCAAGCCAGTCAAGCAGGCTCTTCGACGTTTCTCCGAGCCTAAGAGACAAGCCATGGGAGAGGAACTAGCCAAGCTATTGGAGGCCGGATTCATTAGAGACATAAAACATCCGGACTGGCTAGCAAACCCGGTGATGGTACCAAAGAAGGACAAATCCTGGCGCTTGTGCGTCGATTTTAAGGACCTTAACAAGGCCTGCCCAAAGGATCCCTTCCCCCTCCCCCGCATCGATCAAATCATCGATGCTACCGTAGGACACAATTCATTGTGTTTCCTCGACGCATACTCCGGCTACCATCAAATTAAAATGGCGGAGCCAGACCAAGCCGCAACGGCATTCATCACACCATACGGCCCATTTTGCTTCAATAAAATGCCCTTCGGGCTCAAAAATGCTGGCGCATCATATCAGCGCATGATTCAGACATGTCTGGCAAACCAGATCGGCAAAACAGTGGAGGCATACGTGGACGACGTGGTCGTTGAAACCAAGCATGTTGAAACTCTAGTAGACGACTTGAGGCTCACATTCGACAACCTCCGAACATATGACATCAAGCTCAATCCGGAAAAATGCGTTTTCGGCATACCAGCCGGAAAGCTCCTAGGATTCATTGTCTCCAGTAGAGGTATTGAAGCCAATCCGGCAAAAATTTGAGCGTTGTCACAGTTGGCTACCCCAACAGACCTTAAACAAATACAAAAATTGACTGGATGCGTGGCGGCTCTAAGCCGCTTTATCTCCCGCTTGGGAGAAAAGGCATTACCCCTTTATCGCCTCCTCCGGCGCACCGAACACTTCGAGTGGATGGATGCCGCCTCGGCCGGACTCAACGAAATAAAAGCCATATTGGCAACAAACCCAGTCCTGGTCGCGCCAAACATTGGCGAACCAATGCTATTATACATTGCGGCAACTCATCAAGTAGTAAGCGCAGTGCTCGTTGTCGAGAGAGAAGCGGACGGACACAAATTCCCCCTTCAAAAGCCGGTTTACTATGTGTCCACTGTCCTTACTCCGTGCAAATCACGGTACCCGCATTATCAAAAGATAGCGTACGCGGTATTTATGGCATCCCGGAAGCTGCGACACTACTTTCAAGAGTGTTCGATAACGGTAGCCTCGGAAGTACCACTTAACGATATTATAAACAACCGCGATGCGACGGGCCGAATTGCCAAATGGGCCATTGAGCTCCTCCCGTTTGACATAACCTACAATCCACGGCGAGCTATCAAGTCGCAAGTTTTGGCTGACTTCATCGCTGAGTGGACGGAAGCCGAACTCCCTAAAGAGTACGGCACATATTCAAACTAGATCATGCACTTCGACGGCTCCAAAATGTTGGCTGGTCTGGGAGCTGGCATCGTTTTGACATCCCCAACAGGAGATACCGTCCAATATGTACTACAAATAATGTATACGGACTCCAACAACGCGGCCGAATATGAAGCCCTTCTACATGGTCTCCGGATGGCAGTATCTATGGGCATTCAACGCCTGGAGGTGCGCGGGGATTCGAACCTCGCGATATTCCAAATAAATGGAGACTTCGATGCCAAGGATCCAAAAATGGCAGCTTATCGCAACGCCGTCCTAAAAATGTTAGCTCGGTTCGAGGGGCTCGAATTTCACCATGTGGCTTGGGAAAACAATTAGGCGGCGGATATCCTCGCCCGCATCGGCGCAAAACGCGACGCGGTCCCTCCCAACATATTTCTGGAACGGCTCTTCAAGCCATCTGTAGCATGGGAAGGGGACACCGGTAACAACAGTCCTGACCCGGCCAAAATACCCGATACCGAACCCTCTGACACAATCGGAGGCTCCGCCACCGAAATAACACAATCAGCCCACGAAATAATGGCCATTATTGCCCCGTGGACAGAACCATTCCTGGCCTACCTAACTAGACAGAAACTTCCGGAGGACCAAAATGAGGCACGCTGCATAATGTGGCGATCCAAGGCCTACAGGGGCCATGAGGGAGAATTGTACAAAAAAGTGGTACCGGAGTCCTTCAAAGGTGCATCTCCGAATAGGAAGGGCAGAACCTTTTGGCAGAAATTCACGCCGGACTCGGCGGTCATCACGCCGCAGCCTGGGCTCTTGTAAGCAAGGCCTTCCGTACAGGATTCTATTGGCCAACGGCATGGGCAGATGCACAGGACTTGGTCCAACGTTGCGCCGGTTGCCAGCTCTTTGCAAATCAAAGCCACATGCCACCCACCGCCCTCCGGACAATCCCCATTACATGGCTCTTCGCGGTCTGGGGACTTGACATGGT